>WFKH01006014.1:14321763-14378286 GCA_016163765.1 Magallana hongkongensis | reverse complement strand
CCCCCCCCCCCCCCCCCCCGCCTCCTGAACCCCTTTCTTAATCCAAATAAAAAACATATCGGTCGGTGTTTTACAAAAGATCGATCTTTTAACGAGGCATTTTGATTAAATGTGTAATCATTTAAATATTGTAAGTAAAAACATGACCTGGCCCCGCAAAAGTTTCAGAATTAAATTTAATTTCATAAAAACCTTTACGTTTGTGAAATTTACTTTTGTTCGGATTGAACTGCATAAATCCAACACGGTTTAATTTAACGAGAATGCGATATTGTATAAAATGCTTGGTTTGGTGTGAACAATTTATTCAGTCTTCCTACAAGATACTGTAGTAATATGTAATAGCGGGAGAAAACTGGAACGAACTCTTAAAAAAAATTACAACAAATAATACTAATTAAATGGAGATTATTTGTTCCCACCTTTGCTTAATCTGAGAATGGTGCTCAAAACCTGACGTAGTAGACCTAAGGCGCAGAGTTTCTTCCGTTCCCTGTGTTAGTCATGTTGTATATTTTATTTGTTAAAACAAATTACATCAGAAAGGACACTTGGACAGAAGCTAATCCTTGAGTCTCGAATACAATCCCTACATTATAACCTAAAGTCAATAGGAGTTGGGTGATAAAGATTCCCAATATTCACTGAAATATCGGTTGTCGCCGTAATCCCCAAGTATCTGGTAGAACAAGACTATTTCAATCGCCATTAGCGCTGGGAAAGGGAATGAAATTGAAGCGCTTCACCGCCGTTGGTGACGTAAAAAGCGTTCGACCAGGCGTTACATGACAAACAATCATAACTCAGGTCAAGTTTTCTGACAATCCTTTGAAAGTAAAATTGGTCATATTTTAAAGACGTATTTGTAAGACAACAGCAAAACAGTCTACCATTTGCCTGAAGTCAAAGACTGGATAACGTCACTACCACCCGTTGCTGCAGTCAAAAAGCAATCGACCATTTCCGTTTGATATTGTCGAAGGGTTGGTCAGCAATATTAGACTTGTGAATTACGTTATGTTAAAGGAGGAGACAACATGACTAGTATTGTTGCCTTGAAAGTACGGATTATTGATATGCATTCAAACATATTATACAGCCAGATGTTCTACTCAGAGAATAGGTTATTAAAGTGCAACGTCAGGTAGCATGATTATCACTTCGACAACTCGGAGGCTTTTTTTAGGATACCCTTTTTCACAATCAAAAAATGTGTAGATTATCATGAAACATTAATAAAATGTATTTATAATCCACAATCATTGACAACTTCTGTATTTCTAGCTTGCGTCCAGTGAGAAAATATCGCACATGAGACTTTTTTTTAAAATTACAATACCATGCATGTTATATAATGAAGAGTAACCTATCTAACTGTTGTCGAACTATGGTCTCGGCACTTAATGGAATGACAACACTTGCCGTATACTTATATACACCGGTAATGTATACGTTGAGTAACACCACGATAAACTGCACACCTGGGCGTAGTACAAGTTTACATGACGAGTGCCTGGTCTATCAGCACTGATTGACAGGCATCAATAACAACTGCTGTATAATTCTGTAGACAGAAAAAAAATCAAAGTAGGCCAGAGATCTCTTCATTTTATTTGGAAATTGTTTCGTTCAAACAACGCCAAGGTTACATTCCAGAAAAACGGGTCCTACATCAATGTAAAAGTCGTTTGCTTAGAACGTTTATGTAAAACGAACGAGTTTCATTCAGTTGTGGTTGAATCCGCAGTGACGTCATCGCCCCGAGCGGTATACTTATACGTCAGAAGCAACGTTTCGCTTCAATTCTGCTGACTAATGTAAAACGCCTATATATGATGAAAAAATGGAGATGTGTAGAAAGAACTTAAGGTATCCGATCCATAATAGCCCCAGATTAAATGAATCTGGATGCATAACTGATGTATATGGGCTTAATACTCAGTATATATGGACATAATTTTCATGTTGAAGTATCAATATGTAAGAGTGGAATGTGTCCTAATTAATGACCTTTTCCTTTTCTTGAAGAGTTGCTCCCCTTTGCTTTTATTCTATAAAATTTAATTCTAAACAAATCTAAACGGTATAAAATTTATATTCAATAGTTTTTGTATTTCTAATGATAAAATATACTTTCCACCAAAGCATTTATTGATATTCCTAGTATTTACTTTTTTATTTAAAAAATGCGCTTGTCCCCATAGACCATAATGCAATCTTCATTTAAGAATAACTGCTCAGTCAATAATATTTTTGAAAATTTCACTCGGTAAATCTTTTTCTACTCTAAAATGCTTTAAATTAATATCAAAGTATGAAATACATGATGGATATTCAAGGTTGGAAAAATTAGGTCCTAATATGGATCGGATACCTTAAGAATACAATGTTTTTGAAAAGTCTCTGTGATGGTAGGGACGTCTGGATGGTTAAATTGTACCATTTCTTCAATATATAAATCTGCATTGCATGCAATCAGAATGGAAAAGAGTTGTTTATTACATCCATGATAAGATAAAGTAATCAATAATATACACTCATAACTATGTTCTACACTTATAAGGTATTGACCTCCGTTGAAGTGGCAGGACAGGCGGTCTTTTGATAAAGTCCGGAAACTGGGGGACGGATTTTGTGGGCATATAGTTACGAGGGGGAATTTCGAGAGAACAAAGCTCCCGGATCGCTATTTTGATACACATCCTTTATCTGACCAGAGTTAAGTATATAATTAATGTCCTACGATATTTTGCATATAAACCGACATTTGAACCTCGTCTTCTAGTTATTTATAAAAAATCGCTGTGGTTTTATACGGGTTACTCAATATAACACTCTGACGCTATTGTATTCATCTACTTTGCAATACAAAACAAAAACAACCATGCAACAAAGATTGAAAGAAAGAATTTAATTTTTCATATTTATATCTACCTTTGAAACATTTTCACAATTATCCATAGAAAATGAGTAAAGGTATATAAATTGTTATTATTGTCGATTAAAACGTTACACAGAAGGAACAGCCAATTTTCCATATATGTGAAGGTTGCCATGGTAACTACAGTCTACTTGGGAGGCTGATTTCAGTCCGTGCAAGTCCATGGAGTTCGTGCTCTTAATATAGCTTAAGTTTCGATCGATCAAGAAATAATCCGCGCAAATAAGCAACAAATGTATAAAAAAAGACATCAATGAACGATGTTAAAATTCTTAATCATATAGCTACTTGAATTAAAGTTTACATTTTAAAAGCTAAACAATGCATATATGACAGTTTTTGAAAATTAGAAGTATGCGTATATTCTTACGCCGAGAGCTAAGTCGTGCTTTGGATTGCATAGATTTCTGGCTAGTCATTCATTTATGAACTACAATCAATTTTGGTAAGAAATAGTGGGAAGCATACTTAGTGGATGTAAATGTACCTTAATGAAGTCTAACTGTGTTCACAAGGCTATTGAAAAAAAAGCAATCACGATTCAACCAGTTTCAACGAATTTTGTCCGCGTAAGAACATACATTTTCCTTGAACATTTTAAAATTACTTTTAAACGCATTATTAACAGATTAAGCAGTGTTCATCTTATTAAATGACAATGGTTAATCAAATTGCTATAATTTGTAATGTGTTGTCCTATACTTTTGAGGTTGACCATGCGTGGTCACTGCATGGACTATTTCGTGATCGATTGAAGCTTAGCTACATGTACATTAAGGGCACGGACTGCATGAATTGACGCTAGACTTCCAAATAGTGGGTCCATATATGGAGGAATTTGCTGTTTCTTCTATGCAACGTACTGATGATAACGACGATAACGATAATCTACGTCCTTTTACTCACTTTATATGATTAACTGAAGAGAGAAAGCATTTTCTTGTTTTAAAAATATTTAGTTGACAATGTTTACAGCCAAATTAATTGAAGTCAAGGGACGGCGGCAGGGACGGCAGCCCGTCCGAATATGTGTTAAGTTCACCAAATACTTTTATTGTAAATCTGGTAGAAATATTAAACCTACATTTTTGGGGGGTTGCTCTTTCTCCTTTGTTATGTTTAAAGAATGCAACGTATGTTTACAACACAAATAAGGATATTTTTCAAAAGAGAAAAAGAATTTTTCTTTTTTAACATGCTCTCAATTCATTATAATGGGAAGTAATTGGAATGATATAATAACGGGTTATATTTGTTTTTAAAGCATATTAGGCAATGTATGACAATTGATTTCAATATTCCATGCAAACTTCTATGTAAAGGTGTGCTTCAACAATTGTTACAAACAAAGTGATAGTCCAAATACTAAGCCCTGGATGATATGACCTTGACCTCTGTTCCTATGAGTAAGGTCATGGCAAAATATTGCGGGAAAACATTGAAATCTCCCAGTCAGTGCTGATTCTAAACGTTATAGAGATCTAAACTTGAAGGGCATGGAGCGTTAGAAACAATTATCAGATATCCTTTGACTTACAGACATTTCTTACGACCAGAGAAATGTTCAGAGGGACCATGCAGGCGTAATAAATTGCTTCAAACTTTGAGAATTTTAGTGTTACTTTTTATACTTTTCCGTAAACAACACTGAACAATAACAAATCGAATTTTATTCATTTATCTAATTGCTTTTTTTTATTTATTCATTTGATATTTATCTTTAATTAATATTTCTTTAATTTTGTTGTTGTCGTTGAAAAGTTAGGCACCTTAAATCAGTCCCCTTTTCCTTCTTCATTCGGAGTCACACTTCCCATCAATACAGTTAAAAATGCGATCATCTGCATTTGTTTTTAGTAAAATATCTTTTACTCAAACACATACATACAAAAATACAAGTTTTTGCTTCTTTGAATAAATTATAAAAGAATTCGTTTTGTGGTCAATCAAGATGTATTCAGATCGTTTGCATCATTCTAAACATTATCATCATGCATTCTTCGACTTATTATAACACTTAAATGTAATGATGAAAAGAGAAAAAAAAAGCTTTATAATGCGGATACATGTACCGTTAAGTAAATAAATAGTGTATTAACATTTTGGCCTAAATAGTATATGCAAAGTCATACTTCAATAATATTTATATGAATTATGCTTGAAGCACATTCATAGGTACATGTTGGAAGAATTGTATCAATTTATAAATATCTGAGATATAAAATCTTATATATGTTAAATTAAATCTACAAAGTCCAAATTCTTACTGGGTGATTAGAAAGGAGGCAAAAAAGACGGGTTTTTTTTCACAATTTATGAGTTGTTCTAAATTACTTTCATAATAATTACGCTTTGCATCCCCTTTCAAAATACGTTTATTGTCATATGCATTTAGTTTTCTTCCATTTCTTAAATACTTAAACGCTATATAAATATATATTTGCTTTTTTTTGGTTTATTCCGAAACACTCCCCACTTAATTCATTGGCATAAATATAAAAAATGGATGCAGATTTAGATGGATGCAGTTCAGCCATAAACTTTCATAATAAATGTTCATACGTTATACCATTTTCTTTCTACATCTTGTCTTCCTCTTTGGGCTATCGTCTTCGACGATTAAATTTTTTTTAAATATTTTGTAAAATTAATATTTTAAAAAAGACTCATAAAGTTAGGTACAGATGCTCATATTAGAGATTTTTAAAATTATTTCCTCCATATAAATAATATGCATATTACACGTTAAAAAAATCACGCAACAACAACGAAAAAAACAAAACAAATCAAAAGATATTAAAAGAAGAAATAAACCTTCGAAAAGCTTTTATAATTTAGCAGTCAAGATTAAAAAGTGAGGGAATATGGATTATCACTATACATATGGGTACGATATCAATAGAGCAGGTGCGCGTTTTTCATAATACCGTACGCCCAAACATTCTTTTTATTAAATGGTTAAAAACAAAGCAGAACTTTTTTTGACACCAAAAACAGTACAGATATTGTATTTCAGCAGGTAAAATGACTTCCTTACCGAATGACCTTGACAGCATGATACGAAACCGTGGATTAACCGTACGTGGTAGCTTTAGAACAATAATCGACCAATCATTTTACGAGCTTGTTTACTTCTCGAGAAATGTTATAGCATGTAATAGACTGTGTATTACCTATGGTTTTTAATTGATTTTAAGCTTATTGTGAAGTTTTTATTCATGAGGATACGATATTATGGAACTTAAACACTTTCAAAATTGATTGTCATGGATGAATTAAAGAAACAACGCAATCGATATGGCTTTTTCATTGGATTTTATACTCATCCGACAGCCTAAACAATACGGCGAAGGTTCAAGGCTAAGTTCTTCTAAATGTGAACAAACAACGGTGGATTTACGATAAATTCTCTTGTAAAGTGTTACAGTACATGTGCTTTTAGTGATTTAAAATGTGATTTTTAAAGGTTTTCCGAAGTTTTAAACCCGCTATACTTTTCCTTATGTATATGAATGGACGGTGTATATAGATAATACAGTCGCTGTTTGTTTATGACCAGACATGGGATATTTATAGTTTTGCTACGCACCGCGACCAGGGGTCTCGTTCGGATATTTTTCTCAAGACCATTTATTGTTTCTGTCCACTTGTGTTTTTGACATAATTAATGTAAAAGACATTATTTTTGCAAACAGAATAGGGTTTCAACAATACACAGTCTATTATACTAGCATTTCATTAAAAAAAGCATTTCTCCAATACTCCCTCTGCACACATGACCATACAATTTTATTTTGAGTATATAATGAACTAAAAATTAATATGGTAAAACTCCAGCAATCAGCATGTGTCTTGCTGTTGGTCATTCTGTGTCAGAGTGTGGCAAAGTATGCAAATCTGGACAGGAAAACCACGAAGTACCCCAACCCAAATGGGAAAGGTAAGATATAGGCAGTCTTGCTTAGTTATTGTTCATTGAATGCAGAGGTGGACTTTATTAAACTATCTTGATTATCTGGCTTGTAGAGCCTGAAGATCACAATTATGATTATTTCACTCCCACATACACAATTTTAATGCTAGTACAAAGAGAAAAAAAAGTTGTGTGCTTTGGAAGTGATTCCACTCCAGTCTGCAGTCAATCTGAATAAGGATTGTCTTTAAATCTCAATTTTTCACGGATATTGGAACATTTTAGTTTTGGTGTTATATTTTATTTTTGTCCTTGTAAATAATTTTTTTATTGAATTAAATACATGAAGGAGAAGAAAGTATATAATGAACCATGACCAGTCTTACATTGGACCAAAGGAATATTTCTGAATGATGTTCTCACTATTTGTCTGTTGAACGATATGGAAAACTACTCTTGAATTACTTGTAAGGGATGTAGTTACTGTATACACTATATATATTTAAAAACAGGAAAGCCATGTTTCAATGAATACAAAGAGAGGGAGAAGAACAAAGAAAATGTAGACATACATACATGTGCATCTATAGCCCATGTTGTTATTAGATAGAGCTAATGTTATTAACAGAACATACCATCTATTGATAATTAAGGATTTTTTTATGTTTTGAAACAGGGTTGAAGGGATTTCACTTCAGAGCTGTTTTCATTAACATAATATAGCTACTTTCAGTTTCTCTTCCTTTGTTTATCATGAAATCTAATCTTAAAGGACTTTCTATATCTATGTATTGTAGATGAAAAATTTTGAAAGGTTTTTTTTTTTTACAAGTGTGCAGTTTTTGAGCAAATTTTTTTGTTATAGATTGTTGATATTATTTAGGTTTCCAGTTAATCCCCTCCTATTTTTTACTTTCTTTATAGACTTCTCATTCATGTTGCTTTTAGATATTTTAATAAATATTTGATTTTATTCATGTATAGACATAATTCATTGAATAGGGTAGACAAAACAACAGTTATTAGAATGTGTCTCCATATGCTTTCTCTTAGAGAGCCTCAAGTGCAATCCGAGACACAATGTCCTATCACCATGATGACTGTAAAAAATCAGAATTTTTTTTAAAAACCAGTTCATTGAAAGTCATCTATAAAGGTGGCAAAGAAGTGCATGTACTTTAGGAGTATATTCACGTTGAATATAGGACAAGAATTCTGTGGTCAGAGTGCAACCATTTAAATAGTGTTAGCATTTCATCTCTCTCAGTGTCGTGTGTAACCTGGCTCACCTTACAAGATGACACTTGTGAAATTGAATCATACCTGCACAGGGGGAAAGGAAGATGACGTCCAGTGGAGCCATGAATCATTTCCTTTGTTTTGTTTGAGGCTCTTCAACACTGTTTTCAAATGCAACAGAGGGAAAAAGAGCTAGTGTTTAAGATGTAAATTTCATTATTTTGATAGTGACGAAGCCAGTTGTAATTGGAAGGATAAGGTCATTGTCTTGAAATGCTGTGCTCTTAGTTGTCCACACACATGATAGCAGCACATGATTCCTCATCAGTACTCAGTACACAGAATGATGTTGTAATTGCTATGTAACTGGGGAACGGGAGTTCCACCATTTATTGTACACTCCTAATTGATGTACAAGTAAATTTGTTAATAATGATAATCGAAAGCCATGTGTGCACATGAATTTTTATTACACTATGAATAAGATGTCTGAAAAAGGTGTATTTAGTCAAATACCACTTCTTGCCCCCCCCCCCCCCCCTCAAACAAAAGAAAAAAAAAAAACCAAACAAAAAACCAACCCAAAAAACCCTAAAAACAAAACAAACAGAACAAAGCAAAACAAAACAAAGAAAACCCAAACAAAAAACCTCCTAGATTCCTACCATACAGCAAAATCAAAAACCCACCTTCTCTTTTAGAATGATAATATCTGAATCAATATTGAATCTTCTGGAAGTCGTTAAAGGCAATATACAAATGTAATTAATTAGTCAGCTCCCAGTATTGTGAGGTTACATGATGAAACAACAATTACATAACAATCTGTATTGGGGAAAAATACACCATTAAAAACAAAGTCTTACGGAATTAAAGATTAACAAGAGCTGACTCTGTTGCTTGCAGTTGGTTTAATGATCAGTTTTAGGGATTGGCAGTATGAACAAAGAAAGGGGGAAATTGTTATTCAAAGAGCATGGAGTTTCATTTAGTGGTTCCCCTACATGTTCTGTGAACCCTTCTTGTTATTTGGCCATAAAATCTGGCTATTTTGATTTCCTTATGACAATCGAACCGATTTCACTAAAACCCTGATTGTCACAAATGATAAAAAAATAGCTCTTCAGAGTATTTTAATTGTGTGAAGTAAGTCCATACAATGATAACAATTGTTGCCTTCTGTCTCAAGCCTTCTGCCTCAAGTTTAATTGCCAACTGATTGAAAGGATAAAAATAAAAGGTTACTATATAAGGCCGCATAAAATTAATTTTTAGATTCTCATCCCCACCCGCCCCTTTGAAAATGGCCCGCCTCGATGCATTTGAAAAAAAATTGTGTGGAAAAAAATTTCAGGAAAATATTGGGCGCGGTATACAAAAACATTTTAATGGCTGCCTAAGCATGTGGATTACCGTTTGATTCCAGTCATGTTTGTTATCATAAGGATACAAATGTCTTCATGCATTGACAGTTAAGTTGACATAAAATGGAATAAAAATATTACAAGTGGGTTTGTGTACTCGTATTAGCATTAAAAATTTAAAAGAATAGAGCTGTTGTTATTTCTAGAACATGAACGGTTGAAAAGGTGTTTTAAAAAAATAAAAAATAATAAATAAAATCCGCCCACCCGCCCCATATTTTTGGCAAATCAGGATGAGAATCTAAATATTAATTTTATGTGGCCTAATAGGGCATGCTTGTAAGCAGTTTCAATGAAATGCTTGCTAAAAAAAAAAGTTCAGATCAACAATCATGAAGACATCAGATTGATCTTGTTTTGAAAGGATTCTAGAAACCATTGGAAAATTGATGTACTTTTGGGCCTCTGACTTACTTTTTGCAGGTTGACAGTTAAGATTCTTGTGCTAACTTTCTACATGCATGTGCTGCATGTTGTCCTATGCAACTGTTGATAGAATGTCTGCCATTATCTGGTCAATTGCAATAGACAGCCCGGATATAAAATAAGAAATATGCTTGTAGCTGTCCACTACTTGCAATGCATGGTGAGAAAGATTTATCCCTCATGAAAACGTTTTTATGATTCTGTGTTTCTTTTTATTTTGCATATATTTTGTGTTACAAGAATTTACAATTCACATCCACAATATATACTAGTTGTATATATCCCTCAAACAGTCAAACTTGAATCTTGTATGAAAAAATCAGATGTGATAGTATTAGAAAGGTCAGTGCGGAATTTTTTGGAAGGACAAAGATTTTTTTTCAAAGCCAAGGGACAAATTTTGTCACCATGAGAATTGGTTCTATGGTCAGATTAGCTAAGGAATATATCAGTATCCTTTCAGCAGCAGTTTCTTGGGCCAATCATATTTTGTTGTTGGTAAATTAAATTTCAAAAAAATTTTGTTTTCTTCATTTTGTAAGTCATGCAGTTGCTTTTGAATGACTTTAAGCACAAAAATACTTTGAATTCCTGTGAAATCTATAAATGTGAATTGCTACAAATGTAAATTTATAAAAATAATTGTGATTTGTGTACAACTTACAATTTGATATCATCCCAGTTTTTGTCAAATTGGCCACTAAACTTACCTGTTAAAAAATGGTGTTCAAGTTCATTTATTTCACTCAAAACATATATTATGTTATAAGAGGTACAGAAAAGAAATATATATACATGTACAAAAGGATATAGAAAAGCAGGATTATTTCCAATTAAAAATACATTCCAAAATGTTTACCTAGGAGAGCAGACCAAATCAAAAATTTTACTTGTAAGTGTACATATTTTCCAAAGAGTTGCAGGATTTGATGATGACCTAAATAATCTAAATTTTAAAGTATTGGGGTTTCTGAGATAATAGTTAATAAAGTTATTCAGTACAAAAGAAGATTAAAAAGTTGCTACATTTATTTTCTTTTTGTATGTAGACATTATACATGTAGTGAAATTCAGTTATTTTTTTTTAAAGTATTTTTTTAATTAGAAAATTTTACCTAACATTTTTCAAGTCTCAATATTTCCTCTTGAATTTAATAGACAAAAAAAATCACTATCAAGTCTATCAGGCAGTACTTTATTATTTTTTCAATAGTAATTATTAATTTCTTTGGCAAATATGTGTTGTGTGTGTTACATGGATGTTCTATCAGTTCATGATCATATAGTAAATTTGATTCAATAAAACATGGCATTTGAGACCTGTAACCTGTAGGGTTCGAGGTTACACCTGACTGGCTGGTCAATAAACTGGCCGACTTGCATATTGTATTCGGTATTTGTGCAATTCTTCACAGCTGCATGTGGCAGTTTAAGCTGTGTGTTTGAGGGATTATGGTTTGTTCAACACTTCAAGTGTCAATGATATTTTTTATGAAAAGAGGATTTATTCAGAAAATATTCAGCTCCAAATATTTCATGCACTAGACTAATTTGGAGATAAATAGGCATGCTAATTGTAAGAAATTCATGGAGTTCATATTGTGTGTGTTCCTTCTGTTATAATATGTGTAAATGGATACATGATATTATGTTTGTACTGCCAGGATCATGCATCTGGTGTAAAATTGGTTTTTAATCCCACACATTGAAAACTGATTTCATCTAGTAGAATATTAGTTTTATAGATTTGATCAAAATGATCTGATGTACTCTTCAAAGAAAATATGATTGTTCAAACTCAAATTATAAGTTCATTCTCACTGTGCTGTAAAGTAGTCTGTAAAATAAAAAAAATATTAAAACTTCTCTTTTATTTTGAAGTGTTTTGCAATCACTTTATTAAGTAAGACCAAAGAGAAAATTCTTGTAGAATATGCTCAGTTTTTTTGTTGTTGTTGTTGTTTTTCGACATGAGTAATTGTGTCGAATTATGGTCATATGGTTGCCATTTTGCCTAATAACTACACCAATTTGCTGACATACTCTTATTATGTCTGGTTGATTGTAATTATAAGCAGCATACTGGGGTAAATGGATTATATTTTATAATTGATGATGACATCATTTAAGGCAACATACATTTTGTAGTACACTCCTGTTTTCATTGATGAAGATGCTCATGGTACATGTATATAAGTCATCAAAACTATTTGGTACAGAATAGTCACCAAAACTATTCAATTCCTCTCAGAACTGTTCTCAGACTGGTTTTATTTGGATCTCAGGACATAAAATTCAAAGTCTGATAACTTACATCAACAACAAATTAGTTTTAATTGGTATAGATGATACTGTAAATAGGGATATATATAATAAATATAAAATTATATTATTTTCACTCCTTTCGCCATCATTTTCAGCGGGCAAATTTTTGACTGGGCAAATTCAAAACAGTTTTTAGTAACTGTTAATTAGAAGAGTATCTATTTCTAACTGTGTCTGGGTGAATTCAAGACATGGCAAAACCATTTGCAAGAGAAGAAGGGCAAAAAAAACATGATGCCAAAATAACCCTGTAAACAGTAGCAAGCTCATTCTTCCCTTGACAGCAACTACATAATAAACTCGCCAGTAAGTGTGAACGAGGATACAGCAAATTTTCATAGTGAAGTTTTTTGGAGTCCTCGGCAAAGTTTTTACAAATTCTTTGTAAAATATTATGGTTATAACAAATTGAATAAAAATAAATTTATGGATATTAAAAGCAAATTAATTTTAAGTTCTTTAAATGTATATAGAATTAAGAGCTTGTAATAAACTGAAATCCCCAAAAGTTAACGATATTTAATTGACGTCATTTTTTGTCAACACAAGTCGTTCAATTTTTAATTCAATAACTTTTAAATAGTTCTCAAAAGCAGGTTTTGTATTTAACACTCTGACAGTATTCATTGAAGGATAATTTATACATATTGCAAATTTTTGTTCTGGATACAATAAACTATGAAGTAAATTCACTGGTCCCAAGGACTTTGCTGTGACCAAGTTTTAGTGTACTAACCTTGTCTGCACCTCGGGAAATAGTTGCTGCATTTGGGGACAATAAACTTGTTATTGTCCTTGTCGCCAGTAAATAAGAGTGTAAAATTACTTTTTATTACATGTATGTATTTTTATGTAGAGTACTAATATTGATTTAGCTGGAAACCTTATAAATTGAAAAAATTGAATCAAGGCCTTTTAAAAAAAAATGGGAAAACCCGTATTCCTGTCTGCCGTTGTTTAGTGCATTAAACTATTCAATTGGTAGACTCCAATCTTGTTTGTTTGAAATGATGTATTGATTTTCAATACATTTCAAGGTCTTAAAAATGCAAATAACAAACTTTACATTTCAGAGGGTAAAAAATCTTTCTATTATAATTTTTAAAGAAAAGTTATTTCCAATTGAAAGGCCCACTATAGGTAAATAAGTTCGTTTCTGTAAATATTTTTTTCGTTCTTGTGAGTTTAAACATGCATTATAGATCATTTTGAGGATATGCAAATAGCTAAAGGAATTGTTGAACATGAACAGTTTCTTGGTGAATGTGTGCACCATTTTCAGGTAGTGGTTTCTGAAATTTTGAATGATACATTTAATTTAATTTTTAGGTCTTATGCTCTTCTCATATACTTTTAAAAACTTGGTAAATTTGTGTTGTTTCTTGGCATTTGAAGCTTAGTTAGAATTCACACATGTAGTAAGATGGTTTGCATGGTCTTCTAACAAAATTTCACTGTTTAAATGAAAGTTGTTTTCATGCATCTTGCGTTTTTGGTTTCTGAATTTCTAATCGATGAGATATTGTTTGCGGAAAGATGCAGTTTCCAGACGTTGAGGGAAAAAAATAAATCGGTTGAGTCAAAAAGTGTGTCGGCGTGCAATGAGAAAAAAAAAACCAGCTTGTGCCTCCCAATGCAAAACAAGCTTGAATTGATTTTTCTGTTGTGCTTAGCTACTCGACTGAATTTATTTCTGTTAGGTGACCTTAACCCAAGCCATTTCACAAAGGATCTGGCATTTAAATTTAGATAATACGAAGATAATATTTCATCAGGACATAGTGCTTGTTTACAACTCGCAGACTTTTACAGATCACAAAATGGCGGGGTTTGATTCATAAGGGTGCGACATTCCATTCTTTTTCTTCACTATATATTGCTCAAGAGGGGAAAACATACTGTATCCAGAATACAATCCGCTGATGTGACCAATTGAAAATTGATCAATAAAATTAATGTTTTTCATTCAAAATGTTATGAGCTTAATTAAAAAAATTACGAAACTATTTTAAGTTGCTGGAGAAATATAAAAGCCTGTGCTATATGATCATACATGTACCTCAGCGTATACAAATTGATGTACCCTTAAAGGGCATATAAGCTGGGTATGTGCAGATTGGAGGTGTAGGGAGTGGAACCGCTAACCACAAGTATTTCAGTTTATCTGTCCAAGGAGTGGCCACCAAAGGTTGTAATGGCCTTCAGTGATTGGTTCAAATGCAGGTCGTGGTCCAAAGTAAAACTAAATCAAAAGAAGAAAACGGCATAATCATAAAGTCTTTTTTTAAAAATGATGAATTCAGACTACAAAGATTTGAAAATGAATAACACCCAACCCCTTCCCTGAAGAAAACCATACAGTGAAATGATACTTATTTCCCCAGATTTTGATTATTCTGAATTTTTTATTGTTTCAGAAATATGAATTAAAAGATGAATTACTCAGAATTAGTACTATCTGTTGCTTTAATCGGAGGCATTATGAATGTGTTATGGTGTTTGTATTTTTTTTTTGTTTTTTTGTTTTTTTTGGTTGTCTTTTTCATTTATAAGATTTGTGTTCAACCATGCAGTCTGAACCTTGATTAAAATGAATGTTATGTGACTTGTGAATACTTATTTACTTTTCTGTTCTTATAACAACAAAATCTGTTCATAACACAGCATTGTTCTCTTCTTTTTGGACTCTAAGTGTCTCAGTCCTGCTCAAATTCTCATAATTAAGACTACATATTTTTACAATACAGGCTTTATTTTTCTTTGGTAAAATCCTTGAAATTGGATTGTGTTAGGAGCAAGAGAATTTGCAGTGGATATTAAATATTCATGTTAATTAATGTTGAAATTAAATACTAATCCATTTAGTTATTACAAAATAACAATGGTGGGTGGTATCGAGTCAGGGGGTTCGAGAGAAACTATTTATCTTTTGTGTATTTAGAAATGGGATCTTGATGAATCTTATTAATCATGCATTTGTGCTTTATTCAAGTACAAGTTTTTAAGAGTTTTATGGATGTAGTTAATGGAATTTCCAAGTTGTTTACTACATTTCTGATCATTTTCTTTCTTTTGAAACCACTACAGCTTCAAAGGACAGTTGTGATATTATTTATCATGCCTAATGCAATACCAAAAAATGTCTAAAGTATCCAATTACAAAAGGACCCTCTTTCATAACAAACAAGAAGTAATCGGGCATGAGGAATATTCCATGCAGATTTAAATAGGGGGAGATCAATAAGAATGACTTTGTGTTTTGGGGGAACTAAGAAAAATAACATTTTCAAGGTCAGAATATAGTGTATCCGTGTATCGAATATCGTTCAATAAGAATTTTTTTCAACGGAGATTTTTAACAATGCTGTAAGATTGCTTTGTTTGGTATGTTTTTGAAAAAGAGAGATTTTTTTATGCTTGTATTTAAATGGAGTGTTACATGGCATTTAAAAATCAGAGGATGGATTTTGAAATAGAATTTAATATTTTTGATCAAACTGTTGCAATTAGCAGTTTTGAATTAGCTGTGAAACTAACAGTTTTGCGAATCATTTGTGTTGAAATAAATGCACCTTGATTTAATATCCATGATTATATTCAGGATAAAATTTTCATGTGGAGTTCCTCTGTTTTGTTGGCAAAACATTGTACAATGAATGGGAAATTTATAAATAAAAATTGAATTATTATTTTTCTGAAGGAATCCAAATATAAAATATGAAAAAATATTAATTGAACAAGAACAAAGTTAGTTTAAAGAAATTGGGAATAGTTGCTCTATTGTGATGATGTTGTAGTCATATTACTGGTAATTAGATTTTCACCAGATAATGGGAAAACAACAAAATCAGCATGTACTAAACGGTAACCATTATATACGCCTACGCATCCCCAATGCATAACATCCATTGGTCCAATGTACTATTTTGTCATGGCAAACTGCATTTTCAGAATTAATTGATAACTTTCCTCTCTCAATCAATAGAGTCTTTCTGCCTCTAGACAAAAGCAAAAGTGAAAATTCTGGCACAGATCTAGATTCTCTGTTAATGGACATCTTTTTTCCCCCTTTATATGGTTGTGTAAAATAATCAATGCTTTAATTGTATGGATCTTTGAAGTCACAGTTTGTGTGGTATTTACTGCCCACCTGCTTGTATACATTGTAAATTGTGGTATTATTAAAGTTGTACTTAAGATTAGAACTTTCATTATGAGCATGAAATATGCAAATCATGAACAGGTGTTGGAGTAATATGAAGAAAGAAAAACTACAAAACTTTTAGAGATTGTGGTTCATATGTGCCATATTTAATATCTGGTTTTAGAATTCTGGGTGCTTGCTAATTTGGATAGACTTGACTTGTTTTTTTGGAGGGAAATTCAAAATATCCCTACATAGGGGGCACTGTATAGGACTAGACAATATATTAGATATGAATTGCCACCAGTACTATTTATTTGTATTTAAGGTTCTGTTTTACTAAAATGATTGAGATAAATCAATCACCATACAGGAAGTAAGAGAACCCCAGAAATGAGATACATTTATTACAGTATCAAATCAATTGTTTCTCTCTATCTCTTTCTCTTCTTGAACTTAAGGTAAACTTTGAGTGTGTAATGTATGTTCTGGTAAATGGCTTAATTAATTTTTTAATTAGACAATTGCATGTCTGCTTACAAGTTCATGGTGAATCAGTCTTTTACTAGATAATACTCAGACAACCTTGACCTATTAACAACTTCTATTTTTTTGTTGTTATTTTGTTGGATTTATATTCTCATCAAGAACAGAATTTGCAGGTGGTTAATTGTTGGTATAATGTAATTACATGGCCTGGAAATCTGTTTAGGTGGATTCCGAACGAACCGGTAAAATATTTTGATGTGAAGCATCGGTACACACAGATGTGCTCAATGTCACTGGATCAAAGCCTGAGGAATCAGTGAAAACCAAGAGATTAAATCAAACACTCTTGGTGCTCAGATTATAAATGTTCTGGTTCAGACCTGGTTCAATCTGCACAAGGGTCTGCAAAATTGTGCAAAATAAAATAATTCTCTCTGATAAAAGCAACGATGGACTGGTCTGTCTGTCTGTCTGGAGCAGTGTGACCTGTATGCACTGAAATATGCATAGTTGTAATTTTGACTTAGTGCTGCATTATTCAACCATAAGGATTAACAAATTCAGGGGGAAAAAGATACATCTGAAGAAAAAATAAAGTAGATGAATGCGATAAAATTCTAAACACCAAAAAGACAGTATCTGTATGAAATTAATGCACAGACAAACGCCAGGGCTTTTATCAAATGCAGAGATTATCTAATAACGGTACAATGCTGTGTCATTAATGCATTCAGCACATCAGTATTAATTGCACTGGTGGTAGGCGCCCCATCATGCGGCAAGTTTTGCATACCCCGCCGATATTACATGCTAACCTAACTGTGCACACTGTGTAAAATTCCAGGCATGGCTTTCAAAGTACGTAGTTAATGTTTTGTGAATGGGGAAAAAAAAAGTGGTCGGTTGCATGCACTCATGATTTATGATCATGTGATCATCTGAGGAACTTGAATGAGACGAGTACCTGTAGCCGCCTATTTGTAGTCGCAATGTTTGCCAATAGAAATCAAAGCAATCGATATTCGAGTGTTTTTGGTGCAGGGTGTATTTTATATTTTTCAAGGTGACATTGTTGCCTGTCTTATGTGGGCTTGTCCTTGGATATTTACAATTTTTGACTAGCATGATAATTCTCAACACTTGAAGTAGTAAATTTATTCTGATGTTTTTAAAACCACGAAGATCATCTTAGTTTTGGGTTGTGGCATTATGTTCCTCATTTACATTTTTGGGTTGTGTTCTAGATTCTGATTCTGATTTTCAATTGGTGGTTAACGGGTTTTTTTTCACCATTTTTAACCAGCATAAATTGAGAGAAAAATAAATGAACTTTTAATTGCAAATTGATTGAAGATTTTTAATTAAGAAACATGTAGATATACATGTATATTTCATACTATTTTTGTTTTGGGGAAGGTGAAACAAAAATTATGTTACTGTAGATTTGTGTGAACTATAATAATTTAAGATTAAGTGATCATAAACAGGTTTATGGAAATTTTAATGGCATGTAATTTGCCAGCATTGTTTTCATGAATTAGTCCTTGCTTTCAAAGCTATTTCCTCTTGAATATAAAATAGGTAAATTAATTGATAAATTATGAATTGTGAGTTGTTTATGGATTGACACATTATTCATATGATAATAAGGGTTTGCCCACTAAATGTTGAAGAAAGCCACAGATGAAAAATAATATCACACAGATATATGCATTGTGTCATATCTATTAGTTTCCTATGATGACTAAGGGAATATTGGGTTAGTTCACGACTTCACGTAAAAGATCATTCATTCTTTCAAGGTCAAGAAAGCTGGTTGAAGAAATTTGACCTTGACCTATAGAAATACCTTATTTGTTTGGAATGAACACATCATGCACTCTGTGCATGAATTCGAAGAGAGGGATCAAGTACAGAGCCATAAAGATAAACAGAATTTAACTCTGTCAAGCATTTTACTGATAGTCTTCCAGATAATCGCTGATATCTTTCCCTTCCTTGAAAAAAAACTGGTATCCACCAATTTTCTAGAACAAATTGTTTTTTTCCTGTCTAAGAGTGTGTGAACTTCATTCATATTTCTTATCATGTTTGATATTATAGTAAAGGGTATGAATGCACATATAGAAAGGGTTGAATTTTAGAGACCAAACAGTTTCAAATAAGTACTCATTTAATTCTTGTCTACCAAATTTGAGTCTGCCATTGCTAAGGTTGTTACTCAATAATAGCATTATAAATTCCACATCTGCAAAAAATATTGTATTGACTTTCAATAAAAATAAAACAGAAGTCTGAGAACTTCCTAATATAAAATTTATTTAGTTATCATAAGATTAATCGAAGAATAGTTTTTGATTCAAAGTGACAATGGTGGACATCTTTTTGTAATTGAGTGTGAAAGTGGCATTTTGCCCTCTTGTTTCTGGCAAAATTATGATAACCATATGGCTTTGAGTTGATCAAGATTGCGCTACATGTATTCATTTCTATTTGCAGGTATGATCTGTGAAGATGTTGATATCCGTAATGATGTGAATGCATTTGCTGAGCTAGAAAATTGTACAGTAATTGAGGGAAACCTGAAAATTCTCCTAATTGAAGGGGCTTCTCATCAACAGTATGAAAATCTTTACTTTCCGGATTTGGTTGAAATCACAGATTTCTTCCTTCTTTATCGAGTGTATGGATTAAAAAGTCTCAGGCACATTTTCCCCAACTTATCTATCATCCGTGGTCACAAACTGTTCTTCAACTTCGCCTTGGTAGTGTTCGAATTGATGGACTTGGAAGAGTTGGGTTTGATTGGTCTGACAACCATCGAACGTGGTGCCGTCCGGTTCGAAAAGAATCCGCAATTATGTTACATCGACACCATCGATTGGACCAAAATTGCAGTAGGGGTGCAAGGAATGAGCGAGCACTATTTCAAACAGAACCGGATCGCCAAAGAGTGTGTGGATGTGTGTCCGAGTGACTGTGCCAGTACCCCTGTCATCGCACCAACAGGGGAGGTCAGCAAGGAAGTCAAAAAACGATGCTGGACCAAATCCTACTGCCAAAAGATTCTCAGTGAGTACCTTCATTCAAATGTTTTATTTTATGGTTGCCTGTTTTAAAACTGTCCTGAAATTTAACAATATAAGATTTATTTTGATAAATCAAACTGGAATGTATTTAATCTCAAAGAAATTAATCGTCTTTTTGATTTATTTAGAGTTTAATGCTAACTGTGAGAAATCATCACTTATTCTAAATTCATTTTGAATTAAAAAGAAAATATTTTCCCGAAAATTGGTATTTAAATGATATCATAATTTTATATAGTTTCAATTGCAGTATTTCTGATAAAGTGCTTAGAATGAGTTGTCTTTTTTGCAAAGCAAAATGTGTGAAAATGAACTATTTATATATATTTATATATCATGGGTACTGTGTTATGTAACAATTGACACCATGTTTAAAAAATCACCTCATATGATTAGGTTAGGAATTGAGTTGGAGTGTAATTTTGTTTTGGTGAGGGGGAAGTTTACTGTAGTGAAAGACCTGATGTTCTAATCAGCTTCTTGTAGCAGATTTTCCAGAGATTGAATCAGAAATGACTGGAATTTAACTGTGTCTGCAGCTGTTTTCTCCTTAATCAAATTCCATCCCCACACTTCCAGAACAAAATTGTACAAACAAGTTCTTCATATGACTTGAATCCAATTTATATATTAGGTGATCGAATAGCAAACAATTAAATTTATTTTACATGCATTTTGAAATAGGGATCGAAAGGGAAAACCTCAGTCAACATGAACACTTGATATGTATGGGTAACCGTAGTCTAGTACTGTCCAAATACTGGGGCAATAGTAAATTGAGGTTTTACCAAATGATGATCACATGCTCTTATTACGCAACAAAATAAAAAAGAATTCTCCAAGACAGAGTGGGATTCAGAATCTTTCTCGTTAAATTTATGGTTTAGGACCTACAGCTCATTAACCTATGTTTGTATATGTAAAGATGTCCAACATGTCCAATGTATATGTTTAAGCTTGTGGTATTCAAGTTCTATCGAAGTTATATCCCCGTCTATGTAAATTGTCTATAGAGCTATGATAAGTACATGGAAATAGTTGAGGGGTTGGAAGGGGGCCCTTATCTACTACATTTGAATATATAGACATATCTTTTGGGGAGTCCAAGGATTTCTGTTCAGCTCAGTCTTTTTCGCCTGAAGACACTCAAGTGCATCTAGTTTTCCACTGTCTCTGTGGAAATCGTGCTGGTGAATTTTACGTTTTTGGATTATTTCTTCTATCATTAAAGTTATTTGACGTATTTCACACCCTTCTTGAGAACATTATTATTCAGAAGTCATTCCAAGCTGTTTTTACAGTCATGTTCATGTAACCCGATTATTTCGTTCACACGTTCTTCTTGCGCAACTATTCATAGGATAAGAGGTTAAATCTTCATTCATGCTTTTCCTTGGCGATGACAGATAAATTTACATGTATGTAATATCTAGAGGAATGTGTCTTTTTGGTTGTTCCCTGGTTGTGTATTCATGAAAGAAGTATAATTTATCAAATTACCATACTGGCCGACAAATGGTATACATTGTAAGTACTATGTCATAGAGAAGAGAGAAAAATGGATTTAATTTCAAGTCTGAAGTTGATCAGATTATAAGACTGTTTTGTAATAGACGCAGCTGGATATTGATTTTCAGTTTTGCCAAAACAGTGTTTTTAGCATGGGTGCAGCTGTTACAGTTGACCATTAAGGACGAGGTATAATTAGAACATTACTACAGTTATAAATCATGGAGAGGATCAAAGACTTTTTTAGGCTCTTAGGAGAAGTGAGGAAGGGAAGATGGTTGAATGATGTTAGGAGAAGGGAGGAAAGGAAGATGGTTGGATGATGTCAGTTTTTTTAGATTCAACCTGACTAGAAGTGTACAAAATTTTGGACATCTCCATTTTCTGACAGTCTTCTGTTCAAATAAACATGTTTTATTTTATTTTTTACATAAGGCTATTTATGTTGGTTGTGTTATAATCTAAGTACTGTGGTACGTAGTTCAGATTTTTTATGGGTTTAATTCATACAAACTTTGGATTGAAATCCTACTGGGGATTTTCTTTACCTGCAATCAAGACTTAACAAGTATGGTAGTTATCTAGGCAAATTCTCAGTATTAGGAAATGTGCAGACACTTGTTATTAAGTTTTTTAAATTTGCATCTTTTGATTTAATCTGCCACTTAAAATCATGGTGAAAAGTAGCTTGCAAATTATCAGAGAATTCTTATTAAAAAAGAAAAATATTGGTACAGTTTGAAAAAGAAAACAT
Organism: Magallana hongkongensis; assembly: GCA_016163765.1. NCBI lineage: Eukaryota > Metazoa > Mollusca > Bivalvia > Ostreida > Ostreidae > Magallana > Magallana hongkongensis. Next base: position 14,356,033 of record WFKH01006014.1, on the reverse strand, counting down.
TGCTTTACAAAAAATATGTATTTTCCCTTAAAAGTGAGGCCTATTCACAAGCTGTGACAAAGTTTTGTTGTTGTAAATACATAGTGGCACTAATGATTAAAGATTGATCTTTTAATTCAAGTGGCCTTGTATGTTACTTACAGTCTTACAGAGATTTGTTGGTGTAAATTTTAGTTATGACCAAACCTAATCCGCCAGTACAGATGTAGACCAGCTGGCATCCATCCATATGACCCAGCCATTTTTCACACCTTGCCCATTGTTCTTTAGAAGGTCAAGAGGGTGTGTTACTGAAAAGTTAATAAAAATTGAAATTCAAGATAATTATCGAAAGATGGAACTATCGAATAGGTTACATATTTGGCTGACAACATTTTTTCCCTTGTCAATGCATCTTCACCCAATTGTCTGATTTCTAAAATTATGATAATGATAAGTCTTTTTTAAAAAATGATCCCTTTTTTTCGATTTCGGAAAAAAAGGTTTTGTTTTTCATTATTGTGATATTTTTGTAGCTTCATGATTTTATAAATGAATATTAACTTGCACTAGACTTAATTTGCAGACTCAAATTTACATAGATAATTTATAAAGCAAATTTTAGAAAATTTAAAGCTTGTTAGGTGTTTTTTTTAAGATGTACCAATAAATGCACTTATGTTTGAAAAGGAATTCAAACATAAAGGGGCAGGGGTTTGCTTTGGTACAACTCTACAGTTCTTAAGAGGATAGTGGAATTTGGTACTTTGAATCTATCTTGAATCTAGCTTTTTCCAAAGGAGTTGGAATTAATTTTAGGACTAGTGGATGGCTTGTGGTGGTCATAAATGCATGTTGATTCAAAACACAGGGTAAAAGAAAAAGCATGATCAAACAAGCCAAGTAAAAAGGTAAACTTTGTCAGCATGGAATTTTGCCCAACACTCTGTGGGTTGTCTTTCAAGGTTGCAAGTGAAGTTGTCTTCATTTTGGCCAACTTAGGTCACGGTAGCATGTTTTTCGGCAATTTATTTGGCTTTAAATAGATTGTCTGAATACCTCTTTCACTAGCACAGAAGAGGGGTACAAACTGCACGATAACAACTTGTTTTTGAATAACATAGACCCTGTGTCAGTTTTGAGAAGCGGGAGGACATTTAGTGCATTTGCAAAGTTTTGCCAATTCATGGGCGAATTGAATCGATGAATTAACGTGTCTGAAGCAAGTGGTGCTGTTCTCTCTGCATATTCAACACACCGGAGAATGAAAACTCTTTAATATGAAAAATTACAGGTGAATTATTCAAGCTACTATTTAAGCTAACTAATGTCTGGGGTTTTTTAAGTACCAGGAAACAGCTGAAGGCCAAGTGAATATGTTTAGAATATTTTATGGCAAAAGCATGTTTATCTGTGTTGTGGAACAATTTGCATGTAACGATGCTTGTAGAATCGGTTCAGAATGGTTTTAAGCCTAAATCCTGGAACCTGGTAGATCAGTACGTGCATTGCAAATATGATCAGCTGTTCCAATTTGTAGATGATACCGAAAGAGTTTGAAAAGCAGATTAAATGCCAAGGGCAGAAAAGGGAAGGGGGCCTGATGTACAAATAATTTTGACTGAGTGGGAACTTGACTGTTAAGACTACTGCCTTATTTTCTTGAATAAAGTGTCCTTAGCTGTCACAGATGTTATTCCCCATTAATACAATATATTGAAAGAGGAATGTATGAATATCATTCATAATTCGAAATGCTTGGTCTAATGTGAAGAAAACTGGTTGTGTATTCAGTTACCTGTGTGTTGTACTTGCACTTTTCAAGTTAACTGTTTGTTTTCTGTGTACTTTTACTAGTACACAAGATAGATTTAATAAACATGTAATATTATGATGATAATATATTTAAAAATCTATTTGAAATTTAATGGCCTCATAAGGTTATCTATGATGCAATCCAAATTAGTCAAACCAGCCTGTCAACATTCTAATTCTGTAGTCAAAGCCTGATTATGTAATCTGCATTGAATTTGGAAGTCCTGAAAAACAACGCAAAATATTTGTCATGTTGAAATGAATATGAAGCCCAGAAAAAGTAAAAACAATGGCAGGAATTCCCTCCCTTGGTCATAAACGAAAATAAAAAATTATGGTCAGCCATAGCCCAAGGCTGTGTTGGGATTTTATGAGAGTGTTCTGTGTAAACAAAATTAATATCCTACATTTTTCATAGCAGAGAAAAAAGCAGAGACACATTCCAAAGACATACTTTATTTATTACTAAACCATCTCTTTCCGAGTTGGCAAAGGGGCTCAAATCTGTTTGGGTGTAGGGTACAGGAGGAGTGTGATTAGTTATATGGAAGCATTGGGAAGGCAGCCTTGTCCATAGTATGATATAAACAGCAGTTATTTCCTTGTTTATCTCTTCTAATTGGTATGTAGATATTAACATGACAGAAAGCTGTTATCAGGCGGAGATAGGTGTCATGTCAACAAGTGGTGACTACTGGGAACTGTGACTGGTAAACTTAGCAGACGGCAAATGTGTGAAATTAATCAGCCATACTCTTTATATCCCCCCAAGCTACAGCCCTAGACTGCTCACAAGACACACCGTTTTTTGCCCCTCCCATCAATGCAAGTTGGCTGTTTTAATGACTGAATTATTATTTTTTTTTTTTATATATGTTAGATATAATGCTGGTATGCAAATTTTGCAGCAACGATTAGATGATTTGCAGATTCAAGATTTAGAACTTATGTAACATGAATTTCATTAGTTATTTTTTGTTTTCTAAAGTTTAGATAAAATGCATTTAATAGGAAAAAGGTTTAAAAGGCACTGTATTCCTTAGAAGTAAAGAAACTGATACAGAATATTAATTTTAAAGGCCCTTTTTAATGTGTAAACAAATTCGTGAATAGAGTACATGCATATCTCTGATCCTTATTTACATGGAATTTGTTATCAAAAGAGCTGATTTAAAACACACTGGTGCACTTTTTAGTCTTTTATGGATTGCATCCCTATATGAACACTGGATGAGCTAAATATTTCTCTTTATTGCCTCACATTATGAGCATTGCTGTATAAATCAAATAAATGTAATCAATGCTTTTCAGAAGTGCATATGATAATCAAATGGTGCACCAACTTCAGCATCAGATTTAGTTAAAAGTGCACATTAAACTTATCTAGTTTACATCAGTCATAAGAGAGCCTTTCTTTATCATGAACATTTTCATACTGATCAACATGTATTATAAAGAAACATACATTGATAATGAACAAAAAGAGGGAGGGGGGAGATGGCTTCAAAAGATAACGAGGTCAGTTGATCGTCAAGGATTGAAGTTCGAGTCATTTTTTAAAACTGTGTTTTTAAACATTAAGGTAACAACAAGATCATTTTTAAGAACTTGCACTCAATGGATCATATGAGCAGACATTAAACTTTAAAGCTGGAATAAAGTTCAAGGTGACAGAGAACGTTGAAAAATTTTAAAGACAGGTTGGTTTTATCTTTAAGTATAAAATTTAAAAAAAAAAAAAAAGAACCCAGATTTTCAGTGATTTTGTTGTTGAGTTAATGCTAGAAGTCAAAGGTTCATCAAAGTAAGATATTTGAGAGCAAATGTTACTGACAGGACCATTGTCCAAAAATTTAAGAAGCCACAAAACTGATTTTTACTCAACCTAAGAAAACTGATGCCTACAAACATTTAGGATGAAACTACAGTATTTAAAATTTAATAACTTTAAGGGAAAAAGTTACAAGACCAACTATTTTTATCAATGTATAAAATCGTTTCTACATTAAGGTCTGCCACAACTAAATAACACAGTACTATTTATTTCAGATTTTTGATTGGTATGATTTAATTTTCATTTTTTATAGGCCTTGTACCAATTTAATTATTAAAAAAAAATGAATAAATATATTCCACCCTTAGATATTATGCAATAATTTGTGATAATTTCATAACATAAATGTGGTTTTGACACTGTTAAGTTGACATTTCTCTGAAAGAAAAGCTAAACATCATCCAGAAATTAATTGAATTTATGCCCTTAGAATACACAAAAAAGGTTATAAAAAAATAGGTTAGGGCTGGGGTAAGTGGTTCCAATCAGTGCAACTGTTTGTGCAAGTGGCATCTCATTGATCCAGATTTAACTGCTCCAGGCTCCAGGTCCAGAGCTGTGCACAGATCCGATCATAAGGACCAAGCAGTAAAACATATACATGAATATGATTATTAACAAGAAGTAGTCTAGATGTTCCAATGGAATAAGGATCGTATATAGTGATCTATTTCTGTTGCTAATTGGCGTAATTGTCTTGTCCTGCAAAAAAATTGCCATCTGAATCATTTAACCAAATTGTGTGACCCCATTTTATATGAAACTGCCATCGATGATTATTTTTTCAGTTCCTGCAACTATGTTAGTCGCATAATGCCAGTGCATGTGCCAATAAAAAATCATGCTTGTTAAATATGGATGTCCGGATATATATTTATTATCGTGTCTCGTTGATTTGTATTTTATATTAGACTTTGATTTGGCCTAGAAAGAATTTCAACTGGTAAATTGTACTTATGATTACAATTTTAAGATGAATTTTGTTGAAAATTGGACCATTAACCTCTTTAGGATTCAGAAAGCATACCTATAAAAACTTGGATGCCTTCTCTTGTTGGCTACATTATAATTACTTACCGGTAGTTTTTGGTTTGTAAGGTTTAGAGTTTCTGCCAATTTAACAGGTTTGGTCAAACATTTTTCTGAATTAATAGAAAATTGATTAAATTTGTGTTCAAGAGTTGTTTATTTCAACTTTTGTCACTTGAAAAGAGTAACTAACTTCGCACCAATGCTCATGAATATCTGAAAAAAATAAACGACTGATGATCATTATAAAAAGGGCTTTTTTTAAATGATTGTCATTAAATGATAATGACGAATGCATCTCACGTGTCTTGAACATACACTTGGAATCCTAGCTGTCAGTTCAAGACGATCCCTCCGTATCTTGTTTGTCATCAAGAATGGAAGCAACTAGAGGTCATACAGTGTGTTATGGAGGGCAGCCTTGTGCACTACCTATTGTTACATATCACTGAAAAAACTTATCAGTCAGTGTAGTTTTCATGGTGTTTTTTTTTTTTATTGCTGTGAAACTTCTTATATCTGCAAAGAAGAGCTTACCCAAAATTGATTTCCGAAATAAAGTTTGATTTTAAAATTTTGCTGCAGCCTCTGTCAGAGTAGTTGTTTGGTTTTTTTTCTACTGTGGAAACTTTTATATGCATATAATGCTTAAAAAAAAAAACTTAACAGAAATTGATTTTCCAGATTTTAAGTTTGATTTGTGTATCGTTACAGCGTGTGAAGGCCTGAATCGTCCCTGTCAGAGTGGGGTATGTGACAATGGTAAATGCTGCCACCCCAACTGTATTGGAGGCTGTACCGGGGAGACGGACCGCGACTGTAAAGTCTGCAAAAACGTCGTCAGCATGATCCATGACCAGGCCATCTGCCAGAAGCAGTGTTTACCAGGAACCTACACAGTAAGTGCAGTAAAATTTGGTTAAAACAAAAATCCTAGGGACCAGTGGATTAACTTTGTTATATCCATTATTTGTTATATCTGAGTTTGTTTTAATTGTAAAATTTTACAAGGTTATGAATTTAGGGAGGGACTTAACAAATCTTTGTTATATAAGTGACTTTGATATATCTATGTTCGTATTAAATGAGTTCTACTGTATGGAGAAAGGTGGGTGGGGAGAGGATGGGGCAGGTGCTTGGAATGAAGGGGTGGGAGGGATTGTTTGAATACCAGCAGTGAGTTATGTGTTAGAGAGGTGTGGGGGTGTGAACAGATGTATGACTAGACAATTACAAATATGTTTAGTTACAAAAGCCTATCATATGACTTCAGTGTCTCCAAAGCTTTTGAACTCTGATTCATTTAATGACATAGCCAGTCCTTTGTTTTATTATGATTTTATGCAGGTTTTGTTTTATAGGCTGTCTTTTTGCATATTTTTTTTAATGTGCAAAAGTATTGTGGTCTATGTAGCATGTTACAACTACAAGATGATTTACTGTGCACTGCTTGATAGGCCTATAAGGATAGGTTGTCACTTTAATGGTTTCTGGTTCAAATCCTAATGGAGATAATGTGGCTTACTATAGCATTAAGAAATCACTCGCATAGCAAACAGAATTTGAATCCCCTTACTGTACTTGAAACAGTGCACAATTTGAAATCTCCACAATTGTCAGCAAATGACAAAAATGATGGATGTGCAGACATGTTTTCTGTCTTATAAACTGTGGAGAGAGATTGGTCTTGTGAATAAATGTAGTCTAGCAAAAGGGGTTTGGTTTTTATCAAAAGGTCACTGTTATTTGGGTCTTTTAAATGGAAGATGCACCTGCTAGTAGGTTAAAAGTAATTGTATCAACAGCTAGAATGAGGCTTCTTGTTATTTCATATCTCTCTGAGTGGTATACAAAGTATGGAGTTGTGCTGTAGGTAGAAAATGTCCTGAACTGGAGGTACACTCAACATCACATGAAAGAGTGCATCTGCAGCCAGCAAATGCTGTGTCTTATTTATATCAACCTGATTTGTGAACTCGGCAGAGTTAGAGCTGAGTGCAGATAGTTCAAGGTCAATTTTATCTTAGCCGATGCTGCTTTATCCAGGAAAACACTGGAACTTAGCTAAGGGATCCATCAGTTTTCCTTTGTTATATCTGAAATATATAGCAGACACATTTTTTAGTGTGGTCCCTGTAGACTTCAGCAGGGGAGAGTTGCAGTGGAAAGGTTGTCTCGGGTCATATCTCTCAATCATTTGTGTGTATTGGCTCTGTATATATTGAAAGTGAATAACACAGTCAGTGATATATTTCACACTTCATAAATTACCTTGAGGAGAAAAAAAAACCTACCCACATTGTTGTAATACATCAACAAATCCCATTCATCAAGCAGATCTCTTCTGTTCTTTATTTTGAGTAACCGAGATAATCAGCTGGAAAGTTGAACAACTCAACTTGCGGGAAGTACTATTGTGCCCTTACATGATCTGCTCCTTGAGAAACAAATTTGACAATTTGTTGAAAAAAAAAGATGTTCATTAAGTATGAAAATCAAATTGCATAAATAATGAAGTATTGTAGAATTTAATGATTTGACTTACTTTCTTTTTCAAAGGGGGATGGAGAATATAAACAAGATAAAGTGCATTCTAATTTAGAAATAGAAATTAACAAAAATATGCTGTAAAGTGGCACAAGACGCAACATTTGTCTTTTGTGTCTTCTAACAAGTGGTTAAGAAGTTTGATCGCAGATAAACCAGGAATCGAGAGGTGCTTTCCCAAGTGACAATGAGAGAATCATTAGAGATGGATTTCATTGCTTAACATTGGTTGCTTTTTCGGTATGGAGGACATAAACTGAATTTTCCAGTAATATGCGACCCATTTAGTAGTTTAAGTAGAACTCTCTAGGCACTGTTACAGCATGTGTGGGTGTACACAGTGCACAAAGATTATATTTACAGTGTTTTTGATATTTTGGAAAAAAATTTCACAATTTGCAGAACAATAAAGAAAGAGTCTATTGCTTTGAATTTTTGATGGATAAATATATTCTGAAAGCTATTCACAAAGAAAGGGTTTGATGGAAAACTTGCACTAGCTAGACAGCCATCAGCTGACAAAGCAATCGAACCTAATTTCCACAAAAACCGTGCACTGACTCATAATCACCAAGAGTTTTCAATGAATTAAGGGGAAAATGTGGGAAACTGCCTTTTTGTTGCATAAGGAAGAGGTGAATGGCATTTCATCCTGTCGTCTACTAACAACGGCATAATAACTCTCTATAGCTTGGTTGTCACCTGAGGTAATGAAAAGCTGACGAACCTAAAAATTGGAAATTTTTTTTTTTTCCTTCGTTTCTTGTATAAGTTATGAAACATTAGTTATTTCTAAAGGGGGAAATGATATATCTGTCCAATTGTAATAGCCATAATGTTCCAAGTAATGCTTCGTGTACTTAAAAAAGGTCAGTGCATTTGACATTGTTATAGCCCTTTCTGTGATCGTGGTTCCTGGATCATGGGTGAACTCTGTACCCGCTAACCATTTCTCAAACTTAATAGATTGGAAATCAATTTGAATAAAAATGGCACACCTACTTACAAATTCTTATTTTCATTTGAAACAGCTGCGAAGAAGAAGGTGCCTTCTAGAGTATGAGTGCACAGAGGTCATCAAATACAAACTGGTCAAGAACAACCAGACGGGACTTCCCGGGGACTGTGTGGACAAATGTTTGGCAGGATACCTAGAGTCTGCCGACGGCCGTTCCTGTAACAAGTGTGCAGACAAGTGTCCAAAAAGTAGGTTGATCAGAGTGTATAATATTGCCAGCATTATGTTCATCTCGTGTAGCTTTAGAGAAAATTCCAGAATTTACTGGAATGGTTGATAGCTCTTATAATTACTTATACTCCACTCGCTGAAAAATAATTGATGAAATTGATTGTTGATAAAAACAATGGGGAATTTTTTTTTTATATCAATTTTAATATACAGATGTATATGAGAAAACTGTTTCTAGCTTTCATGTTCTAAAAGATGAAAAAAATATTGATGCAGGTTGCAATGGAAAGAAGCTTGAAACTGCTGCCCAGTCACAAGACATGTTTGGCTGTACCATCATTGTCAACCATCTGGAAATCAGAATTACTAGAGGAAGTAAGTACAAGCTCTAGTTGGTTAATTGTCGACAGATCATGAGTCAGTGCCCTTTTTGCTGAATGTATGTGAACCCCAGGATTTAAAGAAAGATACTGATCAGGTGTCACCAAAAATAAATCAGTATTTATTTAGAAAACATTACGGTTCAGGTACCAATGGGATAACATTTTTGTTTCGTGTATCCGGAAAGAGTTGTTTTAACCTACCAGGTTATGAGAGTTTGACACAGATATAGGAGACAGGGGCAAAAAGGGTTTCACACCGATGAACTGGCCTGATATATTTAAACAGATAAATCTAGGAATTCAAGTTCTTATTTCACAATAATGTTCTAAATCATAAAGCATATAAAATATTAATGTTAGTAGAACATTAAGTTTCATTATTATATACAGAAGTACATAGCATCTGTTTCCCTTCAGTCTTGTATGTACAAACCGTATATTAAGTTCAGTGGTGTGAATTAGGGATTACTTGTAGCATATTTTGCAAACAGAACATACACATTTAAATTCACAGAGAGAAAGCGTATTCTGCAGTATGTTTTACTTAGGTGGCAATGTGAATTAATAATAGTGTCATTTAGGGAAAAGCAAGTCGAATAATAAGAACAGAATTTTAAAAGATTTTAAAAGCTAAGCATAGTGCAGTTTGTTTGGTATCAGTGTTTGATTTTGCATTGATTTTTAGTAGAGCATCACTTGAATATTCTTCAACTATTTTGTAGCACTTACCTTCATATGTGCCTATCAGTACTCTCAGTACTTTGATTAGAATCATTGCTGCCTATCAGTTTTGACAGTACTTAGTTTAGAATAATGGCTGCAGTGATGATTGTTTGTTGTGTTTGTAGGCAATGTGGCCCAGGAGTTGGAAAGGAACCTTGGTCAGATTGAGGAAGTGCAAGGTTATATCTGGATTCATCATTCCAACACTCTCCTATCTCTGGGCTTCTTCAAAAATCTGCGCAAAATCCACGGCAAAAACAGCAACTCAAATAAGTAAGTCCACTCTGGCTCTTTATTTGTTAACATTTTCTTTAATATTCCATCCATAAATTTTTGAAGCGTTGTGAATTACGGTTTAGTTGTAAATATGTTTATGAACCTCTTGGTTTAATGTGGCTTAATTAAGGCTGTCATGTATTTGTGAGTCTGAACATGTTTTTTTTCATGGTTTTTTTTTCAGTTTCTCTCTACTTGTCCATGACAACATGAACCTACAGGAACTGTTCCCAGAAAACGTCCAAAACAACCTGGAAATTTTAAATGGCAACATGTTCTTCCACTACAATCGCAAACTCTGTTACAACAAGATCAAAAATTTTGAGAGCAAGGTTAAGATGGATAACAAGAGCAGGAATGATATTTCTGATAGTTCAAACGGAGACCAAATGCCATGTAAGAAATTACCTCATTCATTTGCTCTGCTAAATTAGTATGGATTGCATAATCTCTGAAGTATGTGATATTCAACTAATTTGCTGATAAGTTTATAGTAATTATGGCTGTTTTGACTGGGGTCAGTGCAGATACACAGTACTCTATCAAGTTTTCCTTGTCAGGTGCTACAACTACCTATAGATAGTTCTTTTAAATGAATAAAATTGCCCAAAGCTGTTAAATTAATGTGAACATATCAAGCAACTAATAACTGAATCTGAAGTATTTTGTTTGTATTGGCACTATTGATGAAAATTTGATCAAAAGTATCAATTTGAGATTAAGCAGTATGGGTAAGTTGAGTTAGATATTTTTGGTTGTTAAATATATATAACATTTTTCAGTGTGGTGTTAGCTGCCATCTGCCAAAATCACTGTTTCATTCCAGATGATGATGTTCTTGAAGCTTGTTTGTCTTATTGGGGGGAAATCATTATTTTTCTTGTGTTTATGAATCATAAGGTCAACAAATTTTGCCGTCAGATCTGCTCTTGACTGGCTTTCCTTTTCTTGTCTGAGCAACCAAAACAAAGCAGTTAGGGGGGAATGGACCTGATGTGCATGGTATAGACATGTTTTCATCAGGCATGTCAAAAAAGCATTCGTACACGTCAGGCACAATACAAGTTCATTGAACTTTTCCTATCTTGTTTACCTGTAAACTGCACTTTTGAGTACATGTTCTTATCAAAACATTTGAATGATTTTTAGAATTTTTTTTTCCCTTTAAAAATTTTGTTAAATTTAAAAGATAGGTGGATATTTTCTTGTAGATGTTTTGATCGTAGTGTTTCATCAGATTGTAAATATTACAGATGTTTTTAATATACCAGTACAGGAATTTTTACATTCACATTAAGACATATTTTTGTGAATTAAAAAAAAATGAAAATTAATTGGTTTTCTTTTTTCCCTTAGCTTTATATTGTAAAGGGTTAAGCTGCTTTATTGCCAGTAAATGAAATACTCCTTTGATTGGTCCTTGCACAGAGAACGAGATCTCCTTGTTACATAACTCTGCTGTATTTGACATCTCTCCCTCCTTCTTGTGTCCACACAGGCAACTTGAGACACATAGTCCTCAGGGTTAAAACTGTGACTCACAACTATGCTTTTCTGCTATGGAACAACAGCAAATTTCCAGATCAACGCAATTTGCTAAGCTATGTTATCGTCTATAGAGAAGCGTAAGTGGATGTTGCGGACACCCCCAATTATCTTAGATCCACCGCACCTCTTCTTTATGTAGATTGTTTTTATTCGTAGCCTTTTCCGTTCCAGTGATGTACGACTTAGTGTATGATTGCCCTACCTTTTTATTCACCTGTTACATCTAGCAATGATTCTCTATGTTTTGCATGTTGACCAAAGCTTATGTATGTCCCCGCTATATCTCTATACAGGCACAGTGACGACCCTGAATCTGACTGTAGTTAAGATTGCAGCACGGATTGCTTTCCTTCGTTGGGATAACTTCAAATCCTCCGACCCTCGTCAATTGCTAAGCTATGTTATCAGCTGGAAAGAGGCGTAAGTAAAACTTATCATAAAGCTTCCATATTAATTAAGGTTGCAGGCTTACACATGTAACCATACAAAATTCTTATGAAACTGTTTTTGTCAAGATCGCATGTAAAAATATATATAAGTTATAGCTGTTTTGGAATTTGTCATGAAAAATAACTGTGTTTTTACTATTCAAAAGTTACCTCTATACATTCCAATGCAAACCTTTCCGAGCTTTATTATTTTGGATTTAAGGTCACGTAGCCTGTGAAATTATCCCAGAATAATATGTGATAGAAATACTGTGTGGTAAATCTGTGTAGAAGTTTAATACTTTATATTTTTTGTCAATTATGTGTTCAATAGGTACTAGATGTTTATCCCTTGACATCAATCCTTTAATTCCTGAAATGTTACCTATGTACAAATAGTATGTTAGTAGAACTATTATTTTTCCTTAATCATCTACGTGTTATGTAGGTTTATCCAAGTTACCAGTATTTTTTGAGTTAAGAACTATGTATAGAAGTACGTTGTAATTTTTAAAAAGGAAAGAGATTACAAGGTTCTCTGAATTCCTAAACATTTATCATAGTTGGCTATTTACATGTATGTCATATTTTTAGCATGCTCTCTTTTTTCAAACAGACTAAATTGCCAGGTCTGAATATTTTTAATGTAGAAGTTAAATTGACTGATAAACAAAATGCTACATTTTTCAAATTACTTTTAAATCTCATTAATTATATTATGCAGCTTTATATTTAAAGTGTATGATAATTAGGTGTCATTATAAGGTTGAATTGTAAACTACAGAGTTCAAAGTCACTGACTTAAATGAAGATGGTGAATGAATTATCAGATTATTGTGTGTTCTATTTATGACACATTTTTGCTCGTTCTGGCCACACTTTGAGTGTCAGCTCTTTGGTTTTCAAGCCCTTTGGGCTCCACTACGGAGCTGACTGTTGACCCTGGGGATTTCAGGTACAAGACGGGGCCCGGACAACCCATATTTCTCCCAACAATTGTTCTTTTCCTGACATTAGACTCCCGGAATGTAGGAGGTTGTCTCCAGGGTCTCAAGTTTATAAATATTGTAATGACAATGTTTGTGCCATTTTGTCCTAAAATAGCCTGGGATCGTAACAGTAGGAGTGAGGTCTGCTAATGAGGCATGTTATAATGCCTTAAATATTTGCATTGTTTAATGTGTCATAACATGTGGATATTAGCCTCTCTGCTGGAAAATGAAATTTAAATCATGCTAATGCATAATATTACAATACTTTAGTTACATTACTGCACATGAGGGCCTGTTTGAAAATTGAGAGATTAATGAATAATAATGCACAGAAAGCATAAAGACATGTTAATCTATAAATAATCGCACCTTTCTTCCCAATGTTAGATGTTTTTCTTTCTAAAGTGATTTATTTCAAGGTAATTTTGCTCTAAGAAACAGGTGGAATGTGTAGGTAGAACTGCCATTCTTCCCGATTGGTTAAAGGCATCAGAAGTTTACTCAATAATTTATTGATATTCTCTCTTGCACAGGAAGTTGCTGAAAGGAATGATGGGTAAAAACTAATGTTTTTCTCTGTTTTGCAGGCCATTTAAAAATCTTTCAATATATGAAGGCAGAGATGCTTGCGATAACGATGTGTAAGTTAATTTTCATTCATGTCTAATTTTTCCCGAAAAGGAGTTTAAATTAGGTTTCAAATGGAGAACTGAAAAGGAATTGGATGTAAAGTTTAGCATTGTATATAGGTGATATTTGTATAATAAGTTGCATTAAACATTCTGTAATCTGTCAGACTTGATAGAATACACATTTTCTTCAGACAGATGGTTTGAATTCTTAGAACTCTTTGTTTAATTTTTTATTTCAAGTTTAATGAACATAAATTTAGTTCCATATTTTACTATTCAAAACCAAGTGTCATGAAATATGCTTTCACTTCAAATCTTTGCAAGAAAGATTTATGGAATAGAAATATGATCACAATTCTCTCAATAGCTTGACGTTTATAATTATATACAACTATTTCATATAAACAAAATAAAATAAAAACTAAGTTTATTCAACTCTTTTAAAAACAATCAATAATGTGTATCACAAGCTCATTTTGTTTTATGCTAAAAGTATGAATTTATTCTGTTGAATTCTATGATCAGTATCACAGAAACAGCAAATGCTTTTCCTGATATACACTGGATTTTCCATGAAACTTTTTGTATTTTTTCAAAGAATCTTAGAATATTGTTTTTGGTTGCAAATGATAAACTTACTTTTCAAGACACCTACATATTGTTTATACAAAGTCTTCTAAAAAAAACTTCTGATGTTCTCTTTTAGATGGTATACAAAAGATATTCTGAACAAAATGGAGAAAGATGAGGATTATGCGACAGCCCTTCTGCTGAATCTGAAACCTTGGACGCAGTATGCAGTTTACGTACAAACCTATACCACTTCGTCGGCCAAATATGGAGCCATCAGCAGTATTGTCTACTTCACAACTCTTCCCTACTGTAAGATTTATAAACATAATTTGTTTTTCTTTTTCAAAGAAATTTTGTCAAATTTTTATGACGAGAAAGCAAAATTTTGATTACATGTCTTAAATGGTTTGTTGTTATAAATCTGCTTCATTACTTGAGTACATGTATATGTGAAAAAAATCTAAGTAACTTTAACTTTTGTTAAGAATTATTAGGGTTTAACAATTGTACGTGTTGTGAGCAGTATGCTATAATTGTCTTGTACCATTTGCAGACCCTACTATACCAGACAAGTTACGAGTGAAGGCATTGGCCCCAGGGACACTGAAAATCATGTGGAACCCCCCTGCCAACCCTCACGGCAATGTTACACATTATGAGTTGTATTGGAGAAAGCGCCCTCTAGTGCATGAAAAATTCAATGAAAGAGACTACTGTTCAGAACGTATGTGTTGTGTTGTTGAAATTTGATAGATATTGAAAGAAATATCTTGAGCTTCATAGAAATGAATTAATAATGTTATCATAAACAAATTGAATTGTATATTCAACAAGAATTGTGAAAAGATAGTTTTTAATTAAGGAAATAAACTGAGAAACTGATTTTGAATAATTTGATTTTGATGTTGATGTTGATCATAGCGATGATGCTCTGTATTGCAGCACTAGACACTCTTCTTGACCAATCAGACGATTTGTATGATGAGCAGGACCAAATGGATACCACGCGTGAGCTGGGTTTATCTAACAATAAGACTGTTCAGGGCGAGTGTGCCTGCCCAAAGACCTTCGAAGAAGAGGAAGAGGAGAGGAAAGAGAGAGAGATGCAGATAGCGTTTGAGAACTTCTTACATAACTATGTCTACCTCAAAAGGTAAATGTCGGCGGCATGCTGAAGTAGCCTATGACAAACTTAACACTGACTAGGGAAAAATGGCAGAAATTTGCATTGTGTGAGACAGCTATACTACATAAGAGGTTTTTTGAGATATTTACCTAGTGTGCATTTACTATATAGTTGAATTTTTGAATATACAAGCCATACACTGAATATCTATATTTAATCGATTTTGATCCCCATGTAAACTCAATAAGTATTCTATATTTCTAATAGTGAATTTTAATCTCCCAGTCTTCAGTGTGTTGGTTTTTTTTTCTATAGAATGTCCATCTCATTATTAAATTGTCTGCCATTTCCTTAGATGCAAATATTTCAGGAAGAATGACAAAATTATGATAATCAGGAAAAACTACTAATAATTGGTGGGGGACACACATAGAACCCGAAACAATTAAACTGCATGGGGAAATTGCCAACAAATGGTTGTAGAAATATATTCACCTTTACAAAATACAAGGAAATCTTTGAATTCTGTGAATTGGAATGTCACTAGAATTATGTATCTGTTAAAAAAAAAGGTCTCAGTTATTTTTTTCTTCTTCAGATTTTTTTCCCTATACATATTGTAAAATAGAATGTCAGCATGATTTATGAAATTGCAAGTGACATGTATTCATGATCTTAAATGTTTATTTAATGTTGTTCATTCTCTATTTTCTATATTTATATGTCCATTTTCACTTTAATTTTTTTTCCCTGGAATTGCTGCATTTGATTGTTATGGAACATTTCCCTTCAATATTTAAATATAGTGACTCGATTTTCCAATTCATGATTTTTATGGGAGGGGAAACCCAACCACAATTAGCATGCCAAGAAAAATGCAAATTGTGTGGGGTTTATATTATATCAATTTTCCACAATCTTCATTTGCTGTTGTATATAAATATCATGGCCAACTTCATCAAGGGGACACAACCATGTCAAGCACCAAATTTGTCTATGCTACACGCAAACTGGGCAGAACAAGAGATCACTACAACTTCTATGTGATTCTTTTATGTTCATCCTTACATGTACGTTTTTATCTACATTTTTTATGTTACTCATTTTATTTAAAAATTGCATTCATCATGCTTTTATACAATGGAAAACCCCCAAAATGCAATCATTAAGCTTTTATACAATGGAAAAATACCCTAAATGCAACAAAAAACCATCCTAATGAAAACTACACTGCAATACTTTTTTTGGGCTGAAGCAAAGAATTCTGCCACCATGCTGGGCTGTTTTTTATATTCTTCACTCCAATTTATACCTGCCTTAGTTTATTTATTTTTATATCCATTTTTGGATGAACAAGTTTTTATCCATTTTTGGATAAATTTGAAAAGGGAATCCTAATGCTTGTTCTAATCCAAAAGAATGTGTGTGTTAAATCATAATGTATGTGTTATGTGTACTTTTCACTAACATTTTGTTCCTGCAGGCAAGTTCTCTCTCTCTCTCTCGCGTCATATGTCATTTCTATTTCTTAATGTTAACCAATTCTTTGTTATCACATCTAGGCACAAACAAGATAGGTAAGTAAAGAGATGAAATGAAGCAGATTTTTCAACATCAAAAAAGTTCTCATGAATATTAAAAATCGTCTGTATGAGTGAAGCACCATCTGCATTTTTCAAAAAAAATAAAAACTAAACTCTATAACTCTTCCAAAATCCTACCATCCAGGGAAAATTTTTGTGTTCACTATATGTAGACTGCATCGTGAAATTTATCACTTTAAAAATTCAAATTTTGTAATAGTGAAATCCCTCCACTTGTATAATCACCATATACCACTTGTAAATTACAGTAAATTAATTTTAGTTTCTACTTTTAGTTTCATTTTTGTGTTTCACTTTACAAAAAAACATACCCATTGTCTTGTAATCTGTATATATTTATATATAATTTTCCATATATTCTTTTCTTCATACAATATTTATATTTAAGTGTTTGTATTGTATAGACACACTCAACAAAAATTTTCCCTACCTGTATTCTATCATGGCATAGCATTGAATTTGAAGTGCACAAGAGAGTGTTCATAACTGGGAGATTTTTGTTTTCTTGTTAATTAAACTTTTTGCTGTTCGAAGTTTGGCATTATTATAATATTTTTGGGGAAATGGGTAATTTTGCTATGAATGAAATTGAGCTTGAATTTTGTTTGAGTTGCAATTTCCATTTCAGAGTATTGTTTGTTTTTTTTTTTTTATAAAAATCTGACTTGATTTTGTAAGATACCTCTCCTGATCTCGCAAACGTAATTTATCAAAAAAAAAGATAATAAATGGGCGAATTTGAAAAATTGATCAAGTATTTTCAACTATAAAGCTCTTGGTTTTGTTTTCCAAAGATTAATTTACAAGACATACTCAATTTCTGCAGCATGCAGTTATATTCATTATGGATTTGACCAAACAATATTGGTATATTGGAAATGCAGTGCAAACAAAGACTTTACTGAAATATTGTTTAATAATTTTTGTTATAAATGTTATGCTGTGACAGAATGCATTACCTTGAATACAAATACTCGCTAGTCAGCCGCCGTCCTGATGCAGTGTGAAGCTAATGATAATAAAATTGAGGAGTTTCCTCCCCTTAAAATTATTAATTTTAACAGTTTAAAGATATTAAAATGTGTGGAGGTAATTTAATGGGCAATTCAATCACAGGGGGACATTTAAAGGCAGATTTTCATTTTAGTAATGTACAGGTTAACAGTAGATTTTTTAAAATTATGATATTCCTTTCTTGGTTTTGATAGGGGGGAAAAGGGGGATAAAAAGGAGGTAATAATTAGAAGGGTGGAAAAGGCGGGGAGGAGGGGGGGGTAAAAAAAATAAAATATTCATAGTTGTGGGTGGATGGGATGTAAACAGATGTGAAACAGAAATCCAGATGAGTATAACGTTCAGAAATTTAATTAAATGTCATTGTCAGAGATGTGATTGAATTGTGCAGTCAAATATTCATGTATAGAGTGAGAGATGTTTGTATTGTTTTTGTTACGACGTCTGGTGTTGATGTTAGAGTCTGATTTCTCTCTTGTCCTCTCTCTCTTTCTTTGGACCTGAAATCTTCAACCCTGGGGTGCTGCATAGATTGTTCAATGCCAGTCTCTTGCTTCATAGCTTACTGTCTGCGGTTGCCACTGCTCAACTTTTCTCTGTTATCTTCTTGTTCTTGTCTGGTGTCAATGTGCAGTCTATATATAACCAATAGGCCTACTGTATTTTTTGAGGTCTCCTACTGGATACTGACCCCCAACCCCCTGAGAAAACTGTCAAATTTTTTATATGCTACTACCAATTTTTTACAGGAAATGTTTGATATATGATTGGAATTTCTGGTTTCATGACCGGTTTATACTGGTAATAATAAACCATTGGAATTTAAGGGTCAGTTGTAGAACTTTGAAAAGAACACAATGAACAATTTGTTTAATAAGTTGAATTATTGACTTCAGGTCTGTATTTATAATCATTTATCATTTGTTAAGTATTCATTTCATTCATCAACAAACTAATTATGTTAATGATCATTCTCCTCAGCGTTTTTGTTTTTTCTGGAATCCTTCCCATAATAAACCCTGTTACCTCAAAATTTTGTAGAATTACCATAGATGTGACTCAGTTCTTTATCGACCCTAATTATTATGCGTAATTTGGTGGAGAAATACCAACTACAGATTATGTAGTGTAATCTGTAACTGTGAAATGTACTTTTCTCTAATCTTCCATCATATATATCATACTTAAGACCTAGCTTATATCCTTTCTAAGATGCGTGAAAATTATCTTTATGACATATGGGGCCACCAAAATCAAGATTGCTATGCTTCCATTCATGTATCATGCTTGTGTTCAACTTTCAATCATTATGTGATGTGTGTTTACAATTATCATATGATAATCCAATGTATACAGGTTTTTGAAAGCTTTGCTACCAGTTTTTCTCACTGAGCACTTGGTATCTAGAGAAACTTGCAAGCAACAAATTCCAATCACCACCACCACCCCTCAAGGCGAGAGTTGCATGATTAAGACCACTGCCTAGTTATTATTTTTCACGTACCCACACTCAGCGTAGATTTTCACAGTGCAGACAATTTAAAAACTTCAGGCCAAAAGACATTAAAGAATAATCCCTTTCATATAGCTTTTTCCCCCAATTTTCTTTTTTCGTTTGGGGGGGGGGGGGGGGTGTTGTCCATATCAATTTCAATTGGGTCTGAATGCATATTAAGAAAAGTGTCTTTAACTCATACATAAAGGGGGAATTTATTAAAGAAGGATTAAATTGAAATTGAGGGGAAAATGAGGAAGTGCAAAATTGAGTTTGTTTTTAAATTATTTGTGATATATATGTAATTTTTGAGGGGGCGCCTGATGACATACACATGAATACTACCATATTTGCACCAAAGTGAAAACATAGGAAAAGGCTAATGTACACACCATGTAAGGTCTAAAATATTTTGAGATTTTCAATATGTGATGTGAATTCATGAAAGTACTGCAACCAAGTGCTTAGCAAGCAGGCCTTGGTAATTGGGACTTCTGCTTCTAGCAGATTATATTAACATTTCATTATTGTATGTCAATCATGCGTGTGTTGTGAAGTGTCTGTACTGCTTAGTTAGTGATTGTACCACCGTCTTTATACATATGTACATCAGACCTAGTTCCCTTCATTGTCATTTAACCATCTTCGCTTAAAACTCAAATTATTATATCATTAGAATGAAACTCATTGAAAGTGAATGAATATTCAAAACCTTAAAAATCTTTTTTTTCTTTCTACAACAGAAAATAATCTTTTATTTCTATACTGACCAATGAATTCTAGGTTGTGTTTTTTTTTCTTTAATTTTGGTTAATTTCATGATAACTTCAGTACATCTAATTGGTTTTTTGTTTTCAAGTTCATTTAATTGATTTTTTTTTTGTAAATATTTTTTTCTTTTGTCTTTGTTGTGCTTAATCAGAGTACTGAAGAAGCCTAAAGAGCAGTAATTTCTTGTGATTGTGTGTGTATATATATATACGTATATATTTCGCAAGCAAATTTTTTCTGTAGTAATCACATTTGGCTTGTATTGCTTAATTCCTTCAGGACAGATTATGGTCCCCCCAAACCGTTGCCGGATTTGCCCACAGATTTGCCCACAACATCGTGAGTTTGACCACATACCACCAAAAGTTTAAGAATCGGCCAACCATTTTTTGTAGCTAGTGTAAACTGCACCTCTGCCTATAATCGCCAACAACACTAATTATGTGCATCTTGCATAATCTCTGAAGTCCTGTTATTTTTCAAAAGACTTGCATGATTTGCATACAAGCGTTACAGGATATTTTTGCTACTGGACAAGACTCTGATTTTCCCCAAATTACTTGAAATTACCCTTTTAAAACTGAGAAGATAAATATGTATGAAATGTACAGACATATTTCGATAAAAATTCTTATTTTATTTCTTATTTATTTATTGATGTTGTTCGCTGTTATAGAAAGAGGGCACAATATTGTCCATGAATTTAGTCGCTTTCAGTGTATTTTCATGCAGTGGTAAACACTTTTTTATAAATTATAAATCACCACTTTGTATTATAAATTCTAAAAAGGAACTTCAAAATTTAGGGGTAAATTTGGCATTCAAAAGTGCACATTTGGCTTAAGGTTTTTAGGCAAAATTTAAAAATTTTTCACTTTTTAACTATTTTGACAAATTTTTCTCTTCCTCACTTTTGATATAAATTCCTTCTGTACTGACATGCATGATTTTTTATGCATGCAATATGGCTTACACCTAATGCACTTTAGGTATTTGGCTTGCATGAATTAATTTAACCAATTTCAAAAAGGGGGTAAACACACAATTTTTTAATTTAAAAAAAGAAAAGAAAAAAAAGCATTGCAATATACTCACACAATCAGATTTATATGACACATTATCCAGAAGATTCCAGAATATCTATGGTCTGCGGTGATCACATTCTCCAAGATATATGTACGCTAGTCACAATGCCCTTCAGGAACTGTAGTTACCTTTACCCACCCATGTATACATTTTTATTTTAATTAAATTTGGTGAAAAAGATTGTTTTCATCAAAAATAAGTAAGTATTAGCAATGCAGCCAGTGATTTTTTTCTTTTTTTCTTGCAGTATTGATTGTCTAATGCCAGTGGACTTTATATTATATTATGCTTTTACACCTTCATATTAATTATGATCATGAAATGTATTCATTGTGTGATATGCTAAAAATTTCACCAGTAGACGATATATATTAGGACGTCATTGCCCACTGCCACATTGTATTTCTTCTCTTTTATAAACAATCATCCAGTATCTTGATTTTGTCCTGATACATACCAGGTTATTTTGACGTTCATGTGAATGGCGGGTTATTGATTTTGAGCTGTATGACACTGACTCAAACGGAAAAAATTTATAATAATAAAAACACTCATCTTTCAATCATGTTCATGAATGTATTCAACTTGCTGGACAGCAGCACTTGCTCTGATTTTACCAAAGATTTCATGCGGGAATTTTCTTCCAGCTTTGGTGATAGAACTGAGGCCTTTTCACTCATTCTTCTTCTTCAGCATGTCTGTTTTTATCCCCTAGTACATTCCCCCCTTTCTCTCCCTCTTCCTTCCAGAACTGTGCATATATAGTTACAGTTGTTCATGTACTTGAATATATATATGCTATTGTGAGGCCTAAACTATCGAGTATGTACAGGGACCATAGATTTCTATATGTAGAGCCTAGTAGTGTCTATTTACACTTATATGGAACTATATATATACAGTATTTATGCCTTTATGATGTTTATTTAGAATATTTGTTTTATTGTTATATATCTGACTATCCATATGCATGTGAAGAATTTTGGATTGTTGCACTTTCATTACATTTACGATACCATGTGTTATTAATCTTTAAAAAAATCTGTTGGTTTGACTATGAATCTGTAAAGATGAAAGTCGGGGTGGGGGTAATGCTTTGTTTATTGCATCAAAAGAAAGTGCAGTCTCTAAGATTCTTGAAATGCATGATGAACACAATTTAATTTGACTTGCTATCTCTTAATTAATTTACAGCACCAATTAATCACGATTATTATTATTAATCCTGAGTTTGTTGAAGCACTCTTCACCCTAATGCAAGAGTTTTCTCTGTGTGTGATTTCTTTACAGAAAGTTAATATATGATAATCTTATTAAGTAAATAATTATATCTCGCTTAAAAATGATAATATCTCACCAAGTTAATGATGTTTTACCTTTGTTTAATGATGAAATGAAAAGTGGTGAATTTAACTTATAATCATTTATGAACTATCTTTTTAAGTTTAAAGACAATCAAAATGTTAATTATAAGATGAGGTCAGTGTTTGGTCAATGTTAGAGTGTGTGGTGATTCTTCTTATAGAATGGACAGCAAAAGAGCAGAGACGCTGTTTAAAAAGAATCGTATTATCTCCAATATCACTCTTCCCACCAATCTACCGCTGAAGCCAAACCCAACGCTACAGAGACAAAGGGCACGGAGATACAGTCGGGAGGCATCATTGCCGTACAACGCCTCCGCCGCGGATGGCCTGAGGATCACTTTAAGTGATGCGGTAGATAATGACACAGACACTGTCAATGAAACAGAGAAAGACCTCCCCTTCAACAAAGTCATAGTGCAGATGCCGATACAGAAGAACGATATGAGTTACATTATCAGTAACTTGGGCCACTTTCAGGACTATAGAATTGAGGTGAGACCCAGGGATTTTCTTATAACCCATGGAATTTTCTTTATATATAACATATATATAAAAAAACGCATGAGATGTACAATACCAGAGTAGTGAAAAATATGGTTGATGCTTTAAATACTGATGATGTAATGAAAGTTTTTACCCAAAAATCAGGTAGAAGAATATTTTGCTGCAAATACAGTGTACTAAGTTTAAATTGTTAATGATGTACTACAAATGTTTACTAGTGTCTACCAGTACTGCTAGTATAATTTTCACCACCTTCAATTATTTCAAACATGAAATAAGTTGTGAAAAACCATTACTGACTTTTTTGTTTCTTATATAGGTGATAGCATGTCAGGAGCGAGACCCACGGGATCCAGCCAAAATGAAGCTGTGCAGCATTCGCGCTATTTCACTTGGTCGAACCCTTCCTGACAGTACGTGGACTAGTTACAATGACTTAAAATACTGAACAGTAAAAGCTCATCTAATCTTTCAAATTATGGAATAACTTCTTTTATGCAAGTTTGTAGTCACATTATTGATTTTTCTATCCAATATGGTTAAATAGTCCAAGTCATAGTTCAATTTAATTACTAAGGAATGCAAACTGTTTTATTTTTTGAAGTTAATTTTATGATATATTAATTCTTTTCAGAAAATGCTGATAACATTGATCCAAAAACAATCAAAATTTACAAAATGAGCAACAAGACAGGCGAGGTGATCGTGTATTGGGACGAACCTAAGGAACCAAATGGCCTTATCTTAAGCTACGATATCCAGTACAGCAAAGTTATGAAAGATGTACGAAGCTTAATTTTCTTTAATTTATTGACATTTAATTAATTAATAAATATACCAGTCATTTAAACAGTCTATGAATGAAAAGACATTTATTTTATTGCTCTTTTAAAAAGATTTGATTCTTTTTACAAAAATAGAAATATTTTGATTTATTTTTGATGTCCATATCATAGAATAAGTTATAAAAAATGGATTGATATGAAATAATCTATAACTGAATCAGGTGAAGCCGAATACCCTGTGTGTACCTCACCTGAAGTACAAGAAGATAGGTGGCTACAAACTCCAGAAGTTGGATCCGGGGAACTACTCCGTACAGATCCGGGCCATTTCCCTGGCCTTTACCACCAATTACACAGAGCCCAGATACTTTGTTGTGCCTGCCCCATCCACCAGTAAGTTATAAACAGAAAATGTCCTGGAAAGACAATATTGCTGCTTTAAATTTTGAGGTTTTTCTCTACTTATTGCAAAAAAATTAAATATAAGTAGGTTAATAGCTTTAATCAAGTAACAAACATGCGGGAACAAAAATACCAGTAAGTGCAAACATGAAAAATATTAATTTTATCCTTACAAACAAAATGGAACGACACTCAACATTTCGACAGCTTTGCGTGTTATTGTTTAAAAATAAACAAGTATTCCTCTGCCACCGTTGAAGATGAACGTTTGTGTACTACAATACCTGCATAAGAGATATTTCTTTTGGAATTTTCTTTATATATCCACGCGTGAGATGTTTGCTGACAATTAATGGAGGTAATGTTATAAATGCAAGCAGCTTGACTGCTCAATATTTTAATTATTTACATGTTTTTGAGACACAAATATTCCTGACTGCTCTGTGTTTGTAGCTTCTCCTTGGCCGCCTGAGACAATCATCGCTGTCACGGTGTCGGGAGTACTCCTCCTAATCCTCATCGTGGTCATCGGCGTGTGGTTCATTGCGCGCAGCAGATTCAAGAAAATTCCAGACAGACCGGACTTCACCTCAATCAACCCTGATTATGAGCGTAAGATATTGATATCAATGTTGCTAGAATTTGAAACAAAAATAACAAATCAGATGTTTGAAATATTTTTGCATGCACTAGAAGAGTATGAATCTTATTAATCCTTAATGTATTCATTGACATATTATGTTGTTTATAAAAAAAAAAGCAAAAAAAACCGATATTTTCTTTTTTTATGAAAATGTTCAAAGTGAATCATATTTCCTGATCTATTAAGATGAACATGAAAGGTGATGGGAAATGATATGGATATTGAAAAAACATTATTTTTTAAGTGGGTTAATCTCGAGAGTGAAGGAAATGATCTGATAGTCAGGTGTGATCAGAGTGCACTGTGTGACTGCTTTAAGCCTCAGGCTCTGATGCTTGAAATTACATACACATAAATTGGTTACAGATTACAATCCTGATGAGTGGGAGGTGGAGCGTGACAAGATTCAACTCATCCGTGAACTGGGTCAAGGGTCATTTGGTATGGTGTATGAAGGGGTTGCTAGGGACCTGTATGGTAAAGGAGGGGAGATAAAAGTGGCAGTCAAGGTAACCCCCAAAAAAACTCTTGAATTTTTAAAATTCAACCGTGAATGTTTCTTTGGATAAGATTTATTATTTGTGTTGGGTCTTCACAAATAATTTTCAATTTTGAGGAGATTAGGTACTGTACTGTTTAATGTATAATTTAACTGAAATCCAAGTAACCATTGATTGATTATGTATTTTCAGACTGTAAATGAACATGCAACATACAGAGAAAGAATGGAGTTCCTTAGTGAGGCATCCAGAATGAAGTAAGTTCATGCCTTTGAATAATACAAATCCAAAGAAATGGTTGTAGTTTTGAAAGATCTTCCGTTATAATCAAGAATTAAGTCTAGTAAATTTCAACAAAATGTGTAGCACACGAAATGTATAAAATGTGTGGACCAAATAATGCATGAAATCAAGGAGACCTATATAAACTCCTTAGATCTAAAAGCCATGACAAGGATAAAAATCATTGTTGAGAAAGCTGCTTACTGATAGAAGAGTTGTTGTAAGATTCCTTGACGCACAGATTGCACTGTGTCTCATTGTTGGAACTGTTTTCTGTTACCAGGGCCTTTTCCTGTAACCACGTGGTACGGTTGCTAGGAGTGGTCTCCGATGGACAGCCAGCTTTGCTCATTATGGAGCTGATGGAGAAAGGCGATCTCAAAAATTTTCTCAGGATGCATCGACCGGTGGAAGATGTGAGTGGTTCAGAGGACACTTTTAAAAAATAATCAACAGTGTTTAAATATTGTTATAATGTGATGTCATCAGTATTTGTTGAACATCAATTATGGTGGATTTTATTGTGTCGACCCATGAAATCAAATGTTCATTGCAGTATGATCTGAAAACATTTTGTACTGACCATTGTCAACAAATTTACGTAGCCTTGAAACTTTGAATTTCAATAGAGTATTTATGAAACCACAGTAATTCGTTTTGTAAAAGTTGTAGCACTAGTCAAACAGTATAAGAATGCATTGTTTTCCAAAATTCTTATTGTATACATTTCGCAATTTTTTTAAAATGGTGAAACTTTTTATTTGATTATGTAATATTTCTGTTTTTCTTCATCCATAGGACATTGATTCTACTTTTGCTGGAATAAAGGTAAGGCTAATTTTGTAGTAACTGTAGTACATGTACATTTTGTTTAATAGATCTGAAAGTGTCAAATTTTATAAATCTTTCTTCTTGTGTTTTCAGGAACATATTAGTCGAACTCCTCCAACCATTAAAAGAATCATTCAAATGGCAGGGGAAATAGCTGACGGCATGGCTTATTTAGCCGACAAAAAGTTTGTTCACAGAGATTTAGCAGCAAGAAATTGTATGGTTGCTGAAGATCTTACTGTCAAAATTGCTGGTATGTGTTCACCTGAAAATGTGGATTAATCTACAGAAGTAAAAAAATTGTTCTACGTTTCTTATTTTGTTGATTTGGAGTGTACATGTACAGTACACTGTAACAAAACCCTTGATAATGATACATGTGATTTTTTCATGATTAAAAAAATTTGTGTTCATTTTAATTAAGATTAGTTATTGAGAGATAATATGTAACAAAGTTGTGATAGATTATCGCTATATATAATTTGTAATATTGCGCCAAAAAAAACCCAGTGTTTAACATTGGTTTGTGTTTTCTTCTTCCAGATTTTGGCATGACAAGAGACATATATGAGACAGATTACTACAGAAAGGGAGGTAAGGCGTTGTTACCGGTGAGATGGATGGCTCCCGAGTCCCTGAAGGATGGTATATTCACCAGTCTGTCAGACGTATGGTACGTATTGTGTCTTGGCATGCCTCTGATCTATAGCAAATGTACAGAAATTGATCGGTTTGGAAAGGGGAGGGTTCAGTGAATGTCTAGAAATAGGAAAAGTCTGTTTTAAGAAAATCTAGAAATAATTATTGTTAATTGCAGAAAGCAAAAGGGTTTGTTTAAAGAATGTCTAGAATTGAACAGGTGCAAAAAGGGAAGGGCTTGTTCAGGATTGCTGAAAAACCTGTGAAGTTATTATACTATGCACTATGATTCCCTATCGTTTTTCCATGGAACTTTTTATATTATGATGATAGCAGGATGTGTGGGTTGTGAAGCAATAAGTGCATGCAGTTTAAAAAATATTCACTATGAATTGACAAATTAAAGCAAGTACAGTGTACTTAAAGAAAAAGTATAACGTTTATGATCCAAATCTGAAGTTTGAATTAGGTGTGATTAGAGGTCTCACTGAAAGATACATGTGTATACATAAGTCATTGTAGACTTAATGACTTATTGATTGTGCATTGTTTTGCTGAATTGGTAATTTTTCATCCTAATCGATGTATCGGTAATTTTCGCCCTAATCAAATACAAGTAGGTGATAAATACATGTATCAGTAAGTCAGTTGGTGTACAGTACCTGATTGAACCTTAATTCATTTGTAGGTCATATGGAGTGGTGTTGTGGGAGATGGCTACCCTAGCCGCCCAGCCCTACCAGGGACTGTCCAATGAGGAAGTCCTGAGATACGTGTTAAACGGTCGGGTCATGGAGAAACCCGAGGACTGTCCAGACAGACTGTAAGTCTTTGCAAGATGTTTATAAATTCACGTAGATAGCAATTCAATGCAGAAAGTTCAGTGCATTGATGGCTTGATTATTACTGTTCTTTGCAACAAAAAGGCACATTGATAGCAAGAAAATAAAATCATTTTGGTATCTTCTGGTTTACAGAAAAAAGCTTTTTGCTTTTCTTTAAACAATTTGAACGATGCTGAATATTTCTTGCAGGTTTGAGTTAATGCAAAAGTGTTGGCGCTACAGACCAAAACAGAGACCAACCTTCAAGGAGATTCTAGAAGAGTTGGTGCCAGAGCTGGACCCATCGTTCGCTCACAAGTCATACTTTTTCAGTGATGAAAATAAACAAGACTCGCTTGAGTACATTGAGGAAGGTGATGAGGATATGGATGAGTCAAAAACTCCTTTTATTCAAAATGAGGATGAATGTGACATGAAAGGGGCGGAAGGAGGGGTGGACCTCCGAGAGCTCCCGGACCAAGATATTGATGACGATATAGACCTCGGGGAGGATTACTACCCTCCCGGCTATCAGGAAGCACAGCATTCGTATCAGAACGGGGAGTTGTTCCCGGAGCTGAGGATTGATAATGTGAATAATGTGTTGTATTCTCGTTCACAAGCGGACAAGCTGATGCTGAATGGCACCGAGCCTTGTGACTGCATTCTCACGCAGGAGTCGAACCCCGATTCTCACCCGGATCAGCGGTTCAGTTCTTGTTCCAATCCCTACAGTGCAATAGGTTCAAGTGACGATAGCAAGGACAGCTCAAAAAGTTCCAGTAGCAGTTACGCTCAAATGAACGGCGTCCATATTGCGAACGGACATATTGCCATGCATCACTTAAAAACGACAAAATGCTAGTGTTATATTTTCCTCATTTCTTTCCCCCCTTCATAG
Organism: Magallana hongkongensis; assembly: GCA_016163765.1. Taxonomy (NCBI): domain Eukaryota; kingdom Metazoa; phylum Mollusca; class Bivalvia; order Ostreida; family Ostreidae; genus Magallana; species Magallana hongkongensis. Next base: position 14,327,311 of record WFKH01006014.1, on the reverse strand, counting down.
TCATGTCTTAAAATAGATGTTATTGTGATCTCATTTTTACCATACGTCATTGTTTTTCATCATCTGAACTGTCAGTTTTATGAAAATTCTTTCCATGTGTGTTGACAGTAGTCGACTCATCAGACTTGGTCAAAATAGGAAATATGTTGGATTCGTGTTTTCCAACTTTGTGGTTTTTTTTTTTTTTTAGGTGAGAATGCTATGGGGCGTGGGTTGAAACATGTACACTGTTGAATGTATGATTACATTGAGCTCTGTTGAATTTCTCAGTCCCATGTTGTTGACAGATCTTGGATGTTTTTTGAGATTAATTTTATGAACTGATTTTATTTTTACCAATTAGTACAATGTTGAAGGTTTATTCATGTGAAGATAGGTTTTTAACAATAGTATACATAAAGCAGATATATTTATTACTTTTTTGTCTAGCAGAGAGACTTTTTTCTCTTTGAATAGACAAGCAATAAGGCATAGTTTACTTTTGAGATGAACTTTTTTCTTTTAAATAAAGATTTTTAAAAAAGCATTACTTATAAGGTTGAACTTTACCCCTGTGTATCATGGTGTCATTACAGTTTTAAGATTTTAACAAATACATGAATACAAATGATCAAATCTCTATCATATTTTGTGCAATTGGACATAAAAAATACATAGGATAAAAAATATCATTCAACATTTTACTAATATCTTTTTAAGGAAAATTAAGATAAATACAATTTACAATTAGTAAAGACATAAAACAGCACTAGAAAATCAGTAATGGATACTCAGCATGTTTTATATTATACACTAGTGGTAAGCTGTCCTTTTCTGTCCATCAGAATCTTATAAACAATACCTACCCCTCTTCTTCATATGATAACTAGTCCAGTTGTAAAATGAACCTATTGTCAGCTGTCAACAGAAGCAAAAGATGATACATTCTAGTCGTAACCATGCAGTAAGAAAAATAAGAATAAGCTCTCGGTTTGTTGATGAACTTTTACCTTTGACTTTATTATCCGTAAGATCTCTGATATTTAAAATCAAAAATTAGATTAGAGAAACTTATAGTTTAGTGATGTATAAAACATGACAAATATTTATAGATAAGCTCAGTAGGTAAATTCTGTGTAGTGCAGTACTTGAATTGTAGAATTGAATGAAGAAATAACTTGCAGAAAACACTTTGTAGACTTATTTATCAGTGAAGGCAGAATCTACCGAACATAAAATCTTAAGACTGCCCTCAGAATCTATCGTTGTTTTACAGCATCTCTTTTTTTAATATTCAGTGACATTAAGTTCTACCAGAGAAACTCTTGTGAGCTCATTTTGAAGTAGGATTTGAATTTAATCTTGCATTTTAAAGCTGAACACCACTGGTAAATAGGCACCATCACACAGGTACCTGGTATATAAACCCTTCGATTTCGTTACACCCGATTGCACACCTAAAACTCGTGGCTGACATGTAGTGTTCCTTTCTAGTCTTTGGATTTTATGTATTTATTTCTTGCTCTATCGGCATATTCTGTTTGTAATTAATGCACTGACCAATTTATTTGATGTTAGTATTCTCCTGGCTTGAAAAAAGTGTGTAAAATTTGATAATTTCATCGCGACCGAGTAACACGGCGAGGCAAGATGTACGTCAACACAGGTGAGACCTCTACAGCGAAGTACTTTTAACTGTTTAGAGGTCTGTCCCTTATATAAGGGTTGTAGGGACATCAGTGATGAAAGAGAAATATGGCGGACAGTGCCTATTTACGAGCGGTGTTCAGCTTTAAGCATTATTTACTAATTTCTAAAATTTCACATATGGTAAAAAAAAGAGGTAATTTCCACCCTTTATACCAATTTTGAAGAGAATTTTTCTCAAAAGATTTTTTGTTGTTGAAAATCTCTACAAAACAATGTTATTTTTAGTGCTAAGTGTGCTGCATTACACAGGTTTTTCCTATCCAAGACAAGAGATGGTCTAACATCTCCCCTTCAGTTAGGAACACGGTCTGGTTTGGACTAAGCAACATTCCTTCACATTATTCTCAGTACAGGTCCTGCCCACCTCATACATGTACATTTGCGGAGTTGAAGGTTTTGATATTGACTGAGTGAATACAGAGCAGTGTGATAGAAGAGGCGAAATGTGTCTAAACGAATAAAAGCGTATTTATGAAATTATTTAATATGGCATTTGTGATTCACTGGTTGGTTGTTAATCATTTTGAAAATAGGAGAGACAAAAAGATTGTGTATAATACTTCGTTGAATGGTTTTGATGACATTAGGAAGAGTAAAGAATTTTTTTGTTTTTCAAATTTATTCTTTAAAATCAATGCAGGTCCATTTTGACATTTTTTCCCCACTGGCATTTATTGTTACATATCTTACATGAAATCATGCAGATATACAAGGAGACCAAAATTAGTGAGTGATTACATCATGTCTATTTATATCTGTCATTATTATGTACATGTAACCTCTCTCTCTCTCTCTGGGTTTGTTCGTACCTCGGTCCTTCATCTGCAAACCTCTCTCGCTGCTCATCAATTATTGGTGGCAGATTGTTGAACTTCTAGCCAATCAAAAACTGCTATGAAAAAAGGAGAGGTGGTTGGGGGCCAATCACTGCCAAGCAATTAAGGGACAGAGAACTTGATGTATAATGGGGTATTCCATGAATTAGAAACTAAATGCACTTTGCGAACATGTTATCAGCCACCAGATTCAAAAATTTTTCATTTATTTAAATTGTTCTCATAGTTTTTAATTGATTCTTCCTATTTCTAAATAATTTTGTTTCATCCATGCTATCGAAACACAGAGTTCAGATATGGTTCAAGATGAAATGAAGACATTCTTTTTAAAACTTCCTTTAAAACTAAGCCTACAGCAGATGAAGGGCACACATTGTGTTGATCATAAGAGACATGCTTGTATTATTTTATGTTTCTACCTCTTCTCGCACACATATATTTATTGTTGTCATACAGACTAATGCATTTCACTTCCAAATAGGTTGTCTTTGGAATTTTTTAAGTTAACAAAACATCAGTCATTTCAACAACATCAAATCTTGGGGATTTTTTTTTTTTTGAAGATGGGTTGTTAAGAAAAATGAAGGCATTCAATAATTTGTGTTTTAAAAGGGAACAATTTTTGCTTACTTTTATTCTTTTAATTTTTTACTGAATTGGTTAGATTTTTTCTCAGTTTTATTGTATTTAAATGAGGTATTCATTTTCAATTTACCAGGTATTTTATGCATTACACAGAAACTGATAGTCAATAAAGTGTTGTTATATGGAATAGAAATTGTACATGTACTTGCATGCTATAAAAATCATTTATAGAAAAGAAATTTTAAGATATTAAACAAAATCAATATTTGGAGAAAAATTTCCTGTACCACTTTTGTGTTTACTATTATATTTAGGGAAACCAAATTTTTATTACACCATTTTCAGGCAGTTTCATACTAGACAGGATTTTATATACAATTTACATCCATATTTAAATGTTTCTTGAATGATTCAGCAACTGATGATGTTGTTGTCAGTACTGAAAATATGTGTACATTTTTATTCATACAAATACTATGTTATGCGAGATTTGATGAATGACTGGAGATATATGTATTGACAAGAAGTAAATGTGTGTGGTGTGAATGTGGCGGATGTGAAACAGAAGCTCTGTCATATTCTAGTTCTTCTGTATTCAAAAATAAAATTCAAAGTACAAAATTTGATGTAAGTTGTAAATTTATTTATTTTCTTTCCCATCTTTTATTGGTTTTGGAAGCAGTACTGATCAGAGATTATCAAAGATTCCATTCATTTATTATTTTAAAAATCCTTTTTCAAAAATGATTTTAAATTTTATGAAATATTATATTTTAAATGATATTTTGTTGACAATGATAAATATTTTGGAGTAAATCTGCTAAGGATGTGTTTCTGGAAGCCTAGAAGTATGCTGGTCTGATTCAGTGCTGTATATACAGATGAGTATTTATTTAAAACGGAATCCGCTCTGTGGTTCAATTTATACTGTTGTCTGTTGATCACATGACCATATAGTCATTCATTTGATTCAAGTGGCATTGTCATTGGGCTGTACATAACTGCATTCAATTTTTGTAGCTTTTGCCTACCAACCAAAGTACAAAAATGATTGTGTAAATAAAAAGCGAGTCATAAAATGAGTAGTTTTCTTCTGTTACTGTATATCGAGGATTAGCAGAGGTGACAAAACAGAGCACCTGCTTTGTAAGCAAGATGCCAGTGTACTCTTATTAAGCCCCATATGCTACAGACCAAAGTCATCTTAAAAAAAGAATCAAACTTTTTCTAAATGATGAAGGTTTTGAAAGTCAAGTAACCTTGAAACCATGATAGAAGTCTCATTATAACCATGCTGTGTCCATGACTGCCAAACATAGGCTCTTCAACTTCTATAGCCAAAATTAATGATTACATCAACTGACCAATCAGTTTGTAATACATGTTTATCTGGATAACATTTTCCTGTGTGCCACAAATCTGATTGGGATTCCATTATGGATGGGTTTTTCTGTGCTGTGTTGTTCTGTTGGAAGTACCAGTGTCTTGCATCTTACAACCTTCAACAATATGACTGATTCTATCATAAATGATGATTTTTTAAGCTCTGTTGTTCTGTTCTAAATGCCAAGGTCTTGTATATAACAATTTACAGAAATTCTATTTAACACTCTATCAGGCACGTAATTTTCTGTGACCATGAAATAAAGATGATATACGTATCATATTTTTGATACATTCATGAAAGCTTAAGATGGTAACCATACATCATATTGAAAGTAGCACATGAGATTTAATATAATTTTAAAGATTGTGCATCACACTTCTTCATCAACTGATATATACCTTGGATTACTGACTCATATCAGTGATATTTTATTTAATCAAAATAAGCAAGTAAGTCCTTTAATTCCAATAATTCCCAATGATACTTAAATTTAATTATACCCCAATGTATGTTGTATGTGTACCTTCATAACAAACTAATACCACAATGATACATGTACCTACCACAATGAATCAGCATTGATACCCCAATTACATTAAATATAAATATACTCCTTTAGTACTCCAGTGCATGGGTACTCAACAAGCCATCATAATACTAATACCAGTATTACATTTGGAGTAATATGGGAGTTCATAGTGAACCATTTGAAGTTTAGTATGTTGAGGGATAATAGGGAGACAGGATGTGCAATTAGGATTTATGGGTATCATTAGGGTTTATCTTGTTATATTGTAATGGCATATTATTGGAGTTCATCTAATGGTATCATTGACTAATTAAGTTGTCATAGGCGTACACAATTGTATCATTGAGATATACAGGTTTGACGGTCAGACCGGTTCGAATACCGGTGCTAGAAGAGCACCCGACTAGAGATTCAGGGGGCCCGGGTCGAATCCCGGTCTGGTCCGTCATTATTTCTCCCATCCCGTTACATTTGGTGCCGTGGCAACCCCTGGAACTGACAGGTTAACTCCTGCCAGGGGAA
>WFKH01006014.1:14188766-14321363 GCA_016163765.1 Magallana hongkongensis | reverse complement strand
TCTAATTTCATCATAGACAAAAACCATTGAGAATACTGATTGATTGATTTGCTATAACGTTAGGTGATTGTTGGTCACTCAACTCTCTTTGTCATACCTGTATGTACTGTTTAATAATCATGTATTATGTTATTATATATGTTCAAATATTTATATTGCAGTATATGTACAGGAGAAGCATAATGGAGCAAGAACAACAGGAACAACAGGAGCAGTTTGTCACCCGCTTGGCCAGTCTACCAGTGGTCAGCACCGCGGTCACCCAGGCATGCAATCTGTATCAGCGGACCAAGGAAAGCAACCAGGTGTTTCGCACTTCACTGAATCTGGCGGAATCCAGCATCAAAAGTGTTGCTGAGACCTCCAAGCCTTATCTGGAGAAATATCAGCCTCAGTGTAAGTGTTCACTGTGATCCTCTTGTGTTTAATGTTGACTTTCTTAATGGAAAGTTGATGCAATCAAGTTATATACTAACAGATTATTCTTGACTATGTAATACACAAGGAAGGATGATGTATTATACCAGTAAGTTGTTAAAAAATCAACTTGAGTGAAATTGCTATTGTTTATATTCATCCTTAAAAGTTTCAATGTTATTTTTAGATCAAGATATGTATGTTTTTTCATTCCTCATTTGAATTTGAAATGAAAAGTATCAAGAATTTATTTTGTACGTTTCTGTTGCAGTGGAAACTATGAACAAGATAGCTTGTAGTCAATTGGAGAAGCTAGAGGAGAAATGCCCAGCAATTACTAAGCCCACTGATGAGGTATGTCTTTCAGTAAAGCTTGGTTGTACTGTCTGTGTTAACAAATCCTTTGTACCTCCCTTACCTTGAAATATTGAATGCATCAAACAGCAGCATTTTCTACTTGATCTTTGAAAGGCATAATTTATATCTTTGAGGACAAAGCACAGTGATAAACAACTTTTGGCATTGTGCATTTTTCCGTCAATTTATGAATAATTCTAATTATGCATATATAATTATTAGCTGATTAGTCTCCTGACTATCTGTATGCTCATATAAATTTTTAAAAATTTGAATCCAATGTAACTGAAACATTGACAAGAGATATGTGCTCATATGCACTGTCTATACTTTGATTTATTTAAGGTTCATGTATATATAATTTTTCATTAAACAGCTGGTGAATGATGGGAAGGAGGCTTGTCAGGCGGTCCTGAAGCCAGCCGTGGACTGCGTAAATGCAGTGAAGCAGTACAGTTCCGACAAGTACAGCCAGGGAAAGGAACAGGTACTGTCCACACTCCACAGACAAACAGACCCACTATCAAATACAAAAATATGAGGTCAAAATATCTGTCAAAATGAATATAAAGAGAAAATGACATGATGATTATATCAGCAGTTGTATTTACCGGTGTTCATCAAAAACAAAAATTGTACATATAAATGTTCTTTATTGTGATTTTGTTTATAGGTGGAAAAAGTTGTGCAAATGGGAACAAACACTGTTAAAACCGTGAAAGACATGGGAATGACTGTGGTCTCAAAGTCCATGGAAACGACCTATGGTCAGTTTGTGGCCGGCAAAATGAACGACGCCCTCACTCTGTCTGAGGACTATATCAACAAGTACTTGCCCGCAGAGGAAGATGAGGACAAGGAGAATGGTAGGTCATGAGTGTGTAAGCTGTCCTTTTAATAAAAGAAATAAATTCTTTCATTTGCACAATGAATTTTGGTATAAAATTATACTACAAAATTAGAGGTTTTGAGTTTACAGTAAAGCATGGTTTCAGCAGTTAGCTTGTAATGAATTCACACAGCAAAATCAGTTTTATTCTCCTGATCTTTAAATTGTATTATGAACTTATAGGATATAAAGAATTACCACTAAAATGAATCTAGATATTGCTCATCCCTTCCGCTTCGCTAAGCATGTTTAATTGTATTCCTGTCGTCTTATTTTCAGAGGATGAAAAAGAGGAGGTAGAGATGGACGAGTACCCCCAGGACCCAGTGACCAGAGCCCAGGCTCTCACCACCAAGGTGAGACGCAGGATGTACAAGCGTGCCATCAGGGAGTTCAAGGGGATTCAGATGCGCAGCCAGGAAAACCTACAGAAGCTCAACTTCACTGTTGATTTGGTGAGCTTTACTAGAAATTCATTCAAATGGGCATGATTTTGTAGTAGTTAATACCTGGTCCAATGGAATTCATTCATGAATGATCTTGTGATAGTTTATACCAATATTGCTAGAATACTGGAAAATTGAAAGGTTGCATGATTTTTAATGAAGATTTTTTTTTAACAGATTCAATATGCCAAGACAAATATGGACTCAGCTAAAGAGAAATTGGGAGAAACTATGGATGCTGCTCAGAACAAGATCTCCAGTACCTGGAAAGAGATACAGGCCGAGAACCCCGACCTTCCCAATGTAAGAACTGTTAACAGCATATAAAAACATGTCTATCAAGATTAGAGCTTTTAATGTCTTGATAAGAAAACGTATATGTATTTCTAAAAAACCACTGTCTTAGTATGTGGTAAAACCTGTCTTTTAAAAACAATCCACTTGAGCTGATAAAGAATGATCTTGAACTTTGAACGAGTTATTTACACGTGTCTATTATCTGTTATCCAAGTAAATGGCTGAATAAGGGTTTTGTCATTTAATTGTTAGGTCATTGACATGCATGCTGTAGCTGCCTGAACTATGTATAGAAAAAGTTCATACATTTATCAAACTCAAGGTTATCATGCTCTCTGAGTGAAACATTCATGCACTGTGGACTTTTAAACTTGTTTAGTAATCCTAAAAATATAACTATAAGTATTTAGTATAATGTTATGTAACTTTCTAATCTGTTCAGACATACACAGTGGGCAGTCCCTTACATATTTGTTTATAATAATATGTAACAGATGACAATGAATTCAGGTCGATTGTACAATGGTGTGATAATAAATGTGCTTTGATTAAGGAATAAGTTTAAATAAGGAATTATTCTCAGAATATTATGAGGTGATAATTTTGGTCGGGCGTGATCAAATCCAATATAGCCCAAAAGGCTTATATAATTTTCAACAATATTACAACTAAATATTAAATTATTGACATTTTTATGTCAATTTTATTTCGTGTAACTATGCAAACTTAGCTTGCGCCCCAACAGTATGTCATTTGCATCATTGATAAAATGTATTGAACTACATGTATGTGTTACAAATTTGATTTGTAGTGTTATCACAAAAAAGACACTGGAAAATGTAAATTTATCTCTTTACATGTATTAATTGCAGACTGTAGAAGGCAGAACCATTGCAGTGGCTCGGCATGTAAGCCAGCAGCTACAACAGAGTGTGGCAAGAGTTGCCTCCATTTTACCAGGATCTCTTCAGCCTGCAGCTGTACAGGAAAGACTTCAGGAGGCCAAAACTTTTACAGAGGACTTGTACAAATCATTTCAAAAAGTAAGAGTCAAAAGGAAATTACTTAGAAAACCCATTTGATGCAACATCTTGATAGAAAGATAGCTCTTAGAAAAAATAATCACAATGTTCATAGTTGACTCAATGCAACATATGTATATTCAGTTAAGAATCTTAATGATCTAACCCTATCTTGTGTTCATAAAAGGTTGAGAGATATGAGGATGTCCCTGCCTGGATTCTGACCCAGACCAAGGAGAGGCTGACCTCTTTACAGGACACCCTCAGTTTCCTGACGGATAAGCTACTGACCGGACCCCTCAACTGGATGGTGGGTATTTCTGGAGGGAAACCATGGTTGAAAATGACTGCTTGGGGAAAAAAAATCAGTAATTAAATATGACAATTTCAAAAAAAAGGGGAAAGAGATACTGTTATATATTAGGGTTTTTTTCACAAATTTTGAAAGAAAAAAATTGCCAAGCATTCATTTTTTTACAATTCTTTGTGATAAATGTTGTTTGCATGAACTAACTAACACCTTGATAATTCATTTTTTTGTTTTCATGCACTTGAATTCTATAGATTGTCCCTTTGAATACCTAAATTCACTTGGTTTCATACTTTTCCACAAGGAATTCTAGTAGATTGATTTTCATTGAAAAGAAACAAAAGAAGCCCCTGTTTTCTAAGCCTTTTAGTTTGTCATCATCTGTGTTGTTGAGTTAGTATGCACTCATCACTGTGTTAGATAATTTAAAACCAGAACTCCAGTAGCTTTTTTCAAACAATGATTAATTCTAACCTACATTAGTGCAGTAGTATCATTGTATCATAATTGATAACATTTTTATTCCTTTGCTTTATGTATAGCTTTTCCATTCCTTTTGAATCCCAAATAAAATAAAATTCCTGTTTGAACATGAAAGAGACAAAGTGTACTGTTTCTTAATAATACTTTTTCTTCACATGATATTAATACTTTTCACCTTTTTTTTTAACTTCAAAATTTTAAGTTGTTTTTTTTCCTAATGTTGGAGTTGGATTTATATGCAGGTGGACTAAAATTCATTAATAATACACGTTCATTAAAATCAGTAGTTGTTTTAGTGGCTGATATACATGAGTAGCAAAATACCACCAAAAATTCTTCATGCCAGATTATATGCGTACCAACATATCAATGCTTCGTATGATATACATATCAGAGTACATGTATATCTTGTAATAAGGGGAATCATTCAATGATGTCTAGAATATTCTTATATGAGCAAAAACTTTTTCAAATAATATTATTTTACTAACTAGTTTCTTTGACTGAATTTAAAGTCACTCCTTTTAACTACCAGTATTGGTTAATACAGTACTAAACCCTTTTCTTTCATATCATCACAACAGATTTTGCTTTGGTGTGGTTATCTGTCATAAATGTATTTTGGAAATTTGTGGGATTACCCCTTTTACTAACAGTCATGCTCAGATGCTAGGGTATTGTTTCATAATTTCTGTTCTAGCTTCTTTTCCCCACTCACCAACTTTACTACATACATGCAATATCATTTTCATGTAGCTTAGGCAGAATATCATATATCATGAGAAAGGGGAGGTAATTCCTGTCCATTACTAGTATATCAATTCTTTTACTGTCCATCAATCTAGAATAGTTTGTTTCTGCAACAAATCATTCTGGCAAATTCTAAATATTTATTTTTCCTATTTTATTAGGGTTTGAAAAGAAAGGAGGAAAAGGTTGAAGAAAAAGTAGAATAATATGTGTGGATTTTGCGGACTTGTTATATGACGCTGTGATTTTATGTTTGAAAGGACCATCTCTCATTAACTCTTTTGTTTGTTAATCTCTTAATTCTTGGTTTATGATACTTACATAAAAATTACAAATCTACAGTGTAATTTTTCAAGCTTCACTTAATACAACAGCAATTCATTTATAGCAAATCATTTGAGACACCGTGTATGTGTAGCAAAATTATATGATAATGTTAATCAAGAATCAAACACTTGTCTTTCATGTTCAAACAAGATATATTTTTTAGTGGCATTCCCTATATTTTCCTTTGTACTGTATTGCTTTTAAGCATGAATAAAATGAAATGAATGTTTTTGTTGTGTTTCAGTTTCTTTATTAAATTTCTTTGAATATTAAAAAGTAGTTGTTGTTTAAAACATTCTCTGTCTCTCTCTCTCTCTCATGCATATAATATGTTTTAAAGCAGTGTTTGAGTATCCAACTGATAAAATGAATGCATTTTGAAAAAAGGTACATCATAACATGTTTCAATGCTGATATTTTACAATTGTAAATGTTCCATCTATTAAACCCTCATCTATGAAAGCCGGTTTTATGCCCTTTGTTGAAAGCTAGGCTTAGTTATGGTGAAGTCATATAGTTCATCTTATCTGTTTAAGGAATTTAACTGTTTAACTAGTTAATATATACGTCACTGGTTTAACGAATTTGTATAGCGAATTCGCAATATATAAGGTAAGTTTTCCGCCTCATGACGTGCACTGGAGAATTCAAACAATAAGATTTGAAAAATAAATGTTTATTATAGTTGGCGTCGTCGGAAACCCACGGCACGTCTTGCACACACTTACTTTCAGTAAATCCACGGCAAGATTTGCACACGCTTACTTCAGTAAATGTATGCAAGTTTTGCCATGGGTTTCTGACGATGTATAGTTGGGAAAATAAAAAGAAAGTGTTACTTGTTTGGACCTCAGAACAACGTTTTTATTCTTCACCTGAAATTAATTTATTCCTCACTACAACAGGGCTCAAAATCAGTTTGCTAATATTATAAATTATTTAAATCAGTATCTTTATGATTGTAGAGATAATTTAAAATTAAATTATTGTGAATTTGTTGGGGACCTCACAAAACTTCGCTATATCTGCATTATACTAAACACGTCTTACTTTATGCAAGTTTACTGTTGGCTTACTCTGTCTTAACTAGTAATGCATAATCTGCGAAGTACTGAGAGGCTTTAAATTATGTAATATCACAGGAATTTATTAGGTTTCTATTGATATTGTAGATACAGGAAAATTTTAATGACAGCGAGTCATAAGACCGTGCTTTGTTTGTCTTTCTCATCTCACGAGAATTACTATTGTAACCATACTTACCTTGTTCGTCATAAGATCTTCAGCGGTTAGTTACGTGCTCAACATATCTCTTGGAGGTAGCTAGTTAATTAGGGAGGAATTCATACCAATATTTTAATGATCTTAAAAAAACGTGTACTTCCTTTGTCATATGAATCATTGAAACCCATACGCTTTACACTATTGTTTTGAACCACAGACTTTCATGCTGCTAATTCTCTCTCTCTCTCTCTCTCTCTCTCTCTCTCTCTCTCTCTCTCTCAGCATTTTATGTCTAAAACTGATATTCATACCAATAATTTAATAATCTTTAAAAAAAACTTGTACATGTACTTCATTTGACATATGAATCATTGAAACGCTTACGCTTTGCACTATTTTATACGAAAGTTTTGTATTTATTAGAGAAAATTAAAAAAAATGTCAGCCAGTAGTAGTAATAAGGACAATCTATAACTTTTCTGTGTGTAGAAAAATACCCCGAAATTCATATAGATTATACATGAAGAATATTTAAAAGCTTTTTTCGATTTCGCAACAATGAAATGATATTTCCAAAAGAGACACTTAGAAGGATACGTTTTTCAATTAAAAACAAATGATAAAAAAAGTTATTTACGTGTACATGTATAAAACTTTATTTAGCTTTAAATGCACGATTGACAAGGCCTTACCATGACTTTTTGCCATCATATCCCTGACGCAGTTTTTATCTCGAAAACAAGCTCTATCATAATATACATAATGAAAACACAAGGAATTTGCAGGTGGATATGTTTACTGACAATGAAATACAGTGGACATGTAAAGTTTAATGTGAAGTTTGACTCTTGCACTTTTATTTTTTCTATCAAGATGTTTTCTTTGCAAGTCTGTCCTTTTTCTAGTTAGGCACATATTTCCTCTTTTTAAACAATATTAAATATAAAGGGGCACTGTAAAATTTGTTATACAAAAATCATAAGGGAGATAATACTCCTGTTTGAAAGGATTAATCCCCCCCCCCCATTACTGATATATACATTTAGAAGCCATTCTCTCACCAGATGTCGTGAAGCTTGTGTAGCACGAATGATATAGAAGCTGGCTCTTCTCTTTGTCCCTTTAATTGATACATTTTTCCCGCTTTCTACCCCGTTTGTTTTCGCTATCTTCACATTGGAGTTGACAGATTATATATGCATTTCTGCTCTCTTCCAAATTAAGGATGATGTTTAACGGCTGTTAACAACAGTTGTTATGCCTGTAATTATACTTGTGTTATTTTTCACAGTCTCCGGACCTCGAGGAGCTGAACCTGGAAGAGCCCGAGTATCATCTCGAGTGTAATGGTCACGTGCCCAACCTGACGACGGACGAGGCCGGACGATTCGTCATGAATTGACGGACGTTTTATTGAAAATATCTTTTGAAATCCAAGAGACTTGCGTAGCTTTTATTTTTTTTTTTCATTTGCAAAATTATTATTCCATTGTTTTATGTTTTGGTCTTTCTCTTTCTCTCCTGTGTCTCTGTGTCTCGGTGGCTTGACCTGGACTTACAGTGGTTCATTTCATCCATACGCAAAAATTCGTTGGTGCTTTTTAAAGACACAATGCAATTCATCTGAAAAAGACTTTGAGTTATAATGATAAAAGTAAGTGTTATTAATAGTACACGTATTGTAATTGTTTTGTGGTGCTATATTCGTACAATACTAGTATATGTATACATGTATACTTATATACGTTAATTTCATCTTTTTCGAAAGCCAGTGGATTTTATGATCGAGAGCAGAGAAGAGATATTTTTCTGCAATATAAAGAGCTTGTAGATGTATCGTAGTTTAAGTAAGATATATTGAATAAACATTGGAATTCCAAGAAAAATCGATATTGTCCCAGTTTGAAGGTGCTTTACAGTGTATTTAGCCATATTCATTATCAATCGAGAACTTGAGTCATTATGTAAGACATGCAGTGTATGTTGAAATGTTTTAATCATTTATTTATATATGCAATATACATTAGGAAATGTACTACTAAACATGCCTATGCACACAGTTTTACGTTTTTACTAAATATTTTCATATTGTTACGTTTTCCATGTACAAAACATTATGTAGGGATTTCTTTTGTTTTCTTACAATTATTGTTGAGTGCCTGTCGCCGTTTTAAATGTGATGTCTGTAATTGTCAAACGCATCATTGTGCAATAAACATATCTCAAACAAATCATTTGCTTTGTCTTTATACTCGGTTCCTCTGTAGTTTGTTACTATGCTAAAACCTATTGCCATTATATATATGCTACTGAAAGAACAAAAAATATAATGCGTATTATTTATTTTCAGCAACGTATTTAAACAATTAAATGTTTCTTTGGTGATTCATGCGGGTATGAAGGTAGCGAGCATAGCACAAAAATTACATAACCCGCATTAGCGGGTGATGGGAATTTTTCTGCACTGTTCGCTATACCTTCATACCTGCATGAATCAAATTGTTCATATTTACATCTTTCATTTATCATTGAATTAATGTCATAAAGAGTAATTAAAAGTAACCAATAGTTGTTCATGTTCATCTGTACGTTATATATAGAAGAAATAGCAATTTCAGTCCGTGATTTATTGCTGAAAGTTTCGTCGTTCGATAAACTGGTTAGAACTGGATCGTATAGATTTCAGTCCTGTCAGTTTCTATAGAGCTATGAAAGACAAATACAGTGTATTTGGCTGTCGTACACTTGCTGTTAATTGGTCCCAAATTATTTATTACTCGTTTTGCTTTTCATTTCTTCCTATTTCATAAGAAAATTGATAGGCTGTTAAGGAAATACATGCAATCTTATTATGTGCTTGAAAGTAAATTTTCGTTATATATATTGGGAATTAGAAATTTAAAATACCACATCTTTTCATTGTTATAATTGTACAATCATCGTTGCAAGCTAGGGGTTTTGTATCCGTTCTACTTCCACAAACAGAAGTAAACTTAGCACAAACCCCGTTACTTGCGACGATGTTGCACAACTTGGAAAATACATGTATTAAAATATACCGGTATGGCTTGGGCCATATTTAAAGTGTCATATGCCAGTTTAGTGGCGTAGGAAAACCACATAATTTTCTTATGATTAATTGCCTTTTGTGGCAACAAAAAGGAAAATTTTTAATTTTTCAAGTCAATATGTATAATAGATTTATAGTAATATCAAAATGATTCACAAATAATTATAGAAACAAATTTTCAACTCTCTGATTGACTTTGGAAGGTTTTTAAAAATCTTATGTTGTTTGTTTTTTTCCCTTCAGAATTCAATTGTAAAAGAATTCTTTATATTCTTTGAATTTGATTGGATATTACCTTTAAAAAATTATCATAGTGCATGGGAAGATGTTGATTTTACAGATTTCACTGCACAGAAAATTTGAAAACCTCGTATTTATTAAAAAGATTAATTTGTCCTGCTTTCTCGATAAAATATATATTATATTCTTGTTATCATAAAAATTAAGCTTCTGCTCTTCTCAGTAAAACTGAGACAATAGCTGGTGATTTATATGGAGCTGTTGTATAACCGTAAAGTTCTGAATCACATGAGGCACAAATGAAATGTACACCGCTGATATACAGCCATGGGGATGGAGTTTTTCTGTCCTGTTACTATCGTGTTTGTGTTTTCTCTGATTGTTTTTATAGTTAACGAATCGAAAGCATCTTGTCCATGTGCCACAGAACAACAGTGTGAAGTTATTAAGGATGACAAACGCAAAGAGGTATCAGGGAAATCTGTGACCAGTTAGATCGATCACATGATATGATGGGTGTTTTGATAAGTTGTAATTTGTATACGTTTGAATGCTTAGTTTATCTGTATCTTTCTAAAATATATTAGATGAGTTACAGTAAAGAGGTTTTTTAATTGAAAATGTGACGACTGAACAAACAGAAAATGGAAATGACGTACTTTCGTTTTATATCTATTCATTGCCAGAGTGATTTCGACCCCGGTATATCAAGTCGGCAACGCCGCAACCATATTATAGTATAAAATATAATTATTATATATATGGAAGCAGATTATTTGGAAGCTAAATAAGCTAAATCATCTCGCCAAAATGGGCACATATTGTTTTGAATAGTTTTGAATTGTTCTTTTCTTTTTTTTTGGACATTTGAGAACACATTAAAATGTAATTCTACTGCATTTGTTTGAAAATGCTGATTTTTCTGTGTTTAATAAACTTCATTTTGTATACTTGGACTATTTTAGATCTTCATATTTTCGTTGGATAATAGTAAAGACAAGTGGAGCCGTTATGATTGGTCGAAGGTGACCACTGTCGTCATGGTGGGCTATATAAACCTGGAACTGATGTGTTTCGCACATAAACATGGAGCAAGAGCGGTTTTAATCGGTAATCTTCTATCTATACATGTAATGTAGATAGGAAGAGTGTAACCCTTCGCTTCATTCAAACTATGAAGTACGTGAAATTTAGCTTATCCATTTACTTTGTTTGATCCGAAATTAGAATTTCAGAATTTTGTCGATATACTGTAAACAGGGAAATATTCGCCCCTCGTTTTATTTTCGCCCCTTTTCGCCCTTGTTGTCAACGGGCGAATATAAGACTGAGCGAATGCATATGTCTCAAATAATCTCTCTATAAACACAACTTTGTCTGGGCGAATTCAAGACGGGGCGAAACCGTTTGAAAGTGAAGAAGGGCGAAAATAACATTGGGCGAAAATAACCCCGTATACAGTATGTACTATAGTAACTAAAATGTATTCAGCCTTGGTCATTTATAAATATCCAAACTCTTGCTTAACATTCAAAATCACATATATAAATTTTGATAATCTGCCTGACAGACTGAATATAATGAAACTGTATTTTAATTTTAAAGCAAATTTCCCAAAAGAAAACCTGACCAATCCGACAGATAGAAGTAAATGGGTCAAGGAAAATCTCCAGACTGTCCAGAAAAACTACCTCGATGGGATCAATATCGATTTTGAGGACTTTATTGATGAGAATAGGACAGACCAGCGTGACGGTTACACTACTCTGGTTAACGAGACGTTCCAGACATTCAAACAAGCCAACAAAAACTATCAGGTAAAATTGAAAAGGTCGCAAAAGGCTTCACTAATAACAAAGCCTTGGTTCAGTCAAAATTCTCGAGGGGACGTAAAACAATAAAACAAGCAATTAATTACGAATATGACCTTTTTGAAAAAATCCGATGCTTTGCGAGAATGTTTGTGCGTATATATTATCGAAAATATTCAACTCACGGAATAAATATAAAAAGTTACAGGTATACCGATAACATTTTCTGAACAACAATTAAAAGGGGCCGGTAAAAGTTTTGCCGGACAGATATGACAACAGTTTTTATGTTTTGACTCTGGAAAGTTTTTAATGATTCTGTGACGGTTTGTCTGTCTTTAGGTGACTGTGGATGTTGCATGGAGTCCAGTGGGTGTTGACAGTAGATTTTACGACTACCTGAAGCTGAGTTACGTCAGTGACTTCCTGTTTATCATGTCTTATGACGAACAAAGCCAGATCTACGGAGAATGCGTGGCGGGCGCCAATTCCGGTTTTTACAAAACATTAGCTGGTAGTTGTCGCTTGATCCTTAATTCTGATGACTTAAATTGTTATTTTATTGAAGACTGTACTGTAAGAATAATATACGTGAATTGAAATTATCGTCTATAGTTTTATATTTTCTTTTCTAAGGTTTTTATAAGTACTATGAGATGGGGGCTGATTTAAACAAGCTGGTGTTGGGAGTTCCGTGGTATGGTTACATTTACCAGTGTGTGAGCATTACACAGGTACCGCTATTACTTTAATAGTATTGTGATGTTTTATTGCGAGTGTTGATTGGTGCTTTTATATCACACTTCAGTGAAACTGATGAATGTTTGTAATGGGTTTGTAATGGGCATTTGAATAATAAACATTAGTTTTCTTTGGTAATAGATTACTTACTTACTTACTTATTCACTTACTTATATGAGCGAACACCTTTTCACGTATAGGTACATTTAGATGGTTTACCTTACTAAAATGTATGCTAAGCGCCCTAATTACGGCAACTCTAAAGGATACGTACAGCTTATTTTCAATTTTTGTTTTGTTTTAGGATAACAAATGTGCTATAAAACATGTCCCATTCAGGGGCGTCAACTGCAGTGATGCGGCGGGTCATGAAATTAACTACAGTTACATAATGACGTCATTACTTCCTAAATCTTCAACCGGGAGGATTTGGGATAAGAAAACCCTATCACCTCACTTTAATTTTGTTAATAATGTAAGTATATGACGTGTTAAATTTCGCTTCTGATAAAAACATTTTCCAAATTCATAGATTTTGAATATATATTGATTTAGTTTTAAAATTCAATAACAATACATGTTTATTTCCGTATCTTTTATTTGCAGACTATCACATACCAAATATGGTACGATGACCCAGAGAGCCTTGCTTTGAAGTACAACATTAGTACGTACCACAGTTTACGTGGGGTGGGGATGTGGAATGCTGACGCCGTGGATTTCGCCATTGACCCACAGGGCGCCAAAGAAATGTGGGACGCCCTCCCTGTCTATCCACGGAATTCATCCTGAAAAGTTTCCTGAATTGAAAAGACATCGTAGAGTACTGGACCAAACTTTTCCTTTTCATGTGCATTTAAAAATACTTGTATAATGCAATTTTGATGATTACTGCAGCAATTTTCAAACAAATATTTGACATTCACGGTATACATTGTATAACGTAGCAAAATACATGTACATAATTGTCATTGCAATGCATTTTTGATGCATTTATATATGTTTCAAAAAGAAAGAAAAAGGAAAATATTGGACCACTAGTGGAAGGCTTGTGATCAAAACATCATCTTTGTTAGCGCTATATGTTGTTACAATCCCCGTTACTGTATGAATGGACAGTAATAGTGAACGTCTGAATGGTTGCATGAGTGAGGGTTTTCTGTGCATGGATGATATTGCTTCTATGATTCCAATATTCCTAATATCTAATGAGCACTAGTTAATTAGTATAGAACCATTTTAACAAGAGCTTGGACTTAGGGGAGTTGTGTCAAACAGCAATGTGATGTAGGCCTGTCTATTTCATTGTTGGCCACTCAGCCATGGCTCTTTGAAATCAACAAAATTTGTCAGGCTTTCAAGCTAAGACTATGCAATCTATGCATATTTCAGTCGAAACCAGCGTCATTTTAAACTTGTTTTGATGTAAGAAATAGATAGGAACGTCCTACCGAAAGTCCAAGGTCTTGTTAAAATGGTTCTATTTGATGGGATGAACTGTCTGCTAAATTTTACCGTAAATTTTAAGTTTTGTTTGATCAATAAATGATTTATGTTGGATTAAACTTGCAGAAATAGTTAAATTATTGTACACCAAAGAGCGCATTTTACTATTTAATGTACATTTTTCTCTGAATCTTTCTTCAATTATTCATAAAAAGTGAGTAAAAATACATGTACGTTATATAACTGTCGTCGGTGTTGTCGATTAGCACGTTACATAGAAGGAACAGCCAAATCTTCCATATATGTTAAGCTTACCATGGATGCTGCAACTAAGTCTTGGGAAGCTCGTGCAAGTCCATGGAGTTCATGCTCTCAATGTAGCTTAAGTTTCGATCGATCACGAAATAATCCACGAATTGTCAATGTCAAATATTTACATTCGCCAAGTATGATTCCCTCTATTTCTTACGGAAATTGATTGTACATTCATAGCTCTGTAGAAACTGACAGGACTGAAATCTACACGCCCCGTTTATCGATTGGTCGAAACCTTCAGCAACCTAAGAAAATCACGGACTGCACGAAATAATCATGCTGATGTCAGACTCAAATTCCTATAGAAGACGATTTGGCTGTTTCATTTTTTTTCTAACGTACTGATGTACATTAACAATAATTTAGTTAATTTTTCTTACTTTTTACGATCAATTTATTGGTTTGTTAAAAGAAAGATGTAAATAAAAAATAAAGATCATTGCAGAAATTTTTTTACATAACCCGCTAACGCGGGCTATGTATTTTTTCTGCAATGTCGCCACCTTCATATCCCACATGAATCACCAAAGAAAGCATTTTACTGTTTAAATGGAGACAACTAGCCACAAATGAGTGACGTTATTTGAATTTGTTAAATATATTTATTGAGCTAAAATTGCTCTAGAAAACAGTTTTAAAAAGGGTATGCCATGATTTAATTCAGTGGTTAGATCGTGATTCGATTTTTTCTTATATAAGTGGGTGTGAATATTTAAACAATAACTGCAAAGTAATCGTTTCTGGTTCAATTTACATCTGTTTAAAATATATTAACACAATATATAGTATTCGTTTTCTGTTCCGTTCCGCATTTTAGATGTGGGCTTCGGCACTTTAACCAAGATGAGCCATATGGGACATTTATTATTTGAACCGCACGTGAAAATCGAAAAACTTTGACCAATGTAATTGTCTTCAAAGTGCATGGAAACCTTTCGTCAGTACCACAGGCACCTGACGTTATATATTTTTCTCATAATAAAAAAATAATATATACATGTACCCCCTACCTAATAATTAGGTAGAGGGTAGATATTTTTTTTTGTTATGAGAAATATATATCACCTCAATCAAAGTATACATGCGTATTTACTGATCAAGGATCTTCAGAGGTACGTACTATCATTTAAAAAAATAGATCTACATTCTTTTATATAGAAAATATTACATAATCGCTGATGAACTTCCGTATTTTTATTCAATAGCTATCTTCATAATTTTAAAAAAAAAATTTACATCGACTAAGTATATTTCCCTCTCTATTTCTAACGAAAATTGATTGTAAATCATACATGCATTCCATAGCACGACCTAGCTGTCGGCATAAGAATATACGTATTTGTCTAATGTTTAGAAACTTTAATAGATGCATTGTTAAGCTTTTAAAATGTCAACTTAAATTCAAGCAGGTATTATTTATTTTTTACCCTCATTGATGTCTTCTTTACTCTTTGGCTGCATGCTTATTTGCTAAAGCTACATTCAGAGCATCAACTCCACGGATTTGACGGACTGACCTTAGACTTCCAAGAAGACTGTAGTCACCATGGCAATCGGCAACCCTTACATATACGGAATATTGGCTGTTTCTTCATGTCATGAACGTTTCAATCGACAATAATAAGAATTCATGTACTTTTACTCACTTTTGATGGATTATTGATTGATTCAGAGTTAGATGTAAATATAAACAGTAAATACTTTGGTGCTTTATGAAGGTATCTAGCATCGCAGAAAGCTAACGCGCCCCATTGAAAAAGTTATTACTGGAAATCATTTTCCGTGTATTTTAGCAGGAGTTGGTTCTTGCATTTACTTCACCGGAAGTTTACAGTATGACGCAAGCGTAGGAATAACGCGCGAAAGAGGAAAGTGAAAATGACGACAGAAACTCCAGACAATAATTTTATATCAGTAAGTATGCGATATCTCTTAAGCATCATGAATGTGCAGATAATCTAAGAATTTTTTGTTTGTTACATAGAAGTAAAAACAGAGTGATTTTCGAATCGATAGGGAATTTTCAGATCTGCCACAGGTGAACATAATGAACTTGAAGCGCGCGCCAATGGATGTTACACATGTAAACAATGATCATTGTTTGTCGCAATCTGACAAACGCATGTGATTTGTGACATTGATTATTCTTGTACCAATCTAGAAGTTTCCATAGGTTTTAGATCTGACAAGTTTTAGACCACTGCAGGTATAACTTGTAAAGTTTAATCTTACAAAGAAAACAAGCAGTATGTTCACAATGATAGCTGCTGATCTGTAGCTACTGGTCTGAAAAATTCGGATAGATGACATGAGAGCTACAATTCCTTATGTGTTAAAAAGTTGCAATATATGACACAGTATTCCATATATTTCAAGGTATAATTTGTCTACTTGGAACCTGGTCACATATGGGTCATTTGCTTTCAAGGAAAACATCTCATTTATCATTATGTATTTAGAATTGAAATAAAAGAAGACAGGACAAACTATGTGATTGTAGTACATGCAGGGGTACATTGCTTGCCCCACCTTTAACAGGTTGGGCACAGTTACCCTATTGACGAATGATTATGCTAAACGGGAACTATTCCTCTTTTCAGTAACAAAAAAACTTCTGCAAATGCGGAATTTTCTCGATGTATGCAAAAAAAATCAAAAATCCCACTTAAATAAAAATAATCACATGAGAAATGCAATGTGGTGCAAAAGTACTTTATAAAACTGACCTTCGTGGCCTAAAACTTCAGTCATCCACTGCTGCAAACGAATATAGGACGATTTTGAACTCTTGGAAATCTAAGTATTCTTGCATTGATCGTGAATTTTCCATTGATAGTTTGCTTTTTCTGCCTGAAAACCCCAAAATTTCAGAGTAAATGAGTTGACACAACTTGACCATGCAAGAGTAATTTAAAAATAAATGCAAAAATTGTTGTTTATTTTGGATTAAATATTTTGATCTCGGGAAGACCATGAAAACTATGGAAGCTTTGATTTTAACAGACATAGTAAACTATGGAAGCAATGATTTTAACAGACATAGTAAACTATCATTTTAAAAAAATGATATAAAACTATGTTTATTTAGAAAAACTTCAATGCAAAACCAAACAATGATTAGAAGAAATATTATTGTTTCATATTTCAATAAAAAATGAACAAAATATTTAATGAATAATACTATGTACGACTTAACATGTGTACAGAAAAACCACATTATTATCCATAGAGGCTACCGTAAGATATTTGCTGAATAGATTAAGTTTGTTACTGGATTTCACTGAAACGCAGCTGTGAATGTCAAAGTTTGAAGCATACACATAGTAAGTGGGTCCTTGTTGTTAATAAAATGTAAAAGTATTCTTGCACTTATTGTTCAGTTTAAAGAAAACAAGATGTGAATGGAAAAACATGTCAAAATCCTGCATTTGTGGGAATGTTTTTAGTACTGAAAAGGGGAATAGTTCCCGTTTAGCGTAATCATTCCTCACTGGGGTAACTGTGCCCAACCTGTTTAATGCTATTTGTCTAGCCCTCTACATGTGACTCTGAAATAAAAATTTACCATACAAAAATCAGGTCAACAAAGACAATGGTGCTCATTGGTATATTCAAATACTGACTCAAAGTTTTCAATAATTGGTCAGAACAATATCTTGAAGTTATGATAACCATTGATTGATTTATCAGGATGAAGTGAGAAACAGTTTGAAAGATGATGCTCAGAACAGTGAGAAGGTGGATTCTGGAATGGATGATGACAGCCAGCAGTCCAATGACCACGACGTTCACTGTAAGTCAACAAGTGGTAGACTTTTTGTACTGATAGAACTGATAACTTAAACAATATTTTCATTTTAGAAAAAATTACCTGTTTTTTTTCTTGTTTGAAAATTAAATTACCATTGTTGATAATAAACAGTATTTGAAATGAATCAAATGGATGGGTATCTTAGGTATTGACTCTATTCAAGCTGGTTATGGTGAGTGTTTTAATATTAAATTTGATTTTGTAGTAAGTGATGAGGAAGAAAATGATGTTGTGATAAGGAGAAAATCAAACCAAGTAAGTGTGTGGTGTGTGTACGTATTGTCTACAACAGTGGACAACAACCTTTGTCAGTGTTAGAGAAACTTTGCATTTCTAAATAAGACATGCAGCAAATAATTCCTTATCAATTCTGTTTTTTAACAGAGTAAAAGAATATTGGATGATGATGAGGAAGAGGAGGAAGAAGTTACAATGGTGGAAGGGGAGACAGCTCCACTTGATGGTTTGTTTTATGTCGACAGATTTAGCAACTGTATACTAAGTCATATAGTCCACTGTACTTTATGAATTATTTTTTCAAATCTGTGTTTTATTATTAGATAAAGAAGAGGATTCTGTAGCAAAATCTCCATTGGTGAGTGTATGATTCATTTTCTAATTTTCAGAAGTATGAAATGTTTAAACCTTGGATTCAGGTTAAAGACAATCTTTTATTACACAGGTAATTTAGTATTCTAGAAGGCAGTAGTAACAATCTGATTTACCTCTGTATTATCTAACTAAGGTGTAATATACATGGTGTTTTTTCAGTCAACTGGGGAAGCTCTGAGCAAAGCATTTGACAGTGGATCTGAAAATGGTATGATAATGTTCTTTTATGAGCAGTATATTTTATAAATTCATCAAAGATCAGGAGACAAAAGAGTCAGAGGCCAATGTCAGTAAAAAGTCACAGCCATTGATACAGTTTAAAGTTCAAATTTGGGTCCAGGTGCCTCATAAGCACATCTGATGTGAAATGAGTTATTATTTTTGATTTGCAGTATGTTGTACAGGTGATGTAAACTTGTTGACTTTGTATGCTATAGATTGTGGTAGCGATAGAGAAGAAGAATCGCTGAGTACTGTACTGAACAGGAAAAAGAAGCGGGTAAGTGGTGATGACTGCACAAACAAACAATATACTGGTACATGTTGCTGCTTCTAAAATGCATATGCAACTATGTTTGCTAAATTCTGGCCTTTTAAATTGTAATGAAGAGGGAATAGAATAAAAGATTTTATTTCCTATAATTTAGTGTTCTTTCATCTTTTTTATTTTTATTTTGTTTCATTGAAAAAAACCCAAACAATATACATGTTGCTGCTTCTAAAATGCACGCACAATTATGTTTTGTTAATTTTTTTGTTTCATTGAAAGATGCATAAATAAAGATATATTATTATATGACTTTCAGATCGCAAATGTATTTGATGACGACAGTAATGACTCCAATAAAGGTAATGGAAATGATTTAAAGTCCAATTTTTATTTTGCAGTTAAGATGAATACATGTATTGTAACAATTAATGAACAAAATTTCATTTAAAAAAAGTAAGAAAGGTGAATAATTATTAGTCTCTATTAATTGTATCTGCTGAAATGATCTCATCAGGTTGGGTAAACTTCTTTATTTTTTCTTTCAGATGAAGAACAAACTGACAACAAAAATCCATCATTGGCAGAAGATAAGGTTCATTGACATTTAAAATTTAAAATTGAATCAAGGTTGTTTGATATCCATTCACTATGATGGTACATCATAATGATATTCTGATTTTATAAAAACTTATTTTATTTCATGTAGGGTCCTCGCTTGTTTGGAAATAGTGATTTGTTTGATGCAGAAATGGATGAAAACTCACAAGGTTTGAACTTTTCTCATGACATGCTGTTATCCTATTTTCAATTTACAGTAGCTGATTATACATACTTGTAAAGAGATTTACATGTATATCAGTTTGATGAGATTTGATTAATTTGAAGGAGATGACAAAGCCGGGAGCGATGATGAAGAAGCTAAAAGTAGTAAGGGGGACAACTCTGATAGTGAAAGTGGGGGCAGCTCGAACAGCAGTAGAGAAAACAGTGAAGATGAGGGGTTCGATGAAAACTCAGTGGATCCAAAGCTGCTTGCCAAACTGAAAAAGGTAATAGATTAGTTATAAACCACAGTTTCTATCATATTTAATAATCGTTGGCAATATAATTTTTACAGTATTGATGTATAATCCTCATTTGGATTGCAGAGACAGATTCTTGTAAAATTCCATTTCCTAGCCTTTAGTTATCTTTCTAAATAGGGTGTAATGTATATGTTTGATAGGGTGCATCTAAAACAGCTACCAGAAGCTCCAAACAGAAATCCAGGAAGGATGAACTGATGAGCATTCACAGTGAGACACAGAGAATTGTCAGAGGTAACACTGAGCACACAGTTGTAATAATCACCAAAAAATACAGTATATATACATGTATGATTGCACATAAAATGTGATAAGATATGATTTTATGCAACAAGTTGTGTGTTTTATTCTGCAGGCTTTGTGAGAGAACAAAAAACACCCAATTATTAATTTAAAATTTGAATCTTATCTCAAATCATGGAGGCTAGAGAGATGCACAACAAATTATGTCAAATCAACAGTTGAGTGCAAAAACTATGTTGATGCTATGTACAAGTGCCTTAGGCCATAAAAAACTAATCTCTTGGTTCTCAGGCCAATATTTTCAGAAACGGATGCGGGCGGACGGTGGTATTTTTTCTTTTTATTTCATAAAAAAGGATGCGGGATTTTTTCTTTTATTTTAACATGATGCAATTCTTATCAAAATCCAGAAAGAGACGATGTTTTAAAGCAAAGAAAAGGTTACCTTGCAATGAATGTATCATTCTTAGATTTATTAGCTCAAACTAAATGAAATAAACAAAACGGCATGTTCTTCTGGAAACATCCCAGCTATGACTCACGAGGCTTGAGAAAGCCCTGTGTTTAAGCATTATGAGATATTTTGTATTGTACAGGCTGCAAAAACTCTCCTCCTACATGCATTTGAAGTTAATCAACGTCCTTCTTCGTATCTAAACTAAAATCATAGCTGTCGCGATCATAACTTGAACACAGCGTCTCGTAACTAGATTCGGTGGCCATTTGCAATCAGTTGTAATTTACTCTGGATCATCGCGATGTTTGCCATAAAGTTCTTTATTGAAGTCGAGCGTTTTACTGACCTGAGTGTCTAAAATGCGGTCCTTATTTTTTTTTCCGGAATTCGCAAGCGTACTAGAGAAATTTTATTTTATTCATTTTCTGATAAAAATTAGCAGTGCACAATGTTAAATCAGATGCGCGCGGGCCTGAGAACCAAGGAATTAATTTTTGATGGCCTTAGAATCTATTGCATACTGTTGATGATATCCTTCAGAGAACTTGGAATATATATGATAAATATAATTTAATCTATTGCATACTGTAGATGATATCCTTCAGATGACTTGGAATACATATGATGAATATAATTTATTCCTTGCCATTAATAATTTCAGCTGCTAAAACCAGTAAAATATTGTTAAATGAACATACATTTTCTTGTAATATCTTATTTTGGTACATAGAGAGTCGAGTGAACTTGCCTTACCATCAGCCTGAACCCAAGCCTCTCTCTGATTTCTTGGCCAGAGCTTCTAGGAAGCAGGAACTGTACAGGAGTTTACACAAAACCAGAGACTTACAGTAAGTAGCAGTTTCAATTGTTGTGCTCATCAAAACTGAATTCCCATTAATTTAAGACAATTTTAAAAAATAATTTGTTAAAAATATTTTTTCAGGAAAGCAAAAATCATGCAAGAGACATTTGAGAAAGAAAAAGTGAAAAAGAAAAGTGAGTGTGACAGTGTTTTAAAAAAACAGTCACCATCAGATAAAAGTTTGGAAAAGACACAGCATGAGGAAGCATCAGAGACTGACAGTGTAAATGTAGAAACCAAACCAGATGGAGATTCAAACAAGTCTTCAGAAAATCAGGAAAAACCAGCTCAAAATGACCAGCAGTTGGAGATGGATGAACTGCCAGATTTAGAAGAGAAAGAGACTGAAATCAAAGACCGATTAGGTCAAAGTGAAAAGTCGACTGAACCAATGAAAGGGCAGTCATCTGAACCAATGGAGGAGCAGTCACAATTAGTCAGTAAAGACAGTGAGGACACCTGTCAGGACAGTGCAATACATACAGATAGTGCTAACTCCAATACTCAGTGTACAGACTCTACAGACGGTGCTCAACCACAGACAGAAGAGACTGATTTAAGTGAGTCACAGTCAGTGTCACAACACATCAAAGCCAAGGACCACAAGCTACCTTTCCTGTTGGAGCCAGACTTGCCCCAACTGTCGGCCGTTCCCAAACTGAGTGGGGGCCCAGACGAGGTGATAAGTCTGGATGATGATGAGGAGACGGGGATTCCCCAGCACCCCGGGATCCAGAGGCTGATGGGAAGGTTTATGGACCACTGTAAAAAGAGAACCAAACATGTCAACAAGGATGTTGATATCAAGTGAGCTTTTACAAGTTACTAGATTTGTAGCGATTAAAGTGCAAACTTAATCTGTTCAGGAATCTTTTTTTAACTTAAGTGCTATCTACTTTAATCTATGTATATACACTGCATGTTTAGTTTTGTATTATAAATTCAAATCTCAGGATTGTTGAGAAAGACAAAGATGAACTTCACATGAAGACATTTACCTATCACCCAACACAAGAAGATGAAAACTCCCTCCAGGCTCTGGATGCACCAGGTAAACCATTGTGTGCTCAGGCTTTATATTTAATTGTGGTCTTTTCTCTATATTATCTTTTTATTACTTAATATTTGTCATCAAAATTTCTGTGATGTATTTCTGTGTTCCCATTATGTGTACAAAGCTGTTTGTCATAATATCACTGTCCCAAAATTGAAATAAATTTTATAAATATTTGAAAACAGTTGAATTTTGATATGAAAAATACATGTTAATGGTTTTGAAATTAATGCATTGAACTAGGTGCAAAACTAATGGCTCTTAAGGAAAAGCTGCAAGAGAAAATGAAAGTAAAGCGGGAGGAATCTAGAAAGCAGAGGCAGGACATATATGATCTGGACAACGAGGAAGTTTATGAGAAGGAAGATGAAATTCTGGATGATGATGCTGAGATGTCTGAACACTCAGACACTGATGTTGAGGATGATGAATATGATGAAGAGTTTGGAGAGGATGAAGAGATGGAGGAAGAAGAGGAAACAGAAGACATTGTAAGGGACTTTGTTAATCATTGCTCTAGAAAAAACCCCTAATATACTCTAAAACATAATACCTGTTGTTTAAATCTAAGAAGACATTGACAAACCAGCAATAAATTTGTTCACAAGTAAATATTTATAAGATCAGTGTCCATATTATTTAACCATTTAGGTACTAGTATTATTGGCTATAAAAAAAACCTGTCAAACGATTGTAGAGAAATCCTTTTGCTGATGATGAAGCTGAGGAAGAGGATGATGGTGGTGAATATGAAGAAGATGATGGTGAAAATTTGAGGCTTCATCTCTCAGATGATGATGATGAAGATGAGGATGCAAAAGAAAAAACAGAGGAGGAGGATGATAGAGGTATAAAATTGGGTCTGTTCTCAGAAATAAAAGATGATAAGGATCTTTCTTCAATTGCTGAATGTTTTGTTGAACCACTTTTCCAGCCTCCCTTGTACAATTAAAATCCTCTGCCAAAAAGAAGAAGCCTCGTGTTCTGCAGATCAGTGATGATGAAGAAAGCAGGGATGTCACAGATGTCGTCACATCAGAAAAGCCAGCTGAAGAGGAACCAAGTACATGTACAATGGAGGCAACACAGGCCGATAAAACTCAAGACAGGGGTTTATTTAAGGAGCCTGATGATGACCTCTTCATGCCCTTCTCTAGGAATGGGACTCAGGCCCCACCTGCACAGGTATCTGAAGTGTACATCTTGTTTATAGTCCAGCAATAAGTTTTTGATATGATTATTCAAACATACACAGTAAAACTCGTTTAATACAAACATGGATATAGCGAAATCTCGGATACAGCAAATTTTTTTTGAGTCCCCGGTAAAACTCTTAACAAATCTTTGCAAAATTTTACGGTTATAACGAAATCGGATATGACAAATTTACCGATATAGCGAACTGATTTTGAGTCCCGTAGAGGTGAATAATGACGAAATTAAACACTTTTATAACGAATTTCTTTACAATTTATAAAGTTTGCACTACTATTTAACATAATAGTTTGAATGTATTTATTTTCTCATTAATTTTTCCATTTACAATTTGATTATTAAAGGTATCAATAGAAAGTATTTTCATTCTAAGCAAAAATTTTAGTCTGGTGAAAGAAATCATGTATATAGTGAATTTGCTATAGTTATTATTACGAATTCGTTTTACGGATATAACAATTTACGGATATAACGAAGTGGATCCATTGGTTCCCAGGACCTTGCTATAACTGAGTTTTACTGTAATTCTTTTGAAGCATAGTGTAACAACAAGAAAACATGCTGAATATAAACTGTGGATATTTTTTACATGGTATTGCTTAGCTATTTTCATGTAACATCATTTGCATGGGGGTAATTGATGTATGAGAAAAACTGTTGTTGTGTGTTGTAGGAGACCAAAAGGAGCAGCAGCCTGATTCCCCCGGTGGAGGACTCCCAGGACCTGTACGGCTCCACCCCCGCAATCCCTTCCTCCTGTCTGAACACCCAGAACTCCCAGAGCCTAAACTTCTACATCGAGGAGTCGCAGTCCAGGATGTTTGACGCCGATGGGTAAGTTATTATTCGATGGAAATGTCTATTTTGAGATGTACACATAAATCCAATGTGTTTGTTGAGCATTTGAAAAACTTGTTCATTTTTTTTTATACCCCCGCAAACGAAGTTTAGGGGGGTATATTGGTTTCACCCTGTCCGTCTGTCTGTAGACGCAACTTTGTCCCCCCATAGAATTTTTTACTACTGCATGGAACAGTCTGAAAATTTGTATATATGTTGAACACCATCTGAAGATGTGCACCTGCAATTTTTTTTTAAGATCAGACAAGATTTTATGATTTTATGAGAGTTTTCATTTTCCTTATTCTATATATTGTACACTGATGTTGAAAAGTAAGGGAGGTAATCCTTACAGATTTTATTAATTAATTAATAGTATTAAAACACTCTAAAATATATTTATATAAATACATCAAGATGGAGGTTTTTTGTCTTTATGTCTTAACTAAATTTATTTTTTATAAGTATTCTATCAGCTGACGATGCAAAATTTTTGTTTGTCAATGATAAATTCTTAGGAGCTAATAAGAACATCAAAGACAAGTGTGGCTGAATTCATTTGTCCCAAGGGGGCCATTATCTGAGCCATGGTTTAGATGGAGCATGTGTTTAGGGAAAATTGATAATCTGTAAAATGGGCAGTGGTTTTGGGGCTATTTTAAAACTGTTTCATGTAAACCAAAAGTTTCTATCATTATAAGGAAATAAATAATATCATTATTAATAAAGAAGTTAACTATTTTTAGAAGTTGTTTAAATTTATTAGTCAAGTAAATTGATGAAGTGACCCTACAGGGCATTAATTTAAATGAAATTCAAAATTACTGATATGATTGTAGTGTTTTGGCAATTTTAAAATTGTTTGTAATATTAAATGTTCTTTTTTACATATTTTTACATAGTATGGTAATTATGGTAATGTTTTGGGAGTTTATTAAATTTAACAAGCTCATCAAAGAAAATCATAGTCCTGTGGGATCAATTTTCTGATATGGAGTTCCATTGTACCATGAGAGAAAGTGAGGAAAATTTGAAACAACTAATTGCATCTGTCAAGACTCTTATTAGAAAGATATTCAAAGTTTTATCAACAGAAGAGCATTGCTTGGCTACCGGTATTTCCATTTACTGCAAAGGGAGGGGTTATAGTCATTTTGTTGGTTTTTCTTTAAAACAATTAAATAAAAAAAAATATCATCAGATACATAAATTTGTAAATGTATTACTGTTATACATATGTATTTACAGTGAAGTTCTGACAATTTTGATTTTAATTTTTCTTTGTTAACTAATTTTTTTTTTACAATTCTAGAATTTTTTTTATTTGTATGTGTTGCAAACCTTTATTATTCAATTCAATTATTTGTCCCATTTGAAATTAGCCTTGCGGGGGTATTAGTCCCATTAGGACAGTTCTAGTTTCAACTATCTTGCAAATTTTCTCTCTGTTACAGATTTTTGCGCACAGGATCAACAGCCAAAAAACCCAAGTCTAAGCCCTATATGGGATTGGATATGGATTCCTCACAAGATAATTATGATGAACTGCTTGGTTTATGCTCAGGGAGATTTCAGGGTTTGTATTTTATGCACCTTGATGGAAAATACATTCTAATATGACAGCAAATTTTATTTTATTTGCTATTGTTTCACGGAGTCAGAATTTATATACCAGTGAATCTTGCAAAATAGGACATCTTATTTTTGTCTGGTTTATGTACATAATATATTTCTTTCAGATGGAGAAAGTGAGAATAAGAAAGGAACCTGCAAGCAGCAGCTGTTTGGGACACAGTCAGCAACTCAGAACAACATGGAGGAACTTATGGGGCTTTGCTCAGGAAAGTTTGCTGAGAGGTAAGCAAACATTTGGTTTTTTCACAGAAAGCTGATTTTTTAATTTTATCCTCTAGAATATTACATTTTGAATGCAGCACTGATTTTAAAATCTCTTTTAAATTATTATGACATCTAGATTGTTTTATTCTCCTCATTACAAGTCAGTCTAAACAAAACTGATAAATTCTGAGCTTCGATTATTTAAAAGATTGTTTGCTAACTTCAGTCAAGTACAGACAGAGAGTTCTCAGCGGTCCAGTTTGAAGAGGAAGTCTCCATTGGATGAGGAGGAAGATGAAGACAGCAATGATTCCTTCAAACTAGTCAGTGACAATGAAGAAGATGTCAGAACCAAAGAGAAGGTAGAGGTGATGTTTATTTGGGGTTAGATTTTATTCAGAACCAGAAATGATAATGTATTATACTGTACACTTCTGATGGATTTTTAGGCTTATGCTTTTCCTACTCATCTGAAGAGTTTACGCTTTAGGTAATAAATGGCTATTTAACCTGCTTTTTTTCAAGTTGAATTCTTACCTATTTTCCTTCCATCATTTTCCAAGACCTCCTTTTAGTGAGTCCTTATTTCTCTCTCCACGTGTTGTCAATCTTGAGGCTTTTTCAGATCAACAACCTCTAAAAAAAACCTGTAATTTTCTATTGTGTGTCTCCTGTTACAGGGTGTTTTCAGTGATGAAGAGAATGAGGAAGACGATGAGGATGATGAGGGGTCAAAGGGAAGCGAGAAATTTCAAGAGAAGTTTACAGGATTCACTATTTCCAATAAACATGGGTAAATATAGAAACTGCATTTGTAAAAGTATTTTACTTGAGTTATTGTATCAATTTCTCTACATCTTTCATCTTATTTCTCTCTCTCATTTTCTTTCCACAGAAAAATTAGAAAAGAGTTTGTGGAGGCTGAGGCTGAATTATCAGGTAGGATTATTAAAAAAAAGTACAGGTCTTAACTCTGATTATGTAGATCAGAAGAACTGGGATGTCTTGATATGGACTCTGACTTGTTGTATTACCTCTGAAAATTGAAATTGTATGTAACTCAATTCACACACACACACACACACACTCTCATATATATATATATATATATATATATATATATATGAACACAACACATAGTTATGCTTTTGATGATATCAGAAGCCAAAACCTGTTTTCTTTTAAATTTAAGCTGTTACATATAAAAATATAAAATCGTTATAAAAAGCAGAATATAATGTGTTGTAAAAAAAAAAGCCACAAGTGCTGTAAATGTACATGTCAATTAACATACATGAACAACCTGTGCAGGGAGTGAGTACGACAGTGATGAGAATCTGGACTTGGCGGAGGAGGAGGACATTTTGGAGGTGGAGGAGGGGGACAAGGACCAAGTGGGGACAGAGGAGGAGCTCCGAGACCAAGTGGGGAGGGCCCACCTGTAAGTCCCACTTTCTGACCTCTTGACCTTTATGTATAACATTGATCTGTAAGCAGTCAGACTGCAAATATGATTATTTTGAATTCTAATACTGACATGGAAAAACACTATGTTCTTATTCTTTGAGAATTGGAAAATAAGAATTTTAGAAATTCAAAATCCATTCATAAATATTCTTAAAATCATTTATATACTACCTTTGGATTTCAGTTAAACAAAGATTTAATACATCTAGTATTAACAATCTTTAATACCAGTATTTATAATATACACATTTGAATTACATTGCAAGTAAGATGAAATTATGAATTTGTATAGTTAAATATATATACGGTTCCTAAAGTCATTGTTCAATTTTAGGAAGCAAGTTATAGATGAAGACAAGAGAGAACTGATCAGATTTCAAGAGATGTACTTACCTGATGGTGACCTTCACAGTGAAGGTCAAGGTCGCATCCGCAGATTTAAATGGAGTAATATTGGTAAGTAAATTATCAATTGACTCAAAAATTTTAAAGGTAAAGTTTCGGTATTTGTAGTCTATTTGGCTAAGCTCTTCAGTCTTTTTTCTTTTTTCTTATATCTAATTTTTAGCCACTTTTTTTTTTTATTAGGCAGTATTAACTGGAAATTATTAAAAATAAGTTGAAAAAAAAAAAGAGATTCACCATTTCATCAAAGTGTTTTTCCAGATATTTTGAATTTCATAGCATGGTCAAGCTGCCAGATAACTTATTGCTATGAGCCAGTGATCAATTTTATGGTTATCCTTATTTTATGTAAGGGAGATTAACACTGTCAGACTAAACTATCTATTTCATTCTTCTTCTTGAGGAAAAAAATCATGTCACAATTTTGTTCACACAGAGACCAAAACCTAATGGATAACCAATATTCAGTTGGGGAACATCTTCCCGGCTGTAGAATATAGGTCAAGGCTTCATTATTGGCATGATTAATGACACTCTCTTCCTCCGCTGTCACATTCGTACTGGCTCACAGTGACTGTCTTTTATGTCTGGAGTCTTTGATTATCTCTCCTTTACTGAAGCAGTACATCCTTGTGGTATACTTACTGAGGGTTTTGAAAGCCTTTTATCTCCATAGACTGTCTGCCATTTGCCAAGGTCTTTCTAGTCCACCTAGAAATCAAAGACTGTTGTATTGTTGCTGTATGATAAAAAGTCACCAACGTTACCATTTGCATATTTCATTGCTAAAACAAGTGTTGATTAATTCTCATCATGTCTAAAGTTTGTCAGATTTGTAGATTATTAAACATACAATTTTGAGTGCATGCAAGTTATAATAGCTCTTTGATTATATTCTGAAGATGACAGCACTCAGCAAGATATGTTCAACAATGACTCGGATGAAGGAGAAATCATAGAGGAAGACCACGAAGCTAAATGGAGACAAGAAAGATTTGAGAGAGAAAAGTTTTTACAAGAACAAGAGGCAAGTTCTTTGTCTCTGTAACTCGGTCACTCCTCAAGCTTTATTGATCTCAACACCTTGTTTCTATATTTAAGAGCTTTGAAGACTCAACAGTTAAATAAGGAAAATAAAGGAGTCTAGTATGGATTTTTAATGAAAGTGCTTTGTGGTTTACATTTAGTTCACATTAATTTTGCAGGAGAAAGAGCGTAATGAAGACGAAAATAGCCAGTTTCTTAAATTTGGAAAAGTTTTCTTAAAGAGAAGTAGTATGTATTTATTTCTTCATGTATTTTTTGTTCATCATTACCAACTACAAATTTGATAAAAGGTCCAAGATAAATTTTTTATCTCATTTCAGAAACCTGTTATTTATAGATTGAAAATGTTTTCCATTTTCATTTAGATTCAGAGGTTGGAAATGTCAAAAAGGCATCTTCAGAGAAAGTGGTTAACAAGGAAAACGCATCACAGATGACATCAAATGCTATTTTTAAACCACCAGTAAGTAAGACACCAAAAAGGATGCATGCTGGAATGTATACCTCAACAAACTGTGTTGTAGTTGTAAACGATGGCAATACTTCAAACTTCGAACCAAAAACAACTTTTCTGACCAGATGTTGCAATTTTGTGGTTAGGTTTCATTTTACATTAGTTATTGTCATCATTAGGATTTACATACTTTGAAATACAGATTAATTAACAATGGTCAATCAAAGATAAGAAGAAATTTGCCTTTGGGAAGATATGCTTTTTACAAGTTTTTAGTAGTTTAAAGATGGCAATGATGTGTTTAATATTTAAACAATGCATGTGCTATCTAATTATAACTTGCACTCTGACCAATTTCCTCACCCCAACTTAATGGTCTCTCTGATCCCATGAAAGTACATAAGAAGAGTAGTTTCAAATAATGTCTAGAAAATTTGAAATTCAGTCTGTGAATAGAATTGTGTAAAATAGATCAGTATTCTGACTTATTTGACTAGCCAGTATCAAATTTTGCAACAGATCACTATTGTTCTGACCAAATAATCAAATTAAGAACATTCATCCCTGGACTGAATATCTCTAGTTGTGTTTGTAAATGGAACATACATGTATTAGAAATGTTTAAACTGTCAGTGTGTATTTTATAATTTGGCACAATAAAATACGGATAAAAAGAAAGAGAGGAAATGGACTTATCTCAGCATCAGAGTGGTGCATATTAGAGAGTGTTGCATATGATAGAGTGAATGTGATGAAAATAATCTTTATCAGTGTTTATTAGAGAGATGAAAATTATAATGACTATATTTGAGAGATAATGTGACAAAAATTACTATGAGTGTGAGATTTGGAGAATGAATGTGATGTGAATCATTATGAGAGTGAGGTAGAATATGTGATGTAAATCATCATTTGGTGTATTAGAGAGTAAATGTGATTGATTCTTGCTGTCAGATGCAGAAGAAGGGTTCCTTCCTGGGAAGAAACAAAGAATCACTGGCCAAGATTGCTGAACTTACTAAGCCCTCAATTAATCCCACTGGAGTGAGGAATTCCAGGAACTTTGTGTTCCAAGTTATCTCCCCTGACAAAGACACAAATAAGCAGGTTAGTATTATCATTTCTGTAGTCTTAAAGTGATTTTTTTAGACGTTTTTAACTTTATGATGAGACAATTGGGAAAATGGTAATGTAAAAAAAATAATTCATTGTGAATCTATATGTTCTTTGTTAAAAAAAATTTACTATCTCTCTGTAAGAGAGGGATGAGAGAGAATTTGTCATTTGCCATTCATTAATTGGTCATGGGGACTAAAGAGACAAAAACTTTGCAACATTTTTACCATAACTTGAATGATTTTCTAAAGGATATCTTTAAAATCATTGAATTCATAAGTTGAATTTAAAAGATTTTTTTTTTTCCAAAAAACTGTAGAACTCTACGACAGCTTCAGGTGAGGGGAAAGTAAGAAAAGCTCACAAGCCTAAGCCTCATCAACCAGCAGCCAAAAAACCCAGGCTGGAGAAGTCGGCCTCCTTCCCCCAGAACAGCATCTTCAATCTTATGTAGGGGGGTTACAGAGGCTGAGTCAAGCTGTTGACTCATTAAATGCAGTCATATAAACCTCCGCCAGGTTTTAATGTAATAAAACTTTGTTTAGCAATAGAGAGAGACTTAGCTGTTTTATTGTGATCAGTGCAACCTTTCAGCAGGTATTGACAGAATTAACAAGAGTTGTGGATACAGGAAAGGGGATGGGGTGGGGTTGTGTACAGAAATATATATATTTATGTTCCTTTTTCCACTGGGAAAATGCTAGTTTGAATGAAATTTGATATCTTTTATTGCTACAGATTGTATATATGTATAAAATATCAATCAATATAAGGATTTGACATGGGGAAGATGATGTGATAAAAGTGCACATGTGAGTGTCCTAAATGATTTTTGTGTTTTATTAGATAAGCCATGATGGGTGAGAGTTTTACTGTACATATTCCCATTTTGTATTTATTTGTATGTTGTTATGAGTGTTTTCATAAATGATGAATCACTTGAATCAGATTTTGAAAATTTAGTTTTTTCTTTGCATTCTTACATTTTCACCATCCATATGAATTTTGCACTTGTACGATTTTAGATTTCACTCTTTTCAACAGTAAATGGACATTTACTTTCAGTTTCAGATGATCTCTCCTGTAAAATAAAAGTTTTCCATTTTTATTATTTACTCGGCTGTAGAATCGATGGCTAGTAGGTGTGACTGTGTATCAATGTTTACATGTTTTGTTGGTTTATGTATTTTTTTTTATGAGAATGCCAGTGAAATTGATTGTGTAAGAGATTTGTTCAGTGGAACAATAACAGTCAAAAATAAAGAAAGATCTAAACAATTTAGACCAATGTTTTGTGTAAAATGAAACTTGCATAATTAATCCTGAAAACATTTATATGCTGTACTAGTGTTCAACATACCAAGTTTTGTTGATTTACAATGAACTGTCATATAAGATCACCTGAGGGACTCAAGTGACCTATTGCTTTCTGTTTTCGTCCAGGGTTGTGTATAAGCTACCATGCCAATCTTGACCAAATTTGGTAAGAAGCATCTGAACATGTAGGGGAAAAAGGACATAAATTGTGAAAATAATGATTCCTACTCGAGGGGTTGAAAATTTATGCAGTTAAAAATCTCTGTTCTCTGTGCATCTACCAAACATTTTGTTATGATGAGCAAGTGTGCCTCTTTCTAGATTGTGAAATTCAGAACCCCTGCACCCTAATGATAATATTTGTATGGTGTAAATGCATTACCAGTAAATCATCATCTCTCCTCCATGACATTGAGGGGACATACTCAGTGCATGGTTAAAATGAGCAAGTCAGTCTCAACCAGATTGTGAAAGGCAAACTCAGAGCATGGTTGGGATAAATATGGAGGCATTTTTCAAAAGGAATTTCATTATCTTGCAGACAAATTGAGTACATGGTAAAAATGAACAAGGAGCCATCTATATAAGTGAAGAACAACATGGCTTCTCAGTGCTAGGTTCTGTTTGGTTGGGTGGTATGGTCCCTATTGGTCATGTAGTGAAAAAGAGGACTGCTGGAGAGAATATGCATTTCTAGTATGACCAGTCCATCAATGCACAGGACAGTGTCCATCTCCCCCCCCCCCCCCCCCCCCCCCCCCAAAAAAAAAAAAAAATAATAATCTAATGTTGATATTTTGTATCATGCAGATTTGCCATCTTTCCATACATTTTTCTGTCTATGCATTAGCACAAATTAGATTTAACACTGGACTGAATTGCAGTTATGAGTGCCATTCTGTGGATACTCCACAGGGCTGGATTATACTCAGGTTACTATTAAGGCCCATGGGCCTCTTTTCTTGTCCTTCAGCCAATTCAGTCCTGGTTCCAACTGTGGCAACCTTAAACATGTATCAAAATTACTATAATATCTATTTAATACGCGACTTAATCTTTTTTTTCACTTTGTTTTCCTGTTATTTGGCTTAAATCATGTACCATCAATTTAAATGATCATTATCTAGGGTGGTCCAATGTCTGATAATTCCTACCATTATTTCAGTGTGGGCAAAATGTATAATAAAACAGTCAGTGTGATTTAAGAGTGTCATTTGTAGGCATTTATCAAAATGTGGCTGTTTGAAATCTATGGAATTGGTTGAGAATCTATTTTTTCATTAAGAATATTTGGTGTTATTAAAAAAGGGAATATTTGTGGCTGTAAGATGACGTTTTTTTTCTCATTGAAAAAGCAATTATTATTAGATAGAAAAGAAATGTCCGTCTTATAAATTATATTGAAAGTAATTACATTGAAGAGAAGTGAAATAAAATTTGGGCTATTGATTAATGCAATAGGATGTTCACATCCCAGACAATCACATTCTGTCATGTTCAGCCTCAATAAGTTGTCCGAGCTGATTTATTGATTTCAACCCCTTGTAAACTGTCGACTTGAATTTTGTTTTTGGCATGGCATGTTGCACAGATTGAAGTCCTTCATCAAAGTGATGTGAGCGACTCTTCTGTCGTTAAAAACTTCAGGATATTCTGTCCAAGATTGGAGACAGGTTTTTGCTGACACACAGATTTAGCTTTATTTGTATCGTGTACTGTGAAATAAGTACATCTATTTGAACTTCTCTTTCTATATATATACTGTTCTTGTATCTCACTTTCTTTCTCTCAAATGGATATATTTTATGGCTGAATAATCAACAATAAATAATCACATAACAGCCCAGTCTCTCTATCTCATTTTAAAAAAAATATACTTTGGCTTAAAATTTTTCATTAACTAAGAAAAAGAAACCTCAATGGTCTTTGTTGTAATATAACAAAAGTTTCACAAGATATTCAATGTCCCTTCATGCAGTGTTCTATACTTCAATCAAGCAATTGTCCTCAACCAACCAAATTCCTGGGTCCACTACTACAATTCAATGTACTCAGTTGCATCCTCATTGTAGAGTTTAAGTTGGGTAGATATTTAGAGAGAACTTTTAAATTGTTGTTTAAGACAATTAAAGTAAATGGATTCAAAGTAAAGTTTGAAAGGAGAGCAGCGAGAAATCAATCTGCTTCATTGATTTCGACTGTCATGAATATATTGCTCCCTTTCATACCATTTTCCCATTGATTTCGAGCATTGACATTGACAAGCAAAAGAAGAAATTTCCTTTCTGCATGATTGTTAAAAACCTAAGGGAAGTGAGGTTCATACAAATCAATTTTTTTTTTTGCTTTTAAGAGAAAAATATCTGTTACGCAAGGGAGTAATTGTAATGCATTTAATATTTTAACATAGCTTTCTTTTTTAGATAATATCTGTAGGATGAAGTTGCATAAAGGATTGGTGCACAGTTAATTTTTCTCCTTGCAGTATTTACCTTATGCTTCATGTCTCCTATAAACATTGTTTTAATGCTGGTAGACAGTATAGAAAACAGATACGGTAAATTTAAATTCTTATTTTCCCCACAATTTTCTCCGACGAAACTTCATCATTGTGCATAATTCTATTGTTTAGTCACGATGTCATGAAATTTTATGCAACTAAAATAGTGTTAAACTGTGCCATTCAAGCACTGTACCATAATGACCTTCATATATGACGGAGCAAAATGGCAGGAGTTGTCAAGGTGCTAATTGAGGCTTTATCTAGTCCAGCCTTACGTTTTCTCCACCAGTTTATGTGAGTTGTCATGGAGATGATGTGTTGCTGTAGATATGATTGTAAAAATGTAGATTGAATTGTTATTGGTGCTTGGAGTTTGGGATTTTGTGTTAAGGGAATCTGATCAGTGGAGATTTCAGTTCGAACAATTTGTCCATAGAATTTTCCTTCATTGCCAGGGACTGGAATACTGTAGGTTGCAGGTAATACTAAACATTCATTGGATTTTTTCCGTTCTGCTAGAATCGTCTGTGATTTAATTCTAAAAGTCTGTTGTGCTTGTGCTTTATTTGGAAATTATTTGCTAGTTGAGTTTGAGAAAAAAAATTCTTTTGAAATGTCTGTACATTAGCTTAATGCAAGAATGTACCAGTATTAAGAAATATAAATATGCATGTGTAAACTTTAATATGTAGATATCGATAAATCAATCGTGTGAATAATAAAAATAAAATTGAAATACTTGTAGTTATGGGTGTAAAAAGAAATTT
The DNA here is from genome assembly GCA_016163765.1 of Magallana hongkongensis. NCBI lineage: Eukaryota > Metazoa > Mollusca > Bivalvia > Ostreida > Ostreidae > Magallana > Magallana hongkongensis. The sequence goes on along the minus strand of WFKH01006014.1, from coordinate 14,285,634 downwards.
TTTTAAAAATTGTCTTTTGAACCGATCTATCTAGCTACACAGCTAACAAATACCTTGCTGTCACAAGTCATAAAAATTTGAGATTTTGTCAATAAATATAGAGTTTATTTCCATATAGATTAGAGATAGACATGGGAGGAGAGTCCTCGGGCCTTGGAGCTCTAAACCTTTAATGCTTTTGTTGTAGTATTGCCTCTGTGAAAAGTCCTCATCTGTCGCTGCTCTTAATTGATTTCTGTTATATAAACTTTGCTGGTTGGAGGACAAGCTAAGGAAATCCTAAGCCAAGGGATGAAGGAAAATCCCCTTTTATTGAATCAGAGAAAAAGTGCATTTGTATTTGCTTGCTTTTTTACTCCTTTTCCTCTGAGGAATGTAATGATGATTTCTACTTTCATGCAATAATATTCTTCTATCGAAGAATTTCATCAAAACCTGGCTCCTATACCATTTACCAAGTAGAGTTTTGTGAAAAAACTATTTTTTTCAAATTTACTAATAGAGTTTGGTCAAAATTTACTTGTTGTCTAACTACCAAGTATTGAAATGTTTTGAAAAGTTAATGAATTTAAGGATTGTGTGCATGTGCAAGTCTATTCATGAAGCATGGTTTACTCAGTGATAATTAAATTTATTCCAAATGAAAAACATATACAGTCTGTAGGATATTGCCATTCAAGAACCATCTCTAAAGATACTGAGCACAGAATAATATTTTTTCTAACTGTGGCATATATACCCTAATAAGCAGTATCATAAAATCAGAAGATACAAAAGTGAGGATTTGTTTTCCAAAGAAATTGAAAATGATTACTTCCAACAAATTTTATTGATATGAATATTATAGATGCACATACATGATAGGTAATATAGGGACAGTCGGTCAAAACACACTTCATTTGTATGTAATTAACGTTATCGGGAAAAAATTTAATTTGAAGTTACAATAATTTTTTTATTTAATCAGATTCAGCTTTGGTAATGAACATCTGCATGCAGGGATATCTTAATATTTAAAAAATCTGAGTCATTTTGACTAATCTAATTGGACGATCTTCTGAAATAATATGTGTTGTCTCATTATAAGGCAGACGGTAACCCACATGATAGCATGCAATGATAATTTCTTCCTTTCATTTCTCCAGCAGTCCTCTAATTTTCCCTTTGTCTGAACTCAAGTAATTAAGTGTGGTTAGATCTCCATGTTGTCTTCTGTGTCTTTCCGTTTCCATCTTTTTCTGCGTACTGATAGAACTCGGCAAATAATGTAACCAAAGGTAAAAAGAAAAAGGAGAAACCTTTCCAGGGCACTCGTTCTGCCATTTTGATTTCTATGCAAGGACATGCCGAGTACATTTTTTATGTTTATTTTGTTTCTTAATCTTAAGGTGGTGTAGGACACCTCCATATTCTGACAAACTTTCTATCGAAATAATAAACTCAAGTATAATTTAATAATTTTTTTCTCTCACAATTGTTACCTAACAGTGTAGCGCAATGGGTCAGAGTGTTAACTATGAAGGTATTAGTCATGAGTTCGAATCCTGCTGGGGCTTTTATAATTTTTACCTCTCCAAGAATTTTTAAAACAGTTTTTGGTCAAATGTTGAAAACGGTAAAAGTATTTTAATTATTATATACTTTTATCCACATTAATATCGACAGGTGTCCCGTACCACCTTAAAGAAAAGAGAGCTGAGTTTCAGTCCAAATGTTTTCCAAAAGTTATTTTATTAAAGCGACATTGCTCTTCGGTGTTCTAACTTTTCCATTGACCAAAACAAACAATTTACTAGGCAGCTCGATTGCTACATCAAATGTTTCGCATGAACAGTAAAACCCACTTACAGCAAACAAGGATAACACCAATCCAGAGTTACGACATAGTAAATATTAGTTTGGAGAAAAAATTATTAAAGTTATTTACCTCTTGGATATTTTTTATTTTTAAATTGTGCAGAAATGCCATAGATTATTTGAAATAATTCAGGCTTTTTAAAAAAAATCAATATGCAAAGACTTTCCACATACAATTCTCGTAATGACTTTACAAAGTTCTACTTCAAGAAATCATGATATTATTTAGATCATTTTTAATTACATGTAATATTCGATTAACATTCATTAATATTAACATTAATATTCAATTCAATTAACAATTTACCCGTTTTAGCTATGTAGATTTTCTCCAATGCTGTTTATAATTCATATGATTTGAAGAATGCATTATCTAGTTGGGTCAAATTTTTACAATAGGAAATTATGTTAAAAAATTTCAAGAAACTCATTATTATCAAGATTTATTTTTTGCAGATTCATTCAGGAAGTATGAGAGATATTATAAATCAGGTTTTGAATACCTGTATGATTTATTCAGTAATCTTTTAGTATAGGAAGACTTTATAAGTATGAACAGCTATTAAAAAAGAGTAACCAAAAACAAAATTCGCATTTTATTGCTTACTAAGCCGTTTAATACAAAATTTGCACACTTTAAAATATTTGGCCTTTGAAGCATTGGAATTTTGTTGTCAGGAGCCTACATGTTATTAAATTTGAGATAAGAATTCTTTTAATGAAGCTTGATAACAATTAAAAGCTTAGTTGAATAAGGTCTATCAGAGTTTAATTTTTAGGTAAACAACAAAAAATTGTGTTTCAAAATGTCCTTTCAATGAAATATGAAATAAAATTCTGTTAATTATTATCTCAGGGTTTTTTTTTTTCCATGTCAGACAAATGAAAATACATGCAATTGTTTATAGGTGTTTTTTAAGAGTAGGCAGAGTCCAAGGTGGGATTCATTTGAAAGTTGGCATTGTTAAAAATTTAGATGTTGAAAATGTAGGATATATGTTAAATGTTCACAATCAAATTCAAAGTATTGTGTTTATGCTAAAAGGTGTTAAAAGAGATCCAATTTTCTATTGTAAAAATGGTTATACACATGAGTCCTTAATTAGATTATGCTTATTTAGAAGATAGCTTCAGACACTTTTTAAAAAAAATGTTGGAACGTGGCAATTGTCACCTAATCAGTCTTGGTCTGTTATAATCTGTCACAGATCTCCCTCAGTGTCATCCAATATTTGGGGAGATATTGAATTTTCATCATCGGGTCTCCCAAGAGAGGGCTTTTCTAAACACGGGAACAAACAATAAGTAATCCCTTTGGACCCCGCTCTGTTACACTCGGTACATATATGTGTTAGAGAGATGGCTTGTCACAGCAATGATAGGATTTACTCTGTCTTCTGTTAGTTTTATTTACAGGCCAGTTTTGTGGCATTTTAGCTATTAAAAAAACATGAAGTGAAAATTTCCTTCCTCTCTCTAAAAAAAAGGAAAGGCCAATTTAATATTTACTAAGTAGAATTACTTGCTTTGAATTGGGATATTTTTTTATTTCTCTAATTATATGGGTTTTTTTCATTGGTGAGGAGAATTTTTATTGTAATTTTTCAACGCTATAAATTTTTGATTATGGTCTAGATAGACTACTGCTATTTCACATGCGTGATTAGAATATTAAATTCTTTGAGATATAGCCAAGTGAAAATCAACAGCGCAAATCAACGAAAAATCCAGTAATTAATATCCCTTCATTATACCCTAGGAGTATTCAGAATGTACTCTTACCAGCAGGTAAAAATGTTCGCTTAACATGCGTATCTCCATTCAATAACCGTTGGCCGTGAATTACCTCATAAGGCCAGGCCAGTGATAATTGGCTCTTCGCTGGGATTCTGGTATCACTTGATGGTCAATATTTTTCTTACCGGCTACAGTCACCCATGAATATATGAGCATTGATTACTTTTTCACGGGAAGCATGTACGTGTTGTCTCTTTGACACAGGGTATACTAGCATATACTAGTTAAGCAGATCAGCCTCAAACCTGTGTTTGGTTATGATCTGCGTTTTTCAGTGGATATTGGATTTGACACGGTGAGTTTAATCATCGAGGAACAGGAGAGTTTTTACTGTATGTTAATTCTCCTGAACTATTGTCAATTTGTGTTGGAGATACAGCTGATTTTAATGGTACTATTGGTATAAGGAGCTGAAAATATCTACTGCTCTTTTTCTTGAAGTAAGATATGGCGATTATGTTTAGATATAATATAAATCTGATTCAGTTTATTGAACTGTATGTTTGTATTTGAGTTGATATTGTGTTATGCAAGGTTTGTAAGAGTAAGATTATCTACATTTTACATAAATTCACAGTGACTTAACACATAAAAATTCTCATCTTTTTATCTAAATTTTACAACTGGTAAACATGTATCAATGTATTTTACTATGCTAATTGTGACAATTTTAACAACCTTAAATAGTATTGTAAAATACATTTTTATATTCAATACTTTAATGTTTATATCTGGTAGTCATAATCGGAATTTCCTATTGATATCAACTCAAATCATCCAGAAAGAACTATATATGATTATCAGTCAAATTTGGCCCCCATATTTCGCAATTTTTAAAGTGTTTCAGATGCATTAAATTGTTATGTTATTTTTTAGAATAGTTGATATAATATATGTTTTTAACCCATTTATTGGATTTATTTGCACCCACTGGCAGTATATGAGGTCAGAAGTGACGCTATTTTTGTAATTATATCAAAATCAGTCAAAAATTGAAATTTTTGTATGGGAAATATAGAGCGACGCTTTGAACAAGAACAAACTTTTTGTCACTTATAAGTCTTGGATAGATACATCTTTGATGAAAGTATTTTGTTTGTTCAAGCAATCGCTCAATGTTTTCTGAAAGAAAAACTGCTTGAAAGCAAGCCGTTTTATGCTAAAAATGCTAAAATGGCAGGAAAAGGTTAACTTTTTGATGTCATATTTCAAAACTTTGGGCATTTAGATCAAAATGAAAATTATGAAAAAACTTTACTTGTATATCTGTACAAAGGATGCAAAGAATTACAGTAATGTGATGATGTTTATCATTAGGGGGCCATATTAGGCCCATATCATACATAGTCCTTTATATAATGTCAATATACATGTATAAAATTTTACACAGATTTGCTTTTCAATGTTGCCTAGGAGACAAAAAAAACTTCACTATATCTGTGAATTAGCAAAAATTCATGTTTGTACAAAATGATTAAACTGTCTTTGATTTCCATTTTTCCTTCAGATGATTCAGAAATGTGACTGTGCAACAGTTTACAAGTGAAGGATATAAAGCAATTCAAAGAGTGAGATTTGGACGAAGGATAGATCTGACTGGCTGGGTGCCTCTGCCCTATGACTGGCTTATAGATGATGGTCTCGGAGTGGATTGCTAGTCTAGACAAAAGGTGGGTGGATAGCTAGACTACAAAAAGCTAGTTTAGACAAAATATGGGTGTATTGCTACTAGTCTTTACAAAAGGTGGATGAATTGTTTTATTCTAGACATAATGTGGGTGGATTGTTCTTAGTCTAGGAAAAAAATGGATGGATTGTTATAGATTAGGGGTGTATTTGTTTGGTCGATTGTAGAGCTGCAAGAGTAATCCTAATTTGCTCGTTTGCAGTATGGAGATCTCCGGTAGATCTCCATTGTCAACTTTCCAAATAGCAGGTAGACGTTAGAGATATCCTGGACCAGTTCTTGAGGTAGCAAACGAATACACCCCTAGATGAAATCTGGGTGTATTGCTATTAGTCCAGACAAAATGTGGGTGTATTGTTATAGTTTAGACAAAAGGTAGTTGAATTGCTTATAGTCTGAACAAATTGTGGATGGATTGATAGTCTAGACTAAAGATAGTTGGCTTGCTAATAGTCTCAACAAAATACTCCTTGGTGGATTGCTAATAGTTTAGACAAAAAATGTGTGGATTATGCTAATAGTCTAGAAAAAAATATGGGTAGATTGCTAAAAGTCTAGACAAAAGATAGGTAGATTGCTAAAAGTCTAGACAAAAGATAGGTGGATTGCTAAAAGTATAGACAAAAGGTAGGTGGTTTGCTTGTCAAAACAAAAGGTAATTAGATTGCAATTAGTCTAGAAAAAAAGTGAGTAGATAGCTAATCTAGATAACATGTGAATCGCTAGTCCTTCATGCAAATATCTCTTGCTGTCCCATCCCACTCTAAACTTTATTTTCCAGTTTAATACACAACATTGAAAATTAGTTAAATGAGCCTCTTCCCAATTGAATTTGGCTGCAATTCTAAGGATTTTTATACTAACTGTTTTATGGATTGCAGCATCTAACCTAGTCTTTGCATGCATCTAAACTTGCAGCATCGGTATAGAAATGGCAACAGGAAGGCTGATTCACTAGTACCAATCGCTTGTTTAGATAATGAAAGACGCAATTTTAAAGTCCTTTGATAATTAAAAACAAGTTGGCTAATTTTGTATCAAATTTTTAAAGGCAATCAATGTGTATGCATTAATTGTAACTGGATCACAGAGAATTTGAAAGAGTCTGTAGTTCATACAGATCCATAGGATGCCTTTTAAAATTCTGTGAGAATAATGTCATACACGTACATTGATAGATCTGCAATGAATATTTCATGGGAATTTAAATTAATATGGGAGTGTAATAGAGACTGTTTAATATCTCATCAGCGTTTGCCACATCACAGTTAATGTATAAGAATTTAATTATGGCAGGCATTAAGTATTCTTGTTAGAATTACAGACATTTGCTCCTATTTGAAATTTAAAATTCTGTTCCATATTTATTTGATAACCATTCTATTTTTTTTTTCAAAATTCTGTAACAACTTTCAACTAATTTAATCATATCAAGAGTCATGGCATTTGATATGAATGAAAGTAGTTTTATTATCTTTTGCTAACTATGAACATTGCAAATAATTTCATTTAATGAATATGAAACAATCGGATTTTGCAGACCATGTGACCGTACAGGAGAAGAGTTGGATTTAATTTATTCCCACCTGAAGAATTTGAAGGCCTTTGAGAAGTTCCATCCCAGTCTTCTTCAACAAATCTGTGTATACGGTTACTATGAGGACTTGGATAAAGGTGTTACATGTGAGTGCAGCCCAAGTCACAAACATCTACTGTAGATTCCTAATTAAACACTGCAGATTTATTTTCGTATAAAATCTTGAGAAGCACACCTCGCAGATTTTAAAATCTCACTTTTGATTTATCTGACAGATGTGAACTATGTGAAACTACAATCAAAATTCCCATTTGCAATTTTATATTCTTGCAATTTGATGCAAAACTTTGGAAATTGTGTACGATAAGGAATCTACAGTAACTGTAATTTACACCATGTCATATGACACACGATTTCAATGTGTGTTAGAAGTCTCAGGTTCAAATCCTTTTCTGACCCCAAATCCCTCTCTTTGAACATTTTCTAAGAAGATTGTAAACAAAAGTTCTACAAGTACTGGTATGCTATATGTGTAAGTTATAAATCATCAAAGTGCTTATGGTCCATATTAAGTTCTACATTTATACTGTTATAAGCACTAGTAATAAATCATCATAGTGCTTAACACTTCTGAAGCTGACAATCAGTTTGTTCTAGAAAAACAGCAGATAAATAGCTTGCTGTCATTATGATAGATAGCAGGCCAAGGATTACCACACAACTCTAGGTGCAGCCACTGTATTTTTGATCCTTGTGCTAAATAGATTGTAAATCCATTTTCACTTTATTAATAATTACCTGGCGTAGGATCAAAATCGCCCTAAATTGCTTGTAATTACGGAGAAAAGATCAGAAAGCAGAAAAGTAAAGGGTGAACTGTTGTTTTAAAAAATAGACTGATAGAAAATGACAGGGTTTTTTTTACAGACATGTACTGGTATTTGGTATAAAAATGAAATTTCGACATGCATTTTCTCACTAAAAAGCAATTTTATATACTCTTTCACAAATGTTTTGGGAATCCTTATTATTTCTTTAAAGATGTTTTCAACTATAAGGTCAATGCCTCTTTCTAAGAATCAAAGTCACCTGTGACAGAGATAAACACTATAATGAGTGAAATTGACAATAACAAAATATTCAATCTGCCCCCCAAAAGATCTCTCTGTGACTTACCAAATTTTGTCACAAATTAGTTTTTCTGAACCCAGTTCTCACAATAACAATCAAGGAGTAATATTTGCTTATACTAGTATACATGCATTTTATTCTTTATTCCTCCCTTTGTGAAGCCATGTTAAAAACCTTTGAAATTGAAATTCCAATAAACCTCATTGCATGAATTTGATCTCAATTTTCATTGTCATTTTCTTGCATCTAAGAATTTCTGTAGGAATTCTCAGATGGCCAAGGTTTGATTCCTGCCTGCTTCACTCTTTTGAAACCTTGATTACTTTCTGCAGGGCATTTTGATTGATTGTCAGCCATGTCTTTTTTCTCCTTTGTCTTGTAGTGTTTCGTCAAGGAGACATCGGTACAAATTGGTACATAGTCCTCTCTGGGAGTCTGGAAGTCCTTGTGTCAGAGACCGGAGACCACAAGGTAAATCAATCGAGCTCGTATCACCACAGTTTAAGCTGACTATCCTTGCGCAGGGCCAACAGACTGAGAGTGTTGTTTAACTGTGTCTTACACCCATTGGGGATTACTTCATTTGCTTTGAAAATTGCTTTTTGTGCATTGTTCTTAAAAGTTGCAACACTTAAACCTTTGAGCTTTGAATAGCACTGCAGTAGATGATATGGTTAAGCAGTTTCTTCTTGTTTGGTTCAAGATTTGTAATTCTATGTTAATTCCACATAGAATAGGTTGAAACTCTTTTTGATCAACCTTTTAAACAAGAAGCAAAAACTGGAGGTATTTTAAATGAGACCTTTAATCCTACATTCTGTGTTGCAGTAAAATTTATCTGATAATAAACCTTCAATGTTCATGCAGTGAACTAAGATAAAAAAGAAGGATTAAAACTGAATTCATTTATGCTACTGTGATGCCTCCTTGTTTGTGAAATATTCTTGAGGGGAAATAAAACAACATTACGATCAATCAAAAAAGATTATTACAACATCAGAAACATGGCATCTTGCTTTATTATGGTCTTATATTTTGGTGAACAATGGAATTGTAAATCTGAATATTCTGCAAGTTGCTTATTTTGCAAATCCATGTTTAAGACAATACACCTTGTTAATAATTCCATGGTATGAATATCATGTATCTCCAAGATGATTAGTTAGTTGGGTTGTACACTGGTGAACATAGATGTGATAACTTTCATTATGTGATTTTAGCCTCAATTATCAAATATTCCCATTTTTGGAAAAATCTTTGCACAACAGTTGCTGAGTTAGACATTTTCAATTAATAACAAAATGTTTAACTCTGAAGAAATATTTCCAATAATCCACAAAATTACACTTTGCACTTCTATTTTTTAAAAGGCCTAAAAATTGATTAAAAATTAATTGCATCATGAAATTAAAGTGAGCAACTCTGCAATTGATTTGAAATGCCAAATTTAGAAACTAATGTAATAAAGAGCAATCTTCAATCATATCCTTCGGAGTAAATTTTTTTTTTTTTTTTTTTTTTGCTGCATCAAAAGAAATTGGCAAATCTACATGGGATAATTTTTGTTTGGCTACCGCAAGTTATTTGCTCCTCCGAATCTGATTTAAGATACACATTAAGCAGATTGTATGACAAGGTGTGAAACAGTGGTCTTGAGGACATTTATGAGAGAAGTGTGAAGTATTAATTGGCTAATACAATCTGCTCTCAGGGATACATTGATTATACTCTCAGAATGTGTACTACAAGTCGAAGGCATCTCGACTTAATCAGCAATGTCTATGTACGGAAGTCTCTCCCTCTAAATTGAATTAGAAATATCACACAGGCTGAAGTAATGGAAACGCTAAAGTATTTTTGTCTTAGGGTTAAAGGTTTGTCTCAAGCAAAGGGAGAAATGTCACAAGACAATTTTTTTCGGCAGCAATGGAGCTGAGTTTTGAATATTCTAATAAACCACTTTCCAAAAATGTCATAGTTAAAGAGTTTTTACAACAAGTTGAAAATTAGAGATATCATCAAATCCACTCAGAGTACATGTAAATCTCTTTCTTTTAATGCAAAATATTGAAATCAATTTTACTTGTAGCTTCGATAGCTCCATGGGATGCATTAAAAAAAATAGAAAATGCCAGATTGCAAAAATACACATGAAAAAATTAAGAAGGAACTTTCATTTTAATCTGTTTTTGCTAAGCGTTCTAAATTTTTCACCATAAAACGTTAATAATGGTAAAACACCTATTTTGGGGGAGATGGTTACCTCAGTGGAGCTCTATTCTCACGATTATGGCAGATTTGTGGGTACTGTGGCATCTTCTTCATTAATAATTGATGTTTTATATTGGTTTTGAAACTGGTTATAGATACAACAAAACACGACACTCTAGAACGCGACTCTAGAGAGTGCATCCTCGCCAGAGGAATCAAAATCTTAGAGCACAAGGACCAATATTCTGGCAATAGACCCCTCATAAAATTTGCTTCTTATTACATGCGGAAAAAGAAAATAATGAATTCCAATCACGCAATGCGAGCAGAAGAATATCAATATGTATTGATGGAATGTGAAAGTAGAAAGACTGGATATAATGATGGCTTGGCAAACAAAGGTGCCCCTTTCTTCATTGTAACATCACTTTAAATTATTGATTTGGATGGAATTAAATAGTAGGGCGCAGATAATTGAGTTCATTAGCAGACTGTTATTAACCTGATGGCTATGCACCTTCTTCCCTTTCCAGAATTGAATCATCTGAAATCTTCCTAACAATACATGTATTAGTGATAGGACTTTTCAGGCCAAATACAAAGCCATGGCTGTTCTCTCCCTTGCTAATTGTCATGGTACATGCATCCACTTCTTGTAAGGTTTACAATAAAGGGGGGGTAACTGGTAATTAGCATTCATTGACATGTGACAAGTACATGTAGGTATCTGAGGAAAAAATTGAATAAGAGCCCTAGATGTCATGGTGGAATTTATTTGATGAAATAAAATATAAAATACTTCGATGATAAAATACAGTATTTTTTAAAACAAAGTATCACATCACAGAGTAGCAGATTATTTTGTGATAACTCTCATCTTTATCATGTATCATTGCCTTTAGTTTGGAATGCTCTATATAAATGTATGTTTATACATGGGTTTTCTGTCAATTATTGTCTATTTCCAACAGTATTTCCATTGATCTTGTAATTACTAACTGAAGATACCAATAAATCCTATTTCCTGTTCGTATAAGCATCTTTTGAGCATAAACCGATGTAAACTCTATTTTATGTCTATTCTGAGTATTAAAAAAAACTCTACTTAATTATTTTTTTCAGGATGCAATCATTGTCAGTACTCTAGCTCCAGGGACGTGTTTTGGGGAATCCATCCTGACTAACAAACCCAGATATGGTACAGTGACCACAAGAGAGTTTACAGAACTCATTCGAGTGGAACAGAAAGACTTCAAAATTCTGTGGGAGGTAAAGAAGAAAAACAAACCTGTATGAACTTATCTTTAACAAATTCTGCATGAGAGAGAGAGAGAGAGAGAGAGAGAGAGAGAGAGAGAGAGAGAGAGACTGATGAACTCTAACATCAGTCCAAAGTTAACACAAAGAGAGAGAGTACTCTAACATTAGTCCTAAGTTAACACGAAATTGTGATTTACTTTTAATATAAAACATTTCTATTCATACGTTGCTTGTCATTTCCCAGTTATGTACTCCTTAGAGATAGCAAGCTTTTTTTTTGTCGAATTATTTTCAGCTGTAGGAGCAGTCTTGCAATTATATTAAAGTAGAAGATTTTGTTTTATTGTTTGTAAAGAAAACAGAAACAAGTTTATTGGTAGATTGATTTATATTTTGCCTTTCTTTCAAAAGTCAAAGAGATTCATAATCCTTGTTTGATTTTTTATATGAATTGTATGTGTAGTCTTTGGATAAGTGATATGTAATGGTTAAGAATGATGTAATATTTGACATACTGTCTAAAATCAATGTATTCTTCTACATATTTCATGTTCAAATTCCAGACTATCTATTGTAAGTTTTGTATATTCTACAAGGCTAAAAGTTCACCAAAAACAATTATTTCTCACTGCAGTAGTACTTTATGTTTTATAAACTACTGCAGTCAATAATTCTAAATCTAATTTTCTTTATCACATCAAAACAAATTAAAAATGACTTTTATTAGTGAAGTAGGCATAAGGATGCGAGGGGTTGACAGATGTAGAGATTATATATAAACAGATGGGTTGTTCCGATCTTTTCTTTTTAAATGGACGACACTTACATGCACTCAATATATCTTTTCTGCTTTGAAGGACACATCGACCTTGAAGTATAAAAGGGGGGATATGATGTGTGATTAATTTTTTGAATAGATATTTAAAAAAGAAGAGAATTCCTTTTGATCAAGGTTCCATGGCCACGAGCTGTCAGGGTTATGTCAAGTGTGCAGCCAATGGTGTCAGCGGAATTATAAACCCCGCAACATTTAAATTTCTGCTTAGCCAGGGCGTTCCGTCAGACAGGGTGTAGCTTTTTTTTGCTTATCTTAACAGAACCATATGGAACTCATTTTTGGTAGATTCATTTCCAAGGGCTGAAATTTGTTTAAAAAGCAATTTGCAGTGCAGAAACTTGGTGTAGTTATAACAAGGATAGGGTTTGAATTCATGCTTTTGCACTGTGATGATCGGTCAGAATATTCAGGGAGAGCGCTTCAGTGAACTTTTTGTACCCTGGAAGGAAGAACGATGACAGTGTTCTGGAAATTTCCTTGTTAAGGAGCAAGCACTCAGAGAAGGGTACTACATCACTTGTCAGAATAGCCTCCATAATTAAAGCAGAAGCAGGAAAAAGATATCTGTGCTGTCCAACGTACTGAAACATTCTCCAAATTATTTGGTTTTTGCAAATGTGTTGATATGACAGACTGATATTGATCTGCCTTGTTGAAAATCAAGAGGACATGTTTTGCTGTAGCTGCCAATAATGATAATTATTTCCATACATTTCTGCGGGATTTTGACAGTTTGGAACTGCAGTTTGGATTTGTGGTAGACTTTAAATAAAAGACCCATTTGAAAAGCAGCTTAATGAATACTGTGTCAATATCCTTGAAGGAAACCCTAGGAGAATTGTCGACAGATCTCAGTTTTTCCGTTGTTGTTGATTTTTTTACTGTGTCAGACGTTTTGACCTGGTTATAGAAGCTTGCTGATGATGTAATACATGTGTTCATGGTTATATAATAGGATTATATTGATGGCTACCTAAAGAAAAAATGGAGAGAAAAAAACCCAGTGACCATAAGCTCAATCTCTTGATACTGAGTGCAATGCAAGCTATTGCTCTTTCAACTAACTCAAACATCAGCTACATCATTGGCAATAAATCTCTCTCCTGTGGAAGAGTTGGAAATTCCATTATTATCACAAACAGCGATATTAATACCATTACCCCTAAAACAACTGTGAAAGGCAGATAATCTCCAGGGAATCCTTATTAGCTTATTTCTCTTTAGAATGTTTTTGTTCATATTTGACAAAGGACTGGAAAGAAATATTAACACCTAAGCTTTTGTTACTTTGCAGTTTTGTTATATGATATCACATTTTAACTGATTACCGAAGCTTTGATGCAAAGAGGATCATGAAGGTTAAAAGAACGCAAAGTCTGTCACATTCCTGGAAGACGCTGAGCAAATTAAATTTGACAACAACTTTTAAGAGAACACTGAGACCTCGGAAGTCGCTCACCCCCGACTTGTCTCACCTGAGCACAGAGCAGGTGTTCAGCTCTGATGGCTTTGACATTTGCTTAGGTTATCTTGCGTATGAATTAGATTTGAAGCAAAATGGACAAAAGCTCTGCATTTATACTTTGCAGGGTAGCAAGAAATTGCTGGAAGGCGTTATCACCCCCTTAGAGAGACTGTCGACAACAGGTGGGTATATAGATATTGGTCTATATATACCAGTAATATCGTACATCTTCACTGGTCAATGAAGAACAAAAATCTTCCCCCTTCTTTGCATTTTTTTAAACTGAAAAAAAAAATGTGGCCATGCAGATTAGAAATTTGAAAAGACTGTTAAATATTCTCCTACAACAAGACATTTACAAATCTTCAATGAACAGAGATCTGTTTCCAGAGATTTAAGGAGACAGTATTACTATTGTATACAGGGTTTTATTTTCACCCTGTGTTATTTTCGCCCTTCTACACTTGAAACAGTTTCGCCCCGTCTTGAATTCACCAAGACACAGTCAGAAATAGATACTCTTTCTAATTATCACTGTTATTTAAAAATTGTTTTAAACTTGCCCAGTCTTAATTTCGCCCGCTGACAATGAGGGCAAAAGTTGCGAAAATAAAACAGGGCAAAAATTTCCCTGTAAACAGTATTAACTTACCTTGTTATTTTACGAAAATTCTGTAAATTATAAATTTTGTTTATTTGTTTTTTTAACATCATTTTAAGTTCAAGCAAACTATATTGGCATCAAATTACTGTACCGGTACATTGGAATGAATGTGCCAGCCATAAGAAAGACTTTTATTTTTCACCTAATTAGCAAAAATATTCAACAACTCCCATAATGTTAATCTTCATTGATCATCTATGCTTTAAGGAAACTCAGTTCTAAACCAAATTAAAACAATAGGCTGTCAGGTTTTAATATTTAAAAACTGTTTTTTAGCCAATCAGCTGCAGTATTCTCCTGCAATATCCAGGCAAGGAAGGCGAAAATCATCGGCAGTAGCACGGTTCAATGGCCAGTCCAATCCTGCTGCTCCCATCACCAGTGTACGTACAAATCCCAGAATTCTCGCAACCAACCACAGTTCATAGAAGCATCTATTTTATATAGGCTATTTTCACGGATTCATATATTTTTCTTGGCTTCCTTTTTTTTTTTTTTTTTTTTTTTTCACAGAATCATGATTATATTTCATCAGTTCAGGAAATGAGGCAGAGCAAGTTAATATTTTGTTTTGATTCTAATGAACAAATTAATCAGTTTCATAAATCCTGGTCCATGTATTTGGTTAATGATAGCTGTAAATACTCTTTTGAGAGTAAAACATTGATAGCATAGCTGTAAATCCTCTATCAAGGAATAAATGAATTGGCTACGGTATTAATAATTTAGGAAAATAGGGAAGATGCCCATGATTTATTTTGTGATAGCAAATTAATAAGATATTTCAGCAGTGGATCTTTATGATATCTATAATAATTTAACAATAATGATTTACCTTAATCACGTAGCTGTAAAATTGTGGTAAGAATGATTCAATGCAGGGAGGCTGTTTTGAAAACAAAGTTAATGTTACAGTTACGTGGGTTGAAAAGAGTTCAGTTGTCTCTTAATATTGTCATTCTCTAAGACTGACGGAAGTGTGGCAGGAATGAATCAATTCGCCTATCTCGCCTTCAAATGAACTCGGTTAAAACGAACAAAGAAAACAAAAACCTATCATTATCTTTCCATATCAAGGGAGCAATTACTATGTATGACTATTTTAAGCTTTCAAGAGTAACTAAAAAAAGAATTTACCCTACTTTTATTTCAACTATCGATGGAATGCTTTTAACAAAGATCAAAATTTTTTTTTATAATCCTGAGTTTATTGCACAGGTAACAGTATACTGATTTTTGAAATTAAAATCTTGAGGGTTTTTTTTTAAATTTTGTATTGCTGTAAGAAAATATTGTGCTTGCGGGTATGTTGAGAAAATGAAATGAGGTGAAATGATTGAATTAGAGATTTGAAGGAAGATGACATTTTTATCATTCAAAATCAATGTTTCACTCAGACAAATCAGGTACATCAGCTGTGTTCAATCATGCACATCATCAGTAGTTATAGACAAGAAAAATTTTATGGTTTAATTGTAAATTTGGTATCAGAAACAGGATATACTTTTGCAATATGTGATTACTTGCTGAATATCGTTCATATGTGAAAGCTAGTTCCAACTGAACATTAATTATCGTTATAGTTTTCAAAAGGTGTAAAAAAAAAAAAATTTGAAAAGATATGTATAAACAACAATTTCAGATTCCCTCGGAAAAGTTGAAACGAGCTGGCCGTGTTCTTAGGACGGTTCTCTTAACACGGGCTCCACATATGGTTCGCGACAGGAAATACCATTTACGGACGTACCGGAAGTGCATGGTGGGAACAGAGATGGTGGAGTGGCTGCTACAACAGAGTCCCATCGTGCACTCGAGGAATCAAGCGGTCGGCATATGGCAGGCACTCTGTGAGGAGGGAATTATAGTTCATGGTAATAATGGGGAATAAAGTTATCTTGGAAATGGAAAGTTAATCTCTCTGGACCACATTGATAGTTGAAAAATTAATTAAAAAACAGAAATTATTTTGATGATATAGAAAATAATTATCAAGAGAGTGGTTCAAGTCCCTAACATGGTAATTACGAGATGCATGTTGATGCTATTTTTGAAATTGTTCATTAATAAATAAGTAATGCTTCAGAATGATACAACATATCCAATACATGTACTCTTACTTACTTACTTACTAATCGTCTCTGTGCCCCGGGGATGCATGAGGTAGTAAATGTATATCTTAACTTGGGGGGGGGGGTATATTATGTCCAAACATTTTGACAAAACCCTTGAATAACAATAGTAAGTTGGTCCACATAGGCTTATAAAAAGAAATGAGGCCATTTTCTACTTATGCATAATTTTTAGCAACGGACTACATTTGATATGGTCTTAATATCTGCCCCCATTATGACTAATTTTTAAATAGTATCGTATCAAAATCAAATCTTCATAAAACATTATACAGAGGATGTCTATCACATTAATCTTGATATTAGTCATCATTGTCCCAATAATTGTTCATCTATGACATCACTAAAATGGGCTAATTCCCACAATTTTGCAAACTAACGAAAATATTGTAATTTTTCCTTCATATTTTACCTTTGGAAATATAGAGCGCAGGTCTACTCAAGTACCTTTTTACACATGTTTTTATTCATGTAGTTATACACATCAAAGTTAAAAATCGTACTTGAGCAAGCATGCATTTCCCAGTCAGAAAACCGTCTGGAAACACTCATATTTTGCGCCAAAACATTAATTTATCAAAATAAGACAATCTTCATGGCGTCATTTCTACATTATGACATCACTGGGGTAATAAATTTTTACAGACTTATTTTCAATATGATTTCAACTATCTTCATCCTTATTTTTAAAGCTCTCTTTAGAACTTTAATTTCGAGGAGCGAGAAATGCATAATACCGCATGTAGTCCTTAGCATCTCAGAATTTCCTTTGTGTGTGATTAGAACCCTCTCCCACCTACTGTAATAGGACGGAAAAACAGATTATTCCTTGATTTGAAAATATTTTAATGTAAAAATATTCTACTGGGATTTTGCACAAGTAAAGAAACTTAGACCTCATTTTCTCATGTGCTTTGTATGCTTGGTAATAAAAAAAATTGAATAGTAGGAACCGCAATTACCAGTTAATAATATTTTTATATAGTTTTAGCAACATACAATTTTAATACATGTACTTGAGGAACATGTAAATTTAAGGTGAAATGGTGTTTAGAAGTTTTGTGTATAATTTAATGAGCTACAAGCAAGTACAACACTGGAGACAGCTTGATATGCGTTATTTAGACTTAAAAATCTGATTTACATGCACACACACATTGCAGTATTGAAGATCACTTGTTTGATTACCTAGAGTACAAAGTGAGTAAGATGTTGAGAGAAAACAAAATATTTGTTTTCACTCTTATGGAATAACACTGGAGAGCTAATTGATAATCAATTTGTAAAGTGCAAACGAAAGATTCCACTTAATTGATCTGTTGGTGTGTAAAAGATGCATAGCGTGAATCTTGTTCTGTCTTTAAATTTTATTTATAAAGTATCTCTATGCTTCACCTTTGTTCTTGTTTTGTCCAAAAATACAAAGAATTTTTCTCAAGTGCTAATTTCCAAGGGCATGTAAAATTTATTTTCGTCTAGCTGTTATATTTTTGTGTATAAGATGAATAGTGCAGATAATTCTTCAAAAAAGTCTTATCAACTGTTCAGGGTTTTGGAAAGGGGTGGGGGATTAGAAATCTTTATTGTCTGAATTCAAATAATTAAATCATCAGGAAAGCATTTCATTAGCATGAGGATTATTCTTAGCTAATGTTACTTATGAAAAAACAAATTGATCTGCGATTTAATAATAGGACCGCTAGAGTTATCTCTCTTACATTGGTAGATATTACTTTCAAGGTGGAAAAATATTATAACTCCGAAATCTTTACAATTTTTTGTTGCAGAGAAAAATGTTATCCATTGAAATGTTGGCAAATGAAAGAATTTGCTGTTTTGCTTCTGAAATGAAATTTCAATTTTTCCCCATATTTGTACAGTATAATAGTTTAAGCAATATTTGGGCGTAGGTAAAAAATGTGACAGATGGTTGGACTATCCTATCTATATACATATATATGTTTTTGACCTGAGCTCAAATATTGCTTATATTTTTAAACAATTATCAACAATTATCATGTATTTAGGTTATCTTACAGCATAGTTTTACATGTGGCATCCTAACTGAGCTATATATATTTTTGTTCAATTTGGGGTAGTAATATATGCAGTTAAACAATGTATAATGTAACATGGCATAGACAATGCAGCTTACGTATGTCATGATGCTTTCTTATAATGAAATGATTGCACATTTAGTTTCACTCTGGCTTAAACCTAAATATAGCTTCGGTTTATTGGGTTACCTTTATTCAGTCAATACGATGGGTGGTTGCATAATAAGTTAAGGTATCCGACCCATATTAGGACCAAATTTTTCTAACCCTGAATATCCATTATGGATTAAATACTCTGATATTAATTCAAAGCTTTTTAGAGTAGAAAAAGATTTACCGAGAGAAATTTTCGAAAATATTATTAACTAAGCAGTAATTAATTAATGAAGATTGCATTAAGGTCTATGGGGACAAGCACATTATTTACAATAAAAAATAAAATACTTAGAATATCAAATAATGCTTTGGTGAAAAGATGAATTTAATCCTTAGGAGTACAAAAACTATTTAAAATAAATTTTATACCGTATATATTTATTTTAAATTGATTTTTATAGATTAAAATCAAAGGGGGGCAACTCTTCGAGAACAGGAAAAGGTCATTAATAAGGACACATTCCACTCCTACATACTGATACCTAAACATGAAAATTATGTCCAAGTATACTGAGTATTAAGCCCATACATATCTGTTATGCATCCAGATTCTTTGAATCTGGGGCTATTATGGATCGGATACCTTAAATGGTATAAACTTTGTCAACTGCTTATGAAGTGGAACTCATTAAGTCAGACATCGTGTTTCCCAAAAGAAAAAGTCAAGATTTATCGAGCAATCATGAGTATTTTATATCATTTAAAAATTAGTTTCCTGAAGTTAGGTTAAACATCCAGACTACTGGGGTGTTGGTTTCTGGATTACAGAATCTCCATGGTACTCCATAATGTCTGTATATCTGTATAGGATATCACTTTTTGTGATGGGAAATGATTTTTTAGGGGTTTTTTTTTCATATACTTATGAATAAATACATAGCTATAAGCTCCCCCATGCTAATTAAGTCTGAGGGTCGTGTCTTTCAGTGTGCAGGGAGCACCAGTTCAAGGACAAGTACCTGTTCTACCGGTTCTGTGAGGATGACCAGGGGGTGGGGACTGTGCCGAGCCACACCCAGAAGAAGGAGTGTGAGGAGGAGCTACAGGATACCCTGATCACGCTGGCCCAGATCGGGCCCGATGCCATGATGAGGATGATCCTCCGCAAACTGTGAGTGTACCCCAAGAGTGAATACTGTAGATTCGTGATCTTACACCAAAATTAATTCCTTGTGTTTAATTATGTTTCTACAGTAGTAAATGAGGATGAATTAATTTAATTAATGTCTTATCAGACAATGAAAAATATTCTGAAATGTTGGGTATAGCTCAATACATTCTTTTGCCTTACTGTGCTTCTAGTCCAAAAGATCGCTGGTCCAACATTTGCAGACTATTGACTTGGGGTCCAGTTAATTGCTATAAAAATTATATGATTTAGATAAATTAAACAAAAATACTAAATATCTAATAAAAGAAAAAGATGCCTTCACTTAGGTAATAATTGGTGTTTTTGTGTCTTATCCCATACAGCAATTCCCTTTCATTTACTAACTGTCAAATTTTCATGGTTACTTGTCAAAGTAAAAGTAACGATAGTTTTAATTTCATGCTTACTGCATATACCGGTACATGTACTGACATTACACTGTTTGATGCATTTTAAAAAGAATTCATGAGTTAACATTTGATGGAATTTATCCCAAGTGTGACAAAAGTGAAATTAAAACCACTGTGATATATTCACAATCATCGATGTTAATCCATATTCCAATCTACAAAGTCTTCTTTTCATAAGCCATAAGACTTATTTTGCTAAAATAAATTTTTCCCTTGGTCACCTTTACATAGTAAAAGAATTGGTAACCTTGGGTAGCTGCTCTGTACAATTTTTAAGGCTCTGCTTTTTCCAACATTGTTTGGTAAACTAGTTCAGAACTGTGGAGTCTGGGAATGGGTTATTGCTGGACATTATTCTGTGCTGGAAATCCTGATAATATCTGCAGAGTAAGGCTGGACATGGACACCTGAGGGCAATATTCAAAAACTGAAGGAAAATAAATTGGAGAAAAATAGTATATATCGCTGCATGGGACTTAGAATGAGAGTTTTGGCTTTGCCAATAACTGTCAGATTGATGTACAAGATAGGACTTACAAAAAGGCATTTACAGAACTAGTAAATGATGGACGGATGAACAATTCCTAGAGTTGTCTTCACTGCTATCCTTTTATGTGTTATCTTTCTTTTCAAACGTTTAATTGTTAGATAGCCTTTATAGCAAAGTGGTGTTTTATTCGTTGACATTACCTTACTGATACAGTAGATTCCTTATTTTATGCAAGTACTTAATTCCGCCACTCCATCGGTTTGCATCAAATTGCGAGAGTATAAAATTGCGAATGCGGAATTTTTTTCATAGTTTCATTTTGTTGAAATCTGCCCAAAAAATAAAAGCAAGATTTTAAAATCCGTAAGGTGTGCTTCTCATGATTTTATGCAGATATTAATTCCTGGCGTATATTACACATCAATAGTTCGAATGTTAGTTTGGTCCATTTACATAAAATTTTTGTTTCCTTTATGTATATTAATAAGTGATACAATATTTGTTTGGTTTGGGACTTCAGCATTTGCTAACAATAACACATAGTATAGCTTTCAAAAAAGTGTTGACAAATCAAAAAAAAAAACGAATGTGAACAACTTTTCAAAGATTTTTCTGTGTAATTAATCCAAAATAAGCATGCGGAATCCATCCCAGCAATAGGGGGACAAAACCAGATGTTTTAAACATGACACATATGCTTTGTCTTTTTGTGTAACCCCACAATTTTTTTTATCAACATCAAATATTTCCATCTTTAAAAAGAGGTCAATGCCGCAGGTATAAATAGGTAAAAGATAATAACTTTCGAGGATAATTGGTTTAGGATAATGGTTTGTATAAAAAATAATGTATGACTTCACTTCTACTAATAAATAAGATAACATTGTAAACCAGACATACTGGACTCCAATTTCAACTGCATTTGGAAGGAAAAAATACAAAATTGTGTAACTGCCAGTACTGTATGTGTCTTATGCATTGTCCAGCATGGAGCGGATGATGAAGATTTGAAAATATTCACTTCTTGGTGCCATTTTGCTGTATATGGGCACTGATTTGAAAATGTAAATGGAATGCACTTGGATGATCTCCGTCTCAGCCTTCAAATTCAGTCACAGTAACAGGGGTTTATGTAGGTCTTTAAGTACAATTTATTGAAAACAACATTGTAACAATATTTATATTGAGTTTCCTTCATGAAGTAAACGGTATTGACATTATTCTTAGCAAGCTGTCCAATCATCTCAGAACAAAAAGGCTGTTCTTTTTATAGTTGTCAAGATAATGCCTCCTCTCTCACATTTTCCCACTACACATTACAAAGACAACAGTTTGTAATGACCATGCAATCTATTATTTTCACATCAAAATTGCAATCTTTTATAAACTCAATTTTTCTGTATCACCAAGAAAGCCCTTCTGGACCAGTATCATAAAGAAAAAAGGTTCAATTACAGTCCAGTTTGGTCCTCAATACCGATAGTTTAAGTGGTCCTCAAATCCACTTTCTTTAGCAACTCTATTCCTTTCTACCCCCCCCCCCCCCCCCCCCCCCCCCCCCCACACTCCCCCACCCGCATTGATGGGACACTATATTTCTCACAGGTTTTCTTTTTGTATACAGTAGGAATAAAATACCTGCTGTTTCATTTTTCTGCTATATTAGCGATCAGATACGTTGATGAATCTAAAGCAAGTCTCATGTCCTCAGCCAGAAGATGTGCGTGATAGATTAGGGTATGCTATAAATCTGTCATCTCCCAGTTCAGGGAATGTGGGTCATTCTTCTTCAGGCTATCCCAAGTTCATTAGATCAACTCAATTAATGAACACACATAAAAAAATCAATTTTCTTAATCTTGTGTTAATATGCTCCTTTGTTTACTTCTAAATTTGGGCATGCTGAAATTTATATTTATTCCTTTGAAATATATACCTGTTTGCTCTCTCTCTCTCTCTCTCTCTCTCTCTCTCAGTATAGTAGTATAGAACTGAACAGTAATTTTTAAAGACTAAATAAGAACATATCAATGAAATTTCTTTTTACTGAGGATTTTAAAACTGCTCCAGATTTTCTTATATGTGTTAAATTTGGCTTACATTAGTAAAAGAATTAAACTTTGTTATGATAAACATTTTAGTATATAATCTCAAACCAACATACAGTAGGGATTGTTATGCTTTCCTTTGGAGAAGTGAAGCCTTAGATCAAATAACATTACACCTATATTACCAATCCCCAGAAATATATGATATCGCTAAATAATACATTGTACTGTCGTCCTGTGAGGGTTAATATTCCTGAATGTTAATCCACTATCTATAATTGATATGCATCACCTCTGAAGGCAAAAGGATCAGACGCAAGCGAGCTTGTGTTTACCATCTCGAGAGTATTTTTACTTTAGGGCTCGATCAAAAGACTGTTTAATCCTGATGTCATAAAATGTCAATGCTAGGCCCAAACAATTTACATCAGGTAAACATCGATTAGTTATAAATTTCAATCCCAGCTGATTATGGCTACAAGTGCCACAAGTTCTGTCAACTCGTGATATGGGGAGCCATGAAATTAGATTTGAAAATTGATTTTTAATGTTTTCGATGATAAAAAGAGAAGAAATGTTTGTTGAACTGTGGTCTCTTGCCAAACCTATTCTGCTAAAACTCATACCTCAATGTATACAATATTAATAGGTTAATACAGGTATATGCCAATCACTGTGGAATTATTTGAATTAATGTGGGGTTTTTATTTTCATTGATTGCTGAGAATTTCATAAATAAACTATCTTATTTGAATGACGGGTATTTTGTTTGAATTTCATGAATAAACAGTTTTGTATATAATTTTCTATTCAAGTGTAAACATTGAATCTATATTCATGAGAAAAAGTGGGTAGGGGGTTCCCCACCAACTCTATGGGGAACTTGGTGCCCATTTTCAATCTGGTATCACGCTCCAGATGATACATCAAAACTTTGCGTGACTTTATAATTATATTGAAGTGACTGATGCATGGAGTGTTACTGTAGTAATAGATAAAATATTCATACTTTAAGATATATATAGAAAACAAATTAACACAGTGTTTTTGTTTTATTTTTCATATTTGACCTTCGATCTCTGCATTTTAATCTTACGCTAAATATGTTGAATAGCAGATTTATCAGGTTTGAAAAAAAAAATCCTGCTGTAAAATTTAAAAATTCTGAACTGGTGAAAGCATTTTGTTTATAATGTACTTTTATCCACATTAATATCGACAGATGTCCCATACCACCTTAAAAAGCAAGCTTGTCACCTCCTCTCCCTCTCCCTCCAATATGGAAAACCCAACACAGGTCACAGAATTGTAAATGGCTGAAATATTAACATCAAATTGTAGTGTCACAATTTATCTCTTTATTCCATGTTATTAGCTTTGATTAATTAGAGGAATGCACTAAAACAAAGACTCTCTGTTAGTCTAATGTCAGTAACTGTCTATTTGTTTACCACTGGCCTTTGACTAATGGTGTAATTACAGGTAGTCTAATTAGTCCTGCTCAATTTTCCCTCATGATATCTTCTGTTTCAAAATCAGCATGTTGAATCGGATAAAAGTTTTCCCAAGTTCAGCGATACATGAAAATATGCTCAATCAATATCTAGATGTCGGGGGATGGATGCAAGTATATAAATGATGGAAAATTGTCCCGTCAAAATCCTAAATTGATGTCTGTTAAAATGCTGGACTTTATGTGCCATTTCCCCACAGTTTTTAAGGACTGGATGAATGGATTTAAAAAATAGAACTGTGCTTTATTGGAACAGTGTTGCAATTTTGTTTACATATGTTGTTGATTTTCATAATATTTTCCCCTGAAATCATGATTAATTCATTCAAAGGATGTGTGGGATCTGAAATGAATTTTTCACAGGTGAACTGGTTTGAGTTTCCTTAAGGCAAAAGGAATTTTATTGAAATTAATTTGTTTTTTTCATGTAATTGTTTAAATCTCAGAAATAACATGCTTATGACCTCAAATTTCACAGTTGCGAGCAATTCTTTTGTAAACTAGTGCAATTTGAAAAAGTGGAAAAGAGAATAGAGACAGAAAAACTTGTTTATTTGTAAATGGAGTTTAGTTTCAAATTATCACTTGATAAATGAGGCAAAAAAAAAAAATGTTGGTGTCTTCACGGAGCCTATTATGGGATGTTTTATGATGAGCATGCTTCCTTCCATGTATATGGCATATTATATGATCATATGACATAATGCCATCTAATGCCATCTATGTGCCACTGTGTGAACTTGATAGATACAAGCTGGCATACCTATAAACGGAGAACATTTAAAAAGAGAGAGTTGTACACACCCCCTGGGTCAATTCTGTTCGTGTGGTATATAGGATGGTGTTAATCCACATGTGAGACTTATCAAAGGAACTGATTTATCTGAAAACTGGATTATGAACTGTCTATAATGTGGTGACAAATTCTTTATAACTTTCAGCGCAACAGGCGAAAATTGACTCAATTGCTAGATCAAATTTATCTTCAAGAATTTATCTACTCTTTAAATTATTAAAGCTTTGGCCTATGAAAATATTGCTATGTGAAGGCATGCCTATTTGGAATATGATTTTCGGAAGTGTCGTTCTAAACATTTCTTAAACTGGAGGGAGGATGAGTTGATTGGGAACATCGTGTTAACTGGATTTTTATGAGCCTGTTCCGTGAATGCTTTGGGAATGGAACATCTAATTAGATCCACAATCAGCTGTAGTTTCACTACGCTCACTCTCGCTCAAATCAATGAAGATGACATTTTGTGTATGTTACTCCTTAAAAAGTAAGTAAAACTTGATTCACTAATGGAAGTCTTTTGATTAACTGTGTTTGCTGATTGTACTGTTATTCCAGTAGTATATGGCCAAGAAACTTGTACTCTAGTACTTGATCATTTAAAGAAATGATCCCTGTTGTCTTAGAAAAATGATTAAGGTGACACTTCATCATTCCTTAAAAAGAAGATTGAATTTGTATCCCTACTTTTGATGATGACCAATAAAACTTGTTGTTTATTTAGAATTAACTTGGGTCTTCCTGTTTTAAGCCATTCTGGCATGCTTACACATTAATTGCACCATACTGTGTATGATTACATAATAAGCATGTTTCTCTCAGCATTTCTGTCACTTCACACCTGTTTGTTAATAAATATAATTTCTAGCAGCAAACAAAAACCACCAGGTAGTTCTTAGGCATGCATACCTGAAATTATCTAGTTGTTATGAAGTTATGAAGTTCAGGTACAACAAAATATTAGGAAGACTGTGCAACATATCCTTTTCCATGGGAATTTTTTTTAAAGCACTATGGTAGCATCTGGCAGATTTGTTAAGAATTTTGAAAACAAAGAATTTTTGATCCAATATTTCCTTTTAGATTCTTGAGATTAATAGGTAAATTAATGCCTTTGATTTTTTTTAGGTGAATTGAATGAAATTTTAAAACTACAGTACAGAGTAATTAGAATTGTGCAAATTTTTTGTATATTTCAAATGAGAACAAACCTATAGATTGTTTGAGAAGAATCATGATATTTGTTTTAGACAATGAATTCAAAGTAACAAGAAATTTAACCATAAAATCGTTATGAAAAATAATTCTTGTTTTCTCAAATGACACGTGCACTAATCTGCTCAAACATATTGAATATTCACTACAATTTGACATTACAAAATGTTCAATTCCACTCAATTAGTGTGGGGAGTTAATAACGCATGAATAGATCTATATTAATCTCCAGTTGAATTATTGACTGTTAAAGAGAAACTGGCCGGCTTCTCTAATTATCCTAATTGATATTGTGGAATACATGAAAATGTCATTTGGAGTTAAAGGTGAAATTGTCTAGATCTGAACTAGGAACGGAATCTATGGAAGTCAAGCTGGGACGATTGGCTGTCAAAATGAGAAAAGATCAGGCATTTAGCAGGAAATATGGCCCTCTGGAAAGAAAATTAATTGGATATGAAATGAAAAATCAATATTATTTCAGTAACTTCTAATAAGTTATAATATCTTCATGGACACCGTTACCTGATCTAAGCCTGCTGATTGTGTTTTATTTTCTTTGAAGAAAATGACCCAATACTTTCAATGTCAAATTTTATTTCGCACATGAATGATTAGTCCTTTTTCCATTATCACATGCAGTTATGTAAAAAGAAACAAAAACTGTTTTGTGTGCTATACGTCTGCATTACATTAAGCATTTCTAAATATACTGCATTCGCCTTGTAAATAATTAATTTTATTTCTCTAAAGATCAAAGATCTGTAGGCATATTGTTTTTGGTATGGCTTAAGTTCCATTTGCCCATCTTTCTATACTTAGATATTTATATCCAGCAGCATATTTTAACCTTCCTTTTGAATTTTGACTAACACAATGTCAAAGATTCATTCTTGGTATTCTAAAATGTCAAAAGTAAATAATTTGGAAAGTTTATGTCATTTTTTAAGATCAATATCAGCTTGGTTTAAATTTCGATAAGCATAGCAACAATGAATATCAAGATTTTCACAGTGTTCATAAATCATCATTTGTCAACATTCGAATGGGTATTTCTGAATTGGAAAAAAATGTCAGGTGAGAGTCAAATGGGGGTGTCCATTTTCTCATCAATTTTTCATACCCCTGTTACTCATGTCTATTTTCCATCTTTCTGTCCATCCACCAGCCATTCCTTGCATTTACATCAATTTCAAATATTTTTTAAAAACTTAATGCAAAGATTCAAGTTTTTTTTTTTATAAGTTTCTGACCTTGACCTTTCCTATGACCTTCACCTCACTATTCCTCATTTTGCATACACCATAGTTTGAGAGAAACTGTTCAAACTTTTTCACTAAACTTTGTACAATTTATTAAGAGCAAATCAATTGTCATAATTTTTCTGACCTTAACCTTTATTGATATTGACAGAATATTTTTGTTATTACTTCCAAGTTATATTTGATCAAGGTTCATTCATTTTAAAGTTGCAACACAAATGTACCAATGGATGGTGCATGAATTCATTTTTCCACTATTTTTTATTCTGATTGTCACATGATTATGCTTAATGGGTCATTTTTACCGGCTCTTCTTTCATAAACGGTCTACAATTTTCAGTGATAAACCATTGTAGTTTTATATAAGATACAGTCCCCATTTGTGAACACATATTAACTCAAATTTGTCACTGCTGAGTTTCAGACCTTTGATCATTTGCGATTATTAGAACAAGGGACTAATGGTCTAAAGGTCAAATTGCAAATAATGTCAGGGAAAGATTGGGCATATTATAAGTGTGAGGGTACTGAGGGTAAAATTCTAGAGCTGACTCAACCAAGTCCAGTGCAACCACTCGTCAAATCCAATCCTATATCCCCATGAAGATCAAACATTAGATTTGTCATGTTTCAATAAAAAAAACAGAGCATGCATTAGCTTATAAAAGGATTGTTAACATCAGCAAGAAGCATCTTTTTTTCAATATAAAACAAGAGGAAACAATAAAGAGTGAAGAAAAATGGCAGTATCATTTCAACCAAGCAATCTGAGGTTTTGTTAAGAGCCTATATTATACGGAGCTGAAAATGTTGAAGAAAGAGTTTTTTGGGGGTTTTTTTAAGGTTAAAAATTGGACCAGTATTCTGATGTTTTAAGATATTTCTCCTTTTACAAAGCATTGCGATGGTTAACAATTTCATTATTCTGATGGAAAAGGATCAATGACTGTTAGAGATTTCATGAGTATTTTTGAAAAAAGGGTTTTTGAGATACCAATTGCATGTCATATTATTGATATTGTTATTTTGAAGAATCTTAGTGAAATCAGGCATTTGAATTTGCATCATAAGAATGCATTTTCTAAAATGGAGGATGGTAAAAGGTGCTAACAGGCTTGCAGTTTAAGTTTTACTTGAAAGGAATGTTGTGAGCGAGTCTAATGAAGCTCACATTTCAGGGTTCCAGTAAGTCCTTTGAGCTTGGTCTGGCTCCACCAGTCCTGTGAACACAATGTTTCAGTTCTGTTGGTCAGTTGCAAAGGGACAGACATGCTTAATGGCTATAATTGACATTCTGATGGGCCAGGTTCCCCTGATTATATCAAATGACAGTATTCAACTATTGCTGCCTCTAAAACTCGAGGTTCTGTGACAATGTACATAGCAATTTCCCTTGATGCTTTATTCTGAACTTCATAAATGAAGACCTTAGTTTAAAACCATTAATTGCACATATCCAACACTAAAACAACTATTATAGCAAATCATTCATGCATGAAGATTTTGCAGACACGAATGCATGAGAAAAATTTAATGTGCTTAGTTCATTGAATGAATTAAAAATCAAAATTGTAAACAAAGTTTTTAGAAAATATCAAGATATGATTTTAATTACTCAGAATAATTGGACATATGAAAGAAAATTCTAAACCTTCAATGAATTTTCAAATAACCTACCAGTATGTTATGGATTTTTAATTTATATTTAAATTCTCAGTAATGGCTTAATGGTTTTTTTAAAAAGGCAATTTTATTATCCAATGAAGATATTTCAGTCTTTGCCTCTTATAACACTCTTGCTTGTTACAGTCTATCTTTGCATTTCATACGAACAAAAGGAAAACTGCTTATCAAGGAAAGCCCATTTAGCATATGATTTTTCTCGTATTTTTTTTTAGTCCCTAATACTTCCTTAGATCTAATGGAAACATAGATTCCTGCCTCTTAATTTTCTTTTGTCTGTTCAAAATAACAGGGTAGGTCTTCTGTCTCAATAGTTAGTGAGTGGCTTTCTCGCTTTCTTTCCGCTTTTCTCCTCAGTTTTCGGTCTGTTAGCTATTCCTATAAATCTCTGATGTAATAGTGTTATGTTATCATTTTTTTTGTACTTTGAGACAATGACTGCAGTCATGCAACATTTCTATCAGTTGAAAGAGTCTTCATAATTCTTGGAAGGAGTGAAAATCTCTATCTTCTAATTTGACGACATGTTCCAAAAAATGTATTTTTGGTGCATGAATGAAGACATAAATTTCTTTCCAATAATTAGATCAAGTCTAGCTTTTGTGGCTTTCATTTTCTGATATCCTGTTTGGGAAGCTTACAGAGTAATGCATCCATAGCTAGAATCTGTCAAAGAAAGGTCAGGAAAGGACAAAATCCTCTCAATTAATCAGTGGATTCTATTTGCTTCTGGTTTTTATATGATTATTTTTACTTGTACAGAAATGTCAACTTGTGACATCACAATTTTTAGGTTAAGCTGGAGATTAGTACATGTTATTGTTAGTTTTATCTCTACTGTTTAGAACGGTCCAAATTCCCAGATCACAGATTGGGGAATCACCAGAATTGTTTCTGGCTTGTCTTTCTGAACCTTCCTTCCAATGAACACATTCAACTTCATACTTGTTAATTTTTCATGTCAAGGCCAAAAGTAATAATGACTGATAGTGTTCAAGGTCATGCAAAATTTTGGGTTAAATGTGTTTGGTTGGTTATAATTTAGTGTGAATGTGCTCAAACCCATGGCCTTCAGCAAGCACATGTTTTTCTAGTTCTAATTCTGATGTTTCTGTTCGTAAAACTAATGATATGAATAGTCTTTGAATTGTGCTTTCTTCTTAACAACTTTAATTCAGTTTTCATAGATTACAGAATTATGATAATGATTACAAACTCTTATTTAGTTATTACATGTATTTTCCATTATATATGAAAATTCTAAAAGCTTGATTGTTTCCATTTAAATCATATTGGAATTGGAGGTCAAAGTTGAAGGTCAGGATTAAAGATTTTAATGATTTTTCACTTAACAGTTTATTTACCTGGAAGTTAAGTTTTAACTGAGTTATTGTTTTGCATATATTAAATATTGAATGAAGTGAAATAACTTCAAGAACTTTTTTTTTTTTGGTTATCTTTTCTCAGAAGTTAAGATTTCTTTCTGTTTTTTTTTGCAATGGATAAAGCAATTGTCTATGTACATGAATAGAAAATAAAGGACAGGTTAAAGTCTCTGAAATATTGCAACATACTATACAAACATAAATCTAATAGGTAGATTGATCGTTTAGCAGGGAATTTGAGATGATATCATTTTGTACTGTCACTTGTACCCATCTGCTGTTTCTATCATGAAATCTATCTACCGTATTATGTATTATTATGTATACAGCTGTCCTCCAACAGGTTTTTAGTGTTCATCACCAAACTACATACCACAGTTGGTAAAACTAGCCTTCTAAGCTGTAATTTAATAATATCCCAAATAAACTATAATGATGATGCCCTTATCCATATGGCCTAATGCATGCCCCCAATACTCATCTTCACGTCATTTTTTTGTTAAAAATGAAAATGAGCCTGGAGAGATTGGTCATGCAAGTCTCTAAGTCAGATTTTTTTTTTATGGGGGGAGGGGGGGGGGGGTGCAAATGAGAGTTTACATCTAGTATTCTCATCATGAGTAGAAGCTTCTGCCTTCCAAAGACTTCTGAGTTGTGAATCAAATCCCTACATCCTTAATCAAACAGAATCATATTGTAATTGGTTCTTGTTATTTGAATGGCACAGCCTTGATGACGGATGAGCCAAAAAATCAAACTTCCATGATATTTTCTAGGATGTTATTGAAACTCATGAAGTTTCGGAGAATGAAACACTGTTATTGGCTAAACATGAGCCATTTAATGTAATTGCTGTCCCCATTTAAATGTAGGACAAAAGATTGGAAGAATAAGAACACAATGAATATTTGAGCGAATTATTGTCCTAAATCGGTTTTTATGGATTTCTTTATTTTTCAGACCACATGACAGGACATTAGATGACCTTGAGATTATCTACGAGGAGCTGCTGCACATCAAAGCTTTATCCCACTTGTCGACCAGTGTCAAGCGGGAGCTAGCCAGTGTTCTCGTGTTCGAATCCCATGCCAAGGCAGGCACAGTTTGTACGTATTCCCAGCATCTAATTAGTTTTTGAGACATTATAGTGCCTTAATTTTAAATTTTTTGACACATAAAAAAAAAAAAAAAAAGCTCTAAAATTAGTTTCACAAAAATATCTGTGTTAATTTAGAGATATGAAAATGTGTCAAAATGTAAATGCTATTTCACACTTCTTTTTAAACTCATATTCATCCAAGATAGAGTGAATTTTTCATTCAAAAGCTTTCCAGGACTGCAATAGATAATCCATCCTTATCAATGAATTGAGACAATTTCCAAGCTGCTGCAGAATATATTTGTATAAAGCCCTATCTCAAGAGGATGCAATAACATAGTATCAATACCATTAACTCATGGTAACTGTCAATTCTCTTTTTCTGTAATGGATCCATGAGGCTACAACACAAAACACAAAAGCTTATTGTCTCCAATGATCTTGTTATATATTTATTGTTGACCATTTTTTTGTCCTGTCCATAATTGTTCATTCAAAAAAGCGATGTTACTGTATCAGTAAAAGGCTTAGATGTAGAATGTAAAACTTTATTTGGTCCCTAAAATAAATGATCAAAAAGTCTTTCTCATGTTGGCACCTACGACTTGTATAACAAAGGACCTGATGGATTTGACTGTCATCCACAGAGCAGCTAATTTGTTTCTTTTAAGGGTCCTCCACACCTTTGGGAAAAGTTTTACATACAAGCCCAAACTTCTACATTTCTTAGAGATATTGTATTCTAGAATGATTTCATCTTGAAAATAACTGAAAAAAGGTTCAGTTTTGGGGGGAAAACAACTTTTAAAAAATTTATCGCTTTTCAAACAAACAATAATCTCTGCAGTATTCGAACTTGGGACCTACAGGCCAGTAGACTGAAGCAATATCCGTTGCACTTCAGAAATAGACAACCTAATTATGCAATATAAACCTTTCACAATTGGTTAAAATCACCATGTTGTGATGTACTGTCATAAAAAGTAAAAGTCGCAGGGGTGCTGTAGACCCTTAAAGGAAAATTAATAAAAATCAGCCAATTAATAGAAGAAATGTGTTAATAGAATTAACCTTTGTATGATATCAGTGTTGTGTAATTAATTTAAAATGCCAAGTAAGGAAGGATGGTGTCATTTTATGAAGGTGCCAAATGCTTATAATTAAGACCCTTATATGTTGACTTTCAGTGTTCAATCAAGGAGATGAGGGGAAATCTTGGTACATCATCCTCAAAGGCTCAGTCAATGTAGTCATCTATGGCAAGGTATGTACTGTTGGGGACAGAGAGCAATAGGCCCCTTACGGGTCAGAACTCACCCAAACATAGGACATTGTTTATTTATAGATGAACATAAGTCTTAGATTAAATTCTATTAAATAAACGCTATTTATCGTTTGCTGTTAAGAAATTCTGAACAGAGAGACAAACTGACATTTGGTGACCGGAGTGCTTCTGATATTCTGTCAGTAGTGTTCTAATCATGTTATTAAGAGGGCTGAATGATCATGGCCATTTTTAGACTATATTAATTTCCTTTAGATGAAGAGCTCTGTATAAGGATATAGAAAAATAAATATGAGTGATATACAATTGCACAATATACTTTCAGGGAGCTGTATGTACTCTACATGAGGGAGATGACTTTGGGAAACTGGCATTGCTTAATGATGCACCAAGGTAAAGAAAAATTACAGACAACATATAAACAAAAAAGGGCTCCACCCAAAACACGATAACTGTCATGAAATGTGTGTCAATGTGTAGTGAGAAATGATTATTTGAATTTTTTCAGGGCAGCCACAATTGTTTTACGAGAGGACAATTGCCATTTTCTACGAGTTGATAAAGAGGACTTCAACAGAATATTAAGGGTACGAGAGGTTTTGCACGTTGCATAGCAAGGAGTAAATAATGATAGATCAGAATCAAATCTTTATTGATCAAGGTCTCTGTATGAACACTATATTTTCTATTTGGAGTTTTAGAATGTCTTTTTTTAACTTATTAACACTTATTTTCATGCTAGGATGTAGAAGCAAACACAGTCAGATTAAAAGAACACGGCCAGGATGTGTTGGTTCTGGAGAAGATCCCCACAAAATCACAAGCAGCAGATGGAACTATGCAATCTCACTACAAGTAAGCACCAGGCAATACAGTATACAGGGTTATTATCGCCCCATGTTTATTTCCGCCCTTTTACACTTGCAAATGGTTTTACCCCGTCTTGAATTCACCCAGACATTGGAATTTATGACAAATACTCTTTCTAAATAACACTGTAATTTAAAAATTATTTGGAGTTCATTCAGTCTTAAATTCACCCAGGAAAGAAAATAAAACATGGGCAAATATTTCCCTGTATAATAGAAAGTGCATCTCAATATTTGAAATGATTTTAAATGCATTAATTTTATAAATAAATTGCTGTGAATTTGATATTGATTGAAAATTACTGAGTCAAAATTACATATAATTTACAACTGTTTAAAAGTTGAGCTTTGCCAATTTACTCTCTCCCAATAGTAGCAAGAACAGGTCTCACAAAGTTGGCCATGTCCCTTGCAGGTATTCTGTTATGGCTGGTACTCCGGAGAAAATGTTGGAACATCTCCTGGAAACCAGACTAGACAACACAAAATCTGAGGAAACCACAGGTAGTTTCTGGTGCAGATTTACTTAACATATCTTAAGCCTTAAATTGCATGTTCTTGCTCTCTCTCTCTCTCTCTCTCTCTCTCTCTCTCTCTCTTCATCTTTAATCAGTGTATGATGCAATTCTTTCTTCTCTCTTTTCAGATAGCTTCCTGGAGGATTTCCTCCTAACACATGTGATATTTATGCCCACAGAGAAGCTCTGTCCAGCATTACTCTCATAGTATCCTTGAGTCTGAAGAGTATCATTAAGTTCATGAAATCAGACTGCTCCATTGATAACATTTGTAAATACCTTTAGCATCAGAGTTAATTTTTAAAGATTCAAACAAATCTCCATATCTGTGTATAAATGTATACCTGTGGTATTTCTTTCCATAAATAGTAAAAGGAGATTTGGGTCCAGTACATGTAGATACTTTTACCAAACCAAATCAAATAAAATATGTAACAACTGGGTGTTTTGCCAATAACATGGCATGTAAATGAAAGTCTTAGGTCTTCTCATATGAAACCTTTACTATTGTTGTGGTCCTGTATCCAATAAGGTTAGACTTTGGCTTATAGGGTTGTTTAGTGGCTCAGATGTGAGCAAAGGTTGAAAATTGAAGCCCAAGTATTCTTGTGTAAGTGTATATTGTGTATATTGTTTGTTTCCATATATGTACCATCTTGTTGCCTCTTTAGGGCTCTTAATTGGTACAATGAATAATTAAATTCTTCTCAAATGGGTCGTACATTAAGAACCCCTCTCTCTATGAGCTGGTTTGCCTTACATCCAGCAAGTTATGATGCCAAGTCTCTGAAGACAGAGGAGCAGGATGCGGGCGACTACGGACTGACCCAGAAGAAGAGCGTGGTACAGTTTGTACAGGAGTGGCACAACTTGGCTGAGGATATCTTCAATGAAGACGAACAGATCCAGGTTTTTCTCCAGGTAAATGTCAGGTGAAAAACTACAGCAGAAAACTAGGCTTCTAGTCGACCAGGTCCAGGTTGTAAGGAATTGATGGTAACTGTAGAATTGTAATTAAACAAAAGGAATTAATACCGGTGTAAAATCGCGAAAAGCACCCATTGCGGATTTGAAAATCCTGCTTTTATTTTTTGACAAGCGTGACCTTTATGAAATTATAATAAAAAATTCTGTTCTCCTGATTTATATTTTTGCAATTTGACACAAAACTGTGGAGGAGCAGAATTAAGTATTTGTGTAAAATAAGGAGTCTACAGTATAACACAAATATGGGATTTTACAATCAGTAATGAAACCACTATTGTGCAGTACAGTTAGGAAGCAAGTGTCCACTTATGATTATTATTGTGTACAGTAAAAAAAAATCAAGTAATCAGTAATTTAGAATAAAAATTTGCAAAGTTTTCTACTCCAATTCGCATTGCCCAATCTTGCATTGATTGCCACTCCATGTTTATGAATACATGGTCAAAGAACTTATTCCAAACCCCTGGAGGAACGGTCAATTCACCACACTTACCTTTAGGACTTCATTCTACCAGCTAATGATGCATAATCAATAGGGTGAACTTTTGCATGTGCACCTACTGTTACAGCCAATACTTTGGTGTCCTATGTATTTACATCTTGATTTTTGTTGTACAGGAACTACACAGCTATGTGGATGAAGACTGCGCCTCATTTCCATGCCTGGCCTCAGAACTTGCAGTATTAGAGGGCATGATGTCTTGTGTAAAGGGGTAATTAAAAACAATTTTAAATCATACAAGTCATTGAATTGTGATTAAAAAGGGTTTAATTTTACATTATCTTCCAGTTATTGTATTGTTTCAATTCTATCTTTTTCAGCTTTCAGTTTATTAATACACCTGAGGTTGGGAAGAGGCGAATTTCTCCCAGTGTAATGTTGACAAAGAAGATGGCCAATGAACTTTATCTAGACAGCATTAACAAGAAACAGCCAATCAAAGCCAACGATGAAAGTAAGTAGTCTTCAGAACTCTTTTCTTAATGAGGAGGCTAATTGAAGCCAGATCAAGAAATACATGTAGTAGCATTTTCTATCAGTAATTCTCTTAACTGCAGCGTGAAAAAACATTTTACTATAAACTTGAAAATGCCCTTTTGAAAACAAGCATTGCTACTGCATTATATTTGATAAAACAGCTCAATAAAAATGTGAATTATAGATCCTCAATTTTCCGTGATTTGAATATCAACACTGAATTTGTTTACAATAAATAACAGAACAATCTTTTGTAATATCGTGTTGCAGATATAGTGAAGATCTACTGTGCTGATCATACATACAGCACACTACGTCTACCAATGAGCTCATCTGTCCACTCCCTCATTGAGCATGCTCGGGAAAAACTGGGGTTAGGTTCGGAGGAATTGGTCTTGTGCGAGATCAAGTCTTCTGGAGGTAAACAACTCAATCATTGCCCATTTAAGCAACATCAAAAGTTTCTTTAATGTGCTAATATAAGGAACATCATGTTTATTGCCCATATAAGGAACATTACGTTAATCATTAAATCTCATTCATTGGCCATACTAGGATCATCATGTAATTTTTAAAATCATGTATCTTATAACATGGTTTTTTTCTGGGAAATTGTTAATTTGATACTTTAAGTTAGTAGTATGTATATGTATACTTTATCACTACAGTTGAACATTTATATTAGATTCAAATTAAATGCATAGGACTCCCTGTGTGTAGTTCTACCATTTAACTGTTTCCCTCCTTTTGTCTGTAGACAGAGTACTATACAAGGAGGACGATCTGTGCGTCACCACCGGCCTCAGTCTGAACGGTCTCCTGTTCATTTCCCCGCGTAAACACCTGGACGCTCTAGTAAGTGAATCAACAGAAAATCAATGTCTACCTGCAAGCTTAAAGCCACTTGATTGCTGTCCAAAATAGCGATTGTAAATTGCTTTGTGAGATTAATCTGTTTTATGATTCATGTCGATGAACTCGTATTTTTTGTCAGTCACTGGAAAGGGGGGGGCACTGACTGTGTTGGTTTGTGGAGGGGGGCATTGACTGTGTGTTGGTTTGTGGAGGGGGGCATTGACTGTGTGTTGGTTCTTGGAGGGGGACATTGACTGTGTGTTGGTTTGTGGAGGGGGGCATTGACTGTGTGTTGGTTTGTAAAAGGGGCATTAACTGGTTGTTGGTTTGTTACAGACGCCCCACCCAGAGCAGGAGGGACCCTCTATAGGGACGGCCAACACCCTTGAACTACTCAGCACCAAGGAAATAGCCTACCAAATGACCCTACATGACTGGCAACTATTCATATGTGTACAAGAAGTAATTGATTTTATTATTTTGACAGAAAGAAGGAGAGGATGGGAAGAGAAAATTGTAATTTTTAGGGGGGAGGGGATAGAACACTGAAATGAAATGGCATTCATCATGACTGAATTTAACTTGTTTTTTTCAAAAGAGAGAAAGTTTAAAAAATTGACATTTGATATAAAACAATTTTTTTCCAATTCAGATTTTTCCATTATAAAATGTATGTATTAAGTATTGTGAATAAAGTTGGGAACAATATATATGTGATTTGATGAAATATGTCATGTTATATCAGATAGTTCCTGATTTTACTTATTGATCGCTTCATAACAAGCATATTTCTTTTTTGCAGTATGAATTAATATATCAAGTATTAGGAAGATCCAATTTTAACAAAATCACAGCTAATTTGGATTTGTTTCTGCGGAGATTTAATGAGGTGCAGTACTGGGTGGTCACCGAAATGGTTCTCGCTCAGAATGTCGGCAAACGAGTCCAGCTTCTACGAAAGTTTATCAAAGTTGCCGCACAGTATGTACACTTCTTACAATATTGCATTCATTGATTTAAATCTGTATTCAAAAATGAAAGAGTGCTGTACACAAAATCTATCTCAAGATGAGTTGATTGATGAAGTTTACATAGTAGCGAGATATGTACACCTTTTTCTGTTTATTTTCAGTTGCAAAGAATTCCAGAATTTACATTCTTTTTTCGCCATTGTAATGGGACTGAGTAACATTGCAGTGAGCAGACTGTCTCAGACATGGGAGGTAATTGGATATTTTCCTAACAGCCAAAAATATTAATGTTTAGTTCTCATGCTCCGCCACATCAGGTTAAATGCTGCCACATTGATCAATCTTATTGCTATATTGCAAAGGGAAATAACTCAATATTTCAATTTAAAATTAAAATATGAAAATTTAGTTATTCCCTTTCGCAAATATATTGCAATAAAAAATAAAATATTTGCTTGCTGCATTATACTGGGATTTTGAAAGTTTTGATCTGAGAAACTAAAGATTAATTTTTTGGCCTAAATTCAGATGAAATGAAAAGATGTGAAAATAGCTATATAATTGTTCATTTAAAAATTTATCTTTGTCATTTTCAGAAACTCCCAGGGAAATTCAAGAAAATGTTTGCCGATTTTGAGACTCTGATGGATCCTTCCAGAAACCATCGCGTGTACCGGTTGTCTGTCTCCAAACTCACTCCCCCCATCATTCCGTTCATGCCTCTTCTGATGAAAGGTTCTTATCTATAATGTGTATTGACTACAACTGATTTATTAAGAAGTACAACTAAACATGTTATTTTTAAAGCAGTTGCCTTCTTTAAAGACTGAAGAAGAAAAAATCATTTCTACATCAGAGATTCTGCTAAAAATTAAGTATTAGAGTTGCAAATGATTAAAAAAAACAATTAAAAAATGACAAAGAAGTCTGATTGGAGTTTGTTCATGTTTATTTTTATTCTCCTTTAAAACCTGCAAAAAAAGAACTTTAAAGAAGTGTGTAATTATAAAATGGTATTGTAATATATGAAACCTTCTGAGGCAATTATTTGCAGCTTAAACTGATACCAATTTATATGAAGATAACTCTATTAAAAATCCAGGTTAAATTACATGGGCAGTAGAGAGCACAAAGCAAATTAGGTATGCCACCTGAAAAGTTAATATTCTGCTACCAGTACTGAAACTTTTCCTTTTAGATCTGACTTTCACACACGATGGCAACAAAACCTACTTCGATGGCCTTGTCAATTTTGAGAAAATGGTGAGAAAAATGTGAAAATTATGAGTAAACATTACTTCCATATCCTAATAATGAGATATGTGCTAACAGGAAATATTTTTTACATTTTTCAATGTAATAATTTTTTTTGACATAACTATTCGTTTTAATATTTACAGCACATGATCGCTCAAACAATAAGAAATGTGCGCATTTGTAGAAGTCGAAGATTAGGTATAGTATTTCTATTTTTGCTGATCTATCATTTGATTTATTCAAGTCCAGAGGGTGATGTTCATATGATATATAGTTATATACCCATATGGATTATGTCTGCTAAACATTTTAATTTGAGAATCAATTAATGCTAAAGATAAAATTTCAAATAAGGATTGAAAACTACCTTTGGTGGCTTTCAGGGCAAATTAAAGGTTAAAGGTTTGGGCATTTAAAGTATGATACTAACTAACAAGCCCTTATGAGATCATATATTACTTATTTCATTACATGGACTGTGCTAAAGGGGTATAACTTTGTAAAAGTTTCATTGAGTGATTTTTTTCTCATTTTTTTCTATTAAATACTTATGAAACTTCCAACAGTTCAGATCATCATAATTTGATTGTATAATGCTTTTATTTTTATGACTTCAGATCTAGAGCCTCCCAATACTGCCAAGTCTTCTACTGAAGTTCAAGATTACATTAGGTCAGTATATATGGAGAGAGAGAGAGAGAGGAGAGAGAGAGAGTCATTATTTATTCTTAATAAAATCAAACAGAAAGGGGAAAAATTTATTAATTTATTCTGAATAAATTCAAACAGAAAGGGGAAAAGTCTGTGAGAGAGAAAGAGAGAGAGAGGGGTGTTTAAAATTATTCAACAATTCTGTTTTAAACATAAGGAAGAACATATTGTTATAATTGTCTGTTATCATTATCTGATCGTCAATATTTGTTGAATTTTCAGAAATCTACAAGTAATAGACAATCAAAGAGTGTTGACTCAACTTTCTTATAAGCTGGAACCCAGAAGAACATGAAGGAATGCTTCCAACAAATTGTTCCAAATAACATTTGATGTCCCTCTCCCAAAATGGAGGGAGACTGTGATTGGGAATTATACGTACTCTTCCACAATCCCTTACAACTCCCTACAAGGGCATATGAATATTCAAAGTGCAATTTCTCTCCCTTTCACCTAATCTAGCTGGGATTTTCATGTACTTGGACTCGGATTTATTCAAGATTCAGTATTTTTACCCGGTTTCTTATGTTGTGAAAAAACAAGAGATTCGTTATTTCTTCAATATCTACTCTGAAATATCTTTTATATTAGTTGCTGTATTGTCTTTGTGGGTTGAATGTCTTGACAATCAAATAAATTTATTTTGTAATAAATATTTTTTGAAAAAGAGATAATGTTTTATCAAGAAAAAATACAATTAAATTTGTTGTACAAAATGTCTATTTTTGGGGTTATTAAAAAAAGTCTTGAAATAGTTTTTAAACAGGCACGTATTTCTGTAATAGATTAAATTTATAGACAGAAGTGGCTATATGTAGTTTCTGAGTTATACAAGTACATTTTTCCCCTTCTGTGCAAGTTTGATTTTTTCAAACAAAATAGGTAACATTCATCATTCTTAAATATTGATAGACGTTTAGCATATATTACAACAAAGTGCTTTTAATAAAGAACTTCCATTTCTATCAATGTTTACAGCATCTGTTAAAAATTTAACTGAAAATTAATTGTTTATCATAATCAAGAGAGGGAAAATTTCATATAGTTTTTTGAAGAAGGGAAGGAAAAAAAGCCAGTTGTTTAAACAGAAACCTGATTATTTTCTAGATTAGAAAACAAGTCAGTTTAACTCTTTTTCAGAAATAAAAAACATCTTTGGTTTACTGCTGGAAAATATAAAATCATTGAAGTGCCTATACTTGTAAACCTGTATGCCACTCTCCCCTAGCTAACAACATAGAAATTCAAACGCTTTCTTAAAAGAAAATATCCACCATTCTTTTGATTCCAAATTTAAGTTTACAAAACATTTCACTAAGAGAGTTTGTTTTTTAATTAATTTTCCAAATTTAAGTACTGCTAATGATTCATGGTCAACAGCAAGTGAGGGGATCTATTGTGGCACATTTTTGTCATCAATTTCTTGATGTTTTTTAGGCTTTTTTTTTTCCCAACACTCTGCTATCTTTTGATTGCTCAAATATCATTTGATCTTTCACAACACTTTAGAAATAATGGAGGATAACAAAAGAATTTTTTTTTTGGAGATGACCAATCAAGTTGGTCTCGGCAAGGGCAATACTTCATTGTATGTGTACATTCCTGTATTATAGGTATCATTGTTACTCCAGCTCACATCGAATCTTGTACATATCACAGCATCTGTTGATGTATAAAAGCTCTTGGTTTTAAAATTGTTATTTATTGTAGATCCTATATAATAAAGAATTCATTTTTCTTCTCTTGCAACTATAAACCAAAGACACAATAAAAAAGAATTTTTTAATAAATAACTTGTTATTATTTATTTTATTATATACAGGTACATGTACCATGAAGGGACTAAATTGATTCACTCTAGATCTGATTTTGTTTTTAAACAAACCTGGAAGTAAATTCTAGAATCAAAGCTTATATCCTTTAATGCTTCCAAAGTTGAGGGATACCATTAATACAAATCAATCTCAAGTCATCAAAAGACAAACCAAAATCTTTCAAATTTGATTTATTACAAAACGGAGAAACGTAAATATTAAATTGATCTTCAATAAATATTTTGTAAAATAAGCACAGTGTATATCACAGATTCACGGACGGCTTAATATATACACAAAGGTATTTCTCAAATGTACATCCTTGACAGAATAGTACCATACATTAATATAAAGACGTGAATATAAAGAAATTGCTCTCCAGCTGTTATTGTTAACTTAACTGGAGTGATCTCCCCTGACACTACACAAATGTTTATCTCCTATAAACGATCCAAGTTTTACACCATTCCTGGCTTGGCATACATGGGGAGATGGTAGTAGTTATAGCTGAGGAAACTCAATAAGCGCGTCTCTACTGCACGCTTAGATCCACTGGAAGCATAAATCTCCAGCAACTGTTTCTTCTGAGCATCATTCATCTACAAATAACAGGCATTTGGTATCGAAATAATACAAAAATATCTATCCAGGTTCTTTTATGGGATAAAGATAAACATGTTTACAGACCAAGCTTAAAACAAATTAAAGCTTGCAGTTTCATTCCCCCAAGTCCTATTATGTATTATGAACGAAAATTTGTTCTGACAAATTACAAAACAAAATTGTTCACTTGTAGCTCTTCTGAATAATGAACATGTTTGTCCACAAGTTATGAAAGCTGGAATACATGCATTATAAAGAATAACACATGCACAGAAACAACTTAAGTTAAGGCAGAGAAGTTTTCTGTTAGATCAGTATTCTGTAAACTTACAGGTACATCTTCATCCACCACTTCTCTGACTTTGTCTTCAATGGAATCCATACCAACACCCTACAATACAGGTTCAATCATTACAATACATATTATTTTACAACTGATATATTGCAAATTATAACAAGGTAAAAACTTCAGATGATGAATATATAAGGAGACTATGGTAAATACTGTAAATAAACTTTTATTCACATTCACTGTGAATCAGCTCTTCAGTGTCTCTCACGTTGTTGAAGATTATCTGAAGACTGGGTTGCGAAAATAAATCGCCATAAACCAGTCTATCACTAATAAATTGTGAAATAAAATTGTTGCCAAAAAAAGTTGGTTTACAGTATCTTGTAGTCTTGTGTATTACATTATAGTCCTATCACTTACTGGACTGGTGACCAGGAGCTCTCGCACCTCGTCCCGAAAGTCTGAGAACCTGTCGTGGTACAGGGCCAGGCACCAGGTCTCTCGGAAAAACCTGTAAATATACGTCACAAATACAAATCAACGCATGCACTGCATGGAACATCCATTGTATAGAAAAAGCCCACAGCCAATAGTTTTATAGACAATCATATAAAATTCCTTCACATTAATTTATTACAATAGTTGACATCTAAAAAACAATAATTACATTACAATTTCAACAATCAAGTATTAAATTGTGTGTATATAATCGAGATAGAAGGATATTTTGAAAATTGAATTTTCATGCATGGGCATTACAAAGAATTAAACCTATGCAAACTTACTCGTAGAAATCGGGTATGAGTTTTTCATTGAAGCGAGACACCATATTGTTCAGGAATCGCTCATGCAGCCCATACAAACAGATGAAGTTCTCACAGGGAAAAGCCTAATGGAGAGAGATCAGCATCACAATATTTACTTTGGTGTAGTTTTTATACACTGGCACAATATACACAGATGACTTTGTATAATGACTGTTTACTTCAAGCAAACAGCTTTTTCATCATTTTATGGAAAATCCTACACTCTAAAAGCAGGATCTGACAAATAAATCCCTAATTTGAAAAAAAACAATATCATAAAAATTACTCGGTGAAATAATAAAAAACCGTTTAGTTATGAAAAGCTCAACTCGGTACTTGCTTCATGTGATTTTTCAATGCAATGAAAAATATGAAACAAAATCAGCTTTTATGTTTTGTGACTTTAATATCATAGCATTTTAAAATGGAGGGTGCAATTCTGCTAAAACATAAAAATAATGACAGATCTGTCGTGTTTGAATGAGTTTTGCAAAAACAACTGTTTTATTAAGTTTTTTCATTGATTTCATGACAAAGTGACAAATTGCTGGCCTTCAAACTTATTATGTCAAATCATTTTTGAAAAACCAAGCTTTCTCCTACATGTTTCAAAGTTATGTATGAACAAATGAAAACATGAATTTGCTTTAGAAAAAAGAAGGAAAAAAAGCATGCATGAATGAAAAGGGTAATTCCCAAGTAATTGATAAAACTGCATGGTAATGCCTTCAGATGTACGTGGTCAGGCATTGGGGAAAAAAATCATGGAAAGTGAAATATCAAAAATACATTCAATGACTCTTCCTTTA
Organism: Magallana hongkongensis; assembly: GCA_016163765.1. Classification (NCBI taxonomy): domain Eukaryota; kingdom Metazoa; phylum Mollusca; class Bivalvia; order Ostreida; family Ostreidae; genus Magallana; species Magallana hongkongensis. The sequence continues at coordinate 14,241,041 of WFKH01006014.1, read as the reverse complement.
CAATGGATTTTTAGAAAAATGTGTTTTTATAAAGTAAATTAAATAAATTCAATTTTTTAAAGTGGCATTGTCATAGTAAAAATGTTGAATTAAAGTATCTCTAATGGACAACTAAAATTTGAAAGTCAGCTACTGTTGAAAGTCTTTTGTTGACTTATATGCAAGATACAGTTTCAAAATTCTTTGTTATCTGAACAAAGTTTAAGCCATGTTTTTTATTACGGTATATATGTTATATACTGTTAAACTTATTGTGTAAAGCAAATATTTTCTATTTGCAAGTTATGCAAACAATTAAACAGTTTCTAGTACTGTAAATTCCTTATTTTACACGAGTACTTAATTCTATGATTCTGCTGTTTTGTGTCAAATCGAGAGAATATAGAATTGCGTGCACTAATTTTTTGTTATAATTTCATATAGTTCAAAACTGTCTGAAAAATATAAGCGAGATTATAAAATATGCGAGGGTTGTTTCTCACGTTTTTATGTGGATCTTAATTCCTCGCATTTAATAAGGAATCTACAGTATTTGTCACACCTCATTTTGTTTTAAATATGGTATTATCTATTCAGAAATCAATAATATTATGTAAACAAAAAAAAGGCACGACCCTTGGAAGTTAAGCATAGAAATCATTATAAATAGAAAAATAAAATTTGAAAATTTTCAGCTTAAATCATGTCCATGTTCCTTAAAGGTAAAGAAATTTAGTGTCCTCATGTTTCCATTTTTCTCTTCTAACACCCAAAGCTTTAGCATGCCTGTAAGGTATGTTGTTTTTTATACTGTGACTACAGCTTACATTCAGGTGTTTGATTTTGATGTCTGTAGAATCAACAATGTGACAGCTACATGGACAAGCATCCTGTATAAAACCCTGCATTTATTTTACTGTTTGAGGCATGCATTTACAGAGAAGAATTTCCTACTAACATTAGCATCCCCAACTACTACAGTTTAAGATTTTGAAGACAAAAAAACCCCAAAAAACATATTTTGTGTGAATCTAAATTCTATTTTTTGAACATTTTGGATTAGCTACAGGAATTTCAGTTAGAAAAACTATTAGAAATTGGAAACATGATACCTGGACAATATATTCAATATACCAGTAAAAACATTGTGTGATAAGAGTCCTGTATTTGTGTTTTTGGGTATATACAGCTCAGATGCAGGATTTAAAAACACTCAGTTTAGTACATACATAGTACCTGATCTGTGTTGATAGGCCTGAGATTGCAGGCCAACAAAGCTCACCTGTTTAGACAGACAAGTCAGGGTCTCCACATTGTTGTATTGGTTGATGTGGATTCTGAAATAATCCGGTTTTCCTCCAGGGGAACCAGTTAAGTATTCCTTGCCCTGTCAAAATACAACCTGATGCTTTAGCATTTCTCACAATTTTATCTATATTACCATACAGTATATTTTCATAAAATTTCAAATTTATTTTTTTTTCACTCACATATCCCGAATTTGGCTTATCAAAATTTAAAATCAAAAAGTTTTTACAAAAGTCAAAATCAAACAAAAATCACTAAGAGACTTACATAATCTGGTTGTTCTTTTTGTGTGGCCAAGGGGACATCTAAACCAGGTTTGGCAACATGAAGATAGAAATAGCATCCTGCAAAATACAGAAAAAGTGTTCTCAATAAACTTTACTTCTTATTTTAAGCTTTCCAATATCAAACCTAAATCCCTCCATACCTGGAGACAATATAAAATAAAACCCCATATTCTGAATCACTTCATCACTTTAATATCATTTAATTCCAAGAATAAAAAGTGCTTCATCTCACAAAGATTTAATTACCGGTATCTACACCTTTTTACTGTGCAATGATGTTTGTCAAAAAGCTTATTATATTACTCTAAATGATACTCCATCCAAAAAATTGGAAACAAGGATTTGAATATTTTTCATATATATATAATCACTGCATACAGTGATTACTGTTTTATTGAAACATTAATTTAAAATTGCCTTCTGGGTTCAATACGTGATTTTTTTTTTTATAGCAATAAATCGGTACATCAAAAAGGCGACTGTTTACAATATACAATCAGCATTTAGAGATCTAATTGCTTTTAAACAGGTTAATGCGACAATACCACTAATTACCATTAGAGATATGATTGCATGATTTCAATTAAATGCTTCTATACAAGGGGTATGTTATATTAGTTATCCAGTTCCAATCAAAGGTGTACGGGATTTACCCTGGAGTTTATTTTATACACCGAGACTATAGTCACAGTGATTAAAAAAAAAACCAAATTCATGTCAGTATCACCCCATTACCAGGTGTGTGACTGTTGTTCAATATATCAGGTCTCAATAGCTCAGTGGTTAGAGTGCTGGCATGGTACGCCAGATGCCCTGGGTTTTGAGTTCCGGCTGAGATTTGACTTTTCACCATCTGTTACATTTGGCAACCAATGTGGGGCTCAAACCCACAACCCCGAGATTAAGAGTCTTATCCTCTACCCCTTTTTACGCCTAGCTTGCGTTAACCAATCAGATTTCTTAAAACAAGCTATTAGAAAATATATGATGACAGTCTTCATGAAGACTTTTTTGGTTACCAGATATATGAATTCAGTTTTGTCAGTGGATGTATAAACACAACCAGATTTCTAGAGAAATATGGAAGAGAATATACTCAGTAGATTTATATATTCAGCATAACCCCTCTCTACTGCACAGCAACTTATTTAAACCTACCATATATCCTAAACCAGATATTTCCATTATAAACACACTAGCTGATAATTCATTATACTCATGGGACCATTTAACCCACATATATTAAATTATTATAGATATCCAAGTTTAACAAAGGAATGCACATCATCAGTCGAATCCTCTGTTCCCTATTTGATTGTGGTTATCAATTATTCAAGGGCAATGATTGTTAATTATTGGAAAATTACACATGCTTTCCATTAATCCAACACTTCCAAGATCAGATCAAATGAGAAAATATACTGCCTTATTGAAGTATTGATATTCAACCCAATACCCAATTTTTATGCATATTGATGAGCAAATTTTAAAATCTCAAAGCCTGTCATAATAAATTATCACTCTGAAACAATGAGATTCATTGCAAATAGCCTAGGGAGGGTTGAAGACTGTTACTTTGACAACAATGCCATGGAAAATTCCAAAACACACTAGATTCTGAACTCCAGTCAACATTAATTATACTTATATAATACACCTCTATGTTCACAACATGAATACAGGTACGTGTGTACTAAACAAAGAAATTAAGCCTTTTCATCATGTTGATCCATAGACATTTTAACTTTACAGAAAATAATTAAGACATTAACATATTCATGGATTGAGCAAATAAAAGGGGTATATTATATTCTTAGGAACAATCAAGAGACAATATCATAGAGAAGAATTTGCAGGTTTACAATAACATTATCTTTTATTTCTTTTTTCAGTAACGTCAGCCTGCGGCAGGTCAATTTTGCTAAATATACTTCTAGGCATGTGAAATAAGTAATAACAAGTAGAAATAACTTAATATATGTACAGGTACACTTTTCAAAGATTCATTGCTCATACTCTAAATTTTGTGATCAGGTGTGTGAAGCCCTAATGACTGCATTACTAGTTTTTAATCAAGATGAGAGAAGACAGAAAAAGAGAAGCTTTGATTTAGAACAGACCACCTGAGATCTATTTTTCCTATCATATTTTACCCAAAATGGTCTGCTATTAGACAAAAAGACTTTGTGTTTCTTAGCAAAATATTTTCTTAATTGCTAATGGAAAGTTCTTCTTTTAATGGTAATTTCTAGTGAATTCACAAAAGAGTGCTTCTAAGCCAGAAACATTAACATCAAGGCAACAGTATGTTGGCAAATATTTTATATGACACTGAATTTGAAATTGTGGCTTTGAGCAGCCATGGGTATAGTACAACCTAAACCCTATGGTGTGCCTTTGGCTCCAGAACTGGTCTAAATAAAGGCTCCATTACTCAATAGATGATCTGGAACTGATTGGGCTTTGAACTGTAATTGGCTAAATTATGTCCCTTTGAGTTCTTCAAATACTGCTTGAAACTGATCAATGGATCAATTCTGTTTTCCTGAAATTTAAGTCATCGTGTTCCTTGAATTTTATCAAAATTCAGATCTTAACATGCGAAAAAGAGGCCATACTTTACATTAAAGAAATTAGATCCAGTCAGTAGTTACTCTGAATCTGATGTAACCTGCATTACCTTAAATATAATATCTGTACATAATTACTTAATTCTATTTCACAGCAACTTGGTTATATAAGCACTTTGCCAGGGATGAGCAAATTTGATTTGTTATAACCAAAAAATTATCATATCCAATAAGTTTAAAATACACTTTTATGATGAAAAGGGGGATATTACTGGCTTTACTATTTGCATTAATTCACTTTAAGCATGTTTGCTGTAACAATGTTTTACTGTATTTTTTTCATATATGAATAATTCTTTTAAGAAATTATATGATCCATAATTATTCTTTCAATGAAATTTTATAGCTGCAGTATAAAGCAAATTTCTCAAAATTGTGACCAATAAAATTGTTTGTTTAGCATCACAAAAGCAACTTAATGTACTGGTAAATTCATTGATGAAAATCAAAAATTGTCTGCATTATGACACCAAACAAGACTATCCCCCAAGGATTGCTGAATCGAGAAAACCCTGAGCCAGAGACACCCACAACGAAGCCAACAACGATTCTGTATCACAAATACAGCAATGTGACAACACACCTTACAGGTAAATGACTTGAAAGTTCAATTATACAAACACAGCATTTGTATCATTGCAATCTGCTTTTACCATGGACATTCAAGACATGCATATTGGTTCATTCAAAACATTGATCATTCGTCATGACGACATGGCGATGATCGTTCCAAAAGATATCCTACAGTCCGCTAATATCGTATTAATATTGACATAAGGATTTCACGCTGCGCTACAATAAATCCAAACCAAAGTCTTTGATGTCGAGAAGAATGGTTGTGATAACAGTGATATTATGTTTCATGATAATTAATAGGTATTCTACTGTCTCCTTCCCTGTTTTTATAGTATTAGTTGTTTAAGTATTTCATCATCATATCAGCATCCTTCCAAATATTTTTTTTTGGTTCCTCATATTTGATCTTCAAAGTGTTGATAGCCACATTAAAAACCAAATGGTATTTCAAATCCAAACGCGTCATATAGTACATAAATTGTAGGTAATACCTGGTAGTTCTCAGTACTGGTCCAATTAATACATTTCAGATTTTTTACAAAATTTTCACAAATTTTACAGGGAAAATTTTGCTTTTTAAAAAAGTTTAAAGCTTTTTTGCTCAAAGACATTTTAACCTTACAGATTCTTGTAATCATTAAAACTTATTTAGAATTAATACAAATATTTTGATGATTCCATATATGATTGAATTTGACCCTATAATCAAGTCAATTTGTAAAAGTGAATATAGCAAGCAATATTGATCTGATAACCTAAATGGTCATATTATTGACTAATGATAAAATTCCCAAGAATAGTACACAGCCATTAGTAAACATTTGCACAACAACACTGCAAATGTAGACCAGGATGTTTTTAAACAACTAGTACATACTAGATAACATTATTGCGTTTCATTTAACTCAAAGTAGATCCCTTAAGTAACTTGATCACTCATCTCTATTTTCAAACAAATTAATTGTTATCTCTCCATTTATCATTCAAATAAATGTGTTAGCTTGTTTTGTAAAGATATTAAAGAGAGAGCAATGGCAGTACATGTACCATTATAATTTTGCCCAAAGAGCACCATAATAATTAAACCAGTTCCATTGATTACCCCCTTTTTACTAAAATAACAAATAAGAAGATACCTTGGTATGTAAACAAAAATTTTAACATCATATCAACCACCCCAATCTCAACTTTTTTTCAGCACGATGCAATTTTTTGAACTGTCTGATCTCATCATCTATATCTGGTCCAGTGTCACCTACTCTTGCCCCTCAGCCATTTGGCGTCCATGGGGCCAATGGTAGCAATTACCTTCATGCTTAACATATACCATCTAAGTTATTTGTTGATGATTTGTGAGCACTTGCACGAGCATACACATATTGTCAGTACTTTGAAATCTATCCATCTTTGGGTTTTCAGAACAGCACACCCTTAAAGAGTTGTGGCTGAGATGTCATAACACAGCTAAATTGACAGAATTATACAAAATCCTGCGTCAAATGATAGTCCAACTTCATATTTCTGAGTTAGAATATTGTCACAAACCTGCAGTGGTATCCAAAAGCAAATAAGCAAAATACTTTTACATATTGCTCACAACATTAATGTGTTTCATGCAGTGAACTAAGAGGAAATGAACAGTTACACTAATAGAATTTCTATTCACAGCATCCTCTCCAAATAACAGAACACTGAGAGGACAGAAGTACCTGGTAGTATTCCTCCTTGTATTTTGGGGTTTCTGTAGATGGGGATCAGGTTCAGCGATTCCTCGGGGGGAGCTGTCTGCTGGTCCAGGGTGGGGTCAAACAGGCGCAGCATTTCTGTGGCCAACTGCATCAAATAAAGAAAAAAAATGACAAATATTTCATAAATCTCTATTGTATAAGGTTTTTGATGCAAAAAATCCAAATGTCATTTCAATAGTTATACATAAAAATTTACTGGGAGTCAGTCAATTATCAAAAATTTATAACATGGGTGATATTCATCACATATTGTCAGGCAAACAAGTGATCAAAACTTAAACAAGAATTGAGAATTCACAATTTACTGGTAATTGTATCATGTGTTCAAAACATTTCAAAATTCATCATTGTTACAAATTCTGAACGGATCTCCATTGATTTGTAAAATATTGACTTTTTATTATTTTCATCAAGAATATTGTGCATTGTTTTTTGTTTTTTTTCCAACTTAATAGAATGAATAGGATAGATTGCACACAAAGAGATGGATAGAAAAATTCTCATCACAAATTTTTTAATCAATATTAAAATCATTGCATTAAATTAATCAATTATCAATATATGGAAATCTTTTATAGTGGGAAAAATAAACCTTGCTAATAAGTTTTACATGATTGTACTAGGGTGATCATTCCACTGGTTATCAGAAATACTTGAAATAACATTTTAAATATATCTCTGAACAATCATTAGATAAAAGTGTCCTTTTAATCTAATCTGAAATAATTAAGTCAAACTAGAATAACACTTAAAAAATACAAACAAGCACTAGAGATTTTATTCCCATTGATTCAAAAAGTGAAAAATTTGTATCAAATATTTTCTAATAACTTCCTGTATCTTTTCACTAGAAATAGAAAAACTACAGCATGGCTAAGGAAATGTGACATAAAAAGACAACTTATCTCAATTACAACCGCTCACAAATAATGTCACGGAGGAATTGTAAAAAACAAAATTATATCAACAAATCCAGCTTGGAATTTTCAGGTAATGATGCCTAAACATGCAATAGAAACATTTAGTGAGGAGAAATTTGTACACCAAAAAAATAAATAGAAGAGTGAGGGGTAAAAACGAAGTGATATTGCTTGTCATTGATTGATTACATTGTAACGCTGTCACATATTTGATGGACTGAAGCACAGTGGAGGATTCTATCTGAATAGTAAAAAACACGAGGCGAAAATTCAGAGAGTCAACAATGGAGATGTAAGCAAACTACTGGAATATGGCAATCCCTGTGTTAAGTATTGAACTGTATGCGATCAGTCCCATACGGATTGTAGTGTTAGAGTTGTAGCCTTAAAGTCAAACACAGCTAAACCGGCTGCCACGGGACAGGAAGATTACAGTGTGACCGTTTGCCTCCAGGAAATTCATAACATGGGGCTTACACTCTGTATTTACACTGCACTCAGGTAAGTGCTTCGTTATTTTATTTTTTAAAAACTAGGTAATTCCCTAGAGGTTAAAGAATAATGGCCCTTTTTTCATCAACTAACTCTCTCTTTCTCTCTCTCTCTCTCCTCTCTCTCTCTCTTTTGATAAAATGCTGAAAACATAATAAATGTCATCCAAAATAAACTAGCTGTTTTGACAGACATAAAGCCATTTTTTATATCAACCAGCAAGTATTTTATGCACATAAAGTAAAAATGATTTAACATCTATTAATAAAGAGATTAAATGTATGATATGTTTGTGAAATCTACCTTGGGATAGAGGCAGCATTATCCATGTATGATGCAATAGGTTTTTTTGTCTTTTGTTGTTGTTTTTAATCTCAGAGTATATCAGTTCTTACCCTAATTTGACACAAAGGATACACTATGAACTGTATATATAATAATAAAGAATAATGTACTTTACAGTGATACAAAAAATAAACGTTATCAATATAAGGAAAATTTGAAAATTAAATGCATATAAGAAATAACAAAATATTTCTCTACTTTGATCACAGTAAATAATTCTATGGACTTTAGCATTTTGGAAACACTGAAACAAACAAAATTGATAATTAAAGATCAACTGACACTTTTAGATTTAGCACCAAAAAATTTCAGATACAATTAGTTTGAGGAAGTTCCTTCCTTTGTTTCTAAACATGTTGCCAAAAGCTAAATATGTTGGTGTGAAATAATGATCTAGCTTTCATCTGATCAGATCATACCAAAGGGAGAATAATGTACTATGGTACGTATTTTAAATTTGAATTGTATAAAATCGGTGCTATTTTCTCTAAATTATTTTTAACATTGATGTTTTAAAAATTAAACTATTTCCCAATTTTATTTACTGTATCATCAAATAATTGACTTATGCAATATTCACAATCATATAAAAACAGGAATATTATTAAGCTTATTAAGTAATCTGACCAAATATTTTGGAAAATTTTGCCAAATTTTTACATTTTCTAAACATTCTCTAAAGCAATCTTCATGCACAATCTTCTTTCCTTACAAAACCCCTGTTTTTGTGAGAAAAATCATTGTTTCATTCAAATACATGCGAAATGCAAAATCACAATATAAGTACACCCCCACTTAAACAAAAAACACCCACCAAAACTGTAAGATGCCTTCTTATAAGGAAAAAGCCCAAGTCTCATTAAATAGGAATTCAAATAATCAAATTCCAAGGCTTTTCATCTTGTCTAGTAAATCCTGTTCTACAACCTAACATATCACAGGAAAAACTTCGCCCTTTTACAAAAATGGGAAAAACCCAGAACCTCTTCATAAGTAAAAGACAACAGAATAGAGATCAACTGAAACGGCAAGATCACATCTTTGTAAAGACAACACTTTATACATTGTTAGAATACCATTGTACTAATCTTTAGATACCTGAGACAGCCCACCTACTTCTCTGACCAATCAAAATGAGGCACAGAAAGGAACTCAATTATTTCTAGTTTATTTAAACGAAAATTCACATCTGAAAAGTCTAATCATCAATAAAACAAAGGTTGTTTGATATGAAATAGTATCTGAAAATGTGGATACTGTAATGATAATACCTGGAAGCTTTTAAGGTAATGAAACTTGCTTTGTTCTTCATCAAGAAAAAAAAAAATTTGTTCTATTAAATTGATACGGATGATGCTGTTTGTTAAATCACACAAAAGTTCTTTTCAATGAAATCTATGCTGAAAGATCATCATTCCACAACGAATCATCCTTAAATATTCAATTTCAAGTAGATATATTTAGTAATTGTTACCATGGATGCATTTGTTTTAATAGTCTTTTGGGTAACTTTTTTTCTTCCACATGAGAAATGCATGATTTGTCAATTTAATTAAATTGTAATAATCAATAGAAACTCTATGCCAATTTGTTGTTGCTTTCAATTGAATTATACAGAGTTACTGTTGAAAACCTTTTTGCTTGAAAAAGTTTGTTGGCTGAAATCAAACAGAGACTTATATCAATGTATTGGATGATTACGTTTATATCAGAAACCCGCCAGTCTCTTTTAATTATTTCATGTAACTCAGGAAATATCACACCAACATCAAAGGGATTACCTTATCCTCTCAATGAAGCCAAAGAGACAGAGTGACAATAGAATAAAAGGAAGGAAATAGGGTTGAGGAAACTTTTGAAGTTTACTCTTACTGGCTTCCTTAAAATTATCATTGTCTTTCATCTTGTTTGCAGATTCTCAAGACATTGTAATTGGTTGAAGCCCCAGGGATTACCACTGAAGCTACAAATAGGACTCCATCCAAAAAAAAACATTACCATAAATGTTCAATCAAGGAATTTAATCGCCATTTGCAGCTACTAACAGCTTCTCCTGCCACTAACGATGGATATCGCTTCTCAGATCTACATTTCGTTGGAGGCAGTGATTGGAATAACGGCAATTGCAGGCAATGCTTTGGTTCTAATTGCTATTTTTAAATTCCCAAAGCTCCAGACCATTACCAATTTCTTTATAGCTAGTTTAGCTGTAGCAGACTTGCTAGTGGGTATTTTTGTTGCTCCTCTAGCTGCACTTAGCTACCTAGGATTACCTGAAGATTACCTAGGATGTGTGTTCACAAATTCCATAGTGGTGGTACTAACACAAATTTCCATATTCAATTTAGTGGACGTGGCAATAGAAAGATTCATAGCCATTAAGAATCCATTTTTCTACCAGGAATATATGACAAAAAAAGTTGCTGTGATCATGATTACAGTTTCCTGGGTGCTTGCAATAATCATTGGACTTATACCAGTTTTTGGATGGAACCTTGGTCCAATGAAAGACAACAAGTGTGCTTTTGTGGCAGTGATAGATTTTGACTACATGGTCTATTTCAACTTTTTTGGATTTGTCCTTGTGCCATTAATTGTCATGTTCATGATCTACTCCTACATATTTTACATTGTGCGCAAACAAATGGCCAAGATATGTGCTTTGGAAGTCATCCAGAAGTCGGAAACCCAAAAATTGAAAAGTCGGTTCAAACGAGAAGTGAAAGCAGCAAAATCATTGGCTGTTGTGTTTGGTGTTTTTGCACTTTGCTGGTTACCAATTCATATTCTAAACTCCATATCCCATTTGTGCAAATCCTGCAGCTACCCCATAAATCTCCTGTTGGCAGCCATTCTGTTGAGTCACATCAACTCCATCATAAACCCCTTCCTGTATGCCATAGGCAACAGTCAATTTCAAATTGCCTTCAAGAAAATGTTCTGTGGAAAATTCTCAGTGCATAGTTTTGAGGATGAATACACAGTCTCAAGACCAAGGCAACAGAATCAAAGAAAAAGTGAAGAACAAGAAACAGCAGATCAGATAGCAAACAAACCCCAAGTTAACAAAGGATATACTGGATCTAATGGGGATTTACAAAAAACTTCACAAAATGGACAAGTCTTTCACATATCTTCATGACACAATAGGGTTTTTAAAAAAAATTATCTACTGATATTTTGGCATTTTGATGACGTAAGTTTTTGACATTTTATCAAAGTTGTTCTTTCTACATGTGACATAATATATGGGTCCATATCATGATATTTTTTGTTATGTTATCAATAAAAGTTACATAAATAATGGTATGTCTTTATCATTTCTGATTTTAAGTCAATAAATTAAATATGTTTTTCTTGCAAATGCACCGGTACTTCATAATTAAAATGTAAGAGATGCCAGTCAATCCCAGAAAAATACCAAAATTATTCAACTCTGATATTCTTTACTATAGATTCAGAATCAAGACATTAAAATAAACTCCAGGCATTTAACCCTGCCTTTAACCATACTATACTGTAACATCCCTTTTCTGGTCCATCAAACCATCAACCAACACAGAGATTATCTACTTCATGACCCTGGTAACTTTAAACTGTCAATAACAGTTTTTCACATATAAAACTACTATCCCAGGACCAAATTTTTAACTACATGTACTTGGCTGTATTAACTGCTAACCATAATTTGCCTGCACTTTGGTTCCTACTTACATGGACTCCGACTTCTTTGGAGTTGAAGTTGGCGTGACTCCACTGTTCAGCGTGGTATTTACGCTGGTACTTTGTGATGGTTCCCGCCCCTCTTACAGACACGTCATTGGTATGAAAGGCGGCATCAATGACCAACTTGCCGTCATACACCAAACAGGCATCGTTGATTGCTAATAAAAATGAAAAAAAAAATAAATGGAGAATTAACATATTTTATTTTTAAATTTTTTTTTTTAAATCCATGTTTAAAGATGGTACATGTATTTCATAAATGTGCTCAATGATATTTTCTGGGAGAAGACAAAAATAGCCTGTGTCTGCATGCTGCCTAATGCTTTTTCTTTTCTTTTTTTAAATAAAAGACTGTTTTAAATGCAACAATTTTTTTTTTAATTTGGCCATTAAGATTACTGAACAGATATCATTTTCAAAAAGATGTGATTAAAAAAGTTTCCAAACTAAATGTACATGGTATAAAACAAAAAAAAAAATTACAAAATTTCTTTGATTTAAAAAAGACATCATCTACTGGATGAGTGATAAAAGTGCAAAATATCTTTTGATCCACTTCAAGAGCAATAAGACATTCAGGTACTGTATGATAAAACCAATAAAAATGCAAATTCTTCAAAGCACCAAAAGGATGTTGTTTGTAATATTGCATTGATTTTTGAAATGTTGAATTACAGTGTAATCAAACAAAGAACACCATTTTGAGAGATCAATCCAAAAAAAAAGAATATTTGCAGATGCTGGCTTTTGGGTATTATATGGAATCTACAATGCATCCCATTTTTGCAAGTATCTGTCCTATTGAATATCAATGATAATTTTCAATGCAAATAAAGCTTTCTGGGATAAAAAGAGATTTCAACATAGATTCACTTTGATGCTGACATGAGCAAGGTATGGATTTTACCCTGTTTTAATTACTATTGTTTGGTGGTAATCAAATTCATATATGCAAATCACTTAAAAATTCAGGTTTACTTCTATATGGCTTTTATTCCATCATCAACAAATGCCTTGGCCAGACAATAGTGGAAACAGCAAGGTTAAGAAACCAATGTGGGATGATGACAATAGGCTTTAAATGACCATTATAACAATGGTATATTAGCGCAGCAAAATGTTTGCTCCTCTCTGCTATAATATTTGTGGAATATTTACCAGTAAAAACATTACTGGGTCAAATTATTCTCCACTCGATGAAATGTCAATCATACAAACATATTAAACTACATATTAATAATTAAGTCAATTTCTTCAAATGATCCAGATTTGAGATGTTAGTTCTTTTTGGAAGAGTTTTCTTGCCATTAAAAATGAAGCAAACAAAAGCATATCACATTTGAAATATGTACTTGTCAACCTTGAGTGAACAGGATCAATTTTAGAGCCATGTGTTGGTGACAAGATCATCAATTTAAGCCTAGGTGTAACTTTTTAAATATTGTTGTTTCATCAATGTACACATTCATTAGCACACAATTTTTCATAATTTCCTGAAAAAAATTACATCATGGATATAAAACTCTAAACTGTTTACTTGTCACATTCAAGTAATCATTTTCTCTTATGGTCTAATTTAATGGTAACATGACTTAAATCTTTAAACAGGACAAACATACCATTCCATTAAACATCATTAAAAACTTGAAATCATTAAGTTTTTTGTTTGAAGTGTCTCAATTTTACAGAGTTGTTCCAAAAATAGAGAATACTATTTTCCCGAGCAATCAATAGAATTTCCTGTTTTCTCCCTCCCCCACTCAGTTCTGTCCCTCCCCCACTCAGAATCTTGTCACTAGGACACCAGTACCAATCTTCAAGGGAAAACAAACAGGAGACCTTGATTGTATTCATCCATCTTACTGTCAGCATTCTGTGCAATTTTCTGTTCTCGCACATTGTGGTAAATTACCTCCACTGATGCATCATGTCTCTTTCTATTCTCTGTTTCTGTCACTACTGTTCCTAAGATTGATTTCTTCTCTTAATTAATTTAAAAGTCCTTTTCAGTCAATTAGCCCAAAGGTTTGTTTTAAAAAATAAATTGAAACTTTAGGTTAATAAGTCATATTTGTGTAAATTAGATAAAATGCTTGCATTTAATTATTATCTCTTTTATATAATAGTTTTAGATTTAAGTATTCAAATTTGATTTGTATTTTGATGGGTTGGAGGGGGGGGGTATTATTGTGGATGGCATGAACTTTACACATTTGATAATTATTATTCATTATAAATTTTATAAATGCTTTTCACATGTATCATGTGTAAACCTCATTAAGAAAGAAAGATAAACATCCTCTTCCCCCCACGCACCTCCATTAATCATAATTTTAAAACAGGTAAATCATACATTAAAATAATGGTCTGCTTCAAATCAATGAAAGTTTGGAGTAAACTGATACAATGTATTACAATGTTTACAATGCCATTGCTCATTTTACTGGATCCGAAACCTGGTGTTGATGAGAAAAAGACAAACAGTGGAAGCTTAAATGGGAATCAAATAGGAAAACCTAAGTCTGCCTCTCCATAAAAGTTTTCCCCTGACATCCCGTACAATTACAGGTATTGACTGTGGTGACAATAACCTGCGATTTACACAGGGTAACAAAGGGGTTAATGACAGAGTCACAAACCCGACGAACTCTTGTGCTGGTTGATAAAATGACAAAGCAATCAATGCTGAATTAATTCTGTTTTGTGAAAAATAATTACTGCCTGCAATCAGTGAGCAGCACTTATTGTTAGCGCTAAATCCAAAAAAAGGGAATTAAGAAAGTGAATGGATGATTTCTCTATACAAATACATGTACAAAAAAATACGGCCTTGATTGGAAACAATAGCTGTTGTTCAGTCTAACGAATCCTAACAAATGTTCAATATCTACTGTTCTCACCTTTGAAAGCGTCAGTATCTACAGCCCTCTTGTAGTATGCAAAGAATACCTAAAATATCAGAAGTAAGACAGATAAAAAGCTATCATCAATCAGTAGTAAAGATCAAAAAATATCTAGCATATCATAAGTGAATTTACATGTGTACCGTAGTTTATAGATTACAAATAAGTTTACATATTTACCAGGTATTAATTGATATCTATGGTTTACATACAATAACTTCCTATCTATCAACTATCTTTGTAAATATCCAATACACATACTATTCAGATAGAGAGAATTGTGAAAAGCATATA
This sequence comes from Magallana hongkongensis, assembly GCA_016163765.1. NCBI lineage: Eukaryota > Metazoa > Mollusca > Bivalvia > Ostreida > Ostreidae > Magallana > Magallana hongkongensis. Next base: position 14,225,833 of record WFKH01006014.1, on the reverse strand, counting down.
TTACAGTATCATGTGCAACAAAAACTCTATTCAAAACAATTTGATCATCAAAAAGGTTAAAAACTTCATTTTTGTGATAGGGTTTCATTTATCTTTCATATGCATCAATAATTACATTTGAAGGCAAATATGTACAAATTAAATATACATGTATAGGAGCCCAATCCCCACCCTTGTATAAATCCCAACACAAACAATTTCTTAAAAATAAATCAGAAATCTTGGGTAAAACTGAGACTCTTACTCCACATTCCAGAGTCAGCGGTGTCTTGCTAGATGTAAAACTGGCAGATGTGATCTCTGAAATATCATTCCCATCATTCCACTGGGCCAGAATGTACCCAGAATGCACCTGGACTCCACTGGAAACCATGGCCTGCTTTACTGCATCATCAATTTTGGGGTCATTGAAACAGGTTGACTAGAATAAAAGATATATTGATAGATAATGATGAAAAATTGAACTATATCATATATTTTGATAAGTAACATTTTTAAAATTATCATACCACACACATGTATATTTAAATGACATAAGTAAAACTTTGATAGCCACCAGAAAGGTTCAAATTATTTCTCATGTTATTGACCGTCAACTATGAATTACCTGGTAAATTGATGGGGGTTCCACAAGCTGGATATTTTCTCCAGGAATTCCCATAGCTATCAAGGTCTGTACACAACAGTACGCATCCAATGTACAGCCATACACAATGGCTTTTTCTGAAAACAGAAAATTCAATCTCCAATAATTTATCACTCATATACAAACCATGTTGTCCTCAAAATAGAAGCATATATACATGAAATGATGTCGCAATTAGATTTTTCACTACATGCCAACCATAGTGTATCCCTACTACACTGTATAGTAGTGGTTTTTGTAACATGACTTTTCACAAAAGTGTCAAGTTGCAATTCAATAATACTTCAGAATGGTTCAATAAAGAAGGACTATACAATTTAAAAACCATATTATTTTTTAAGCATTTGGTTTTCATAACAATTTAAGTTATAGTTATAAAGATGCAAACAATTTGTATAATTGAATAAAAGTTTATGAAGATGCTTACTGTCGGCCTTGAGGAAGTAGTTCTCTAACCAGTACAGCGCCACGGCAGCGTCGTATTCGTCATTAACTGTGAACAGGTTCTTGGGCTGGGGCTTAAGATAGCGCCGGTCAGGGGAGTTGGGTAGCTCACTGTTAGTGGTCCCCATGTCTATATCCGCCTCAGTGGGGGCGGGGACTTGGTACTGTTGCCCCATACACATCACTAAGTGGTCGTAAGGAACCAGAGTGTTCCCGTTTACTACGACCACTTTCTTCTTCCTGTCACAAGCTGTCATTTTACCTACCACCACATTCACCCATGTTCTGAGGGAGGTCTTGGCATAGCTCTCCTGGTCGTAGCAGAACGAGCGACCAAGCATTTGGTCCCTCAGTTCATCCGGGGGCATCTCTCCTGGCATTCCATGAGGCGAGATCAGAGTCAGATTGTTGAATCGCAAGTGTGGACTGAATCAAGAATAGACAATTTTTACCATCGACTCAGTATACATGTAATTATAAGAATTTATCCTAAAAATTACTTTCTCCAAGTTCAGAATTCACTTTAAGAATGTTTTATCTCTAGGTCTATTAGTGTAGTATGTCTCACCAATAAGCAAGAGCTTCTAGGAGAGAGATTCCTACATCAGAGGCTCCAACCACAACTATCCGGGCATTGATAGTGACCTATGTAACAAGAAAAACAATATACTCAGAATATTAAAACTTGCATAAAAAATATCAAGTGTTAGATTTAACAATGCATGATCTGAGAAAAAAAAACCCATAATTTAATACAGTACACATAGGAAGGAACAAGGAACATCTTTAACATATCTAATAATTAACTCATCAGTTAATATTCATTATTTATTAGCTCCCTTATGAGATGCCTTACATCATATACATATACTTTTACAACATAAAACACCATTAAAAGATTATCAAAACTTACTTTGGGTTCCATCACTAGTTTTCTATTGATATGGTTCAGAGCATAACATTCTTTCTCCTTTAACACTCGCTCTGAGGGGGCGTTGATTCCGAGCTTCTCTAGCGGGTAGGTGATCTGTCTGCGGGCTCGGACAGGAACCATATCATTGAGCGCGCTCACCAGGGAGTGTTTCTCCACAGTCTACGTGAGGTAAAAATTCAATTTTTTCAGAGCATCATAACATATTCTATATTTATGAATCTCTTTCATTTACAATGACAAAAAAATTTATACTTTTGATTTTGATACAATGAACACAAAAAGCAGTAGGTTTTGATTGATTTTCTCACCTCCTTTGGTGTGTAACTTGGGTATAATGGATAGTACAAACAAGACTTGTGACCTTGTCTGAAAATTTCCTATTAAAAAAATTAAAAAAGAAAAATTTTAAATATCAAAATGAATTTTCACACATTTATATAAGTCTAATGTTGAATTAAGGAATCATCTCTATCTACAACAAATGATAAATTATACTGACTTTTATAAAATACTTGGAAAGATGACTAAAGATGGGGTTTAAGGCAAAGTGATGGAGGTGGCCGTGGTCCTCTCGTTTGTGGTGATTGTAGTAGATAAAGTCCTCAATGTTGTAATGGGAACGGATGTACTCTATGTTCTGAGGAGTGAAAAAATATTGTCCATGAAAAGTCATACTGTCAAAATGGCACATAAAAAGAAAATAAAGATACAGTTTGTATACCAAATATTGATATCGTGTATTGACATAATAGATTTATACAGAAGAGAAATATACAAAGTGAATTGTTTAGATATACTATTACCTCTTCTCTTCGAATGACTGACAGACCAACAATCTGACCTTGGCATTCAGCAACAAAAGTTTGAATTTCCGTCCCATCCTTTTGAAAGATAAAATAACAATATACAAACAATCCAAAAATGGAAAACATAATTTCTACTAAAACAGTGGAACTTATGAATCTAAATCATCACTTTCTCCAATACCATGGACATGTCAAGTAAGGCCCAATCATTGTTTCTTACATATCTTATCTCTGACATTTCAAATCATCTGTCTCAAATATGTATCTCCGAATTTTATCTTTTATCCAAGGTTTGACTGAACATGCAGTAATTTGATTATCCACAACCACTTTAATTAACATGACAAGGTTTAATTGACTGTACATGTATAAATTTGGATTTGACTACAAACTGAATCCATAGTGTTTAAGTTATTAAGTACCTCATCTCTTCTAGCTTTGTTAAACTGCTGTAGGTCCTTCAGGATATTCTCATTGAGGTGGATGCTCCTGACAAGATTCTCCACACCGGCAGTGTCTTTTGTACACGCTGGCCTCACTTTGAAATCCCTGAAAATGATAATGCCACTGATCAGATGTTCTTAAAAGGTTACATATTACAGATATTATTTTCAATCCATAGGTATATGAAAATGATGGAAATTAAAATATGCCCTCAGCCTTTTAAAGAATACTCACTTTAGAAGACCAGCCTTGTAGAAGACATACAACTCCTGTGGCAAGGTGCTGGGACACCTTGGAGTCACTCTCTAATAATGGAGGAAGTAACGTGTCATAAATGAGGTCTATAGATAGAAAATGTTTTATGAGTTTGTATTTGTCAATATCAAACTTACCATAAATCTTTGAAGCAGAGGAAATTCAGGAACAAGATGTGGCACAGTGATGACACAGAAGTTCAGGTCCGGGAACAAGGAGAAACAGATTGCAAGAAAATCACCTGATCTGAAACAGAAATACACATGGAAATTAATACGGGAATCATACAGACCTCCGAAGACCCTTTCATGATAACTGCGATACTTCTCTCTTTCAGGTTAAATTGATAAATCAAGGGCATTATAGTTGGTAGATAATTAAATGACATATATTAAACAACTGCTGTTATGATTAGTAGAGCAGTTACCATATAGGGTCTAATTCAAAAGGGAGAAATCTAACCTATGGTAGAATATAACTGCTAAAGAAAACAGGAAAATGAACATAACTATGAGTGTTAGCTAAATTTATTCATCTTTAAGCTCACCTCATTTCATATCTTTCATCTATACAGAAGAGCTGTATGCTAAAAGCATTGAGGGGTCCATGATAGGTTGGTACAAAGCGTTTCTGTGTCCTCATTGGTGTAAATGGTGGTGGTGATCCAAGCCTGGACTGTACTGCCTGTAGAATATTTATTTTCATTTATGTTAAGAAACAGAAGAAATTTTATATCCATAATATTTCACAAGTTTTGTTTTCGTTTTTTGGCTTTTTGTTTTTTGGTTGTTTAGTTGTTTATTCATTTTCATAATATTTTTCCTCTTTTTAGGAATTAAATAAAATTTCATGAGCAAAAACATCTGCTTAGAAATGTTTTATCAACATGACATTAGTAAGAGTTACCTCCTCCTTGATGGAGCTCTTCCTGCTAGAGATCTGGGACTCGCGGTCCTCAGCATCCCGAGCCACTTCTTCCATCTGCTCCCCATCACTCAGCAGTGAGGCTCCGGTCAGCTGGGCGTCGCTAAGTTTACTCTGAACCTTGGGCGGATCCCCCGACATACTCCCAGCTGTTCATAAATAACACACATTTCAAAAATTTTCATTCAAATATTTCATATTCTCAATCAAATCTTCTTTCATTGATTTACTATGATGTGGTATTTTTATAGATTAATATAGATACTTTACTTGATAGCTGGTTAAAGCTCTTTTACCTCTGGAGTTCTGGCCACTGGATGCCTGACTTCCTGGTTTCCTCTCATCCATTTGTCCATCTGTCTGTTCTGCTTTACTGTTGATAGAGCTGGAAGATTTCTCTGACATCTTTGATCCTGGCCTTTCTTCTTCTACAAACAAACAAGAACTTTGATTTTTAACTTTTAAGAAACTGTTTAATTGAATAGCAAATACTTAATTATGCTTGCAACACAGTTTGTTGGCTGGAACCACATATCCAATAAAATGTGGATTGATACATTTAATGTCGCTCTTGTTATGTTAGTGTCTAACGGCTAGAAAATTGAATTTTTTAACACATAAACTGTTTATGCATTTCAATTTACAGGGGTATATGTTTACCAGAATATGTTTTTAAAAGAATGGTTATCTACTGTAGATTCCTTATTTTACGCGAGTACTTAATTCTGCTATTCAATGGTTTTGCATCAAATTGCAGGATTATAAAATCGCAAACGCCAAATTTTTGTAATGATAGAATCATTTTGTTTACATCTGTCCGAAAACTAAAAGCGAGATTTTAAAATCCGCGAGATGTGCTTCTCGCGATTTTACGCGATTAATTCCTCGCCTTTAATTAGGAATCAACAGTATTCATTCCTTTATATGCTAGAAAACAAAACAACATTTGTAATTATTTTATCTATTCAAACTACAGGTAAGGTCTGTGAGATAGTAACTCATTACCTGTAGGAGCCTCAGGGGGTGGTGTTTCAGGTGGAGTCACTTGGTCATTTGGGTGGGGTTTTCTCAGTCCATGTAGAGCACCAAGCTCAAAGCATTTATTCAGTAGATCTACATTCACATCATCGCTGATACTCATGAAACCAATGGCAGATCCATCAACCTGTTAAAAATATTTGGATTACTGTAAACATGCATAAACATTAGTTTTGTCAAAATACATTTGGAGTATTTATTAATCAAAATTTCTATAGATTATGATTTAATTAGTATTCATATTATATACTACCGGTATGTGATAGTATCAAATGTTACAAACAAAATATACAACATTAACATATAATTTATATTATGCTGATTCTGTAGAGTTGAAAATAACAGTATCTCTTGTTATACAGTTTCATGTATGCAACATATTATGTCAATCAAAAAACAACAACAAAACATTATTCTGTACCAATTGACAAAAAGACTACCTCTGCCACTAAGCAGTGCATGTGGTCGTCCTGTGCTTCAATTAGTTCTGCCAAGAAATAGTCCCCATAAGTCATTTTCAGCATGTCACTCTGACGATTGAATATTGGGGTCAAATCGTCATGATCTTCTACCCTGTATAAAGTTCATATCAATAAGCTCAAGAAAAAATTCATTGTATTATTTTGGGTCCTAAAATTAGTAACAATAGTATTCATATATAACATTGATTGATTCTACATCGCATGTGTCCACAAATGAAATGCTATATTGCTTAGTTTAGTTGACTATATTTCACATTTTTATGTGGAACAGGTACAAACCTGGCTTTTCTAACATGGAGAACAGGCACATGGTTATGTCTATGACACACAAATACAGCTCCTTTAGAGGCCCCAGAGGATCCCTCTTTTTTATCCATTTGTTTGAATATTTCATCCAGAGCAGAATCTAGAGATTAGATGAATGAAATATTATACACAAGGGTCTAAAAAAATATACAATATCCATGTTGCAGAAAAATAATTCAAATGCATAACTTGTTTACCTGGGTAAGCACCCATTGGTACCAACAGAAAAAGGAAATGTAAATCGGGCACAGCATTAAATGCAGTTCTGATGATCTCCCTTGCACATCCATGTGCATACTCAGGTTTTGCCACAAAGTAATGCATGAAAAGGGAATTTAATGCATTGCTTGGCTGATCTCCGTAAGTCTCTTGAAACCAAGTTTCCCATGTGGCTGAGTCGACATCTGTATTTGGGTAATCAAAAAAGGCAGCATGTCCAAGGATTTCCTCTCTGTCATTGCACAGAGTAACAGCAAGAACTGCCTTTTCTCTGTAAAAGAAAAGTAAAATGCACAATATGCACAAATTGACATTTTTAATAACCATGTAACTTTCTGAGAAATTCAATATAAGAGTAATTGACTCATTGACCTATTCAAAATAAAAGTAAAAGATGAATAATTAATGTTGAGCAATTTTTATAGACTAAATCAAAACTAACTTACATGACATCCACAACATTAATTCTACCAAACAGTGTCTTCGTTGAATCCTGTACAAGATTCAGGATGTGAGGAGCATCCAAGGATTCTGTCCTTCTGGCATTTACTACCTCAGGGGGACCGTCCTTCGGTGCAATAGTCGCCATCTGTAAGCATATGAATGACGAGTTTAAATTTGTAGTTTTCTGCATATTTTGAAAAATTGTACCATAATGGTGAGACAGGGAGACCTTACAGATTTTTTTAAAAAAATGTTTATTATTTGTAACAATATTTGCTTTAAAGCCTAAGGTATGTGTTTTTCTCTACCTTCAGCAGAAAACTGAACATTAACTAGACATTTCACAAATTCTACTGGTACTTTGTAATAATAAAGTAGATCTCTTATCTTTTATAGCTTATATGATAATATATCTATAACTATTTTCAGGGTTAACCGACGTGTTATCAATTTATTAATGTGAATTAATTCACTTTCATATAATTTTAAACCCTCTATAATACAAATTTATTGTTATTATCTGTTTTCACTTACATTTTTCAAGTATCAACTTCTGCAATAGCTAAAATTACTGATATTGGATTTGTTAACACAGACAGTAGTAGATCTTTGCCGCCATATTGAAACTTTGTTGCCAAGCAACTTTATTTTTCAAGCCTTTCCGTTATCAAAACGAAAAATCACATTTGAGTTACCAAAGCATATAATTATGACTGCTATTTTCTAACTTTTATCCAAACATTTTATGTTTTAATTTTTTAATTTTTTTTTCGATTTGTGCGGAGCTACTGTATTAACTGTATTTAATACTCCGGAGTAAACAGTACTTCCTGTACAATTCGAAGTGTGTACGAAATTTTTTAAAATAAGCTTTTTATCGTACCAATAATTTAAAGATGGATGTTGACGAGGAAGGAGGAAAGAGAAAAATGCCGAAAGTGGCCAAGGTATATATTTTTATCAAATAAGAATACTGTATATTTGCGTTTACAACATGAAAATAAGTATTTGAAGAAATTGCGAATTGCCTCAGTTCACTGACGAAATCGCGAATTTTATTTTTTAATTAAAGAGAATGATTTGCTAGAAATAAGCTACACATCAGAATTATGAGATTTTACTGAAACATGTTTTCCATTAAAGGGAATTTGTATCTGAAAGCTCTTTTGTCAAAATTATTTATCTAAACTTTTTATTTTTAAATGGCTGTTTTATTTATTTTAGGTCAAGAATAAAATGCCCGCTCCAGTGCAGATAACAGCAGAACAACTTTTAAGAGAAGCAAAGGAGAGAGAATTGGAGTTGGTTCCCCCAGTAAGTGAAATTAATTAATCAATAAGAAAATGACACATTCTGTGCTTTTTGAAATGTATTGCATAGAAACATTATATATTCAAATAAAGTTATTTTCTCTTTTTCTCTTTTTAAGCCTCCTAAGCAGAAGATCTCAGATCCTGATGAGCTCAAAGATTATCAAAGAAGAAAAAGAAAGGTAGCATGATTTTATTCTTTTCAATCATCATTTTTAGACAATTATTATATAGGTTTGCAGTGACAGAAAAGTTAATATAAATGATAAAACTTATCTGACATCTATTATAGGCTTTTGAGGACAATATTCGCAAAAATAGAAACCTGATGACTAATTGGATAAAGTATGCGCAGTGGGAAGAATCACAAAAAGAAATTCAGAGGTATGAACTTTACAAAACCAGTGCAGCAGTAATGAGTATAATGCCACAATTACAATAAGTTTCAACTATCTTAGTTAAAATTTAGATGCATAAAGATGTTTTGGTCTGGAATTTTTTTCAGGGCACGTTCAGTTTTTGAGAGAGGTTTGGATGTGGATCACAGAAATATAACAGTGTGGCTCAAATACGCAGAAATGGAGATGAGGTATACAATTAAGGTTTATTAGATGAGACAATGTTGTGAACCTGTAGACTTTTAGTTGAGGTTCTCTATTTCTTATCTTGAATGTGTTTTATATTTCAATAGAGCTCGGCAATTGAATCATGCTAGGAATATATGGGATAGAGCTATTACAATTCTACCCAGGGCTAATCAGTTCTGGTATAAGTATACTTACATGGAGGAAATGCTGGGACACATTGCGGGTGAAGAATTTTTCTTTTATAAACTTAACGAAAGAGGAGTACTCAATCATTGTGTCTTTTTGATATTCTGTTATTGATAAATGAAAGACTAAATAGCCATTATTTTGTGTAATTTTAATATATTGCTCAGAAATTATAATAATAACAATATTAAAGATGTGTTGGAAAAAAACACTCTGTGTTCTTGCAACAATTAGTAATAGTTTAAATGCACCAACAAAAATAGATAATAGAAAATGGTGTTTTAATGTAATAATGATTGATTTGTGAAGGTGCCCGACAAGTGTTTGAGCGCTGGATGGAGTGGGAGCCTGAGGAACAAGCCTGGCATTCTTATATCAACTTTGAGCTGCGTTACAAGGAATTAGACAGAGCAAGGATGATATACGAGAGATATATCCTTTTTCAATCATACACTTTATTTCTTTTGATTTTCCTGAAATATTTTTTTATGTTTTAATGGTAGAGCATGATTATAAAAGAATCACAGTATATCAAGTCCAAATGTATTTTTCTTAACTGGGCTTACTTGTTCTGATCCATCCGGAGGTAAAGAACTGGATTAAGTATGCTCGGTTTGAGGAGAAGCATGGCTACATTAACAGTGCAAGGAGAGTGTACGAGAGGGCTGTCGAGTTCTTTGGAGAGGACAACATGGATGAAAAACTCATCATTGCTTTTGCCAGGTTTGAGGAGGGACAAAGAGAGGTATGAAAGTGCTACCTAAACTAATGTAATTCCAATTAATGATTTATGAGTTTCTGTTACTCAGTATAAATGTTCACATTTTTAAATATTTCTTGCATAGCCATAAATAGAATATTTTCTGTCTGAAGTTTGGCAGAGGTAATAATTCAACATCATCTTTTGTTTCATTTGCAGCATGAGAGGGCGAGAGTGATATACAAATATGCCCTGGATGTCTTACCCAAAGATCAGTGTCAGGAAATCTACAAAGCTTACACAGTTCATGAAAAGAAATTTGGAAGCAGGGCAGCCATCGAAGATGTTATTGTTAGCAAAAGGAGGTTTCAGTATGAAGAGGTATGAAAATTTCAAGTTTAAAAGCAAGAGTTTACTTTTACACTGTAATCATTGAAATTAGTGGTGGCCAATTTTCCTCAATTTTCAGTTTTATATAATTTTGTTAAGATGTGATTTTGTGGATTCATTTGGACAACTAATGAATAATTTTGCCAGGGATGTTAAATTTTTACATTGCCACTGTTAACACAATAGGAAATGTATAATTTCAAAATAAATTTATATTTATAGGAAGTGAAAGCAAATCCATTAAATTATGATGCCTGGTTTGACTACATAAGATTGTTAGAGGCCGATGCTAACACTGAACAAGTGAGGGACACATATGAGAGGGCCATTGCAAATATACCACCCTCAAAGGTAAAATTCACAAACTTTCTTTATTTGAATAGTGTCACTTTGGATCTATTACCGATATTTAATGTTTTTGGTGACATAAAAAAAATTATTAAAGTTCTACATACCAGTAATCTACCGCTTGAGATTCCTAAAACTTAGTTTTATTTGTTTATTTTTTTATTGCAGGAAAAACGTCACTGGCGTCGATACATTTACTTGTGGATTAATTACGCCCTGTATGAGGAGCTGGAGGCAGAGGATGTGGAGAGAACCAGGGACGTCTATAAAGCATGTCTGGACATCATTCCTCACAAAAACTTCACCTTTGCCAAAGTCTGGCTTTTATTCGCTCACTTTGAAGTCCGACAGAAAAATCTACAGGGTACAAGAAGAATTCTGGTATGAAATTACCTCCCTTGCAATTCTCTTTCACTTGTCATATATTATTTAAATATAGGTACAAAAAATTCCAGGATTAGCATTTGATATGATTTCACAATTAGATTTTTCAATACTAAGTGATCAATTACTGAATATTCTTTGCATTTAGGGCACAGCTATAGGGAAATGTCCAAAGAACAAGCTCTACAGAGGTTACATAGAGTTGGAGCTACAGTTACGAGAGTTTGAGAGATGTAGGATCCTGTATGAAAAGTTCCTGGAGTTTGGACCAGAAAACTGTACTTCTTGGATGAAGGTACATGCATATCATTAACAAAGATAATTAAGACTGTCAGATAATTTATAAGAGTAGAATTTGATTTTTGAATTATGCATCTATGTTGTAGTATGCAGAATTGGAGACAATTCTTGGAGACACAGAGAGAGCTGAAGCAATATACGAGCTGGCCATCAACCAACCCAAGCTAGACATGCCTGAGGTGCTGTGGAAGGCGTACATTGACTTTCAAATAGAGCAAGAGGAGTATGACAAGACTCGCAAACTCTACAGAAGGCTGCTGGAACGAACTCAGCATGTCAAGGTAACGGGGGGATCAGACAGTTACCATAAGTCTCATGTACTGCATGCAACTGTGTATAATAGCACCCCCAAAGTTGGGTGTAAAATGCTGAAAAAAAAACACTGTTCCTATGTATAATACGCACCCAAAAAACAGAAATTTTCTATCGAGATTGTTGAAAAAGTCAACGATGTGCATGCATTAATAATGTATTCAAAGCGCTTAAAAGTAATAGCGTTCGCGGAGCTAAACCATAACAACAACTTAAGTAATGCCTTAATTGTGATTAGTCCAATTCTTTGATTATTGTTAAATAGACATTGTGAAAAAACGTTTGAATGTCGTTTATCATCATTATCAAGTCGTACAAATGATCAGTCTATTTTTAACAGTGTCTATGTAAAGCAATAATGTTTAACTGGATAACAGGACACAAAGTAAAAAAGTCTTAAATTAAATCACAATTATTGCTAATCTTCCTGCACTCAAATAAAACTGGGAAGTCCAACACGAGACAGGTGCATGCTTTCCTGGAAATTGTTAAACAAACATTGATCACGTGACGAGTCAACAGGTGGCTGGTTACGAAATGGTGAATACACTGGTGAGTAATTGTTTGATGCAAGGAACAGTGGTCTTAGTGGATAAATATTCTAATACATGGAAATAAAATTAAGAATAAGGTGTTTTTGACAAAATAAGTTTAGGATACACTCATACAACTTGCATAACAGACGATATCGGCAGTCATGCTTCCGCGGTATCCAGAAACACGCTCTGAAAAAATGGGGTAAAATTTTGTTCCTATGTATAACACGAACCCCCCACTTTTGATCAAATTTTGCCTGAAAAAAAGTGTGTGATATACACAAGACTTTATGGTACTTTATTTTTAGCCAGATCTTTAGTGTTATTTGTAGCATTAATAAACTGCTGCAGTGTAAAAGTACCGAGATCTTCTAAGACATGAACCTTTCATTGTTTGTTGTTAATTAAAGATATGGTTCCAATGTTTTATGCTTTTGAAAGTTCCATCAATTAGATGCATTTTCTTTAAGATTCACTCAGGGATAAATTTTACAGAAATAATTGAAAGTGTGAATGTTGCACTATTAAACCTGCTATGATATTTGCCCCATATACTATATTAGAAGTTATCTGTCTGACTTTCATCTGTATATGTTCAAAATTTTTAAGTTATTTTGTGTGCAGTATAAACTTGTTTTTACATTTTGTAATGACAGGTATGGATAAGCTTTGCCAACTTCGAGCTGTCAATTCAGAGTGAAAATGGAGAGAATGTGATAAATTCCAGAAAGGTTTACAGTGAAGGAAATAAGTCTCTTAAGAACATCAATGAAAAGGAAGAGAGGCTGATGTTGCTGGAGTCCTGGCAGGAAATGGAGGTAAGGGTTCTATATAGAGGTTCATACATATTGCATTCCATGTAGATTAGCAGGGTGATTTAATTTTAAATGTCGTTCAAGGATTGACAAATGATTTCTCCATTTTAAAAATCATTGGATATATCATGGATAAGTAGCTTAACAGGAGTTGTTTCCCTTTCCAGAGAGACCAGGGCGATGAGGAATCTCAGGCGAAGGTTCAAAAACTTATGCCGCAGAAGGTGAAGAAGAGGAGGAAGATCCAGACAGAAGACGGGGTAAGTCATAGTACACAGTCATCAGTGCTAGTCTCTTGATACAGGTGGTGCATGCATAAAATGTGACAGATATTTGTGCAAAGATTATCAAGTTAACAAATGTCAACGTTGAATTTGAATAGAATTTTTTTAAAGTTTTCAAAATAGGCTTGCTTCCTGATTTTTAATATTTGGAAATAAGTGGCTGTCTAATGAGTAAATTTTTATTTCATCTTTTTTTCCATAGTCTGATGCTGGATGGGAGGAATACTATGATTACATTTTCCCAGATGAAGAGGCAGCTCAACCCAATCTCAAACTTCTGGCCATGGCCAAGAAATGGAAACAAGTACAGGAAACAACCCCGGCAGAAGAGGAAGAGGAAGTGGGCTGAACTTCCTGATTGTCACTTCCTGTTCAGTTGTTATTTGCAATGTGAAATATACATTCTCTGTATAAATGTCTTTCTGTAAGAAATGACAATTGGGACTGTGCTGGCCATGGTATAAAGGGGACAGAGTGAGAGGAATAGTGATGTTCGACTGGTTGTTGAAGCCAGTAACTGTAATAAAATTATGAGTACACTTCACTGGATTTTTCTGTTTATTTTTATTAGTCCTAAAATTGTTAATTTCTCATTATTAAAAAATTAGGTTAACAAATAGACAATAGAAAAATTATAATAAGTACATGTATTTACTGAATTTGAATATAAGTACATGTATTATTCATTGTTATGTTTTTGCATTTACCACATTTTCAGCTGATGGTCTAAAGATAGATCTAATTCACATTTTAGGTAATTGTTGTGCTTTTTGAGATTTCCAACTACTTGATATTTAGACCATTGTAAAAGAGATCCTATCACCATTGTTATGCCCCCCCCCCCCCCCTTCGAAGAAGGGAGGGCATATTGCTTTGCTGCTGTCTGTCTGTCGGTATGTCGGTCGGTCCACCAATAGTTTCCGTTCATTTTCTTCGCAGAGGTTACACATATTGAAATGAAATTTAGTATACAGATTTATTATAATAATATCTAGGTCAAGTTTGATTTTTGGGTACGATCGAGCAATTTTCGACAGAGTTATGACCCTTGGACTTAGTAAAATTCCACTTATTTGCAGTTTCCGTTCATTTTCCTCGTAGAGGTTGCACGTATTGAAATGAAATTTGGTGTACAGATTTATTATGATAATATCTAGGTCAAGTTCGATTTTGGTTACAATCGAGCAATTTTCGACAGAGTTATGCCCCTCGGACTTAAAAAAATTCCAATTATTCGCAGTTTCCGTTCATTTTCTTTGCAGAGGTTGCACGTATTGAAATGAAATTTGGTATACAGATTTATCATGATAATATCTAGGTCAAGTTCGATTTTGGTTACAATCGAGCAATTTTCGACAGAGTTATGACCCTCGGACTTTAAAAAAATTCCAATTATTCGCAGTTTCCGTTCATTTTCTTTGCAGAGGTTGCACATATTGAAATGAGATTTAGTATACTGATTTATCATAATAATATCTAGGTGAAGTTCGATTTTGGGTACGATCAAGCAATTTTCGACAGAGTTATGCCCCTTGGACTTAGAAAAATTCCACTTATTTGCAGTTTCCATTCATTTTCTTTGCGGAAGTTGCACATATTGAAATGCAGTGGCGTAGCTTTTATTGAAGCACGGAAGCACCTGCTTCCACATTGTTTTGTAAAAGAATTAAAGGCATAAAATATTAAGTACTTACACATTATAAATATTGAATACAAATAAATTAAGGTGGATCTCTACACCAAATAAGTGGGAGATTTTTGTTGCATGCATTTGTTTTTTAATACTAGGCACAGTATTTAACAATAATAGACCTCAAAAAACAATACTCTATTTTCTAGAGAATTTTTAAGATATCAGTCTGGTTCCAGATAACCCCTTATTTATCAATATCTCGAACAACTGGCCACGCCTTCACCAACTTTCCTCAAGTCAAAACTCAGCCTCAAGTCTGAGTTTTTACCTTCAATTCGTGCACTTTTCCTTTAAGGATTTGAGTTGAGGACTGAGTTGAGTGATTTAAAAATTTTGGTGACGGCATTTACTAATTAAAAACTGGGGTTATTTTGATGAAACTCCTTTGTCTGGAGTATCTAAAATGCTAAAAACTCGCCAGCTTCCGGGAGCTTCGCCTCCTAGTCCCTTACCAGGGCTTCGCCCTGGATCCATTTGGGGCCTCAAGGCTGCCCCTAAACCCGCTGCCCTAGTATGTTTCCACATTAAACAAACCTTAGCTACGCCCCTGAAATGAAATTTGGTATACAGATTTATCATAATAATGTTGAGATAAAGTTCAATTTTGGTTACAATCGAGCAATATTCGAAAAAGTTATGCCCCTTTGACTAAGAAAAATTCAAATTATTTGCAGTTTCCGTTCATTTTCTTCGTGGATGTTTCCAAGGAAGGGGTGCATAAGTGTTTCACAAACACCTCTTGTTTACGTAGGGTTACTAATTTGCACTGACATGTTGATTAGATAATATGCTTGATCAATACTTTTTAGTGTAAAATTACAAACTTTGGCCCTATGGTTTGCTGCTTGTCAATTTCTTGTTTTATTTTAAGTTAATCCAATCAGCTTTAGAAACTATTTTGTAAGCTCAAAAGTGCACAATAAATCAACATGAAACTGACGATTCTTTTGAGGCACAGTTATGCTCCGTCTGGGATTTACAGTCAACACTGGAATTATTATGGACACCTTGTTTTTTATGTTTTTTTAAAAATAGAATGGTAAAATTAACAGATTTAAATTTTTTGTGTATTGGAAACTATTAATATTACTAATGCCCTCCAGCTAAAATACCATTCATATCTCTCTCTCTCTCTCTCTCTCTCTCTCTCTCTCTCTCAACCATAATTAGAACAAGAAGTACCACAGTTTTCTAATGAATGAAGTACATTCTTTATGTCTCGTTACTGTGTACATATTGTTTAAATACTTTTGTATTTTAATTGATAAAACAACCAATGCTTGTTTGCCAGGAGCATCCTTTCTGACATTGTGAATTACCATATCGGCCACAGTACTAGAAGTGGATGAATCACAAAATGGCAGGAAATGGTCCTTACGATATTTGATTTCTTTTTATTGATGAAGGAGACTTCGCGTAATATTAGATGGAAAGGAAACTCGGGACAAATGCCTGATTAATTCTCCGTTGATAATTGGGTCTATTTCGGGGTCGCAATCACCAGCGACACCTTTTATGAACCATGTTAATCCCCCCGGGTACTTGTCTCGTTTTAAGGACCTTTCAATAATTGAGCACCCACACGCGTCAAAGAGACATTGCCGTTTATTTATCAGAAATTATATCGGTGTGTTTTTGTCATGGGGTTCTATTCAGTCCCTGTCAAGTTTGAATTCTTTATCTGCGCAGTTTTTCTTTTTTGACAGTCAAGTACAAAATATCATAAAAAAGGCAAATTAGGATAATGATAAAAATTGCCCTCCGATTATTACTGACGCAGTATAAATCAAGACCCATAAAAGATTTATGATTTTCTAAATAATGTAAAATATTTTTCACCATTTAACTATCGTAAAAGGATGGGATTTTTTTTATCCACTTTAAAGTATCAAAGAAGTTTAGCAGACCATGCACCATACACTTTATGTAAATATTTATGTGGAGTTCTGCACTGGTGGAACGGTCATTATTTGTGTGAAGTCTTTAAGTTTATTGAGATATTAAATATCTACATGTATATGGTAATTTCTTCGTTAGAAATCCTAATTTTTAACAAAGCTGTTTTATTTATTTTGTGATAAATTTATTTTGTTTTATTAATTTTGCGATTGTTATTTTTTTCATGTGAATTTAAATATGCTCTTGTTTTTTAGACTTCAAAAGTCATTGGGGGGGGGGGGCGTTATTCAACATATCTTACCCCAAGCAACATGGTATTTTAGATTTTACACCGGCTGGCAGAAGGCGGTCGATTATTTGATGCACAAACTTGTAACACAGAAAATTTGATCACTTTTATCCTGCTTCAATCGCCATTGAAATACAAGTAATGTTGATAATTGGGCCGGTAGAGTAGTTATGTGTGCAATTTTTTTCTTCTTCAAAAATCTTATTTAATTGGAGCCTCTTTTGATAGGGGGGATTATCTTGGTGTTTTTGAAGTCCCACATATTTCTGTATTAGCTTTTATTTATTGGTTGAGAAATATATTAAAAGGAATTTTAGAATGTTAAGCATGATCTCTTTACGTCAGAATATGATATAGATTCTTGTAAGTAACAAGTTCACAGTTTGACCCATTCATGGGAACTCCAACGATAATTAGAACATATTGTCCTCATTAATTTGCATTTCTTTGCGCCTCAATTAAATATTACTCTATTTAACACGACTAATTACATCTCTGCATTAACTAACGCACCAACAAATTACATCCATCTTTATGAATGTGAGAGAAAATATCCAGACAAATGGATATAATTTTTTGCAGTTTTTCTTTTACCTCCAGACTTGGAAAGAATTAGATCCTCTCGCAAGTGATGATCTGCAGCCAAACGTTTTGACAATTCAGAGAGAAGCTTGTAACAATTAGTTCTTGGCTGGGTCAATCAAGAGTTAACATGCCATTATCTAAACACAAGAACATTTAATGTTTTCTGTCATGTTTTGGGTTAAATGGATAAAACAGATTTTTGTTATTAATGTTTACAATAAAGGGGCGTAACCCTGAAGTAGTTCACTGGTGTGAAGAGATGGGGAGCGGAGTGGGTTTTTTCTTTCTTCATGAAATTAAGAGCAGAAATCCAAATCACGTGTAGACAATATGTCAGAAGGTTGAGTAACACCTGTTTCCTATATTATCTATGTCTGAGTAACTTTTTATGATATCGAGATAGATTGAGAGGAAACTACTGAGGCCAATGTATAGAAAAGTGTATCTAACTCGACCATCTTGACCCTCTAAAAGTTCTTGATATAAAGCCTTAGAGTTAGCCAAGTCTCAAACAAAACTTTTACCCATAAAAACATAAAAGACACGGGGAAGAAGTGGATTATATTATCAGCCATTTAAAAAATATCAGTATTATTATATGTTATGTAAATATGATTCAACATTCTTCCACGGGCTGATGTGTGGATTGGTTACTGAAAGGCGTTTACACAGAATAGAATATATTTATCTTATTCTCTCTGATTGTACAGTAAAATTATCAATTTTTAAAGAAGATTATTGTATCGTAAATTTGATAATGATTGAAATTATATTTATTATGTATAACGTGGAATTTTCCCAATCGACAGAGTTTTGTGTTCATACTTTGACAAGATAAAATTTTATATGACCATAAAATGACAGCGAATTACTTCCATTTGAAGCTTATAGTCAATTAAAATGTAGACAAATTTCAAGATTTGAGCAAATATCCAGCGAAAGGCAAATTTTATAATGACATGAATATATCTTCGGAATCAATTCCATATACCTTCAGACTGTCTCAACCAAAAGCTTCGTTACCATATGTCATAAATAAAGATGTTCAGTCTTTTAAGAAGTCCATATATGCTATCTGCAATGCTCAGTAAAGCTACCGTTTCGAAATTATGAGTCTTACAACTTCTCCGAATTGAAATCTGTTTTCATCCTTTGTTGGCAGTTTTATTTGTATCAAAAAAGACGTTTTGCAGTACCAGTGTATGTCGGAGGAATTTCTATATGTACCATTTATTCGTTTACTAGTATTTGTTTCCTGCTCTTTAAAAAAAAGGGAACTACAACCCATACCAAAGAGAGAGAGAGAGAGAGGGAGAGAGAGAAAGAGAGAGTGTGTGAGAGAGAGAGAGATTTTATTCATTTCAGTTTAGAATAAGCATTTAAACGTTCATATATGTTCTAAGATAACTGAAAGCACGTACAGATTCGATGTAAGCTTTGAAGAATTTGCTTTGTCAACAACTTGCTTCCATTCATACTAGGTCACGTAATGCGAGCAATTTGTTCAAATTTGAAGAGAGAGAACAATTCAACATTAGATACAACACGCTATACTATGTAGAGTTCTTTGTCCCCAGCCTTGCAAACAGGCCGCTAGCCTTTACATTGTCTTGTACGCGCTGAATTACGAAAGCTTGAATCAAAATTTACTTTTGTCACACCCAAATTTGCTCAGGTAATTGGTCTGTGAAAATGACATTAAATTTTTAATAATCTGCTTTGTGGGATACGTAGACTTTCTGCCCTCGATTAGGGAGAAGAAAGCATGGAAGATGGGCGTTGCTCTTCTCTCAATGTCTGGCCTTATTTGCCCCCATTGAGTATTGTCACATTATTCATCGTTCATTTTCTTTCTGAACGGTATGGTTAAACGAGGAACGACAACTAGCCACCGTGTACTTTTATCCGTTTATGAATGAAGGAATGCTGAAAGGCATTTAATAATCACAACATTTCCTTCTAAATTTCCGCCTTTGATGATTTTTGTCCATTGTTTTTATCAAAGCTTAAGAGATGAAATCTTCTCAATTTTAAAAGTTTGTGTATACATATAAAAAGCAAAATAATGCATCCCATGCTTTAGATGAATTAAGCTCAGCCCCCCCCCCCCCCCCCCCTCCCTCCCCGCTGGGGTAATGGGGTGCGAAAGTTTGCACGAAAAAATGAAAAGTCAGAGATTAAGGTCAATCGTATTGAGAAGATTTTTTAAAAAACTGAATTAATTAAAAAGAAGGCGCGTTGTGTGTGATATCAGGAGGGGGTAGATTGGCGGAATGTCCCGCCGAGGGGCGTTCGTGAACCACAGTCCAGACAATCGTATTTGTACTTCAGATCAGACTCTTGTACGATAATCCTCGCACTTACCCGGCGCAATCCTACGTGAATGTGTACAAGCCTTGCTCTAATTCTCTTCAGTTTCAATGGAATTCATACTAATATTTATTCTTCTCGAACCAATTTTTCGCCGCTGTTTAAACCTAAACTCGGGTTAAACGACTCAAGCCAAATTAAAAATCTTGTCAGCGGACAACGGTCGCGGTCCATGAGTGACCGAATACTAGTAACCGCCCACTGTTGATGTTCCTGTGTTTGGTGAAAAACTCAAATCTCCCGCATTATTATCAACGGATTAATGCTGCAAAGGTGATAGAAATTCTCCGCGGCAGTGACGTTCAATTAGTGAATGAGTAGATCCAGAAATTGTCTGAATGACATTGCGCACCGGTGTTGAACCAATGGACGGGCAGCCAATCGGCGGTGTACCTATAAAGCGAGCGCTGCCGGTGTTGATATATCATATTTTTGACAAGAAAGACGACTGAAGTTTCACAAGATGTAGCAAATCACTTAATAATTGCTACCATTTCTCATCGCAAGGAAAACTTCTTCAGAAATTCCAATGTAGACTGGAAAAGAATTTCAACGTTTTTGAAAAAAAATAAATCGGATTGCTCTTCAATATGGAATATCTTATACCTGTTTTGCTACTCTGGACGAGTATATGTGTGACTTTAGTGTATTCAGACGACTTTCCGGTATCCGAAAAGTATTCGACGTGTCCCAAGGAATGTGACCTCTCTAAATGTAAAAAATTGAGTTACTGCGGGGGGACCATAGTAAAGGATGAGTGCGGATGTTGCCAGATATGCTCCTCGGATACCTGGATCCACCCCAAAGTCTCCTCCGTGAAACAAGGTAGGTCTGGGGTTATTTGATACTATTTGTTCGTCGGTATGTTATTTCGAGGTTTGTATTTTATTTTATGTATTGTTTGACAACCCGCGACGGATAAATCAAAGAAAAATGTGTTTTGGGTCCGTAATTGACAAGAATACCTGTGGGTTTATCGCCAGACGATGAGGCTTTTAGTGCGTTTACCTGGGACGGGACCTGCCTTAAAGCTACCAGACTCAAAGAGACCACCGTCGGTTAATTTTGTCACAAAGAAATAAACCAGAACAAAGCCCCAGAAAAATGAGAATGGCCCAGCTCTCATTTTGTATATATCTATATGCACAGATCTATAGGGTCTGTTACATAATGGGTGATAAGGCCCGCTAGAGGTAAAATCGCCACCTTGTTTATATCACAGAGTGTTTGAACAAGGCACCCCCAGTCAGAAAGCTTTTCATTTCAACATGTGAAATATAAGCGTACCTTAATCAGGCTAAGGCGAAATTTATTAACAACCCATGTTGTCTACTGTGATTTATGACAGTTTATAGGTTTCCAATGCATCGTCTTTATAACTGCAGTTTTCCCTCTCGCAATGAGGTATATTTTACCCCCTATACTAAATCCATTATAGAGAGAACAGATCGAATGTATCCGTTTTCTAAAGTAGAATTACATAATATTCAATCTTAAAATGCAAAGGTATTTCTCTAAATAAGGATTCTTAAGAACTTGTCGTATCAGCACAATATTTTATTTTCAATTGATTTACTATTCAAAACTGTGTGAAATTTTAGTTAGTGGGTGTAATGGAATTTCCACTTGTTAGAAAATTTACGATCATTGCGAAATTATGAACACAACACTCCTTTTACGATGACCAATTGTACCTGAGTGACCTTCGGATTTATCTTACAAATTTTATGCAGACCAAAGAAATGTATATACGTGTAATTCTTTTTAGCAATTACTATACCAGTATTTGATACTTTACGTCTTAACACAATTTTTTGTAAACATAAAAGTAAAAATAATTTGAATTTTCTTTTACTTTCTTAAATTATGATAAAAATAAATGGACAATATAATTTAAGTATTCTATGAAATTTAAACTTTCACGAATTATTCCTTGGCATTCAGTATCGACCCATGCTTATGACTCGCTAGACGGAAAAATTGTACTTTACGTACGTCGATGTTAAAAGTTCGGGTCTTCGGGAATACAACAACCTGATGAAAAAGACATGAATTAGATTAGGAGAAAACGAATGCCGACCTATCGTGTTTTACTTGGCAATGCGGCTACTGAATACGACAGAAGTGTTGTTCTTGAGTAACCAGGCATTCATACCTCTCTAAGCATTTAGCCGTAATACTGCTAACACAGCGGCTATTTTGAGAGCATTTGTTCTCCCTCGGTTTTTTTAGGCGATTAAATAATTTAATGATTACAAGGATATGTTTTCGTTCCGAGCCAACTTATCTGGGATGTGAACCATCAATGTTATTTGCACCTTTAGCAGTGTGATTATCATACAATTTGCTACAACCCCGGACAGTGTCAACCTTATCACCAATTTGTATATTTTCGTGCCGTCAAAGTTCGATACATGCTGATAATTGTAAGTGAATGCCGTAATTCGATAGTCACCTGCCTCATTTATCGAATTAATCCGTGGGTCTGTAGACGCAAGCATACACCGCAGAGTATTGACTTCAACCTATGACTTTAAACGTCACCAAGGTACTTAAATCCTGGTCACGGCACCATATAAAGTATTTGTAAACTAACTAAATTAACCACTCGACCGCCCAAAAATAAAATTCTCACATAGTTGTGCTGTGTTTTATTTAAACTCAGGATATAACAACAGTAATTTAACAATTTATGTCATAATGTTTTATATGTTTTTATACAATAAAGAGTTCCATATACTAGTTGTAAGATTTGTAATTCAAGAATAACACCAGTTGTGAAATAAAATATGTATTAAATGAAAATATTGATGAAAATACAAGGTATAACAAAGATGATATATCCGACAGACGGACACACTGGCTTAGACGACAAACGTCCCCACAGAGTTCATCACACGCGGTCTCACACGCAGCTCGCCTCAGCAATACCAAGAACCAGTCAAATCAAACACGTGACCTCCGGTCACACTAAATACCAGTTAACATAAAATACACTCACATAGTAGTAAAGTTAATAAAACCATCTACTGTTTGTTTTTAAAGGTTTCAATTTATTTATTTGCAGGTGGTGCGTGTGAACAAGTGAAATGCCCAAAAATGAAAGTCTGTATGGAGAACATGCAAGGTCTACCATTATGCACTTGCCCGAATTTGTTCATATGTAGACGAAGTAACAAACAAGTTTGCGGAAGTGACGACAACACATACCAGTCTCGTTGTCACATGAGAGTAGCGTCGTGCACACTTGGTAAACGCATACGAGTAAAACACAAGGGCGCTTGTGGAATGGTTGCCACGGAACACAGTGGTGCTAATAAATACCCGGATGGGGAATTCGACATTCGTAGTCGTCGACGGAAAGAAAGAAAGCTTGAGAAGAAAAAAAGACGATTAGAAAGACAACGAAGAAAGAGGCGAAATAGGAAGAAGGCAAGAAAAAACAAAGATAAAAAATCAAAGAGTAAAAATAAAAAACGTAGAAAGAGGCGACACAATAGAAGAAGACTATCAATAAGAAGAATAGGAAAATTAAAAACAACGACGTGATAAAACGCCGTATAAAACAGTGAATAATTATTTATTGTGTTAAAATTCTTTTGTCAAAGTTTATCCTTTATATTGTCGGTCAGTATTCAAATTCACTACAGTTCAATTAGTCTTTTTACTAGTAAATGCCAAAATACCAATACATTTGTACATAATTTACATGTACTTAGATATATTTCAAAGTTTTATCCTTGTGGGGAAATGTTTTTAAAACCAACCTTTTTAATCAATTTATACATATAATGTACGTTGTATTTTGTTAGCCTCAAAGGCAGTAATTTGTAGCTTTCACGCAATTTAATTATAATTTCAGTTGTTTACTTATTTTTGTAATAAACTTTTAAAAGCAACCCAAGTGTTATATGATTGCATTTTCATAAAGTTTGAAAAGACCTAAACAAGTAGTTAGTAATCGAATTTAAGTACAAAAATCATGTTATACCTTAAAACCATTTTAACAAGACCTTGGACTTTCGGTAGGACGTAACTATTTCTTGCATCAAAAAAAGTTAAAAATGACGCTGGTTTCGAATGAAATATGCATAGATTGCGTAGTCTTAGCTCAAAGGCTGACAAATCTTGTTGATTTCAAAGAGCCGTGGCTGAGTGGCCAGCAATGAAATTGACAGGCCTACGTCACATTGCTGTTTGACACAACTACCCAAAGTCCAAGTTCTTGCTAAAATGGTTCTATTATATTATATCGCTCTCCATGTTCGATAACATTTATCTATGTGGATGAAACATTTCAAAAACCATCTGAGTCCAACATTATCTGTATTTTGTATTTTCATTTTTGGTACCCGTTATGACAAGTACCCCATATGTCTTGTTGCATAAGGAGACATTGCAACTAACGGACGGAGACTGTTCAAATTCACGTACTGAGAAATCAAGTGTGTGAACATGGGATAAAATTGCTCTATATAGCCATCGCTTTAAACATATACTCAAGGAAGATCGTAAATCGCTCCCAAATACCTGCCAGTATATCATTAATCTTTACAGATTAACAGATACTTCCCAGTTCTGTGATGTACGGTATCTCAGTATCTGTTCTACCTATGATTTAGTAGGTACCAAAATCGCAAAGAATTCACGCGAGCTGATCATTTCAGACATTCCGATTGTCAATTTTAACCAGAAGGTTTGAATATATGTTTGGTCTAAACAGTTTCTGGTGTAATTGTGTACATATTGGTTTAAGGGAACAACATAGCATTTACGACAACCGTCAATAGCCAAAGCTGGCAAACGAAATTGTCTGAGCAAACAAGATCCAGTAACTACCGGGAGCATTTTGAGCTCATCCTTTACTCTGTCTTAATTAAACCGTCACCAAGAAAAATGTGGATGACATAATGACTCAAAATAATGAAGGCAATTACCGGTTTTATGTCTAATTAACATTCGCGATACCCTAGCAACCAGGTGTACTTTGCGACATCTTTATGGAAATAGCCCATGAGTAATAATGCAACACTCCATTGCTGGCTCCATTAACAGTTCAATACTCCCAAATTCCCGATGGCATTCACATACTTTGGTTTGATATACATCACCTCGTTATCCAGATAGAAATGTTGTTAGAAAGTGTCATGTCCAAGGCAGGATTAACGGAAGGTGTTTGGGGATTAGTACATTATGGTTATCTTGGCCGGTTGACCCTATGATACACCTGAATGAGCGTTGCTGGGTAGATGTAGCAAAATATGGCTTACGATGTTCATTGAAATTTCTGAAATAAATGTCTGCGATCAATGTCAATTTAAGAAGTCTTGTTTAGTAAATTCATGAAATGCGTGTGTGACATATACGATTAACCGGCAAACTGAACAGCAACATAGGGTCTAGAAATTCCTCAAACTGTTTTAATTTTAAATGTAGCCAATAAAATGTTGTCAGTACATATAATTCTCAAATAAAAGATCATCACATAGTCTATAGGTGTTCAGAAAAAGTCTAATATTTGACGCATGCGTCAACCATATATGTATTTTGTGTTGTACATTTGTCAGTATGTTTGTGTGGTTATTTGCAACACCCTGGTAGTTAATGTAGTAATTCGAGTCGAACTTATGCAAATAAATATTTGAAACTGAAATTGGCAATTTACTCATGTAAATCGAGAGAAAATACCGTCGGTATGTGAAATAATCAATTTGAATATATTTGAGAAAATGCAAATGCACGAGCGTTTTCGAACATTTGGCCAATTCATTGACAGTTTTGCTATTATGTCTTCAATTACAAACCTTTCAGTTTCAAATTTCTATACGAACCGCAGTGTTTGGATGGAATGTTTAACGTGGATACAACATCTTATTTTCGGTGATTTATGGCTTGTGTCATAATGATGCAGGGTTCAAGTCGCATTTGTACGCGTTTGATCGCATCATCTTTTTCATCTTGTGCATCCATATCTGAACACAAAACCTTCGTGAGATATCCCCCCATATCAGGTCATCTTAGTTACGCAGACGATAGGAGGTGCTCTTCAACTTCTCGCATTATCACGATAATCCATCTACAGAGATGGCGTGTGATGAGTTCATAAAAGGAATTTTTTAGATAAAATTCTTAACCCTCTATTTTGCCTAAATCAAGATTTACAACTCAAATTGCACCAAGGTTGGTTCAAATTTTGCAGGTTTTTGTTCTCTTACGATTGTAAGGGTGACATACAAGCAGAAAAACCGAACTCTCAATTTTCTGGATGGCTAAGAAAGGAATTTTACGAATTAATAATTTTGGACATTTGAGCAATTTCACGTGTATTTTACGGTATGAAAATTTCTTAATTACATCTTTGCGGCATAAAAAGCATTCAAAATATTGCAAACGTGCATTTTTATATCTCGCTTGCTGAACTACGGTAGAAATAAGGTACGCCAATAGGGCGGGTGCGACAGATACTCTTTGCGCTCTGTGTAGCGCTGTTGATGTTCATCTTTAACACGACAGAACGTTTGTGTAAATCTAATGAAGCATTCAAGTGTTAATCATATTTACAGCTCGGTGCCAATCGGTGCATTTTTTTTAATCTGCAATGCTGTTTTATATTTTCCATGGTTTGATGTACAATCAAACCTGGAGTTTGGCAGACAACGGACACTTGTTTCAGCTTAATTATTCCAAATTTCTATTACAAAACAAAAAGAATCGTACCAAGCCCTAAATGCACATCAAACAAAATTTGCAAAAATAATAAAAAATTGATACTGCAAGTTTAAGTTGGGCTCGTTTATTTACACACATCTTTTATACATCACAAGTGTTTGATCTTTGTTCAATTGTGCATCATGGTTGAATATCTCGCGAACACGCCCACTCGATACAAATTACAGGTAACAACCATAAACGTGAAACTTACTAACAGCTAAAAGTACAGTAAAGAAATTTTTGGGGAACATTGACACTTTGAAATGAAAAAAAAAAAATCATTTCAATTTTCAAAGGATTTAAAAAAAAAATCCTTTAAAAATTGATTCAACAATAAAAAGTGTCCCTATGGACAATTATTATAACTATATTGTATTCTAAACTTTCTTTATTTTAAAAAATAAAGGGGAAATACTAAAAAAAAAATTTTAAACAGTGTTTTATTTTTCTAGCATTCCATGGATATCTCTATGGATACCTATAAAGTAAATGAATTGTAATCTATATAGAATTTTTTTTCACTCTCCTTTAAAAAACCCCCACACAAAACAGTAATGACACACTCAAATCTTTTATACCATACAAAACTATGTACAAGCTTATTATTACAAGTCACCAGGTGGGTCACCATAGAAACAAGAAATATAGATACCTAATTACTGTATCCTAGTATCCAAAAAATTCTTGAGGACTAAATTAAATTTAATAGTTATATGAATTACAAGCACACAAATTTAATTACTGGTAATAACTGGTTTTAAGAATAATTTCAGAGAGAATTTGCCATTTTGTCTCTGGTTTCTATTTGCGAGTCTGGTGCATTTTATTATCTCCAATTCACTGAGACAGAAGAGAGAGAAGCAATTTGCAGTACGTCAGCCAAAGTGCAAATTTGTGTAGAGGTAGTCAATTCCTTCTCTCCCCTAACTCTGACAGAGTACAGGTGGTCGATTCGACTAGTCAGACATCGCAATCCATCAACTCAGCACCATAACCAAGGAGATTGTAATAAACAAGCCCCAGTACTCACACCATCACACCGGAATTATCTGTGGCCTGAGAGAGCAATATCATGTCCAACATCCTGATAACACCTTACAAAATCTAATGCTTCAGATATAGTGCACAGAATCTGCGAGCTCTAGGAAATTTCTGTTACAGATCCGAGTGAGTGGAGGTGGATGGGAGTCCAAGCTCTCTGATCAAAATGTACAGAATCGAAACCAGAACAAAAATGGCTGTCCCCAGTAGTATCCATAGTAACTCGTCTCCATGGTAATCCACCTGGCTCATGGTCAATCCAACTCGTCCGGTCTCACCGGTCTTTTTAGCGGAATCATGCTCTTTTTGTCTTTATCTCGGGAAAGGGCTTTTCTCATGTCTACAAGTATAAAAAAAAGGAAATATATGATTTTGGACTTAAAGTTGAATATATGAATGTAATTTTTGGCATTTTACATTCATTATGACAAAACAATTTTGAGAACAATGGCATATAGATAGTTTTACCATTTTTATCACATGAGTCACATTGACATCAAGGCTGACTTGCTTGAATATACTAAAAATAAGATAATCAGGAGTGCACAAGCATAAATGCTTTCCAAAGCCCACTGCCAAAAAGCTAGTGTCTTCCTTTAATCAATAGTTGATAGAATTTATGGGAAGTGGTTTTGGAATTTCATTAAAAAAATTATTAAATGATGGTTATGATAAAACTTCTTAAGATGACAGAGATAGAAGAGCTGGAAATAACCTAATCATACATAAATCCTAAAAAACCTTGTGACAAAAAAAGTCACTAAGTTGGTGATAAGTTGAGATTAAAGTTGGAGGATCTGTCTGCAATCTAGGGCTGTATCAATACATGAAGTTCCCTTATTTCTCCCACTGAGAATTGTGAATCTCCAAGCTCTACCAGAAAATCCACCGTCAGGCCAGACATGTCATAAAACAATTGGCAGCATATACAGAACTGTCTCAACTTGGGTGAACTTCAGCTTCCTAGTACTTTTATGAGATAGTTAGAGAAATCTGCAGAGCCTAGAAGCAGTGGATTATGGGATGAGAAAACCTGTGTGTTCTTCCCATCTGCCATTATATACCTGCTGCATTGTCTTCTGTAAGATATTCCGAAGCTTTAAATCTGAGTCAGATGATTTATCGTGAAATGAAAAATGCCATATGATTTTTTTTTATCCTGATGTTGAGGGTATTTTCAGGTGATTGAACCCTACATTTATTTTGATAGTGCACAGAAGGTATACTAATCTAAAATCATATCTTGAAAATATTGGGGTGAAAAATATCCCCATCTAACAGCCAAATTTTGACTGATCTAGACAAATTACATCTCAGAGGAAAGTATCACCTATTTTTCAAATGGATTTTTTTGTTAAGTGTGCGTAAAAATTGAATTATTTCAAAATTGCAAGATAATCTTTGAACCAGGTGTGGTTAAATGAACAAATTATACAACCCGTGAAAATCAGCTCGAAATCACAAAATCTAAGTCCCATCTTATCTACAGAGCTTATCCCATCCATTCATAAAATTCAAAATCATCAATCACCTCAAGTAATTATTCTTGGTGTTAAAAAAAAATTCTCAGTATACTTCAAACAAACCTGAAAACCCGATAAAATATTTGAACCCGAGTGCATTGTATTTACGTGAACCTAAGCAGATGACCCCGACAAGGTAACTCAAGGGGTGTGCAAATTTATTCACAGCAAGCAAGACTTAATTGTGGAATTCCTTGGAGTAAAAAAGATGAACTTGTTTCCAAATTGTAAAAAAATGGATTTCATATGATTGTACCAAAAAAATAAAATTCAATTAAAGGAATTTTAGAGTTCTTGTTTTGTTCCTTTGATTCAGAAAAGGTCTGGAGTAAAAAAATGTTCAATATGAACTTGTTTCCATACTGTGAAAAAACAAACTTCATGCAATTGTACCAGAAAAAAAATTCATTTATAAAAATTTCAGAATTTGATTTCCGAAAAGATTTGGATAATTCATGGGTCTTTTATCTGAAGTATCAAACTTTTATATGTTGATTAAATAGATAAGTATATTGAATTAAATCGCATAAAAACATGTTTGGATTTTACATTACAGTCAATGTGTTAAATAATGCAAACTGGAATACAGCTGCAATCATTTATTGTTGCATCATAAAAATAATGTGAAATATACCACATGCAAAGGAAATGAAATTTGGCACTTTCAGAAACATTTTATTACTCAATCTATCTTACATTTAAAAAAATTCTGCTCTTTGAATTTTTAACCTTTGAAATTTACTAACTTAAATGATAATGTAATAATTTCTTTTCAAAGGCAACCTTTGCTTTAATTGTGTTTGAGAGTTGATTCGTGAGTGAAATGTTAAAAGACTGAAAATGGTTGAGATGTATTGTTAGAACTTTCCCAATGTCTGCATCTTGCTTGAGTATTGCAAGAAATTTTATACCCAGAGAAATCTGTTCATAAATTTTTATAGAATGCTAGAAAAGCTACTCTAATTATGACAATGGATCAGACATTTATGCCAAATATGTTTTTATATCTACTGGTAATGTAATATCTAAAATTGTAAAATTAAGCAATATAAATGTACATATCAAAAAGCCTATGCTTTAATTAATCACAAAAGTCAATTAAATTCAATAAGCCTAAAAAGCTAATTGATGCACATTTCAAATAGTTTTCAAACTTTTTAAACCATGCAAAGAATTTTGATGCATAAGAAGAGAAGAGGCTGATTGCATAACAGCTTGTAGTGGTAATATAGAAGTTCTTCTTTCATTCTCTTTACATATCTAAAGAGATGAATTTTGTTTGGCATTTTTGACGTCCATTAATTAAAAATTGTGAAAATGCACAGATCTCTGCAAAGTGTCAAATACTGTAAATGAATTAAATTTGGCTGTGTGTTCCATTTAGCACTTGTAGTGGAAAGGCAGATTCCGCTAAATCAAGTCCATTACTAAATGTCATGTTCAAACACAGGAGAATAAGAACATAAAGAATTGTGCTTTTTGTACATTTGTAAATATTTTTGTTTTGTACCTTATGTACCATTGATATGGTTTGAGAGAAATAAAAACATTGCTTATTCAATCATATGCTAATTGTTGGAAAATCAATTTTCTATATGTATCGTACATGCTAATCATAGTACATTAAACAGCAACCTCAGGGTCATGACGCACTCAATCTTTGTGCCAAGTATTCTCTTATTTTTTTCCTGATATCTAAAAAGGTATATACCTGAAAAATTAAAAGTGCCATGTTGTAAAGGATGATGATGATGTTCCTTGACCTTGATCAAATGACCTCAGTTCAAGGTCATGACACTCTCAGGTCATATGCAACCTTTTGTACCAAGTAATGGTTTCTGATATTTTTTCTTTTAAAAGTTATAGACAGGAAACAAAATTAATATGGATAGGCAGACAACAGGCAGAGAAATGATGATTCCTTTATAACCCTCCTCCCCCACCAACTAAAAGCTTTGTTTTATAAACAATCAATGATCCTAGATTTTCAACATTAAAAATAACACCCCAAGATGAAAAAAAAAACTAACAAAAGAATTTGGTTACCGGAATTAGGGTCTCAAGTTTATTTTATGTTAATTTAATAAGTTCAAATTTTCCAGGGGGGGGGGGGGGGGGTGTCTGGACCCCAACCCCCTCTAGATCCAAGCATGTAATGACTATGGCACTAACTATCTGTGCTTTTGTTTTCTTAAGAGCTGGTAAAGGGAAAATTCATAGACTGTCAGGCACTCTGAATTGTTTTCAAAGACTTTCATCGACCATAGTAACATTCAAAACTGCTAACCATTGAGAGTAATGATGATCAGCTATAGAGGTTAATTTTTTGGTTTTTTCTTTAATTGAGGTGAACAAGCGCATATTGATAACAGATAATTTCTGAGCCCAAGCAGCCATCATCATCAATCTGTCCATAACGTCTACAGTAAGTGCTACCATTGGTCTGTCTAATGACAGGATGATGTGGGAGTTGGTGTCTGAACATTTCAGTGAGTTTCTCTGTCTTCTCCTTTCAGTCTACCCCTTGTCAGAACACCTTTCACACTTCCATTGTTTATCTGACATTGATGAAAAAGGAATGAACAGGAAGCTGATTTGCTGCATCACACACTGCCACAAAATTCATACATGCAATTACATTTGACAAAGACACTTGGGCATGTGCTATTCTTGTTCTTTATTTTGAAAGGAAAAAATCTGTTGTCATTTTTATGCTTACAGCACTGATGGCAACATGATGTTTTAATTACTTGAAATCTTTTACGACCCTTCTTCTCAAATGAAATTTCCTCTCAAACCTTTATCATATTTCATTATTGAGATGACAAAACCAATTACAATTGAATTTTGTTTTTATTTATGAATTGGACAAAGTACATAGGTAGTAATATGATCACTGTAAAATTTGGCATCTCTCATGATGTTGAAATATGTCTATATTCCCAGCTTGGGGTGGAAGTTGATATATCATATATCATTCATGTACATGCCACAGTTACACAAACCCAGGACTACCAGTTTTGTTTATTTGTATGACATCAAAGCTCATCTCCACATAAATCATAGGTGAAGTTATATACATAACCCCAACACTGCGATGATAAAATCAGACACCTTTCTAGTTAACCAAAGCCACTCTGTGGTCTGAACATCATTTATATAACATATCAACTGCACAGCATGCAGGAGACAAAGAAGAGATTAATGTAAACCTACAGAGTTCTCAGAAACAAAAAATAAACATGTGTCAAAACAGAGTGGTACATGTTCCATGTGATCAGTAAGAAAAAAATGGCCCCTTTGCTTTTAACATCAGAGAAGGATGGATGGAAAGATGGATGGAAGGAGGTTTGAAGGGAAGTATTGAAGGATAGACGGAGAGATGAAAATATCTCTGGTGCTTCCATCTGCTCCCTCTTGATACCCGCACCTTTCCACATTCTTACATTACTTCCGAGCTTCATGAGAATCCTTTAATTTCTAGTGGTTTCAATTTAGCCTCTTATGACTCTTAACATACTGTGAATTCTTCACACTTCATACTCAACTGTAAAAAAAAAATACAACTTTTCACATACTCTGCCCACCCATGTATTTTACTCAACATCTGATATTTTATTTTTATAAAATTGGAATCTGTCCTGAGGGCATGCTATATTCTTTTACTTCTGAATTCTGTAATGGTAGTTCTACTCAACCCAACCCCCCACCTCCCTTTCCACAAAAAGATATGCCTGAGAATTTTCAGACATCACAGAATCAAAATGAAGGTTATGTATTTGCAAAGATTGGTATAGTCAATTATTAAGCTGCTCTAAATGATTCTGAAGTCAAGATAAAATAAACAAAAGAACACCAGAAGACAATCTTTTCTCACTGATTGGTAATGATCCCCACCAGAACTATGAATTCATGCTACAAGATCAAGTGTTATTATAGCTTCTCATCAACCAAGAGCTTTTGATTAAAACCAACTGTGTATCTATATTTTAAAAGTTTTTTTTTTTTACCTATTTAAACTCCAAATAAACAAGTTTGTCCATCCATTAGACGGTGATAGTGTGTGTTTAACAGGTTCATTTAATGAAAAATAAACAAATTCACAGTATAGTGTTATCAAGCTGTTGAATTCAGCATTTTCTTCTTTTCAATTTGGCCCAGTTTTCAGACTTTGGTTATAGTTGTATACTGTAAGCAGCTCAGGGCAAGATTTGATCTATTTCACTTTGGTCGATTTCTAAATAAAAAAGCAGCTGAACTGACAATATGTTTGGTTTTTCTATAATTATCTTAAACGACTTGCAAACTCCAGGAAATTGTGTTTTCTGATATGTCTAACAACAGCAGTTACAACATAGAAATCGAGTGAAACTCTTGTCAAGGTGCAAATCTCTTCT
The DNA here is from genome assembly GCA_016163765.1 of Magallana hongkongensis. Taxonomy (NCBI): domain Eukaryota; kingdom Metazoa; phylum Mollusca; class Bivalvia; order Ostreida; family Ostreidae; genus Magallana; species Magallana hongkongensis. The sequence goes on along the minus strand of WFKH01006014.1, from coordinate 14,192,231 downwards.
CTTTCCTTGCATAAACCTGAAGAGCCAATGATATTCATTCCTACAAATTTATCTCTTGGAAAGCTGAACTTCTTAAAGAAACAGCTGACGATTTCAGCAATTTCTCCTGACAATAGTTCTGTGGAAAAAAATCAAACCCTGCAGATTCCAGAACAATTGAATACTTGAAGAAACTTGAAATATGTAACAACTTCGATCTTTGAACCCCTACAATTTTTGTTTTAATTGAAGAATAAATATTCTCTGCATTGGTAATTATTCTGACAGTCCTATTATAATAACTATCGAAATAAACATGTTTATCATTTGTTGCCAATTTTAATCATCTGCAGTTCTTGATGCAAATCGGTGGAAGCAAAGTAAAATATAAACAGCAATATGTTTGAAATTTTAGACATTTCCTAAATGTCATCAGAGGATTTTAGATTTCACTTTCAAAAATAATAATTGTGATTTAGGCTTTCAAATACAATAATGGTGATTAAGGATTTCACTTTCAATTATAATAAACAAAAATATTTTAAAAAATTCTGATTATCTGTTTACAGCTTCATTATAGCATAATGCTCAGAGCTTATATTGGTGAAGTCCAGTAAATTAAATTTGATTTTCCTGCACAGCAAGATCCTATTCTCTGAACAATGAGGCCTCCTCTATTCTGAAATATTCGACTTAATTCTGTCATGACATATCAACCATATGATATTTACATCCACAAATCTTTTTTCCTTTATTCTTAAGAAAAACACATTTTTATTCATAATCCAATAAACAAACTGGTGAGTCTAGTAATTAAAGCATTTTTGCCAATTTTTCTATAAATACATGCATTTTTTTTTGTTTACAACTATTCAAAACTACCTATACACAAATGGGATCAAAATACTTTTTATTCCAGATTTTTTTATGTTTATTTAAATACCACTAAATAATTGTTTACAACTATTGCAGGATGGGTTATGATATATAGGTTTTTTTTTAGGTTTACTTTTTCTACTTTTACAATTTTCTTGAGTGGTTGATGCACTTAAGAATATAACAAGCCATTCACAAAAGATGACTGCAAAATATTTCAAGTACATGTATTAAACTTCCAAACTTGACAATAAGATTTGATAATTTGTTATACCAATACTTTTACTCACCTACACATATAACTAATCATAGAAATATTCAAAGAAAAATATATAAGACTTAAAATATAAATGATTAAATACTATCTTTGCTAGTTCCTACCCATAGATGAGATAGAAGGACTGGGATAATAATGACCATTGCAGAAATATATTGAATACATGCATAAAACAACAACAAAAGCATTTCATGTTCATGACTGTACTCTCAGTACTTTGATTCCCATCCTAAAGTCACCAGCACTTTCTTTAGGTACAAAAAGTTTGGCTGTACATGTATGATTATCCCATTACAATCAGCTCTTTGCATGTGTAACATTATCTTTATCATTATCAAGAAGAAGAAAAAAACCTCTTGATGTTCTTTAAAGCCTAAAAAAACAAAGGCATCAGTGATGGCCATAGAAAATGGATTAAGGCATTCTCTGTAAGCATTATGTAACTTTTGATATTCTGCAGCAGTCATGGCAGGGTGTGGTTTAATTTCTGTCTGGCAGAAACTAAGGAGATCAAACCGAACGAACATAACAACTTCAGGAACACACTTAAATGTATACTCTTCTTGATAATCTACAATGACGAATTTTTATGTACATTGTTAAAAAAATTTCTTGTCTGACAGTTATTCTGTCTGTACTTTCTGATCTTTTAAATCATGACTCCATTATAAAGTTTATCTATCTTCCTTCAGTCTGACATCTTATTCACAATATTTTTTTTTTCAAATACCCGGTATGATGATTAGAAAATATAAACATTTTTTTTTTAAAATACAGGTATTTTTTGTTAATATATGCATGGATTTTTTTCTCATTGGGTCCATTTCTGAAAAATAACAGCATTAATGAAGCAAATTGATGATGCCCTCTTCCCTGTGCTAGAAAAAAGACTAGTTTATAAAAAACAAGAGGCCCATGGGCCACATCGCTCACCTGAACAACAGTTCCTTGTAACATTCAATTTGGTATCGTATGCTACTTCTATTTTAAACTTTGAAACCCTTTCTGGGGCCCCAGTATTGGTCCAGGGTTTATGGTCGGCTTTAACAATTTAGAATCTACACTATTTGAGGATGCTTGCATAGTAATCTCACAAACTGTAGGATTGTAATTCTCGAGAAGAAAATTTTTAAACATTTTCCATATATATTTCTATGTTAAACTTTGAACCCCTTCTGGGGCCCCAGTATTAGATCGAGGGTCACGGCTTTTATAATTTAGAATCTACACTATTTAAGGATGCTTACGTAGTAATATGACAAAATAAAGCAGTGTAGTTCTCGAAAAAAAGATTTATAAACATTTTCCATATATACTTCTACGTTAAAATTTGAATCCGTCTTGGGTCACCAGTATTAGTCCAGGGGTTACTATTTTAAAAATATTGAATCTACATTATCCAAGGTTGCATGCATATTAATCTCACAAATTGTAGCATTGCAGTTCTCTCGAGAAGATTTTTAAACATTTTCCCTATTTACTTCTATGTTAAACTTTGAACCCCTCTTGGGGCCCCAGTATTAGATTTTACTAAATTAGAATCTACAATAGCCACGGATGCTTGCATAGTAATCCCACAAACTGTTGCACTGTAGTTCTTGAGAAGAAGATTTTCAAACATGTTCCCTATATATTTTTATGTTAACTTTAAACCCCTTCTGGGTCCCCAGTATTAGTCTGGGGGTCACGGCTTACACAAATAAGAATCTTGACAATTTGAGGATGCTTGCATAGTAATCCCACAAACTGTTGCATTGTAGTTCTTGAAAAGAAAATTTTAAACACGTTCCCTATATACTTCTATGTTAAAATTTGAAACCCTTCTGGGGCCCCAGTGTTGGTCCGGGGGTCACAGCTTTTACAATTTAGAATTTTCACTATTTGAGGATCCTTGCATAATAATCTCACAAACTGTAACATTGTAGTTCTCGAGAAGATTTTTAAACATGTTTCCTATATATTTCTATGTTAAACTTTGAACCCCTCTTGTTGCCCCAGTATTAGTCCGGGGGTCACAATTTTAACAATTTAGAATCTACAATAGCCAAGGATGTATGCATAGTAATATCTCAAACTGTTGCATTGTAGTTCTTATAAAGAAGATTTTTAAACATTTTCCTATACATGTTAAACTTTGAACCCCGCCTGGGGCCCCAGTTTTGGTCCGGGGGTCACGATTCTTACAATTTATAATCTTCACTATATGTACAAGCTTTTGTGTAAATATTGGCGTTTCTGGTGCAGTGGTTCTTAAGAAGAAGATTTTTAAACATTTTTCCTATGTGTTTCAATGTTAAACTTTGAACTCCGCCTGGGGCCCCTGTTTTGGTCCG
>WFKH01006014.1:14143782-14183766 GCA_016163765.1 Magallana hongkongensis | reverse complement strand
CTTTCTTACATTATAGTGATCTTTACATGTTTGATAGATTAGGATCTATCATAATTATGCTGATAGCAAAACTCCACTAAAATATGAGAGCATCAAAAAATTCTCTTTTCATTTTGCAACTTCTCAAGCAAGTAATTCACTGCGAAGTCTAAACATGCATAAATTAAAATTCAAGCAATTTTTCAAAATTGAAATTGACAGTGATAAAGTCGGTAACATATGCTCTGGAATGAAACTAAATTATCAAGACATTTAACTCCTAGAACATCAATAGTGTTTGACATTCCCTGATTTAGATATGGCAAATAACAAATGGCATTTTATTGCCAAGTTTTTTTTATTGGTTTAGATATCATGCATTTTAGAGTTGCTCCCTTCAAACTATTTGATTTTTTACACTTTCTTATAATTGGAACAACAGGTATACATAACAACCAGACATTTTTTACTAAGAAGGCCGACCTTGTAAAAGAACATTGACTTCCACATTTTTCTGAAGTAACAGCACTACACACTTTATAACTTTACAAATATATATTTTTTGATTTAATTAATTGCAATTTAGACACCACTGTATATGAATAACTTTCCTTCCATCAAATGGTTTTCATATAACTTTTGATAATTACAATTGCTACAAAAAAAGATAATCCCACTCAGCTAAAAATACTGTGTATTAGTCAGCCTTCAACTAACTTCACCAATTAAATGTACAACAATCATAACTTATATATCCTTCAGGTTTGAATCAAGGAGACCACAACCGTATTTTAACAAAATGATCAGTGCTCTTAAAATGACACAGAGGCCTCTGATCCGAAATTCATGTACTTGAAATCAGATGAAAAAGAAAGATAACTCCTACTTATCCATAAGAACAGAGGAGTGCAATGATTACTTCCCCTTACCATAAGCATCTTCATCCACATCTCCAGAGTAATATTCCAGCACAGTCCTGTAGACCTCGTAGCCAAGTTTCCTGTACATATTCACAGCTACTTTGTTTGAAACTCTCACAAACAGGTCCACAAAAAAGCACTTCTTCCTGAAATGCAAAGTGAATAAGAAGGGTAGTTTTACTGAATTTGCTTTCACCTGCATTATTAAGTCATAAAACATTTCATTTCCAAATTTGTACATTCACATCTGGTTATCGGTAATTTAACAAATTGACCTAGAGGTCATCACATGGTGTAGAAAAGAATATTAATGGATTCAAATAAATCTATGATTTGTTGGGATGACATTTCGTAGACTTTCTTCAGAATTTATGTATGATGAATGAAGACTGTTTTTACAATTTGTTTAGGATGTTAATTTGTAGTTGAATGGTACCCTACAATTGAGCCCTTAGGAATTCTTATGATTCCACATATCTAATGAGGTTACAGTTAAATAAATGAAATGACAGATGATAAAAAATATTTAATTTGTCAGGGGAGAAATGATAACTTTGCTTCCCACAAATCACTCTTCCAGTTATAAAAAATATTTTTTTTGTATTAGAAAAAAGTGGTATGAAATAATCTGTCATAAGAAAACATACTGTTCTGATATTTGTTCAAGGTTATTCATCAGTTTTCCTGCTAATCCCAGACGCCGGAATTCTGGAGCCACTGTTAGTGCAGTCACGTGACCATGCCACTTTTCTCCACCCCCTTCTGCTTTCCCCATAACTGCAGTGTCAGCAAAAAAGATTTTTTGAAATAGATATGGTAATAAAGTGTCAGTGCCTTTCTAATCAACAATTTCTAAGACAGACTACACAGTATCGAGGCATCAGTGCATAAATACCTTTATCATTATGTAATATTACCTTTACTTATAACAATACAGTGAAAAAAATCAGTACACAACTTTGGTTTGCTTACTGTATCCCATGATCCTCCCTCCAGCAGACTCGCATGTCTGGAAGTATTCAGGCCACCGTGCCAAATACTGCATGTAAAATGGGAGGCCATACCACCATAGTTAAGAAGTTTTATAAGGTTCAAGATCATATATTTAAACATGTAGTATCCTTTCAAATCAAATTTGCTAAATACTTTTGGCCAAAGATATTACTGACAAAGATTATTACCTACTCACATCTTTGGTATACATTTGAATGAATCTTATGCTCTAACATCACAATTTATTTTTTAGTAATATTTGATAAAATAAAATGAAATACATGTACATGTATTACTATATAGAGTTCTATCATTACAATGATTGTGTCCTAAGGAGCTGTCAGAGGTCACAGTAAGATTATGTTTACTAATGTATTACATGTACCAAATAAATTCATAAATTACATGCTGTTTACTACAATGATCAATGTACACCAGATCTTGTGATATTAATATTATATATGACCTGACTTGACCACACAACCTCTATTCATAAATTTGGCTCAGTGATTTCTAGTTATAAATCATCAATTAATTCAATACATGTTTTTTGACATTAACATTTTTAGAAACTGCTTAAAGGATACCGTTTCTGTCAGAGGATCTAAATTCCTGAAAGGGAAAGAAAATGTAATCAAGATTGTGAATGTGATCATGTTGAAAGTCATATTTGTTGAGAAATAATATTGCAATCAAATGGAAAATTTTCGAAGCTTTCAGTCCATACTGGTGAAGTCGATATATTGAACTATTCTCGAAATATACGCAAAATAATAACAATCAATCAATCAATCAAGAGCATGCATGTGCTGTACATTTGCTGTTTTCATTGACAATTTAACAATTCAACACAACTGCAATGATGTTCTGCAATGAAGGAGAAATAGATACAGTCTGGAACAACAACTTCATATACATACACATTGTTAAATCTGAACAAATCTTCGCAAACAAAAGGCCGGATCGTGGTCATGTTTTCTTCTTCTTCAATTAAGTTTGGTATGTCGTTCCCGATCTTAATACTGAGTTAACTCAAATGTTAATTTTGATAATATTTTTTTTATGTATAGTAAAAGACACCAAGAAATAATTAAAGATAGTGTTGGCTTTCGTAAGTTAAAAAATTGGAAATATAGATTCAAAATGCATTTTTATTTATAAAAACATCGGGGTTGATGTTCAGTTGCGATGTGCACTTCCGCTTGTAAACAAAGATGCGGCAAACTTGAATAATGTTGGTAAGTAACATTGCATTTAGTCTTAAATCACGTTACTATTCTTGATTAAACATTGTCATTTGCCAAAAACAATTTATTTTCCGCGGCTTGTTGTCTTGACGAAGTGCTAATGAGTTCAGGACACAGGCGTTCGGATTTAAAATTCTTGGAGACAGAGCAAGTTTGAACATGTGTATGCAAGAAGAATTTGACATAGCTGGATTGTTTATTTTATAAGGAATGTTTCTTTTTTTCGTTTAAACAATGCACTTTTGCATTTTTTTAATGTAAGTTGTTATTGGAATTCTTTTTATTGTTGCTGCTGTTAGGAAATTAACCTATTGAAAAGTTTTCTTGCAGGTGAAATATTAATGATTTGTGCATGCTATAAGAATAGGAGTCTGGTGGCATCGCTACCAGTTTTATATTCGAAATTTTGCATGATGCCTTTCTATGCATTGTCTTTTTATTTTGATTTCCTATTCTTACACCATAGATAAGATGATCGGGTCCTTCACATTTTAATACACAACTATTGTGAAAATGTCATCTTCAGAGGACCCCATATTTGTGGGGCTGGACCAGAAATTTGACAAGGTCCTGGCAGATATGAAACCACACGTACTTAAACTACCTCACAAAACAGGTAAGTAATAAGATCAAAGCAAGTTTTCTGCATGCATGAAAGTTTATTGTCTTTGATTTCCCCAATTCCCATCACCTTTTTTGACCCAGTAAATTCCATTATTATTTCAGAAATAGTAGAGTAAAAATAGTTTATTTATTAATAACTAAGAAATGTCCAAAGAAATTCAAAATTGGGTTTTGAATGTTGGTCTATGCAATTTGTAGATCGCCAGAAGTGTGCCATTTGGATTAAGAAGTTATGCGAGCCTGTGACCGGGATAACAGGAAGGTTTGAATTGCTATGCTTATTTATCATTTTAAAAAAAAGCATACAGATAACTTATCAAGTCATGATATACTGTTTTTGAATAATGTTCAAGAGGCTAAAGAATTTTTTTAAAAAATCTTTTTAAAATTAGTAAAAGCATGCATGTATATGAAATGTTCACAGGAAAAATAGGAATGCCTATGCCCAGCTAATGCTTCACATGTTAAAGAGAGGCGTGTTAGAAGGTCCATTCACAAGTAAACCTCAGGAGGGGCCGCTGCCAACCTTGCCACCATATATGGTATTAAACTATATGATACCGGTAACATTCATCACGATCTATATGGTCATATTTAATAAATAGAAACCAAAACTATAGACAAAATTTTTCATGTTCATATTTAATGCTAACATTGTCAAATGAAAATGAAATTTTTAAAAAGACTCAGATGCTTATTTCACCCACATACATTTATTTATCGGGATTTTTGATGCATGTACAAATATTTTATCTTTCAGTCTATTTATTTTGATGAGCCTTCAGATAAAGGATCCGATGATGTAAGTCTAATGAATGAAATATCGAAACATCTTTGTGTAAAATATCTATGATAATTTATGAGGGAATAAAAGATTTTTCTGGCGGCATTATGAAAAATATTTTTGCTCTTTTTTCCAAGGAGAAGGTGCCTGATTGGGTGGCAGGCGAGCTAACAAGTTCTGTTGGATCGTCACTCTTCCGTTCCAATATTGGAAACCCTGCTGCATCATCGACATGGAAGTCGGGGTTGTCTCCCATTCGTTACGAGTCTTCACCTAGAAGGTACTCCTCTAAAATCCCTGTTCCAAAAAGTCCGACATCACCCAGGTACGCTAAGCATGTTCAGTAGAGCATGACCAGTTAGCCAAGTGATGCTTTTCTCACTGTATTGGTTCAAGTGCACAGAAGTTTGATTTAATAGATACCAGATTAGACAAAATTGATTTTTATGTAGTTTCTTGGTTGAATGTGTAAAACTTTAAAAGAATTTATGTGAAGTTCAGTAGATACTTTGCTCTCTCGCAAAACTTTATGCACAATTAGTTATGAAATTTTTCATGAAAGAGACAGTTTGCTTTTCCAAATCATTTGGAAAATATTGTTTTGTGGCAATTATCGCATCTTAATGTATTGAATCTGAAAACCAACTTATCAGTAAAATGATTTACATGTTTTTGGGTGGGAGACATGTGCACTGAACCTATACTGGTGCCAGGGTAGACTGCATGCCAAGTGCATGATGGGATATTAATGCATGATGTAAGGTAATGTAATTTTAACAAATCTGACATGTCTCAGCGTGAATTATAATTACCGTACAAAATATGTATTCTTACTTAATATTCATACATGTTATTGATGTATATTATTTTCAACATGATAAACGTGTATTAACTTTGATATTTATTTGTATACATATTATACATGGTATCCATTGAAGCAGAAAGTTTAACAATTGCTTTGAGTGTGTGAATAGTATATCAAGTGTTCTAACACTGTTTAAGTAAAGATTTGAAAACATAGCCATCCATTGCTTTGGTAAATGTAATAAATGAAAGTTAAATATGAGAGATGAGATGTAAAATATGCATAGAATTTAAATTAAAGATTAAACTAGTTGCAAACCATGAGCCAGTCCATTTCACTGCCCACAATTTTGTGGCTGAATGATGTTAAGTTCTCTCATTTTCAATAAAGATTAAGAAATACGAACTTTGAAATCAAGATAAATGTCCATTGTAACACATTATCTTAGATATACCCATATTTATCCTTTTATTCATGCGAAGTTTACATCATACAGCTATAGACTTGTGAAAGTAGAATGGACAGTAACTGGAGGCTTCCAAAGATGAAAGGTGGTCAGGTTTTTAATTCTATGAAATTTGGTTGACAGGCGTCCTCATACTAGTCTCGGATTTGACCTAGATAAAGCCCCTGGGTTGACCTCCCCTACGCGGGGCTTGGAGCAGCCAGAGTTTGTCGGCACTGCATACGTAAGTTTACCTACATAAGAGTTTGTCCCACTTACTGGTACTATTTATGTGTATTAGCCTGAATTTGATGACTTACAAAGGGAAGCGGGTCCATGTTTATATCAGTCAGTAATGTGTGTTGAGCTTACAGGCTGTGGTCTACCATTACATTGCTTATCTTCCCTCCTTGCATTAATTTCATATGAACACAGAAACAAATTGTTTACTTTCTATTAAGAAGTATGTGCTAAGTCAGTTCTTCTATCCTGCATGCTAATTTCCAAATTCAAGTTTAAATGGATATAAGATTCCCCATCATTAACTAACAACAATCTGTAGATACTGAGGAAATTTTCATACATCTTGACCCTTTGCGTTGTTTTATAATGGACTCATGAGAGTTTATTGTACAGTGAGTACAGTCTTGTGAAAAATGGTTTACATAAAAGATCTGAAAAAAGGTAGAAGTATTCTTTGGAATTTTCTGAGGGAAAAATTGCATGGTGTGTGTACTGCTTAATTAAATGTCTTTAATTCACAATGTGAAGCTTTCAGTCTTTTACACAACAATCTGTGTTTATATGATAAAGCTTTGTCAGCAAGATTTTTGGGAAAATAAAGTCCAGTACATAGAATACTGTAAATGTATTATATTAAGCGTAACTATACCATATTTGGCAGAAAATGATTTTTCAACAAAAACACCAAAAAGAATACGTTATAGCATACCTGGTACATATTAGACAAGAAATGCCAGATTTTTTGATGCTATCATATAAACACAGCAAGTCGTCTACGTATGTAAACCCTGGTTAATAATCTACTGACAGGACGACAGTTTCATTGACTTCCGCAAACCTACAATAAAGACTGCTCATTTCCTGCTTGATGACAAACCTAAATTTGATTTGCTTGGTGAGTCCATATAGCTGTAGAGAAATCAAACTTAAAAGTAACTTATTCTTTACGAATGAAATTTTTGTCTTTAAATGCACTAGTTTTGTATATTTTCAAAGCAGTCTTTATTGGTGAGGTAACATCATGTTTGCATGTTTTCATTAGATGGTGACAAGAAAAAGACTGCAATGTTTAGTACAAAGGTAAGATTGGTTGTACCAGGGAGCAGTTATTGCATTACTGTATAATTTACTCAGGAAATTCACTACTATATTTATTGTTCAGTTGTACAACACAGTTAAAACATCATATTGCATTAGACCACTGTCAGATTGCAGGTTGCTTCTTGTTTTATTACTTTGTTAATACATCATAGTTGTACAAGAAACTAGGGAGAAATCTTACCTATACTTTAGTATTCAAGAAATCATTAAATGTGCTAAAAAATAAAGTTTGACTTCAAATTATGATAGATTAAATCCAATTTGTTCAGCACTATTTGGCATTTTAGCATAAAGCAACAGTTACTGCCATCTGACATTATTCATTCTCTTGTACCTATATACTAATCCTGATTTGTGTCTATTTTGCACTAACCCTATTCAATTTCTTAATTCTTTTTCATGAAAATAAATTCTGGATTAGATTTTTAAGTGGTAAATGCTTTATGTCATGTAACCAAAACTATTATACAACTGGCTGCTTCGTCAAAGAGCTACCTATGATGAATCAAAGTATTTAGAGTACTGAAAGTCAATCTTCAGTTAATGTAATTGTACACTTTTTTTTTTATTTATAAAAATGACAAATTCACATTTTCATTTGTGATCCTAATAGATTGGTTGCTAATGATGCAAGAATTTACTGAGTTTTTGGCCCAGTTTTTAGAAAACACATACACATGTATTACAGGAAGTGAAAGATAGTGGCCGATCATACCGTAAAATGTTGAATTTTTTAGTATATGAAATTTTGATGCACCAAACAAGCTTGCAAACCACTTTCCAGTACTATCAGTACTTTGATTAAGAAATTGGGTGGGATTTTGATGACCATTACATTGATGTAAATCTATCGTAATTGAAGCAATTTTATCTCTGAGAAGCATTTTCTCTGTGACTCACTAGCATAAATCAAATTAGATTTCCCTTAACTTTTGGGGCAGAAATCAGACAGCCAATTAACAAAAATATGATTATATCCCCATTACAGAATAATTATTGACAAAAAGCCACAATGCTGAGAAAACCTTCCAAAAACAAGCATAAACTAAATAGAAAACACTGACATAAATGAGCCAGACTTTGATGATGGTTGCTGTTGTATTTGTAGCCCCCGGATGAAGACCTGAGTCAGCCCTCGCCTCCCTACACCAAGACCACCAGTAACTTATTTGGCAGTGAGTACAACCCTTGTTGTGTGTCAGTTTGTGTACCGTTGTCTATATGAAGTTATCGCTATTTATCATAAATGAAGCCTAAGCTTCTAATAATGAATACCCATGTGATCAATAAAATAAACTGAATGAATACCTTAATATTTTTCAAGCTGGTTAATCCTTTGATCTCAGGAAAGATAGATTTGATTAGGCAGAAAAACATTGTAGATTGATTAAATGGTACACTGAATTGTTATAAAATTCATGGGTAAATGTTTTTAACAGGCACTGGGGCATCAACCACATTTTTCAATGACCAGTCAAGGGATCTAGAAAAAGATGTAAGTCTATTCCTGCTAAGCTGTGATTTTTTAAAATGAGGTTGTAGGAGTAGGAGGGGGTAGTTTGTATCAGTGATTACAAAATTGATAATCTTTTCCAAATACCCTATAGAATATTCAGATGAGAACAAAAATGCTTGAAGCCCGATTTCATGAGGAAAAGCTTCGACTTCAGCAAAAACATGACTCAGCAGTTCAGAAGGTATTGAAATGTACTTACTATATAGCCTTGTTATTTACTGAAATTAAGTAAAATCCATTTCTTTTAATGTCATAATAAATTATTTAAACCTTGATAAACAGTAACTTAATTTGTTTGTGTTTAGAACATTTATTCAAAACTTTATGTATAGATTTTGGACAGAAAGAATACAGAGATAGAAGATCTGAAATCAAACTACAGAACAAAAGCCAAAGATCTGGAAGAAACCATCGGAAAACTGGAAAGGAAAAGTAATCAGGAATCTCTCAGAGGAAATTTATTGCTAATGCATTATGTTTTATATTTAATTCAATCATTGGCTTTTTGAAAGTGATATTTGAATATGATGAAAGATTTCATATGATGATCAATTTTGTACATATTCTTCAGTTCAAAATATAGGAAAGGATTCCCAGCAGGTGATAGAAACAAAAGATAAACAGATCACAGAACTCAAGCGAATGCTGGAAGAGTCTACAGAGGTCCGCAACAACCAGTTTGAGAAAAAGGTCAGTGAAAGACTTATGTTAAATATGGTGTGAGAAAATGCTAATTATTGATACAAATTATTCTTTGTGTAACTGATTATATATGTATCTTAAAGAAAAATATAAACATCGCAAAGGGACTTTAATTGAACATGTCAGCAAAGCTGATGAACTGAACAAGAGGCTTTACTCATTGGCGCAAGTGGGCAGTTTAAAGAATACACAACAGGAATTAAATCCACCTTATTACTATGAAAACATGTATTGCTACTGTAATATTGATTTATGAAAATGAGAAATGGTTTTTCCTTATGCATAGTAGAGATAAAAATTTATAACAAAGAGTCAATAAATTTGCTAAAATAGTTTGCAGTATTTGTTTTTAAAAATATTTACTTGTAATGATCAGAGTGTTTTTTATCAACAGATGAATGATATGATAGCTGAATTTGAACAAGAGAAGTTTGAGATGCAGAAACAGCACACCAAAAACATACAGGACATTTTGGATGACACAAACACAAGGTTACAGAAAATGGAGAAAGAGTATGGGCAGCAGACGGCATCCACGGTAGGTCAAAGGTTATTGCTATTTATAGCTGATTGGCTGTTGTGATAGTGTGGATTTTGTGTTGGGAATAAAGAGTAGTGCACTATGTTAATCTTGTTTGGGGGGGACATTACATTCATGTCATTTCCACATTTTTCCCACTATTTCCCTGGCTGAATACATGTATATCTGGTAGCTGTACATGCCTTTATTACTTGTGTGTTCCCCTGATTTTAGACTGTTCGACTTGGTAATACCGGTACTCTTATTATGATGGCAGTTCATTTCATTCTGTATACTACATTCATATGATATGGTAATGTCCTATTAACCAGAAAATCTTTTGTATTATTCAAGATCCTGTTACAAATGTCTTGCTGTGTACATTAATCTTCTAAAATCTTCTGATTAAAATATACCCTAATTTATTCAATAAACTACATGTATATTCAATTTCATCTTTTTATTTGAGCTTCCAAAAGGGAAATTAAAAATATGGTGCAATATTCATTCCGGATTACATTTTGAAATAAATGCTTTATATACATGTATATCTGAAGTTAATGCAAGAACAAAGTCAATGTTTAAAGTAAAACAAAGGGAGGGGGCGAGAGAGTCCAAACAGATATTTATTTCATGTGCAATTTCTGAGCCACCTGACTTAATTAATTAATGTGCCATTTTCTGAGCTGTGTGTTATTGTTTCATTAAGGAGGTTTATCAGGTAAGGAGTGCAGTTTGCTTCATGTAGATCTCCATCATTGCCATATGTTCTCATCTGCTTCTGTCCAATTAAACTGTATCTCAAAATATTCTCTCTCTTTCTGTGTCTCTCTTGAAAAAACATCTAAATGTAGCTGGTTGTTGGGGAAATTAAAAAAAAACTGGCTTTAACATTGAAGGGTGTGGTCTTTTAACCAAATGTCCATTTCAAAATCGTCACAGTAGTGTTAATTCTGACTTTATGTAGACAAAGTAAGATAATTTAAAATATTAACAATGTGTAGAGTTTGTAGAATCTTAATTTTTTTAAAAAGTGTTATGGTAATCAATGGAAATTTAATCTACATGTATTTATTAAAATGATCATGATGATATCAACTTCAAAATAGATTTATTTCAGATACTGTAGATTCCTAATTATACGCGAGGAATAAATATCCACGTAGAATCGTGAGAAGCACATTTCGCGGATTTTAAAATCTCGCTTTTATATATTGGACATTTGTAAAGTAAATGAAACTATGATAAAAATTCGGCGTTCGCGATTTTATATTCTCACCATTTGATGCAAAACGGTTGAATCGCGGAATTAAGTACTCGCGTAAAATAAGGAATCTACAGTACCATTGTAATAAAAAAAAAGTTTGAAGTTCATGTTTTTAAGATATTCAATTCTAAGGTTCTTCTTGTTTTCATGTTAGTTGAAAATGGGTGCATTTTGTGCATAGAATGAAGAAATCATGTAATTTCATGCATGTAGAATGAACTTCAGTATTATATATGCATGAAGGCTGTGTATAGAAGCATGTGAATATATTCATTATTTTGACCAAATGTATTTTTGCAGTGTTTCATTATTTGACTATGATTGTTTATTATTCGACATGTACCCTTTTGAAAACCTTTAAATGTAAATACTACATGTTATATATACCATATATTATGTAAACCTGTCAGTTTCTTTGAGTTGCCCATAGTTTTCTGGATGGGAAGCATTATAAAAAGGATCATAATTAGTTAATGTATAAAAAACAGTATCAGTTTACCTCGTAACATGTATCAAAATTTATCACTTAGAAGTAAATGTCTGCAGTAGTTTGACACTGAAATGCTATAAACAAATGATTTTGTAGTTTTTGGATCAGAAAAATTTTGTTTTAGATTATCAAGACTACAATTGCTTACTATATCACCTCTCCTTAAAGCCAGCAAGTCATACATGGCTGCATATAATTCCAAGCATATCCTTGAACCTCCTCTGATTAAGTACTTCTGTAACATCTACCATTGACTGGGACTTTACTGACTGAGTACTGTTAACTTTTGTAGGCCTCCATCATCAAAGACCTGGAGGGGCGGGTCCATCAGCTGATGACTGAGGCAGACAAGAACACCAAGGCCAGACACGCCCTGGAGAAGACCAAGATGGAGGCAGAGAACAAGCTAGAACGGAGCTCCCAGGACCTGCAGGATCTCCGAGAAAGGTCTGGACTCTAATGCAGGCTCTTTGTTAAACCTGTGACTTTGATTTATCTATTGCAATTGATGAAAGATTGAACAAGATTAGATTTAATGTAAACTAACTTATATATGCCACAACTTTATTTTGCGATCTTTCAGTGATAAAATAACCAATTATTTGAGACTTTAGAGGACTAGTTGGTGGTGAAAAAAAAAAGTGATGGCAAAGTTTTTGCGAACATTGCTAATATTTCATGCATGCTAATAAAAGTTGGTTTACAAGACTTCCAAAATATGGAGAAATATGATTCGTTGTCACTTATTTGCATCGTTTTTGCTTGTTTATTTAACATTTATATATCCCATATGTGCTCTGGATTGACGTCGTTTTGCATTATCCGATCTTTTACAGGTACAGTAATCTGGAAAAGGAATACCAGAGAACTGTGGAGACCAGTGAACAGGAAATGAGAACCCTCAAAAACAAAATGGAGGCTAGTCTTGAGTTTATGAAACAGGAGCACAACATTGCATCTGCCAAAGTAAATAAATCTTTCTAAAATGCACAATGTCAATGAAAAATGTCTTTAATATATTGTTAATGCAGCAGAGCTGCAGGGCAACTCACAATCCCAATGCAAATAGATTCTAAAATGAGAGATATTTTTTGGGGGGTTGCAAATTAATTGAAAGAATAGTTTATTTTTCATTGGCCAGGGAGTTGGCAAATTAATTAAAATTTGTATTTTTGTACTTGTTCCAAATGGTGTTTTGCACTTCTCATAGCCACTTGGTATTTGAAAACTCTTGTGTTCTAATTGATATTTTCTCTATACTCTTGGCTGTATTGAGTACAACAAGGATAAAGAATGTGAATGCCTTGTTTCATTGATGATTGTGCTGTGAACTAACTCTATTTTATGTTAATTATAGGCCTCTGATTCAATATCTGAACTTGAGCAATCTCTGGACCAGTACAAACGTTCCCTGAAGGATGCAGAGGAACAGCGCCAGAGACAAATGAGGGTAAGGCGTCTGTGGAAAACAAACCTTTCCACTCCACTCTAGGCTACCAGCTCCTTTGTGTTGAGTTTGGCTTGATAGCTGATTTTTTTTTATTCTTCCAGGGTTTCTTCTGTTCTGTCATCTTTTCAGTAATAATGACTTTTTTTTCATTTTGCATCATTTAACATTTTAACTGCAGCAGCACATGGTTTTTATGGTACATTTCTAGAAAGCTCAGACATTTTGCTTTTTTTTGAAATTTTTTAATGCAAACAATTACTTAGCAAATTCTCAGAATCTTTCAAAGTGATATACTTTCCTATGGTTACTAATTTCTATAAGATCAGTTTAGCATTTATTCTTTGGTTGCATTTCAAACTTAATTTTTTGACAGGAATTGGAACAAAATCACCAACAAGATAAACTGCATTTGGAAAATCTCCATGATAAACAGGTAAATACATGGATTCCGTGAGACATTTGACTTTGTGTTGTGGAAGGAAACCAGAGCTTGTTGGATTTAATCTCATTTGATTTAGTGTTCTTTTTGAGTAACAAGTTAAGACCTTTGGTTTTTAGTGACCACAATTACTTTTTCATCTGACAAAAAATTAGATATAATGAAAAGATCATCATCTAAAAATGTTCAGTATATTTCATTATCATATCTTATCATCATCATCATCATCATCGTCATCATCATCATCATCGTCATTGTCATCATCATGATCAAATCACGGTGTGGTGTGGTAGTAACACCAGTTTTGATTTGAGTGTGTGTGTTCTTTTTCTAGCTTTTCTTGTTTCCTGCAATCAGACTTCAAGTCAGAAAGTTTTCAGACGAAATTCTGGTTTCCAATTTAGAAACAGTAAGACAGTGCAAACGCTTTTGCACTTATATATTGATGACCAAAAACCCATATTGTGTGAACTAACAAGCAGATTTAATGGATTTTGCCAGACTTACATTGAAATTTGCTTCTTATTAATTAAAAGAGCTCTATGGTCAGCATTTTTATAGGTTATTCCTAAGAGTTACAATACAATGACTTCAGCAGTTATGCAAATTTGTATTCATAGACAGCTTATACTAGGATCTAGACTGCCTGCATGAGATTGCAAATATGAAGAGTATTAAGATTGATGGTACATGTAATAGGGACAAAGTATCTCCCATTAATGTTTCAACAATTTTGACCATAGTGCAACTCATTACTGTCATTTTTTAACCTGTTTGATTAAAAATACAGTAGATTTACATCATAATTTTAATACATGTACCAACCTGCCCTTGAGTGTTACAACTGACCCAGCCCCGCATGAACATTGTTTAAATGCAAATTAACAACCATTGATAGAAGTTTTACAAATATTCAACAGGGTGATTTGACAAAGGGTGTGGGTAGTGTGTCATAATGTTAGTGAAATAAAACATTGAAGGTGAGTAGAACTCTTTATATAGAGGAGATAAAATAATTGTGATATGTGTTTGTAGGTGCGAGGTTTAAGGAACGAAATGGAACAAGCAGATCAGGATAACCAGAAAAAGATCAAGAAGCTGGAAGAAGCCATCAGGTTAGAAAATAAAACTTCTTTCGTTTTAATTTTATTTGATAAAGAACGTCATATTTACACACATTCATCTTTGTTCTGTAGTCTGTATACATTTTTGAGTGAAACAAGTTCGAAAGAAATTATTGTTGTTTCTCAGGCACTGCAGCATCAGGTCAAATGCTGCCGCATTGATTCATTTTATTGTATTATTTGAAAGGGGAATAACTTGATTCATAAATTTTAGTTAAAATATGAAAATTCAGTTATTCCCCAATTTTGCAATAAATAAAATTTAATGAAATACCTGTCTGAATTTTTTTAACATGTGGGAGTAATGTGAAAACATCTGTAATTATTGTATAGAATATACATGTACACATTTTGCACTGTGTGTTACAGAGATAAAGAGGATGAAATCAAGCGACTGCAGGAAATGAACAAGAATCAGCTGATGCAGTCAGAGAAGTCTCTGGAGGAGTTCAAGCTACAGGTGGAAAAGAACCAGACCAGGATGTATGATGAAATGAAACAACAGGTGAGAAACCAGGAAGCTGCCAGACTTCACAGTGAATCAGTAAATGTAGTGGAAAATGATCATTGAATTCATTTTACATATTATACATGTAAGTGGCATTTACCAAACATTGATTATAAGAACCTTGTGAATGTAAATAACAATTTGCACTAATGTGCATTTCAGATGGAAAGAGTTGAAACTGATTTGAACAAGTCAAAGCAGGCAAGGGAAAAACAAAGTCGAGAATTTTCAAAACAGATTGATGAAGAAAGAAATCAGCATGAAAGAAAGGTATATAAAGCAAAAAAAAACCCTTCCCTTGAGTTCCATGTTTTTAAGAACATTTTTTAGGAACTAAAATATTTATAGAAACAAGTATTAGTATTTTTCCTTACTCTCTTTGCCTATGGAATTAATTCTACCTATATTTCAATAATGGTACAGTGTACTAGAAATAAGGAACGTGTCGTGTGTAATGCATTTTCTTTCTGTGTTTTGTAGACAGTGGAACTGAAGATGGCCTTGGAGCATGAGAAAGCCCAGATGTTGAAGGATTTCCACACACAGAAGGAGATTGTTATATCCGAGCATGAGAAAGAGATGGACAATCTCAAAGAAACTCACCAGAACGAGCTGTATGAGCTCAAGTGTCGAGTCCAGGAGAAACAAGACAAAGACACCAAGGTTAGGAGATACTTAACACGTGATTTTCAAAACAATTACATGTATGGGTACTTTTGTATATTTTGCAGGAAGATGTACATAAATATGTATGAAAAGCATTCTTATAGGTGACCCTTGGTGTTCAGCTTTAAATTTCAACTTTACATGTACATGTACAATTAATATTTTTTCTCTTGGGCAGATATAGTGTATGTTTTAAATTTTTGGGCTATGTAATGTGTGAATAACTTTGAAAACTATCCACAAACATTTTTTTTTAACAATCTAAAATTAGATGATGAAAATAAAAGTTACTCAATCATTGGTAATGGTACTAGATTATATTTTTGTCCTTTACTTTGAATATGAAGGTGAGAGGTATTCTTATGTGTATATCTTACTGACAGAAAATAACGAAGTATGAGCTACAGATCCAGGAGCTGAGAGAGGAAGTGGTGCAGGCCAACCAGCTCCGCAAACAGCAGCTGGTGGAACTCGGACTTCTCCGTGAGGAGGAGAAGCAGAAAATGCTTCGAGAACACGAGAATGAGGTTAGGAGAATAAATCATAATCAACCATCTGTGTCAAAAGGTTACTCAAAGTTAATAATCATGTTGTCCAAGGCTTCAAGAACCAACCAATGTCATTATCAGAGAGTATTGTTAGGGAAAGGGCAATATAAATTCTGGAACTTGTGCCAAATACCATTGTAATAAAAATGCAATAAAATGTGTTCAAACCAAACCCAAGCCATCAGAGAGAAGATTAAAACAGCATTGATACTCAAAACTTGTGCTTTATATGAAGGAGATATACTTCTAAATGTCTGACAAATTTGAAGTTAGAATATTACATGTAGAGTACATTATAATAAGTACAAATAGTTTGATATCTTACGATGGTTGAAGTGATTTGATTACTTCTGATAAATGCATCATTAATTTTTCTGATAATAGGTAACAAAGTTGCGCTCTGAGATGGAGCAACAGAGATTGGATCTACAGAAAACTCACAGCACGGAGTTAGAAAAGATGCTAGAAAAGGTAAGCTGTCACTCATTCATTCAGAGAAAGAAAATTATTTGGTCTTCTGTCATGTTATTTTTACAGTGAACATGTGCACTGAATAATACTAATGTTCACACTATCTTATCAGACAAATTCCAGACTAAAGGACATTGAGAGAGAATACAATGAGAGGGGACAGAAAGCCACAGAGACAATAGGGGAACTGCAGGCCAATATCAACCATCTTAGAGATGAGATCAAAAGGTCAGTGGTGTCAAAAGGTTAAAGTTCATAATCATGGAGAATTTTGGTTTTTGTATTCTTTGTCTAAAATTGGTGCAATACAAAATTAAAGATTAAATATTTTAGTTACATTTGTCTAAATTAAATAATGCACCAATGAAAGTACATTTATATAATGGAAGCATGAACTGGTCGTCATTTAGTGCCTTTGTTGCTCAGGGTCCGAGATGTAGGGGAGAAGAAATGTCAGGACGTGTCACAGCGGTATGAAGATGAGAAAAAATCAGTCAAGAAACAGTACAACTGTAATATGGATGTAAGTCTGATCATAATCTGTAGTGATGGAATTATCAACAGATTTTTTCATTTCATGATAAATGGTACTGTAACAATTAAAATATTCTTTGTACAGTGTATGTACATGTAGATAATTAGACCATTAAAGGATAAAGTTTAAGACCGAATGCATGCGCATTCTTAGTCAAATATTTGATATCCAGAAGATTACATAAACATAGAATTAAATTCAATGGTCTGATTCTTTCAGAGTCTTCAGCGTGAGATTGAGTCCCAGCAGTCACGAAACAGGCAGCTAGAGCGCAGACTAGAACAAATGGAGGCTGATCACGAGGAAAAGGTATTGTAAATTGTCTATATCAGAACCACATAATCACTTAAAAATTTTGTCATTCTCAGTGAATAATAGAACTAATAGATAGATAATAGATAGATAATTTGTGTTATGGGATGACTGATTTTTGTTATGTCTTTAACAGATACATGTACTGTAGGTATATCTGTTATTCCGTATTTGGTCTCTGTTTTACAGATTACACACTTGAAGTTGTCATTTGAGGAGAAGCTTAGAGGCCTTGTGCCATCATCTGTTAGACAGGTACTGTATAGAAAAAAGAAATCAGTTTCAGAAATTTTCCATGAGATTAAGGGAAAAAATAATCATAATGGATTAATATCTTTTGTAAATTTTGTTGAAGATTCAGGACACAATAGATATCATTTACAGAAATTTCCCATGAACTAAGGGGGGAAAAAAATAAAAATAATACAGAAAATGTCTTTTGTAATTGTTGTAGGAGCTTGAGGATACAATTGGTTCACTGAAATCCCAGATCAACTCTCTACAACAAAAGACTTTAATACTTCAGGAGGAGGTGGATCTCAAAAACAAGTACCCCCTTGGTCAGTTCGCATCCAGTTCCCCGATCAAAGCTGTATGATGATTGGACAACTGGACTAGTTGTCAGAGAAGTTTAAATACAGGGAATTTCAGGCCTGCAGTATTATGTCCAAAAATATTTTTATAGATGGCCTTTTCTTCTGAGTTTTTTATTTTCTCAGTGTCTGTTAACAGGATTGCTGATCTGACTGTGCTGATGACAAAAATTTGACTGTGATATTTTTACGCAATGGCTTAATACATGTACATGTTTAAATTCTCCTTTTCATTGTTCTGTTTATTCCTTTTTGGGCAATATTTCACTAACATGTATTATGGTACTCGGAGACAGAAACCTAATTATATGTACATGTTAAACACATTCCATATTTCTCAACATTCCAGTTTAAAATTTACATTTCCTACATAAATTCATATGAACATTTTGACATTTTCTTATGCAATTGCCTACAACAATGACTGTATAATTAATGAAATCAAATCATGGCAAATACTCTTGTAATGCAGTTTATGGTAGGAATATGCATATTAGTACTGCAAGAAGGGGGATTTTTTGTGTGGAACAAATTACACAAGTCAATCTCTTATTTCTGTTACTTTTCTTCCCAAAACTATAAGTGTTCTTCAAATTGACAGTTAATTTTGTCCATTTTTTAAAGATGTTTTACTAGACTATTTATTTTAAGTTGTGTATTCAAATTCTAGCTTAAAATGAATTAAAATCTTCTCTCTGATTTTAAAAAATAAGAATCTTAGTTTTTATTCTATTTTATTTATTATTTTTATTATTTGAAAGAGAGTTTCAAATTAAGTAGATTAAATATAATCATAATGAAAGATAATTATGTATCAATTTTATTATAACGTACTAGTTTTACAGGGTACCCATATAATAAAAATATTAAAAATTTATTCTTTATTACAGCTTGATGTATCCTATGAGTGATTCAGTCTTGATTTTGATTATGCAACGTCATAAATGTGTAAATTTACATTATTCTGTAAGAATACTCAAAATGAAATTAGGAGTATGGTTGTAAATGCTACGAATATTGACTTATCTATCTGAACATAGTTTTAGTATTTCCACCCTAATATTTTATATCCTACTGTACAACTTTGATTGTTTGTCTGTTTTATCATTCATTACACATTTTTACACCTACAGAGATAGGTTGTCTTGTTGTCCAATTTAAATTTGTCCTTCAACCCAAAAGTTATGGGTCCTGTCCTCTTTTACTCCTTTCTAACTTCTGCAGTGAGTTCATTAACCGTGCACTCCATTGTATTCAATGTTGTTAATGTTATGTTTGTTCAAGTAACATCCACCATGTTAATTATGTATATGTTTATTTAATTTATACATTAAATTATGTTCATTGTCTTCTTTGTCACTTTTTTTTTCTTTTTGTTTAGGTAGTCAATTTTTAGAGGGGGAGGTATATTTTGTTTTGAGTCTGTGTTTTTATGACTTTCAAGCTGTAAATTTAAACAGCCACTGAGGTTAACAAACACAACATGGTTATTACTGTATTCTGCAATAGATGTAGTTCCCTCCCCTGGACTTTATTTTCCTCACTTGGAGAGCAGTTAAACTCTTTAACCATGTCAAGGACAATCCACCAATTATTTGGTCTGATAGTTTGTTTTTCTTCTATAGGCTCAATACCTTAGTTTTGCAATGATTACAGTATGCTTTAAAAAAAAAAAAAAACCCACTACATGTTGCTAATGGATATCTGCAAGTTTTCATAATGATTCTTCTCAAAATAATTCTTATGAATTATTACCCGTACTCTTAAGTACCAGTACATTTTTGTACTTAGTTGAAACCAGCTTTTGATGGATGTTAAAATTAAGGCTAAATGTCTGATCAATAGTACAGTAAAGTTACACTTACGTATTGGTCACAGTGATAGCTGATTGTCAGCAATTTATTTCAGACAGAAAAGATCAACACAACTACATTGATGTACAGTTTTACAGGTTTATTGTAAGCCAGATATTTAAAATTGGTCATACATGTACATTTAAGACAAAGGTAACACATATTCACAGTGTACAATTGAACATCTTCATGGTGTGTTGTCTACATCATCTACATGTACAAAATGTAAGATGAACTGTGGTTAAACAATTCAAAAATAATTGTTATAGGGGCCATCTCAGAACCCAATATACAAATTCTATGTGTCAAGTTCTAAATCATATAATAAAAGTAAATTTATCTTAAATTCATTACATTGTGTTTGTTCTTGCGCTAATAATCACAAGATTTCATAATCATTCGACATGTATAAGAATTTAAGCACTTCAGCTGAGCAGGGCAAAAAAGTTGGATAGAAATTATACTATAATCACAGAACACATCAATAAATAGCAAACCAACGTCATCTACTGGGAAGAACCTGGATTATTTTTGAAGAGGTACTTGTATTTAAGTAATCTAATGCTGTACACAGAAATACCGGGCCAGCGTCAAAGATAAAAGTCATTCCAATAAAATATATCAAATTTCACTCTATTCCAAAGAATTTCAGCTAGAGAGTCAATTACTATTTAGCCAACTTTTTCATGTTGCTAAAAAAACAACCGTTCAAAACTTTGAATATCCTTAGGATGTCAAAAACCAAATATTAATTTCAGTGCTTTAAAGTATCGAAATTTTCTGGACAAAAAATATTATAAATCAATCAATAACAGAAAATAGAAGTTGCAATATTGTCAAACCTACATGTAAGTAGTATATCTGTGTTATTATACTAATATCTGGTCCCTTATAAAAATACAACATGAATTTTTGATGAAAGTTTTATTGTGACTAGCACAACACAAGAAAGTTTTATTGTGACTAGCACAATATAAAAAAGCATCAAAGTCACCAACACAAGACACAGATGTGGAGTGAAAAAAAAAAAACAATTATGCAAGAATAATCATTAAAGCATGATACAATTAATAGCATGACATTACATTTATGTAGATGAAGGATGTTTTGTGCAAAAGAAGCATGGTCTGCATTACGGTGTATAATTGGTCTAGACAAAAAGGGAAGTAACTTGTAGGTTCATATTCTCAAAAGTGAAAATCGTTCAACAAAATTTGACAGCCTAATCGTACTGTAGAATATTTTACCCTCTATTGCATTTCTGGTTTCAACTGTTGTACACTTAATATCAAGACATTAATTTCTGGGCAGGTTTGTCCAGTACACCTAACTTAAATCTAATTGAGCACTATCGTCTACATGTACATTGCACAAAATGTAATTTGTATTCGTGAGATCCAATATAATCTGGTTTAAAAACAACATGTTCTGAGCAAATCAAATTCTATAAGCAATTCCACATAAAGTTAGAAAACCAAGTGAACGGTATGAGTTCTAGCCATGATGAAACTAAAACCTTTATAGATACATGTATTCATTGGAAAATAAAGACATTAAGAGCCTGCTCAGCGTATCCCTGTTCACAGAACATAAGAAAGAAATATATTGTAATCTACACTCATCAAGCATCAATACTCGTAACAAAGTATCAATTCTTCATTTCAAGATTTGATTTGTTTTCTCTGATAATCAAATGCAACTTTCATGATATACATTAGACAGACATGTATATTTATTCTCAATGAACAAATGTCCAAAAAGTAATGCAAAGTTGTTTTTGAATCAACCTACCAGTATTGTACATTATAATGGGACTACTCATTCAGTTTTGCTGTAATTTAAGCTACTGTTACATGTAAATCAAAATTAAAAACTCTATTTAAACTGACTTATTCATTGAGTCCACTGTGCCAGAAAAATGACAATGTTAATGATGATCTATATATAATAATAATAATGTATAAAGTTAACTGTATAAAATCTGCATACAGGTTGACCAGTTAAATGTGTCTTGAGTAGTTTGAACAATACCGATCCGATCCTGATATTTGTACTAGATCCAGTATCACTGTTATGTGGTTACACTACAGTATAACAAGAATATCAATTGCAGTAACATAGGTATAAATAACACAAGGTTGATATCCTGGTATAAAGTTAAAATAAACCAAGAATGTGTAAATAAGAATATGAATCATAAACATTTTCATTTTTAATACATAAAATCAACACATTTTTTTCTCTCAGATCTAAACATTGACATATTACAGAGTTGTGATGAAGAAAAAAATAGCTCTTGCGTTGATTTAAATTGTCCATTACAGCAAAAAAAGAAAATTAATTTGAACATTTCACCATACCCTGAACTACAGCAAACTGAACAGTTCCTTCACTACAATCAATATAATTGCACAAGGGTAATACTTTCTTTGTTTTTCAATATAAAATACAAAAATGGGCTAAAAAATAAGTGCCACCATTTGATTGAAAATCTTTATTTTGGCTTTTATAAACATTACGGTAACTACATATTTTTAAAGGTTTTGGTTTCATACAACATGTAGATACAGGTTTAAGACAAAAAGATACAGTGTTGTTTTTCATCAATTCTGTTGTAGTCCAGCAGCAGACGATAAAGCAGATTTGCTGATCACATGGTTAACAATGCCTCCACTCATGTGTGGTTTTATCTGGTCAGGGAACCAGTCAACTAGTGCACTCATTGGTCAGTATACAGCAAGAGAAGTCATGTCATTGGTGGGTACAGAGCACAAAGAGAGGTCTTCTCATTGGTCAGCATACAGCACCAAGAGATAGAGTTCTGGTCTCACACATACTACCGATCGTGTCCCTGTACACTCACACCCATTCATCCATGATTATTTGATATCTCAGTTCTATCTGGCATTCATTGTTTGTTGTATGGCTACAAGAGAATACCAGACAACATATATTATTTGTGTGTTGATTTTTTGCAATTTGTAAGAATAATAATAGCGATACTGTACTCCCAAAAAATGTAGCAAAAAGAACAGCCCACGGAAAAATTCATTTATACTGTTAAGGAAAGCACACAGTTGTGTAGATCAAAACTGATCAGAAACACCTAGCAGCTGTCTTACCAGCAATAATTTCTGACTTCATCTTGTTCATTTCCAGTCTCATCTCGCTGAGGATTTCTTGTTTGAGAGATTCCAGGTCCCCACTCCCGCCACTGGCCCCTGTGGGGGGTAACGAGGAGGCTATGGTATCCTGACCGGTCAATGAGGGTTGCCGTCTGTGAAAAACCCCAAAACAGTCATTACATGCTACATGGAGTTCAGATTGGATTTCAGTACAAGCTATGCTAAATATACCAGTACACATTTATTATTAGTAAAAAGCAATTTCCTGCTTATTAATAATTTTTGCTTTAGCCTAAAAGAATGCTTGGACATTAAATCTGTTTTGAATAAACTGGTAAATGTAGATCTATGTTTAAGTGCAGTGCTAATGAAACTTCATGTAGTATTTTTGTTAAGACTTGTGTTAGATTAAGCACATGACTGTTATTTTATGAATACTTTCAATGCCACCAGATTTTATCAATACATTCAGTATATATTCAGAATATATATCAGTACATTCTTTATTGGTGAGACCATTTTCTTTAAAATGCAGAAGAAGACAAATTTGTGTACAATGCAAGAAAATGTGTACAGATGTTTGGATATTAAAACTTTTTTAGAATACATGTAGCAAAAAACCAGTAATGGTAAATAACTATCAAGTTCACTGCAAATAATCTAAGGTAAGTTTTTAACCTTGACCTGAAAATGATTTAACCCTCTCTAACTGTAAATCATTACAGTACTGAGTGGAAAGCTAGCTCCTCACTGTTTGTGAGACCAGTCTCCACCAATTTAAATCTGTGACAAACATGTCATCAATAGGTTGAAACTTGGCCTTGACCAAGTGTTATTACTCATTACAGGTTTTGAACAATGTAAATCCTTTATTGTTAAACAAACAAATCTCTATATCAGGGAAACAGTTTGAACTGAGATGTAAACAGAAAAAAAAATCCATTTTTCCTTAATTTTTTCCCTATTTGTTGGCAAGTTGTTAGATAATTTAAGTACATATGTAATACTGTCACTGTAAATAAATATTCAACATTTTTTGATGAAAGATAAAATACACAATTCTGACCAGGAAGGGGTAAATTACACAATAAAAGCTCATGAACAGGATGTGTGAATAGTTCAAGGACTTATTTCCATCTCTCTCTATACGGTTGAAATAACAGAAGAAAACAGAAGAATTACAGTAACTATATACGTACTCCATCATCAATATATTGAGCAACAAGGATGACATTCATGCTTATAGCGAAAGATAATCATGCAAGATGGTTGAACAAGTTTGCAACAAGAAAGCAATAAAATATAAATAGAAAGCAAATATAATTCAAATATGGTTAAAATTGAAATTTTTTCATTCTCAACAAACCCAAATGCTTGCAGACTCTTCATAAGCCTATCTAATTGCATCTCATCAGAGCTAGAAATGGGAAGAGAGAATGAGAGGCACATTGTCAATGTGAACTGAACTCACGATAACACTTTATTTAGTGAAGTTCGTTTGGGAACTTCTGCTGAAACTCGATTTGAAAGCTCTGAGGGTGTTGAGGATGTCCTCGCAAAGTTCCTTGGGAGGGTTTGAGCTGAACTATCAACACCAAGACATCATAGGTAACATTTGTGACAAGAGAGTGTTTGCTATATTGGTTGGGAAGCACAGCAGACAACACACAGTAGTATAATTACATGTAACAATGTAAAAAAATTGTTTTCTTTTTTTTCTAATCCATGACATAACAACACTCAAAAAGCATGATATGAATTTCAAAACAGCTATGAAAAAGAAAACCCAGACAAAAAGGCAATGCATTGTTTCAGCCATTTATAGCACAAGATTTGAACACAGATACACAAAGACATGTGTCCCTACAAAGGTACCCGGTACATTGGGTTGGGTTTTTACATGTAAATGACTTACTTTCTTGCTGGTGTAGGGGAATTTGTGGTTCCATTCACAATCTTTACTGGAGCAGGGGGTGGGGGGTGGGATCCTCCTCGCTTACTTCTGTCCTCTGGTGGAGTCGATCCCTCATTACTGGGCTAAAAAACACAAGTCACAGTAAGTGTCCACTGACTTTACAGTTAGGTTAATTATTACAACATAAGTTGCTTACTTAGACATCTTCTTTACACAAAAACAAATTAGAGGTAACCACTTACAGATTCATTTTGGGAGGCTTTCTTCCTCATGGCTAACTTTTTGGCAAGGTCACTCATGAAGTCACCTCCCCCTCCTCCACCGCCCATACTGCTCAAACTGGCACTGCTGCTGTTACCAGATATACCACCATTACCACCGCCACCACTAGATTCTTCATTCTACAACAACAGTTTCAAACCACATTTTCATTCCTGGCTAAGAAAAATATGATTCATTCATTCTCTCTCTCTCTCTCTCTCTCTGAAAAACAATAAGAACACTCAATAAAATATACCTTACTAAATATTGTAGATTTTCTGAACAGAGAGAGAGAAAGAGAGAGAGAGAGAGAGAGAGAGAGAGAGAGAGAGAGAATGTTCACTAGAATTACAAGTACATTGAATAACTGTTGATAAGTCTCATATCACTTACATGTGTTTTCTTCAGTTTAGCTTGCTGTAAGGCTGCAGCCAAGCCTCCCCCTCCTCCACCACTTGGAGCCGGTGGGGCCGCAGAGGGGGGTGGTGGGGCTGGGGGTGCCCCTGGGGCCGGTGGGGCAGGAGGAGCTGGTGGGGCTGCAGGGGCTGGTGGGGCCGCAGGTGGGGCTGCTGGGACAGGGGGTGCAGAGATGGGGGGACCAGGGGGTACCACCGGCTGGGAGGGGATCTGCGGTGGAATGTGAGGTTGCATGGCAGGCACCTGCTGTGGTTCCCTGTATTGTGGGGGAGCTGCAGAATAAAAACAAACATTTCTTACAGGTTTAAAGAGCATTTCTGTATTGACTGAGATCATATAGATGTATTTGGGCAATATAATGCTCCTTTGATGACCTTATAGTTGTCAAATTAAATGTAAACATTTAAGACTGTCATAACTTTCACTGAAGTTTTAATTAAGAAATAAAGTACGAGTTTTCGTGAATGTTGCAGAATAACCTCCGAGGTCTAGAAATGTTTTGAAATATAAAAGCCAAGGCATTAGCCGAGGATTTTATATTTCAAACAACATTTCGAGACCGAGGAGGTTATCCTGCAACATTCACGATAACAAGAACTTTATTTCTATTCTACTAACAGCCCAGTATTTCTACAGATTGTTTCTCCTATAGAGAGACGATCTAGGTCATTTTGACCGCTGTTCCATGTAACCCCAATGGTTTTGTTAGTAATGTTTACATGTGTATCGATCAAAGGAATCACATGCAGACGACAGCATTTTTTTTGGATTTTTAATACTCTTCACTTATTTATAAAATATCTTTGAATCATATTCCTAATATTTTCAGGGCAATTTAATACGATTATTACTACTACACGTTATATATTTTATGTAAAAACACGCAGTGAAAATGTGCTAGGGAGGTCCTAGGAACAGCCACATTGATCTCTTAAAAATAAACATTTGAGGCAATACACATTGTTTTGACTGGAACTAACACGTGAAATTGACATGGTTTTAAAACTTTTTACGGTTTGAAGTTGTACTTTCATGATCAGTGCGAGACAAATAGGTATTTCTGATCTGATAATTTACTGATGACGTTCGTGGTATATTGGAGAATAATGTCCGCGCCATCTCTTTGATCTCGGCAATAACTGTAGTAGAATTAAAAACAATCAAAACTTTAATATCATTATACTCCACATCCAGCTATGTTTTCATAATTTGTTTTTTTATTCCACAAAGCTTAACTTCACTGTAATTGCATTGAGGGAATACATCTGTCACCGAGGGGAAGGAGCACCATAGGATAAGTAAGGGGAACTAACTCGTATGGGCCCAACCCAAGAGACAGGGGGTCAGCCTATAGTTATTAGGCTTAAATTGACCTCTAAGTCGAATATGCATAGAGCTATAACTCGAAGGCAGGTTTTACACAATTTATTGATTAAGTGATTTGAATTAACTATGAATTATCAACAATAATCAAATATAACAAAGTCAAATAGAACAGGATAAAAATAATTATTTCTTGAAATGCCAAATGAGTCATATTCTTTTGGCCACTACCTCATGTTGCTCATGTCTTCATACTGACTCTCTAGTTGACTGTCCACCAGTCTGTCAGTAAGACTAAGCAACATCATTTTGAGTAACGTGTTTTAGAGTTTACTCATGCCAGATGACAATTAATTAGCGAGGGTCAGACTGCTCTGCTAATTAATTGTCATCTGGCATGAGTAAACTCTAAAACACATGTTACTCAAAATGACACACCATGACAGATCCTCTGACTCTGGTAAGATCTTTCCTCTTCACTTCTCAACATATACAGTTTATGATAAGGAAGTAAAAACCACACACTTACGTGCCCCGCCTGATGGATGTCTCTGATGTCTTTGATAATCTCCCGGACTAAAAAAAATTGTCTATATTTAAAACATTATATCTTTCATCAAAAAATGTTTAATATATCGACTACATCTTGCTAAAAAAGTTTACAAATATTTACATTAAAATGGAATGAAAGAAATAAGACAATAAATCTTTCATTGAAATAATGCATATTTTGATACGTATACTGAACTTTAAATTACATTTTCAATATTTGTTATAAAAAGACATTTAATGAAAAGGCTTCCTCTTGCCAAGAAATTTGAATTTTTTGTATTAGCATGTAATGGAAAATGACAATTGATACATCTCATCTGATTCTCAACACACATTGTCAATGAAAGACAATATCCAGTTACTCGTGACTTGAACCTAATTTGTTTCATTGTTCTTCCCATGCTTCCAAAGTTTCTTTTAGGATCCAAAGTGTAAGGCTTGATTTCTATGTATACAGCTGTTCGTGATTTTAATGTTTCCTCATTGAAAGCTAACAGTGCTAATGAGTATTACAATCATTTTGAAAATTTATTTTTAACATTTTAGTTATACCACAAAATGGCAGCACTAAGCAAATGTTTTACCATTTTTAGTATTTACAAATGTTAGCTATGCTGTCTGATGTACTGAAAATGCTTGTTATGCTTAGCCTGTTAACTCTAGTAAATGCTGCTGTTTTTTGTGACAATGCTGAATCATATGTTTCATTTAAAATTGAATCTTATTTCTACTCTGATGTTGATATCATAAAATAATCCTTGTAGTGTATTATCCTCCTTCATAGGTCTATCAATCAATACTGGAAAAGGTAACATTTTTTCCAGCAATGTAAAGCAAACTTTTCTTTGATTCTGAGTATATCAACCCTTCAGAGTATATATAATTATGTACTGAGTACAACATGTAGATTAGTGATAAATCCATACTCCACTCTAGTATTATCCAACCCATGTTTCACATACTCTGGAGGTGATATCTGGCAGATGTTTATGATATAATATATGTATGTGACATTATAGTTACCCAGTACCTGTGCATCAACATGTGAAAATATAACAAACAGACACAAAACTAAAACACAATGTGCACACGGCCACTGGAGGAGTTAGCTTCAACATAAATCAATGTGTTACAGTTTATACAGAACAGCTCAAAAACTTACTCAGTATTTGGTTCGCTAAAGTAAAATAATTTGAATACATACTGATAATCAGTTAGTGACACTACTGTATGTACATGTATTATAAGGTACAACTAACTAAAACTAAGCCAGTTGGAATAGTGAAGGATGTTAAACAATTTCATAAAATTTCATACAGTAGGGCAGTCAAGTCTTTACAAGCACATTTACAGTATCATATAGAATTTACTGTCAGCAAAAATTCATAAACTTCGTATTTGTACATCACAAAGAAGGTAGACATAATATGTTCCTGCATAGTGTATATACTTGTAAGCAATGAAAAAACAAGCTAAATTCTGAATTTGGTAAAACCCAACAAAACTCAACCTTAAGAATACTAGTAAGAGATAGACAAACAAAGGCTGTACTCACTCTGGTCCATTCTGCTGAGGCTGTGGGGGTACCCCCGGTGGTGGCATTACTGGTGGACCAGGTCGTCCTGCATCTACAGGGGCACATAAAGTTCATTGCAAAGTCTGCCAAACAACCATCTTACACAAGTACAGTTACAACAGTTTAAACACACTGTAGCAGTGCTTCCATTAGTTTAAATAAAATATTCATCAGAATGTTTACTTCTACAATACCTAAATACAACAGTATAGAACAAGTGTTTTAGGTACATGTAAATTATACATGTTTATAAACAACTAACTTAGAGGTTAATACTATAATAAATCTATCATATCTTTTTTATCATAACTTGGAATGAAGTTATTTAGAATAGAGGCTCAAAAAATGAACTATATTGACAATGTTATGAATCTTACTGTTTATGGTGTCCAAAGCGGTGGCCATTGCCTGAGCAAAGCATTCTGCATCCTCCTTGTTGGCAAAATTTAAACCATAAACCTGACGTTGGTCTCGCCATTGATGAAATGTGGGCGTGGCTTGGTTATATTTCAGACCACGTATGATTGCACAATTAATGACCACCTACAATATATAATTATATCCATGTATGGGGTACTTGCAAAAATAAGAAAGTAAAGACTACTTGGGAGGTAAAAATCTATGTCTTACAAAAACTTAGAATTTCATACATTATTAATTATTAAAGTATAAAAGGTATAAACTTTCTGTTTACAAGTGTTCAGAAGGAAAGTTACCTCATGGTCTTGCAGCTTCCTGCCCACAACCCTGAATGTGTTATTGGTCGTGTGGCGATAAATCTGGACCTTGGAGAGACCCTGTGTTGTACCGCTTGCCACCCATTTCTTGGCGGCATCATCATATAACATGACATTGGCCCGGCCTGAAGCTATTGGGACCTCACTGAAAGAAATAAAACCATAGAATCAATTACTGTAACAATGTTCTCAGTGCCCTCTCTCTGTAAAGGAAATGGACTGGTATTTAATTGCTGATTGTAAAAAGACCAGTATTGGCCATTTCTGATAATTTTATACTTGCATTTTCTTTTAGACAGCATTTAGCACAATTTATGAGACTAATTTTCCAACTTCTGTCTAACATATCCCCTAAATATGAGGCATATTTTCTAACTTCTAAAATATTCACCAAAAATTTAATTTTCTACTCTACCTGATGTTCAA
Organism: Magallana hongkongensis; assembly: GCA_016163765.1. Lineage (NCBI taxonomy): Eukaryota > Metazoa > Mollusca > Bivalvia > Ostreida > Ostreidae > Magallana > Magallana hongkongensis. Next base: position 14,153,299 of record WFKH01006014.1, on the reverse strand, counting down.
AATAATACCTCAATCATTTTGCAAAATCTAAGATTTTATAAGACAATAATTTTTAGACAAGATTTAATATAAAATGTTACTGTCTACTAGTATACACAGAGACAAAGGAAAATAATGATTATGAAATCTACAGAATGATTCAACCTATACCATCTAGGGTATAGAAAAATTAACTGAATTTATACAACAATTTCACCAAGTTCACAGAGTAATTTTAACGACCAGTTGACACAATAAAGTAAATCCAGCCAATTATCACCTTGCTCAATATACACAATAACCTACATCCCCGAGGGACTGGTGTGGAAGTACATATTTCCTGAGAGGTCCTTCATTTCTCTGCAAAAACTTATAAACCTTCACAGCTTTAACAAATCACTTCTCAATTCCATTTGTAGTACTTGTGTCTTTAAACAGCTGTTAAACAAGTGCAGACAAACAATTTGTGTATCTGTGCCTTGTCAATCAGCAATATATTTTTTTATTTCAGAAAATGTACTTATTCAATGAAACACAATATATGAGGCATTGTACAGCCAGCCAGAATGAACTCAACACATATGTAAGACAATATACATGTACATGGTTAATAGACCCAGAACACGTAACTCATTCAGTAAAGTCGTTGACATGATTTAACTGATTTACTGACAACAAAAACATTATCTCCTCTGTCCATCGTCCAAACAATATACACCTGAAATCTCAGGTAGACTATGGTAGGACCTTGTTACAGATCGCCCATATACCATTACAAAAACGGGGAAAAGGAGGGGCATATGTTGATATTATTAGACTGATCAATGACATAATAACCAACAGTAACACTCATCCGATATTTCCTGTTATTGTACTCCCTGTTATTACAGCATGCCCTATAGGAAGGTTACATGCAGTGTGCGTGTATTCATGAGTTTGCACCGTACTACAGAACACGTCCTACTCATACACATCTCCTTACGCCTTCATACTCAAGAGCTGAATTTTCTGTTCTCATGACATACATTCAGTGTGCGACTAAATTTCTCCAAATGCTCAGGAATTCACCATATCATTGTTTTCCCAAGCAACAGAAACTACTGCTGATGACTTATAGCAATGTACTCTAAACCATTGTATTCTGCTAGGTATACACCCATGAGTCATTGCTTAGTTGCTAATGGCATATAGTTTTCTTTGTTTTCTTTGTGAATAATGGGGAAAATCTTTTTGTGTGTGTGTGCAGCTTTTCACCTGTTGGATTATTTACCATTCTAATGAAAAGGCTACTATTATGTAACATAGAACATTGTTTTATCATAGATACAAATTGGAAAATGAGGAAGAAATAAAATATGATAGTGGTAAAAGGTAATGAATATCTCATGCTTTGAGTCTATTATAACCCAATACTGTACGTGTCATTTTCAAATCAATTATTACCACTATCTCATACTTGTAAATAAAGAAATGTTGAGAAAACAATGACATTCGTCATATGACTTACCATATAGAAGAGCATGGATTCATTATGATAACATGAACTAGTGTCACAGGTGAATAACTTGTCTACCAACTACTATTAAGTAATCAGTACTTTATAAGCAATAAACTATCTGGTAATAATAATATTTAAGTTGTAAGATATGCACTGTCCTTTTGTACCAACAGGTCTATCATCCTGCACTTAGCCTGAATCGGAACACACGCAACACTCTACATACGCTGGATAAATACAAATGATATGCAGAAGAAAGCGCACAACAAAGAGTTCCTTATAATGGATGTATACAAATGATACATCATAATGGATAAATTCAAACAATATTTCCTTGGGCTCGTGCACTATACATCAAACCCTGACTACCTTGCTACTTCACTAACGTTAAGTTATAGTACATGCACAAAACAACACAATTTTATAAATAATATACTGGTTAAAGACCAGGATTGTTGGCTTTTGTATAGTTTATGTCCTTCAGTTTTGCTGATAATTTGTGTGACTTTAATGTATATATAGTGTGCACTACCAGTGAATATAACACTGTCAACAACATCCAGCCAGTGTTTAACAAACTAAAATTGTCAAATAATACTTTTCCACAAACATGTATATGTACCAGATAGTACCCAATAGTCCCTAGTAGTGGTTCCAATTTTGTTTTTTTTTTTAAATCTAGCTATCCTATATCAGGCAATGAACTTAGGCCTCTGCTGGGATAATGTGTTATGCTTGCCACAAGAACATTTCAGGAAGTTCTTCAAAAGTAAGAGTTTTAAGAACCAAAATAAGGAAATGGTTTAAACACTCAAAATGCATTCACATGAACATGATAAAATTTGTGTTTGATAGCGATTTCCTGTCTGTCAGATTGCTTTATCGAACATTTTACCAGCTCATTTAATATCACTGCAGATAATCGGAGGCCTTACGGAGGCCTTACGCTGGTATTTTAGAGTTTTCATTCTCTCTTACCATCTTACACTTTCACGGTATGCTGTACCTGTCCAGGTGTAAACACACCTTTCGGTTACCTGAGAAATGAGCCAGCTAATGTATAATGTCCATTGTGTGTTTGATGCAGCACCACTACCTTGACATCCCAAATATGACAACAATGATGGTTATTTAATGACTGTGAACAAAAATGTTTATAGGTAGATGGATAACAACCTTTCACACCTGTATTTTTACCACAAGGAAATCTTTCAACCCTCTCATCCTGATTTGAAAACTAGATAATTAATAATACATGTACATGTTATGAGGATATGGGAGGAAATACAGTACATTTAAAACTGCTAAAAAAAACACCTCATGTTTCCTTATTGGTTTGAAGACAGTTTCTTATTACAAGTTCACAATTTCTTAGTAAGACATTAATAAAATCTTCACATAGCTGAGAAACATACATGCTATATATTATTATATAAAACATAATTTATATTATCAACAAACTTTAGACCTCACACTTCATGAAATTTAGTCAAGTCCAAGAATGTCACAGACAATGCATGGTATTTGGATGCATCAAACTAACTAGACAAAAAAGGAAGTCTACATCTCTCTTGAGTTAATAAAATGTTTAATTCCACAAACATTTATGTCAAATTCCTGATCACTCTTCCTTAAAAAGTGTCATATACTTTACAAAACCCACATACATTTCATTTGGTTTTATTGAGACTAAGGGCTGAATAAAATTATTAAACATTCTATCATACCAAAATCTAATTCATTTGGGATGGTATTCTTACTATCAAAATTCCCTAACTAATAAAAGATAAAAATAGAGAAATTGGATGATTTTCTATCCATATCTAATGAAATCCAAGACACTAAACAAAAATTTCCAAAACTGTTATAGAGAGCTACACTATAATCATGCACCATAAATGGTACAGAAAATGATTTTAACATATGATTTCATCATATACATGTATATGAACCAATCATATAACATCTATGTATAAGTAATTTTTACCAGAAAATGTATTGCAAAGGATAAAAATACACTTCGAAGGAAAAAGAGAACGACAAGCAATGAAGATCCTCAAGTTTATATATACTCTGTACTGACATAACAGCTAATGGCAATGTAATTTTGTTTTCATGCTTTTTTCAGTAAGTCAAAGAAAAAGAACAGAGATTTTCAAGTAGTGAATAGACTTGTGACAAACCCCCTTTTACAGAGGAAGTTCTATAAACTGCACTTTATACTCCATGATCACGTTACTTCATACATGGAGGCAGATGTCTCCATTCTCACAGCTGACATGACAGAATAGCTCTCGATGGGACTGAGATGACCACTGGTTCAATATTATTCTAGATCTTTACTTGTTCAAAATTGATCATTTCCCATTTCCTTTTACATACACAAATTATCACTGATCTCTAATGCTGATCATGACAGAAAAAATCACATGGTACCACATCAAAGCTGATACTAGTACCAAGCGTTTCCTCTTGACACCAACCAAATTACCTAGTAAACAGAATTCATCAATGAACATAGACAAAAACTCACCACCAAAACTATACAAGCTTCTGTTTAGCTGCTCATCATCTGAACTTATCATAACCAATGAAGCAGAAGAAATAGGGACTTAACACAAACCCTGCCTGAGCGTCGGGGTGAGCGGACACAACCACCGGTGAGGGGATGGGGGGTGTGGGTCTCCGGCCCGGCTTCTCTTCGTCTGGCAGTGGAGGCAGCTCTCGAGATCTGTACTTTCGATTCATCTTCGAAAGAGCAGAAATATCCAACCCCTTAGTCACTTAATCTAATTAACCATGCACACCAGTTTACAATCCCAAACAGACATGGAAAACAATTCCACGAATCTAAATGTGACAGCTGAATACTTCCTGGTGTTCTTCTAATCCGGTACAAGGAAAACACCGATCCGCTTCATCATGTACGTATCTACACGGAGATTGTACAGATCTCAGTTCTCGGAGGACAAGCATTTGCTATAAATATAACGTCCAAATCCTGCCCAGTCCTGCAATAACAATCACCACACAGATCAATACTCCCCTCCAAGATCCTCCCGAGTCTGTGAGAAAATGTCCTTGTTTTGTGTGTGTGTGTGCTACTTCCTGTCAGATTAACCCTCTGTCATACCGATACTTTGAGTGTTCTAATAAATTGGGAAATACAGTAGTTGAACATTTTAATGATTCATTGCCATTATATCAATGAGCAGTCATCATGAAAGGAAATTAGCCACAAATGAAGGTAAAACTTCTCACTATATCAGTTTCCTTCTATAATCTGATATATGCTTCAATATAAAAACAAAAAGTCTAATAATTTCAAAATGGAGATAAGCTTATAATATCTTATTTTTAAATCTTATAATCACTGACATTCCATTATAAACCACAATTTTTTTTTTCAATGTTTAATGAAATTTTTCCCTGAATTTAAAAAAAAAAAACAAACAAAATCACTCAGCATTCAATTACCTCATTTTAAAAATCTATAGATCCTCACAGCTATATGAAGTTCCACGTATCCATATATGATCGTTCAATTTACCAATGCTTTCTAGTTCACGCCTCAAAAAAATACCACAGAATGTCATCAAAACAAATCATTGGAACACAAAAGCTCTACTTTTACTATTTAGTGAAGTTTGAGGAAATTTGCACAAATATCAAGGAAATAAACTATTACTCTAGATCGCAAATCAAGTGAGGAGTGGAATGTCTCCAGTCTAAATATTGTTTCCATATCCGAAAAAACTCTCCAATCTCCATGAAGAATCAAAGTCCAAAAATGAATTAATTCCTGAAGTGTGCACGTAACTTTCTAGCAGGATCTATCTTACAAATATACTTCTTTTTTAAGAAAGCAGCTGAACAGCTTTCAAGAAGTTATTCAGATCACTTGAAATCCTGACTCATCATGAACAGAAGGAAACATTCCAGACCAGTGGTATTCTACAACTACCACTACACTCTCTGTAGGACTCGCGTCTCCTGTCAATCATCACCACACCACAATAAATACATTACCTATCAAAAAAACATATGGAGTCTGATCCCTTGTAATCACGTCAAAGCCAGTATAATTGTGTGATACCTGCCACCATACATCCCCCATAATACAAGGGGATTTACTGGTAAACCCTCAAAATGTCTTCTATCTTAACTCTAAGCCAAACATGTTACGATTTCTGGCAAAACTGTCTATGATTTTTATCTCTTTAACCCCCCTTTTCTTATTGAGTATCTGTACATGTATTTGCATAGTATTCCATAATTTTACTCAAAGTCCTTCATCTTACCCATATGGAGTTGTATAAAGCTCATCCTCCTCCCTGCTAACAGCAGAAATTGTATCATATGGATTCTCATAGGAATATTCCATTCTGATGAAGTCTACTCACATGAGTAACAGTTCAGAGTCTATTACACACCTTGTCCAAGACTCTGCTCAGATAAAGTTCCCGGTTCATCTCTAAGGTAGATTTGGTGAACACAGAGACACAACAATGCTAATTTGATTGATGAAAAGATTGTTTTGCTGGGAGCAGAGACAGTAATTACTGGTATGTAAAAAGTTACCAACAATATCTTAATTACTAGTCACTACTGCAATTCCATCCACTGTTTCAATCCCTTTGAAAATACTACATGCAAATCATCACCAAGTGGAAAAAGAGACATATCCTGAACTAGACATTTGGAATGAGACATCCACGAATTAGGTAATTTCATTTGCAGATAATATAAGCCTGAATATTCTAGATCACAAAGGATGCAGGGAACATGCCAAAATGATGACAATCTATTCCATCAAAATCAAGCCAAAAAGCAAGCAAGCCGACATTCTAATTTTCCAACTGAAAGACTATCACACGGCTTTCAACAAAGAGGAGCAAGTATTAGTGAACTTACAAAACCAGTAGCCGATTCAAAGGCCACTTATCTAACGAAACATGTGCCTTGGTCTACAGCTGAACTTAAATTGAGCATTTCCTTTTTTTTAGACTGGAAATCTCTGCATTAATGATGAATGAGCATTGAACAATTGTTTTGAGAAGAAGATACTACTAAATGGAGAGGTTTCATAGACTCACATGATTGGTACAATACAATTTTTTCCTTTCTCACTTTTTTACTGGAATTTAATTAGGACACTAAAAGCATTGACATATGGACATTCTTTCATTTTCGACAGCTTCAGTTTCTGCAACCCTCTGAGGAGAAGAATTTCCAGATACAGTTTAATGGTGGCTTGATGGAACAGATCTAATACTGGAACTCACATTTCTTCAAAATGGTTAAGCCATTGATTTTCAGAGGATGACGACTTGCACACATTAGGTCAGTATTGTCCTAATTCATAATAAATGTCTGATAGGCTATGTCCATCAGTTAGTAATCTTTACCTCCTGACAAAGTGATTCAATAATGGATATAGTTGATTTTCAGTGGAACTTATATGGGTATCAAATTGTCCATTATAATTAGACCTAACAAAATTTACACTATGGTTTGACACTCTCAGTCTCTGTGTGCCATTTTATTTTGAATATTTGATTATGAAACGCAAGTGATTGATGAAGGCTCAAAATGCATTATTGAGTATGTTCTCCATAAAGCTTTGATGAGAGACAGCTGAATTATTCATTATTTTTATTTCCTTCCAATTAAATCAATGTCAAAAAAAAAACCCAAGAAACTGAAAGAGTCAGAAAATGTACATAGTACCGGTAAAAGTTAAAGAATGGAAACCCAGCTGTCTGGGCTCTGGAATTTATTTAACTTGTAACAAAACAAAATGCTGAGAAGAATCTGAACAGATGCTGATGTAGAGATTGCGCTTTCATGAATTTCTTGTCAATATCAGATTTAAAGCGTGATATCACATAAGCCATACTGCATGATTAAGATATACCAACAGTCAGAGCTGTACTGTTTGTAACTTCAGCACAAAGAGGGTAGTGAGAATTTTCATCATCTGAATGAATTTGATCAAATCTAAAAAGTCTCTGCTGATTGTGTCATCCTAATGAACTTTAAATGCTAAATAGGTCCAAATATATAATAAACAATTCACATTTAGTATATTCAATCATGATAAATTATATCAGATGCATAAATTTATCTTTCATGAGTTACTTAGGAATTTAGTTAGTCACAAATACAGTGCACAGAACTCACTAACCTAGATTCTGGAATGTAAAAGGCTGACTACTGCACTAGCAATTATCAATAAAAACAAAAAATAATCAAATGATACAAAAATAATCTATGAAAAGTCCTTCCACTTGCTGCTGAAGCTGGAGAACGAATAGTGAGATAGATTGGAGCAGACATCATGAATCTGAGGGAAGATGTTGAATATTAAATGGCAAGATTAAGAACAAGGAAGTGGCAGAATATTCAGAATAGCAGCTGATATCAATATGGAAATGAGAAAAAAAAAGAAAAAAAGATGAGAGCGATATACCTTGGACATGTGCTAAGGTTAGAGGAAGACAAAATAGTCAGATCGAATATGAAATTGGCTGAGGAAGAGGAAACCTGATACACAAAAAGGGAAATGGTGGAGGACCAACAAGGCAGAAATGAAAAAGATGACATACATCTAAAACACGGTAAACAGGAAAACAAGTGACAGGAGCTGGCCAGTGCAGAGACTGTCACTTGTAAAGAAATGCACAACAAGGATTAAATGAACTGCAGGATTAACTGATTAACGGAAGGATTAACTGAGCAGAACTGCAGCGCAGTACTGAATTAGATACATGAACCATGTGAATATTTACTATTCTGACATTGTATAAGGATGATGTCAGAGAGCTAAAAAATTGAGAAAGTTTTGAAATGAAATCCCTCTGCTCATTAGGCAGAACTGGTCAGCCGCATGACTGTTTTCCCTTTGGATCTTTCTCTCATTATGATTTGTACGATTCATATAAGGATGGAAATGAAAAGAAGTAACCAATGATTCTAGAAAAACTACAATCTGAATTAAATTCCTTAAAATATCTAGGTCAAACCAAAAACACTGAAATGGGTTTAACTTGTTAACATACTAATTTACATTACATCCACCTATATCAAGGATATTTTTATAAAAGTTACAGTGCTTTCTTTGCCCCAAGGAAGTAAACAGGGACTTTAATCAACATCCCATTGTCTGTAACTTGACATGCTTTTACTTCTACATAGTGCTACATTGTTATAATAAGTGCTTTAGCTCATTAAAAAACATCTTTACTTGTTCTATTTTTTCAGTTTACTGGCCGGGTTAATCTGTAGTTTTACATAGAACTTCCAATTAATAAAGTCAAACTTTGCAGTCTCATAATATTTATAAGTAATGCACAGTAGGACACTTAAATTCCAATCTCTATAACTCATACACATCCATTCATAATACCATGTACATGTACCAACTAAGAGCAAAATATTTAAATGTAAGCTGATCGATTCAGCCTGCATTTTAAAAATCATATATCATAAATTAACCCTTTAACATATTTCAACACGACAAAAAAAAGATGTTTCATTCTACATTTGAACTCATGTTACTCGAATGCAATAATGTTAAATGGAAGTCCCACCTAACAGCTATATATCATACTCAACACGTTCTATCAGATTTGAAATTTATGCTACAACTACAATCCTTTTTTCTATCATGAAGTCCAATATGGAAAGTACATTAATATGTGGTGTGCAATGTGATTTGTATGTAAAAAGGCAAGCAGAAAGATAAAATTACTTTGAATTTTTATAATAAAAAATTAAATATAAAAAGACAAGTGGATCATACATTTACTATCAGTTATCTTATGACTCAGAAATCTAATTATCACTTCTCAACAATGTTCAAAGGGAAGGATTCTAAAATTTCAAATAACGAGGTTGATTTAAATCATATAATTGAAAAAATACAATTAACGTTTTCACTTCCTTTATTTACAAAACAGTAGTCCTTTTCAGCATGATTAATACAGCTCTGATCGATTACATGAGCTAAGCATGTCTTTAAAAAGACTATTCTTTATT
>WFKH01006014.1:14111531-14123426 GCA_016163765.1 Magallana hongkongensis | reverse complement strand
GGAAGCATCCTCAGATAGTGCAGATTCAGGTTTGTTTAAATCATGGTCCCCTGGGATAGGGTGGGGCCACAAAGTGGGGGGGAGTATATAGGAATAGAGAAAAATCTTCTTACAGATACAACAAAAGGGGCTTGGTATTTATCATAAAAATATGTGGATAAAAATCGGCAGATATTTTAAATTTTTTTAGCAAGATCTATCGTACTTAGTTGTCAAGATATTTTGATTTTGTTACTGTTATGATAATTTGATCAGAGGTAAGGCTATTGTTGCTCAGCTGAGCGATGTGGCCCCTGGGCCTCTTGTTGACAGAGTTATGCTCCTTGGACTTGGAAAAATTCCAATTATTTGCATTTTCCGTTTATTTTTTTTTTGCAGAGGTAGCACATCCTGAAATGAAATTTGTATGCAGATTTATCATAGGAATATGATATAATGATAGTATCATGATAATATATGATAATTTTCCTTGGACTTGGAAAAATTCCAATTCTTTATTCTCTGCAAAGGTTGAACAAATTATAATTACTGATATATCATGAAAAACATGTTTTTGCCAAAGATGTAATGTAAAAGATTGGTGGAACCTATAATTCTAAAACTTTTTTAGCTTAGACACGTCATACTTGATAGGTTGATGGATCTCGGATAAAACCGGTAGATGACCCCTATTGATTTTAAGTTCAAAAGGTCAATTTCATTTCCATGTATACTGCCCATAATGAAGGCTTGTGCACCCTATAATGTATGTCCAAGGGAGGGGGGCATAAGTGTTTCAAAAACATCTCTTATTATCAATAATTTAATATTCATTCATATTGTACATGTAACTACTGGTATAAGTTGCAATATTTTACACATGCTAATGGTTTGGAAGTCAACCAGTTTCAGGGGGAAGCTTGTCTTTCCTAGTAAAAGATTTAATCAGTAATTCATTCATTTAAGAGTATCAAAAACCTATTTGGAGAGTCTAATAATATAATAATATGCTCTTTTTGATAATCTTTTAAAACAGCATGTCAATGGGTTAATAACCGGAATAATGGAACATTCATATAAAAAATCCTCCAGAAAAGAAATAGTAAGATATAACGTATAATGTAATAGAATAAGATAAATTATGGCCTTGACCTATGACCCTGAAACTTGGTTCAAGGTCACTGCACACCCTTTACCCCAAATCACTAGTGTGGTTATCTTGAACAGATTGGGCCAGTGGAAGAGAAAATAAAGTTTGGATAAGATCCTTTTACCTTGGCCTCTGGTCTAAAAAAAATTTAAGGGTCATGCACACCCTTTACCCCCAGGCACTCTCGGAGAAGTTTGACCCAGATTGTATTGAGAAGGGGTTAAGTGGGTCAGAAAATATATTCTGTATAGTGATATATAAAGATTTAGGGTGTCCAAGTAGTGCAGTGGACAAAGCACTCGCTTCTCACCACTGCGACCTGAGTTTGATCCCCATGATTGACAGTCATGATTGTATGTGAAAGGGTAATGGTGTCGCCCGCTTTGACACATGGGTTTTCTCTGGACACTCTGGCTTCCTCCCACATCAATGGCCCCCTCGTGCTAATCTGTGGTTTTCCGAATCCATATCACCACTATCTGAAACTGATGACTTAATTAGTAAACAAGAAATAGCATCTGTATTTTAGCGCATTTCAAAAGATTTTGTTTAAAGATGGTTTAGTTCAAAAGGTAAACAATTTAGTATTAATTAAAAAAAAGATAGTTTTGTTATCTTTCAAACATTTTAATAGATGGGTATATAATAAATTTATCATCATAATAGTAACTTGATCCAAAGAGTCCAATCACATCTAGTTGCCAGGTGCGGATCAATAGATCAAACTTTATGCTTCAAGTTTCGTTTGATCTGATGTTCTGTGCCTGGCAACTAGACATGATCCAACCCTTCAGATCAAGTTACTGTTATGAAAATATATCAATACTGGTAGATTGAAGGACAAAGGGATGTACTAAAAAATGAAAAACTAACAACAGGCTCACTGATCCAGATACCAGGTGGGAACAAGGGTAAAAGTATTACAAGGAAATCTATGACCTCTCAACAAGAAACTTGGGTTAAGGACACTGCAAATTCTTTACTGCTGTGCAATATAGTCGAAATCTTGGCCAAGGTTGAAAACATGTTTCCAGACAGAGTGTTTTTTAACTTTGACAAATTGGTTGAAGGTATTTTTTAAACTCTTCACCCACAGGTACTCTACAGGTGATTCTAAAGCTAGATTAGGCAAAGGGATGAGATACTAACATTTAATATAACAGCTAGCTATAGGACATAACTAAATGATTATCGATGCTACATGTGATTCTGTTTTACAAATATTAATATAAAGTGACACAGTCATGATTTTAGCTAAAAGAACATTTTAATTTTAATATTTACACTCGGTGTATATTTCCTCTTATGTTTGCATAGGAAATCTGTGACGTTCAATTTTCAATAACACGCCAAACCTTATCACGGCATATGAGCACAATAATTAAACGTCATCACACGTTTTGAATGGATTTATCATTGAAACTTCAAACTTACCTAACCAATTTGTTATGTACTTATGAAAAATAATTGTTAAATCATATATATTTGTTAACAAAAAAGAGTTTTCTTGACAAAGTCTCTGGCACTATATTTTTACCAGCGAGCGTATATAATGGCTTTAAAGCGATGATACACAAATACTTCATACAAATAAACATCATTATAAATATAAGCATTGATTGCTTATTTTGGATATCGTGGGTCCAATAACACACCAGGCCGTGCGGACAAATTATCATACTGCGCATTAGTGTGGTATTCAATTTGTTTGCATGGCCTGGTGTGTTATAGGAACGACGATATCCAAAAATAAGCATTCAATGCTTAATATTGCCACCTAATGCGAAACTAAGGTATTTCTAATACATTTGTAGTCACCCAAAAATGTCAGTTGTCAAGTTATATGTGGGATATAGAGCTCACAATTCTTTGTTATGTAAACAAGGCCCATGCCAAGTTTTTGTTTACCTTGATGAAATTTACTGGTAAAAGCTTCCTTTTATAACATTGATTTTTATATTAAATTTTGCAAGCTTACTGTTAACACAATCAAAAATTTTTTAGTGTTTGGCATGTCTTATTTTGTTTTAAATAGGGTATTTTTCATGTAGCAACTTTTATGTAAACAAAAATAAGGCACAAGCTTTGTTTACATAACAAACACTTGTGAGCTCTGTATCTTGTTTCTAACTCAACAATTGACACTCAAATTTGGCTGACCATTTCAAATAGCTTAGTTTAGCAATGTTGACATTCATAATGGAAAAGTAAAATTTTATGCTCAAATTGTGACCACGCTCCTTTAAAATTTGTCCATTTATGAATATTCAATCTATTTTATACACGTGCATGTATTTTAAGGGAATCTTTATTACTCTCAGGTGGAGTGCAAAATGTCGACAGTTTGACTGTTAGGCTAAAAAACAGATGACACACACAATGCTAATACATTGTTTGAAGAATTTAATATTGGTCAATCTTGGAAACAAGAGGCCCATGGGCCACATCGCTCACCTGAGCAACAATTAGCCATAATAAATTCAGCTTTAAGGAATCCTACACAAAATATCAGGACAATGTAGTAAAATATATCTTGTACAGTCAAACTTGTATTAAGCAGTCACCTGCGGGAGGCACGCAAAGTGACCTCTTAACAGAGGTGACCTTTGAATAGAGACTTATGATTTGCCAACATCAAATACCTTTAAAACATGATTGAATTTTATTTTATTAATATATACTTGATATTTAGCATAATGTGTCAAAATGATAGATAAAGTAATTGATTTAGTTTTTTATAGTATCTATTATATTTATTAAATAAGTAGAACTACATAACAATTCATTGTGCATGCAATGTTTATATTTGTTTATATATTTTTATGTTTATAATGTTTATAATGTTATACTGTTTATAATTGTTTATATTTTTTTTATTATTGAAAGTCATTACGTGGTAAACTCTTGTTGGTGACATTTTCACAATAATATTAACACTAACTATTACATGAGTACCGAATATTTAGAAAACAAACACTGTTAATACAAATGAACAATTTATTTTTTAACTGGCCGTATCTGAACTCAAAATCATATTATTAAATCGAGCAATTTTCTCGTCTTGCCGCGGACATTTTTGACACCTATTTCATTCATGTTTATAAAACAAACATTGTTAATACATGTTTGAACAATTCACCTCAGTCCCATTCGTATCTGATCTGCCAGTTATGTATTATAAATACATCGATTAATTTGGTTTCTCTTGCCTCAGGGATATAATTATTGTTTACATTATTACCGACATTCGGAAGCCATGTTTAAAATCCCTGGGTGTAAATCATGTGACCGACTAAAATGGCCGCCTAATGCATGTCAACTGTACAGTTTCGGATCAAAATATGATGACCGCTGACCGTGTTAGACAGGTGACCGCTCTTTAGAGGGCAATTATATAGGATTTTTTATCGGGAGGAAATAAAATGACCGCATACGAAAGGTGACTGCTTAATAGGGGTGACCGCTTCAACAGTTTTGATTGTATATAAAATGATTTTCAAAATTTTATCTGGATATTTGTATGTTAAACACTGAGCCCCTTTTGTAACTGAATGATTTCATAGTCATATCACATATTGAGCATTGCAGTTGTCAAGAAAATCTTAAACAACTGTTCACATAAATATAAACCTACATCAAACTTTGCACCCCTTGTGTGACTCAAGAATTGTCCAGGGGCCACAGTCTAAACAACAAAGAATCAACAAATGTCAAGATGCTTGCATAATTATAACATGTACGGGTTTTTTTTTAATAATGATTTATTTCCTATGTAAAATAATTATCCCCCCATTGTGACCCCACCCTACCCTCAGGGATCATATACTTGAATCTATACAACCTGAGGATGCTTCCACACAAGTAAAGCTCTCCTGGCCAATTGGTTTTTGAAGATCTTTAAATATTTTCCTCTATATATTCCTATGTAAATTTCCCCCCCCCCCCCCCCCCCCGCATTGTGGTCCCACCCTACCCCCAAGGATTATGATTTACATGAACTGGAATCTACACTACCTAAGGATGCTTCCACATAAGTTACAGCTTTTCTGTCCAATTAGTTTTTTTGAAAAGAAAATGTTTAAAGATTTTTCTCAAAATATTCCTATGTAAAAAAAATTTCATCCCCCCCCCTTGAGGCCCCACCATACCTCTGGGGATCATGATTTGAACAAACTTGAATCTACACTACCTAAGAATGCTTCTGCACAAGTTACAACTTTTATGGCCAATTGGTTTTTGAGAAGACTTTTAAAAATATTTTCCTCTATTACAGCTTTTCTAGCCAATTGGTTTTGAGAAGAGATTTTTTAAAGATTTTGCTCTAAATATTCCTATGTACAAAAAAAAAAAAAATCAAACCTCCATTGTGGGCCTACCCTACCCCTAGGGATCATGATTTGAACAAACTTAAAACTACATTACCTGAGGATGCTTCCACACAAGTTACAGCTTGTCTGGCCGATTGTTTTTTGAAGATTTTTAAACATTTTCCTCTATATATTCCTAAGTAAAAATTTCATCCCCCCCCCCTTGTGGCTCCACCCTACCCCCAGGGATTATGATTTGAACAAACTTGAATCGACACTACCCAAGGATGCTTCCAAACAAGCTACAGCTTTTCTGGCCAATTGGTTTTTGAGAAGAAGATTTATAAAGATTTTTCTATATATTCCTATGTAAAAACTTGAACCCCCCTCCCCGGCAATTGTTGCCCCACCTTACCACTGGGGATCATGATTTGAACAAATTTGAATCTACACTACCTGAGGATGCTTCCATACAAGTTTAGCTTTTCTGACCAATTTGCTTTTGAGAAGAAGATTTTTGAAAAATACCAACAAATTTTAATTAATTCTTATTTATCTCCCCTTAGAGGGGGCATGGCCCTTCATTTTAGCAAACTTGAATCCCCTTCACCCAATAATGCTTTAAGCCAAGTTTGATTGAAATTAGTCCAGTGGTTCTGGAGAAGAAGTCGAAAATATGAAAAGTTTACAGACGGATAGACAGACAGATGGAAAGATGGATAACTGACAAAATGCGATCAGAAAAGCTCACCTGAGCTTTCAGCTCAGGTGAGCTAAAAATTGAAACAAAATTGTTGCGAGCAGGAAACCAATTTGACTTTTAGAAATTGCCAATAGCCATCTATACTGCATGTTATTTCCGATCTCAATGTAGAAATTCTCATTTGCATGCCTATAAAAGTAAAGGATACAAAAGAGCCAATGGATGCAGCAATATGTATTTAATCTTACATCATGCACTCATTGTACAACTTTGGCACAAATACATGTATATCAACATAAAATTAAGCAAATATAATCCCATATTCTTCCTCACACAATCATTATTTCTTTTGCACAGTTCACATATCCACAGTACCAATTCATAATTCATAAGAATTTCAAAACCATACAAAGTTTCTCGCAAAAAAATTCGAGATCACCATTACATGTCATGAAGTGAACAAGTCCATCAACCATTCATGCCTGAAAGAGCGTCATTTTGCGAACATGATGTATCCTGTTAGCCACCACATCATCACGGGCTGGAGGAGGGATATGGAGAGAATAAGATAGAGGCTGCGTTTGCTCCCTCGGGAGTAGTTGCTTTCTTCTGAGTGGGGCAAAATCTTGACTCGCAGAGTCTGGACCTAAAAGTATGTCAATAACAACAATTTATACGAACAAAAAAATCATTTTTAATACTTAAATCAAAATTGTACATGTATTTGCATATAACATTTATATGAATAAGAAAGTATTGGCCTCTTTGGGGACTAATTGGGGTATTGGCTCCATTAATTTTAGGAAAGGATAATTACTTGGAAATTAAGCTTCACCTTAATCCAGAACGATTTTATCAAGTAAAAACTTGTTTATGCCTTGAATTCTACACTTACCAAGAAAAAGGCTATTGTGATGCTGAACCACAGCAAGGTGCCATAATACCCTGTAGACTTGAACACCATTCCCGCCAATAAACACACTATCATTCTATAAGGGAATGCAAACGGAAAATGTTTGTCAGAGTCTCAGAGAGCCAAGAAAGATGTATACATTTCTTGTCAGAGAAAACTTCTAGCTAACAGAGGAGAAATGAAATCTTACCCAACAAATTTGTATCCACAATATGCTACAATATCTAGATATTTAAGATCTGTTTTTAGGTTCATGATGTATAGGCTCATGTTTAGGATAAGTAATTCTAAGATGAGCCACACTAATGCAGAGCTTGTCTGTATCCCAAGCTGCTCAGGAGTAAATCTGAAAAAATAAATTTGGATATAAGGTAAATTACCGGTAGTTCTTTCAACTAGTAAATGCTTCAATTTAATTCTTTGCTGTGAATACCCTGCTTATTTCAGAGGAGAAATCACACTGGTCTCATTGAAAAAAAAAATATATATAAACATGCCAACAAATATTAGTTTTTCTTTCATCCTAATAAAACACAACAGTTTTACACATCAGAGATTTTTTCATGAACTTTTATAAAACTGATTCTTTCAATTTAAAGGTATTTGTCTAAAGAGAAATAGCTTACTTATTGTATGTTCCCAGTACCACTCCAGCTATCAGGATGTATGTGACAAATGCCATGGCTGAAAAATAAACAATAACTTGTTACTGTACTCTAAACCTCACTAAAGAGTGCAATTCCAATACTATTTATATAACAGCATAAGACACCACAATTTCAGTTTAGTATGTCTATGTTAGTTCAAAGAGTCTACTATAAAAAGAAGTAAACCTATAAACTATTGAAGTAGTAGCAGGAGAGAAGGGAGGTAATTTCATGAGGAAAGCTGTGATCAATACATACATGGTATATATAAATCTGGAGCATTGATATCGTCTCTAGGGGCCACTGGCTGATCCTGGTTAAATTTTATTGACCAGTCCTAAATACATAAAAAAATCAATGAAATCCATTTTACATCCCCAAAATTCCCTTCTTGACATTGTTAAATGAATTCCTGATTGTATATTCACATATAAATATGTTTTGGTTGTATCATTTACTTACAGAATGGGTGAAAGGAAAACACAACATCCCCAGCTTTTTCATTACATATGTGGTATCTACAGCAAAATAATACTTCATCCGAGATGTTGACACATATTTTTCAAGCTGAAGTAAACAACAATAACAAATGAAAATACAGTTTTAAAATGAAATTTAGTGAATAAAAGAATCAAACAAACACTAAAAGTATATAAACAAAGGTATGAAACCCTCACATTTTTGTGGACAAAATCTGTGCCTTGGCCTGCCAAAGACTGTCCGTACTGCATGGCCATGTTAGCCATGGGGTCATTGAGATACTGCGCCCCAGGGAACTGTGCAGCACCAGGGGGTCCTCCATAACCTGAGGGGTTGTAACCTGTCAGAATACAATCAAGCTGTTACAGCATTCCATCTTCTAAATGTACCAGTATACTTCTATAAGCGAATACATTAAACTGTGAAACCGAAGTTTTAGACTTTGACCTCAACTCTTTACTTTTTCACAAAAATAATGATAACATGCATTGGGTTTATTCATAAGGTTTAGAATTTTCAAAATATTAAAGTGTGGAACTTGGATATCTAAGCTTTTGTCCAGTCCACACATCACTGCAATAAAATGTTGTCCGTTGAAACTTCAAACCAATCATTGTACCAATAGATGTACTGTTCTATGCTTATCTCACTCAAAATCAAAGAAATTACAATAATCACAAAGTGCAAACAAATATTTGGGGATACATGTATCACTTCCAAAACAAATGCTTAAAAAGTTTTAGAAATGCAACATTATAACTATAAAATTAAATTAGTGTATATCTATATTTTCTCAAACTGAGAAAATACCAGTCTACTGTGTAAAGCTATATATGATACATATGTAAGTTACAGTGAACTAGCTATGAAGAAAAAATTCTATATCTAATAAAATCCTCATAGATGAAATGCGTATTGGAATGGTTCCAAAATGCAACAAAAAATACAAATGTGATTTTTTTCAGTTGTAATCAACTCTGAATGTCTTTTTCAACTTTTGTTAGACTATAGACTGAAAGTAGACAAAAACACAAAGCTTCTCCTCATCACAGCAACATCACAGACAGGCTCCTTTTATACTTTGAACTGAAAAAATTAAAAATTTTGGTTTGCTGTTGGGAAAAAGAATTTTCAACGAAGTATATACTAGAATGTTAAAGACAATTACTCATAATCTAACAACCCCCTCTCTCTTATTTATGATATAGAAGTTGGAAGGGGGGGAAATTCTTGTCCTTTAGACTAAAGGTATATTCTTTATTTAAAGTTTGTATTTTTCAAATTCACATACTTGCACAAAAACAAACTTTAAATTATTTAGAAAAACTTTCACATTTTCAGAAATTTTATAAAAAATGAGATGATTTTACAACTTTTGGAAAAATACAGCACACACACTTACCATTAGGGTATTTAATTCTAATGTAAACCATACAAATGGGGTAAGTCTATGCCATGAACTGTTTCGTCAAACTTTATTTACCGAAATTATTTGCTTATGTTGTGTGTCTATACACCAAGCTAATGTTTCAAAACAAAAATGAAAAAAAACACCAAACAACCCAAAAACCAAAATAGACAAAAACATCTTTATGTCATATGTGCAAGGGTTCTAAAAACCCTGACAAAACCATAATTTATAAATTATGATATACCACCTCTCTCTGAATCTGAATTTCCATTTAAAATTTCAAACAATTTTTTCCTCAGCCCTGTTGACAAAAATATAACAAAGTTGAAAGCTTACAAAAACACACATGAGACAACCACATCAAAAATACAAAGACTGTGACACAGGTATGATAATGTGTACAGATATCTGATATATAATTTGTGCTTCAAATCAATACAAAGCTCCATATATATATTAACCAGGTCTTAATTATTAAAGATCAATTTTTCAATGCTTCTTCAAGACCAATTTTTCAATGTTTCTTCAATTCATTCTTCACAGCAGACAAAAAACAACAGATATTGTTATTCATATATTTGCTGAACATGCACAAATGTAAATGACATATGCATAAATATATCTTGGTAAATACCAAACATCATTCTCTGAACTAGTTCTTGCCAACCTGATTTCAGACATGCATAAAACTGACCATGACACTTCATTAATCATTACCTTCCATATTTATCCCTAAAAGAGATTTCAGTAAGCTTCAGTCTTCATTTACATAAAAAGGTCTTTGTTGTACAGACATTTGTCTACATACACGTACTTGTCAATGATGAAAATGAATTAAAAAAACCATAACCATCATATCACCAGGTAAAATATAGGTAGAAAAATATTTCATGGTATCACTCACATGCTGGAATTATTACTGTTATTTTTTGGCTTACTGGTTTTGTATATATTCACAAGATTTCCTCATATCAGATGAAAGAAAGAAAAAGTGAAGAACACCCCACTCCCTGCCATAAAATCATTTCCTTACCTTGCCCATGATGAGCACCATACTCTGAAGGAGGTGGCTGCATGCTTGTGTCTTCATACAACTGAGGTTTGGAGCCTGCTTTCTTTGGTCTCCTTTTACCAGCTATAAAGAATGTACATGTAATTGTGTTTGTTTTAGAGAATGCATAATAACACAATATTCAACACAACAAAACACATCTTACCAAGACTTGTTTACATAACCTATTTAGAAGCTTAAATGGAACAATGTGCATATTGAACCAGGAGATTATTACAGAGTTTCATTACAGTTTTCGTCAACTATGTTACAATCCCTTTCAAAACATGAGAAATATTTCCTTGCTACGTATCAGCCAAATTACACGCTTTCTTTATTTTAACAATAATAATAATCAACTGATTGATTATTACCCTTCCCTTTTATAATAACAAATATTTCTCTTTTTCTTTGACACCCCCCCCCCCAAGAAATCAAAAGTCCATGCACAAATTCCATATATATTAATAATTTATGCAATAACATCTAAGAAAAACTAGGAATGCAGTTGCAGATTGACTATATATCAATATGTCTATTAATATTGGACACATACAACATTTTTAAAGATCTGTGTAACTCTCATTTGGTGATCAATCGCCCTAATAGCATCTCTTTTTCACCAACTATACTGGAGTAAAAATTGTGTATAATTTGGTTTGTGATTTTATAATAAATAGAAAAAAGTATGCTTAATGATAGGAATCTAAAGAAGAAAGTCTGAAGAAAGATGCCATATCATTCTGAATAAAGCAGATATGTTCAAAAAAATAAATAAAATCAATTTTTTGAGACAGAAATTATTATTTTATTAGAAATTTCCTGAATGCATTTAATTTTAACACCCCCCCCCTCTCATAATTGGTTAAAATCAATTAAATTATGCACTTTTTCTTCAGAAATCTGAAATCAATGATTATTGGCTCCTGTTTGGTTGGTAAATTAGGGATACCACACAGGCGCTTGGTTACCCTATGGGATAAAAAAAACCCCAAATGGTGGTCTTAGCTTCAGAACTGTATCTCTAAAAAAATATACAGACCGGCCTGGCAATATTTTTTTTTCAGAGAGCTACAGTTCTGCATGTAGATACAGTGGCCTGTGCCCAACCACAGGGGCTTGTGTAGAGAAAAAAAAAACATTGTTAAAAAAGTGGGTACCTCGGAGGAAAAATAACAAGGGAGGACGCCATCTTGGATACCGCCTCGCTTCATCAGCTAATTTCTCATTTAAATTGTTAAACTAGACATATGT
>WFKH01006014.1:14093880-14106531 GCA_016163765.1 Magallana hongkongensis | reverse complement strand
TTAAAAGAATATTTTATTATCTACTTTGAGAATTTAACAACTTTTTTATAAAACCGCCGATACATTGAAAAAACGATCGGGCGCGGTAGTCGCTATATTGTCAATCCTAGTGATGGCCGCCTATTTTCTCCGCTTAGATCAGAAATCATGAATTTGTGTAGGAAAGATTGCATATAAAGTATTCCAATCAATGCAAGTTAAGAATAATAGTGTGTTTTTTTCTAAATATGAAAAATAATCTTAAGTAAATGCCAACACTCGTTAGATTTTGCTAGATTTTGGTAGGATTTCGGTAATTACCGCGGATTTCGGTTATTCGATACACCGCAGTTTTTCTAATTAAGACATCTTAAAAATAGTCTGTTTTACCAGGGACGTATATACTAACTAACTATACTATACTAGTATATACGTCCCTGGTTTTACATCACATGTTCTATGTGACGTTCATTTTGTGACGCCCATCATTACGTAACACTAATTCCTGTATTTTTTAAATAATAAATAGAAAAAAATAATATATTTCTTCTCTAGAGAAATCATTTTTGAGATATGATAAAAATTAACGATTTTACAGGTCATTGTAATGGGGACAGATATTATAAAACACCCTGTATATATTCTTTTACTTTACTATTTCAGTAAAAGCTAAAATGAAAATATTGCGCGAGTTCATATTATCCCCGTCGACAATAATTTCGAAGTTCTACCAGTTTTAGCTCCTCGACCAGCTCACTTTTTTCAGTTAAAGAATAGGGACTTATTAGTGAAATTGATGATGATCAGATCTGGTTTTAGTGGATTTTTTTTTCGCACTGATATTGTAGCTAAGGCTCTTTTTTTTCTTTTTTTTTTTTTTTACCAAAAGTCTATTGCTTCATGCACGTTTTATTTCCACATTAAATGCCATCATGTATAGTGATCAGCCAACATGTCTGTGTCGTTTAAGAATATAATTGTTTCTAGCTGCAGGTCTGTAGCTCCTGGTCTGAAAATATTGGGATGGACGACCTGGGACCAGGTCGTCCATCCAATTTTTTTTTCAGACCGGGAGCTACAGACCTGAAGCTAAATTGTTTCATCTTAACCATAACTCAAGGTTATGTTCGATTTTTTTTATTGCAATAAAGTGAATCTTATTTGACATTTGTCACTGAAAAAAGCACAACAGATTATAGTCAAAAACTTTTTTATTCAAAGAGTACATAGGAAATAATAAGCAGGACAGAGCTTAATTAATATTTACCCGTCTGAAACCCATGGCCAGTATATGTATATAGATACCTGACAATGGAAAATATAACGCGGAAATTTAAGGAATAAGGAATCATTCTTTGAGTGTTATATGGTGATAATTTTGGTCGGGGCGTGGTCAAATCCAATAAAGCCCGAAGGGCTTTATGATAGATTTGACCACGCTCCGACCGAAATTATCACCTCATAATATTCAAAGAATGATTCCTTATTACTTATATTTATATAATTTTTAGCAATTGTACGATTAAATATTAGAATATTGACATATATATGTGTGATTTCCATTTCTTTTAATTATGCAAACCCCGCTTGCGCCCCAACGATACGTCATTTGAATTTATTGGACTGTAAATACAAAATCTATTCGTATTGTTACCGCAGGCAAAGACATTGAAAAATGTAAATATAACGAAATAAAGTCTGTATATAGCGCATTTATCGAAATATACATATATGCACGTGCAGGAGGCAGGCTAGCATAAAGCATATACTCCTAAGTAAGAAACTAATTTCAATCGTTAAGATCGAATGGCAGCCACAATCGTGCAAATGAAATTAGCCGTATTTATAAATGTTCTAAAGAGGTTTCTTTTGTTCCATCTCTCTACAGCTCCTTCCAACCACTTTTCACCTGGAAAAGAATCACAAGACATTTAAAAATCTTCACTAGATTTTTCTGTTGAATGTTTAAAATGTGTAAATAAAAATCTCATATTACGCCACATTCAGAAAAAGGAAAGCGGTGGAGTGCCATTCATCATTGTACAAAAGCAGGTGCGTGTTTTTGGTGTTTTTTTTATTCAAGAGGTCTTTGGACCTTATATGGATTAATGCACGGGAACAATCCAAATACCTCTTGGCACATGATAAAAAAACCCATCGAATTTCATTTTTATTAGAACACTGGTCAAAGTTGTCATTTAGTATGTTTAACAATAAGAGTAACAAATTCGCTGTCATATCGATAGTTTTATACAAAACTTAAAAGAAAGAAAAATAAGTATTAATTAATGATACATGTACTTTTCTAACCAAGATGGAATAAATAACGATTGAAGCAATAGTGACCGAATTGCCCACCTTTTTTCTCTATGACGTTTTCGTCCAACATGACGTTAACCTCTGGGATGATGACAGTGAAGGTATAGATGGATCCGACAAGGAAGGTGGCGGGGGACACCAGCCACAGGTTACGTGACCTTGACCCCTCGAGGGCAAAGTACAGGTAAGTGGGTGCACTAGCGGTTACTAATGTTGAAAGTATCTGTAATAATTTAAAAACAGTGCTAAAATATATTCCCATGCATCACATCAATCAACGGAACTGTAATTACATGTATATGAAAGGTTACGGTATTGTGCAATATATAAAAATAGGGGGGAAAAAATCTGTTAGATTCGACAATATACTAATAATTTGAACTCTTCGTCTTCCAAATCAAATAATTCTAAAGACTTATAAATACATAAACTATATTGAATTAAAGCACTAGCTGTATACCATTGATTTTGCCGCCATTTTGAAACTTTTCGTAAACTGCATCCATAAAGCTTTGGGTGGCAATGATCGTCTGCTTTGCACCTCTACCAACGATATGTAAATCCCTGCCCCGGCCATGTAACCAGTGGCAAAAACTGCCGCAATTTTACATCCTTCGATCAAATCCATCGTCGTAGTTTTAAAATTTCTCCACAGTGTACAAACAGCTGATAAAGGTTAGGTTTAAAAATAAAATGAATACGGCTTGTGAATTCGTTCTGCCCTACTTATCCGTGCATTGATATGACGCTTAAAAAATGTGTATGGTGCTAATGATTGAGGGGCCCAGCGCAAAAAAGAATTCAACAAACTTTTTTAAGGTTTAAACAAACATTCAATAATTCACGATCCCATTCGAGATATCATAAGCACTATAATACTTAGTGCTTCGCATTGAAACACAAACTAAAATGAAATCAACTTGGTTGGAATAACGATTTCTGTATATCTGTGTATAACATACATGTTTTTTGTTCATATGCATCAAGACATAAAATAGAATCTCAGTTCCTGAGTCCAGAGAATGGGTTTTACCCACAGGGGCTTGGTTGTTGGATAGTGAAGTTCCTAATTATTTGTTCCCGAGGAAAAATGATAAAAATTGGTAATCTTAGGTGTATTTCTGTGTATTGCAATAAATAAGTTAACTGAAAACCCCCGTTTCAATCATGTTAAAAAAGTGTATTCAATGTACATTAAAGAAGTCCCTTTACTTTTTTTAATGTACATTGAATACACTTTTTAACATGATTGAAACGGGGGTTTTCAGTGAATTTATTTATTTTTTTCTTCGGGAACAAAATTTGGGACCTCATTATCCAACAACCAAGCCCCTGTGGTTTTACCAAAGAGTTAACTTAGCTGCGTTACATAAACCAAAGCTGAATGTTATAATCGAAGGCTATATAATGAAGAACTCGAGTTCATGAATCAAAAGTATTTCTCATGCTGAGTGATGTATGTGCAAAATTAAAGAGACAGTACGGCGCATCTTATTAAAAAAACCGACTTGAAAAAAAATTTCCGATCGGGTTCGGTATTTTTGTACTACTCATAAATAATATATAAACTTTCAGAAAATTAAAAATTTCTCCATTAAGTAATAGTTAGATCATATTAAGTAAAATTTATGCGATTAAGAAGGGGGCGGAGGGAGCGAAGCGACCGAACCTCTTCTTAATCGCGTAAATTTTACTTGATATGATCTAACTTACTTAGATCATAACCCACCTTTTCATTGGCTGATCAAACGTTCTGCGCCAATCAAATATTATCTCTTTGGGATACGGCTCTCAAAGCTGTCAATCGAAAATGTGGCGTCGCTGTGAATTAGAGAAATTCTTAACGATTAAAAACATCACTTAATAGAATATTTAGCGACTGCTGATTGGATGAAAAAGTGGGTTATGTTCTAAATCAATGTAAATATTTCATTAAAATTAAATAATGATTTATGCCCCATAAATAAATACATAGCAACGTGTTACGGGGTCCGCCTTCTATACTATTACGCATGCGTATTTACTATTAAAAAAAAACACATGCAGGGCTCTCGAAGATTCTCCTGGACAGGTTTGTTGATAGAAATATGTCTTTTCTACTTTTCCCAGGCAGCAATTGTTCAAAGTTTTTAAAATAACAAAAATTATTATTTTATAGGTATTTATTTTGCGTTTTCTTTTTTTAATTTTATCACAGGGGCTCGGTTGTAGGACAGTTGTGTTCTGTATTCAATGTACATTAAAAAACAGTAAAGGGACGACACTCGCCATCTTGGATTTATAGGGGGTCCTCGGTTCACGCTATGTTTTAAACAAGTTCTCCAATTTCTCCAACGATTTCTGACGAGATCTATATAGTTTGGAAAATGATCAAATTACTTATCCCCATCATTTGACTACATCTGCGTGCCGCAGAATAAACGCATCGTGTCGAAATGTACTAGGTACTCGCCAAACTTATCGAAAGCAACGGAAGTTGATTCAAACTCTCCATGTAATCACCGAGGAGATCCGAAAGCATACGAAAAACCAAGAGGAATCTTTTCGCGGATTTTTTGCTCTCTCTCGACTTATAATATGTTTTCGGAACATCTCAGTGATTATATGAAGAATTTACGTCACTCAGATGTAAACTTGTATAAATAATTATATGGCTTATTAGAAGATTTCACCACGTACCAAGTTCATATCCCAGTGAACTTTTTAACGCTTTATTTATTTCTTATTTTTATTTTGAGGTCAAATCCTGCGAAGCTCAAAGTGCTTCCCAGAAGAATTCACCAAGTAATGACTAAGTTCATTTTTTAGTGAACATTTTAACATTGCTATTTATTTCTTAAATATACAATAGTAACAATGTATATGTACTTAAGGTGGTCGAATTAAATTTTCATCGTGCATTGTTTTGTCAGAAGGCCTTATTTTTACTACCTGTTTTTTAAATATTTTTTTCAAAAAATTAGGTCGTTATGTTGAAATTTAAAGATATCATAAGAGACAAATATTTGCACAAATTTATAGACGTAATAGTAATATCACCACTCATACCCATGACACTTCCAAAATGAAAAAAAAAAACATGATCTAAATTCCTCATTTAATTTGAACAAATCTCATTTAATCTCAATCTTACCTGACTGAAAGTCATTCTTGTTATACAAAATATGTACAGTAACACATAGAGAAAACCCCCATATGTCAGTATTCTCAGTACTTTGATTCATCATAGGTAGCGCTTTGACGAAGCATCTGGTTGCATATAATAATATGTAATATACTTACACCCTTTTTAACCGGGTTTTCCGAAGGAAAAAATCCGGTTATTAAAATGGTGAAAATGGCGGGCGGGGGGCTGCCAAAAGGGTACCCCTATTGTACGGATAACCCCTCCTATACAGTTTTCAAGATAGAAAGCTAGGTTTTGTTTTGCAGGTCAATTGTGCATATATTAGAGTTGTGCATATTACTTAGATTTTGATTTTGATAATTTCATGCAAAAAAATCCAGCTGTTGAACTTACTTAGTCATTTTTTTTGCATAATATTGCATATTTTTATAGGGTACCCCTAATGTACGGATAACTCCTTCTACAGTTTTCAAGATAGGACATTTTCGTTATCGCAGATCAATTGTACATATATCAAAGATGTGCCTACTACTTAGATTTTGATTTTTGATAATTTATGCAAATTTTTTCCCCAAAATATTGCATTTCGAATACAACAATTCTCTGGATAGGTACAGGTAGTTGTTTATCAAAACAGGGTCGATAGATTATGGCTACTGTTCACACAAAACAACCTTATTTGCAATGACAATTATCTCTTGTTTGCAATTGCCAGTGTTAAAAATTATAGGGAAACTTAATAGCCATTAAATTTTAATTTAATGACACCCCCCCCCCCTACACACACACACACACACACACACCGGATTAGGATTTTGGTGATCGGCGAAGTTAAAGGGATTTTTTTCTTTGCTCGGCAATATTTGGGGTGGGTTCCCCCCCACCCCATTTTGAGACGATCCCTAAAATAAAAAAAAATAGTTGATAAAAAAAAAACCCTTAGCATGTACACTTGAGCCGGCCACTCGGTGTAGGTTTTAAAAAAAAATTCTTTTGTAGTTTTACACAAAAAACCAACAAGTTGGCATTATCAATAAGAATATCTGAAATAATTACACAACCTGATAATACCTCTCACAAATATGATTTTTGTTTTTATCCGATTAATTGCACAATTGATAATACCTTCCTTATCCGATCAGTTGAACTGCCGATCCAGATTTTACAGCATGCCTACAACATGTGACTGTTGTTGTCAAACATGATAAGACATAGTGGAACGCTCTCCGGCTTCAGGTAAACAGGACTCGGTATTTCCTGTTTTTTGGGGTAAGTTTCTATGACAGTTCTATTAATTTGTTGGATCATTTCAGTCATACCAATTAAACTACGATTGACAGCATTAAATTATGCAAATATACTGACTTCTTCCTTGTTTATTAGAGAGGTCACTGGATATGCAAGAACTACCGTAAATCAAATCTAAATAAATTACAATGTTCGAAGACTTGATTTACATGTGTTCGTTTGGTATCATTCAAATGGATTCATAGTATGTGCATATTTTTCATAACAGTCGAGCTGCTTCCATTGTGTTTCAACTCACGTCCAGCTATTACGTATTGAGCTACAGCAATCTTTAAAAAGATGACAGAAAACGGAGAGAAGAAAGCCAAAAAGGCTCGGATGGAGGACGACCCCTTCCGCTGGCCCGGGTACACGGGGGAGGCGTACCCAGAGATGTGTGACATTCGGGCCATGCCCCCACAACCCAAGGAGTCCGAACTCAAGCCAGGTCAGCTACCGGAGAAACTAATCAGACAGTACTTTGAAGAGGTATGATCGTGTTTAGTACGTAAACAAAGTCTACAGTGTAGAAAGATATAAAACAGAAATGCTTCCCTGACGGTATACGATTAGCCCAGGTATACTGCATCGATTATGTGCACATTAAAAAAGGCATAATGTAAAAAGTTTGCGATGTTGACGTAAATCTTGATAGCCTGATATTCACTGAGAAAAATGACATTTATATGTGTTTTAATGTGTTTAAGTGTTTTAATAGATAGTTTACATATTATGATTTCTCACAAAATTCTATATTTATATGATAGTGAACGGTACATGCACAATACTCGGTAAATATATGTGTCTGATCTGTTGTCGAATAAAAAGGGGCGATGTTAATTTTTTTAAGTTTTGCCGGGCGGATTCATCAGGTGCGTAAGTCGTTCTGGAGGCCTGTAATCGTAACAAGTGCCATCGGCTGATAAGATAATCATAAGCTGCTCCTCGAAATATCAAGATTTTATGAGAGAAAAATCATCCTTGAACTTTGATATTATCGTTGAAATTTTGCGTTGCTAATGCAAGTACTATAGTAAACAGTCACAAAGTTGTTGTATGCTAGTATCAATTGCTCAAAATGTCTTTCTAC
The DNA here is from genome assembly GCA_016163765.1 of Magallana hongkongensis. Lineage (NCBI taxonomy): Eukaryota > Metazoa > Mollusca > Bivalvia > Ostreida > Ostreidae > Magallana > Magallana hongkongensis. The sequence goes on along the minus strand of WFKH01006014.1, from coordinate 14,098,729 downwards.
TCTGCCCGCAATTTAAGCGCCACATAATTACATGTATATATAATTCTAAAAGATAAATCCCAAATTTTATTTGGCTGTATGATAAACGTTTCAGTATCTCAGGGTTTATCATATCTGCAGTGCTTTTGGTATTATATCCTAAAACTACTTAGAACTGTGGGTTTTTCCAGGGCTATTTGATAATAAAAGATTTCTTCACAAAAGAGGAGCTTGAGGCCTGTAGGGACGACTTGGAAGACGAGGTGGACAAGCTAGCTAATAAGCTGTACAAGGCGGGAAAAATCAAAAGTAAGCAACACACGTCTTCTTAGAATCTTAATACATGTTATTGTATTCAGTTTCGATAGGCCCTACATTTGTCAATCTTGTGGACATTGATTGCTACGTAGAAACAATTTTGCCTACCTTAGGATATGTATACCAAATGAAATTTTTTGTGATTTTACATGACAACATAGAGATTGTTAGAATAATTCTTGTGAAATTGTTATTTCGACGGATTTGATAGTCTAACATCGTAGCTCAGTGGATAAAGCATCTGACAATCTATACGACCCGCAGAATCTGAGTTTAAAGTTCAATACTTACTACATGTAGTATTATTGAAATTCCCGTTTTGATTTCCCAATTTTTTATATCTTTTCCCTGCATGTCCTTTTAAATTTAAAAAAAATGTTTTCACATGCAAAACCTTTTTTTCCAAAGGATAACTTACAAAAGAACCAAGTAAGGGACATGCATCTTTGTTTCTATCGATCTATGCAGACCTGTACATATGTAATAAAAAGCATCTGTTCCATCTACTGATCGTTTTTATTTTTTTTTTTTTTTTTGTTTCTTAAGATCTGTATGAAGATTACGATCTGGACCATCGATTGATGAAGATCGATGAAGAGTGGCCCGGCGCCGTGATTCTGCTGCACAAAATCGGACGTCTGCCCCCGGTAAGTGTCAACAGCTTGAGGCTGACTCAGTCGTTGTTTATCCCGTGACAAACTATCATAAATATCTAGTTCATAGTCTGCGGTAACTAACCAGTAGTGGCATTGTTCGATTTGGCAGTAAAGAGTAGACCCGTATTTAGTGAGTTTAAGGGAGGTTTTAATCGTGCTCGTTGACCTATGCACTAAGGTACAAAATATGCTAAGCAGCTTGCATTATCACTCGTGATATTAATGTACTGTTAATATTACGTATATCTATATGAACGTGAGGTACTATATTCATGATGTCAATGTTGGTGAAATTAATCGGCTTTCGGAAGGTCATTTAATGTAATTGAGTAAATAACTAAATATTTTAGGTATAACATTCATTTAATCGCGGTGTCCTACTGTTATAATTAATGTCATTGTCTACGAATTGCTTAAAGAATATTTTCCACCATTTTCGAATTGTATAGTCTCTAAGAGAATTATGGGGCAACAAAAGACTACTAAACCTGATAGAACAGCTGATTGGTCCAGATATTGCGGGCATGCCCAACTGGAACCTGCGAGACAAGACGCCCCACAACGAGGCCACGACTGTGCCTTGGCACCAGGGTAGGAACTGTAGATTAAGACAACGGACATCATTCAGTATGTCCACTCGTTAAATCAAAATTAAATTCACAGTGTTATTTTTCGAACTCTTTATTGTAGTTGCATGACTTTGTTACAGGAACTGCTACTTGTCAATAAAACACCAGATTTTGTAAGTGTCTAGGTGTTTACGATATTAAATGTTCTCTTTTTTGTAGACGCAGGCTATCTGTCTACGGACATCTACAAAGTGTTTATGCCAACTGTCTGGATCCCCTTTGTCAACACCAACAAACAGAATGGCTGCATGGAGGTAAAGTGTACGACCAACAATGAAAACAATAGGACTTCATACTTTCATACAGTCCACTTTATAATTTTCTAGAAGTATTTTAATTTAGACTCCAAATATACAATATGTTTAAATGACGTTCTTTTTCTGCAGGTTATACCCAAAGGGCACCTGAGTGGAAAGGTGGCTGTGCATCAGTGCTGTGCTGGCGACACGTGGTACATCATGCTGGAGGAAGAGGAAATGAAAAAGAGGCTCGGTTAGAAAATTCTTGCTGTCTTTTACAGTGAAACTAGTATATGTCCATGGAAAGTAAATGGGTTTTTTCAGCATATAGGTTAACAATTCCTTATAGAATAAACTCTTTTCCTATTAGGTTGTTCTACAAAAGATGCAGTTGTGTGTGAAATACCATATGGGGGTTTTCTGTTGTTCAACAACTTCATACCTCATCGAAGGCAAGAAAGACTTCTGAAAACTTGTTCTAAATTTAGCTTCTTAATTTTTGAAAATTTTAATTTTATACAAAACATCTATTTTTAGTCTCGACAATAAATCGGACCATATTCGCTGGAGTGTTGATCTGAGGTTCAAAGTGCCGGGAGAGAATAACGGGATGTTTGGGCTCAAACCTGACGTCATCATGCGGACCAAGGAAAACCCAGATATGGAGATAGACTGGGAAACGTTCGATTCTCTGAACAGGACCGAGCTGCAGATAAAATCAGTCAAAGACATCGTCGACGTGAGTACTGTTTAGTGTCTTAGTATCTCATCTGCCAATTAAATCAGTCTCAACCTTGGTTTTCAACTTTAAAATAAAAAAATTTTTTTATTAAGTTCTATATATGATGATATTTTCAAAATTTAAAAAGTGCATTTTCCCTCCAATGTTTTTTCCCCTATTTAAACAAATAATTAAGACATGAAAGATCAAACAGTATCTAAAGTCAAACCAACACAAACTTCATGTAAACTGAAGTTCGTTTAATTAATTTTTGTCTAAATTTAATAGGTAAAGGCTGATCAAGAATTTGATGCAACCGTACAAGGGCCATGGATGAGAAAATGGGAGATCACGCACATAAATACACACGTCAAAAAGCATCAACAGCAGGAAAAAGCAAAGGGAAAGTGACGAGGACTATAAAAAAAACCGCAACATTTTTCAGCAATACATTTTTATTATTCATTGTTTGTCATAAAAAAAACATTATATTTTCTTCTGTGATTTTGTGTACTTGTGATAATTTGTAAAATAACAATTGCAATAAAATTTTATCTTAATGGTTGTTTAATATCTCTTGGTTTTGTTTATCAAATAAAAGAGAAAGAACGACCGTATTAAATATTGTGACAGTTGAGCGAAAGTTTCCATGTAAACGTATGAGTAAAGAGAATGCAAGCGAAGAAAAAATGAAGTAAGATGTATTTTCAAAGGTTAAACACAATACAATCTAGTTTCAGTGTTTTTATCATACAAGTCATCGAAGGTTTCAACGAGTTCCTGAATGCTGACAATAGTTTGTATGTTTCTACAAATACAACAGTTCAGAGACCTAGGCCATTTGAAAAATGTAATATATTGTCAAAACTACTAAAACGATTTAAAGGGACATGGTCACGATTTGGTCATATTCTATTTTTCAATTTTTATTGTTTACAATGCTTTAGAAATGCATTTCTAATGATCAACCGAAATTTGAGAGTCAGTCGTAGACTTATAAGCAAGATAAAGAGCTCACAATTCTTTGTCATGTAACCAAGGCTCGTGCCATGTTTTTGTTTACATAGGTTCAATATACCAGTAAAAAATCCTTTTCAAGCTGATTTTTCTATCTTCTAATTCGTTTCAAGCATAAATAAACAGTTCCTAACGTTTATCACATTCATTTTAGGCATAAAACTGGAATTTTCACTTCAACATTCAAAATGTAAACAAAAACATGGCGTACACTTTGTTTACATACCAAAGAATTGTAAGCTCTGTATCTCCCATATAACTCAACAACTGACACTCAAATTTTGGTTAACTATTAGGAATGCCTTACTGAAGCATTGTAAACATTAAAATCGGAAAAAATAATTTTTGACCAAAATCGTGACCATGCCCCTTTAATAAATTAAAATTTAAACCTCTCTACTTTGAAATCGTTTTATAACCTCTAAAATAAATTAACAAGGCAAAAATTTATTTGATCAAACACATTGTAAGAGGATGTTGATGTGTCATGAAAGATGGTAATTCAAAGTCGAGTGTTCAAATGATACTCACTTTACAGCTTCAAAAGAGTAAAAACACTTGCATCAAAATCAAGAAAAAATGCTGTAAAAACTATTGGTTCATGATTTTTTTTTTTCAAACATACGAAAAACGATAAATACATATAAAGGCGACTAATATTTTGATGGGATCTTTTTAGTGAAAAATATAAATATCATTTGGTATACTGTCTGACGATAAATAATAAACTAATAATGATACTTGTAGTCTTGCACCATAAGTTTTTAAGATATACAATCTGGCAAAGGACACTTGGATTTTGGGGTACTGTATATATGAATTGGATCTACTACAAAACAAAAGAGGAAGGTTCAGTTACAGCCCTGGTTGACCCTACAGTGTCGCGTCATTTTACACCGAAGTAGATACAGGTAACTTTAATATGAATAGCTTGTTTTATTTAAATCTTTAAATTTACATGAAACATCTTGCTAAAAAGATGTCAAGTTAGAGAAAACCTATTAGGTATTTTTTAAAAACCTAGATCTTATGAGATTTTAGAAACTATAGACTCTCCAACGTAATTTAATAGTGAGAAAGAACTACCTATATAAAATGTTCATAATAGAGCCGTTTTATTAACAAGAGCTTGAAATTTGTGCAGTACGTGAAACGCCAACTTGATGAAGGCGGGTTCTACTTATAGTGAACTGTCCAGTCATTGGCTAATAAATATGAATGCATTGAACGCAGTGACACTCGTCCGACTTCATCCAGGGCTGTATATTTCAGATGATACAGCGTCAATTT
>WFKH01006014.1:14033888-14093780 GCA_016163765.1 Magallana hongkongensis | reverse complement strand
CCCCGCGGGGGTGGGGGGGGCGGGGGGGGCGGGGCGCTGGGGGGGTGCGGCCTATCCGATTTTGACTGTCTATGAATGTTAATGAGCTTCTCTTAGCGAATTAGAAGATCTGACAGCTTAATTGTTTCAATGCGCAAACTAGTTAGTAACATCTCACCGAAAGTCCAAGCTCTTGTTAAAACGGTGATAACTTATTTTTTTTCAATTAAAAAGGTTGCTCTTTGAAATAATAGAGGTCACAAGTTGTTTTTCCGCCCCTCCCCGCATTTCCAGAAATCATAAACAACAAAACGAATAAGCTCTGTGATTTACAATATGCCATAATAAATGAAATGTCCTTCACCATTAAGATAACGTACTACTTGTGTAGACTAAACAAATACCGTGACCTACAAAACGTCGGACTTCATTTAAGATGGATCCGAGGAAGATGGCCCCTGGATACACGGGGGAGGAACACCCGGAAGTTGTCGATATCCGGGCTATGCCACCTCAACCGAAGGAGATGAAACCAGGTCAAGTTCCGGAGAACTTGATCAAGCAGTACTTTGAGGAGGCAAGTAAATGTGTCAGTTTAATTGTGCATAGCAGACGAATGCCATATTTGAATAATATGCACTGGTAATGTTATAAGTCAAACTTGTACAAAAGATGAATGGGATAAAGTAAATTATGGACTGGCAAGTTTCTGGCATTTGATCAACTGCATCATTCAGATTAATTAAAATTAGACGCTTTGAACGTAGATCGCTACTCTTTTGTAGCGATCAACGGGAGCGGATCAAAGAAACTGATTTGTTTTCGGGATGATAACCTTTTGTACCGGTTTAAAAAGTAAGGAAAATTTCGAGGAAAAACATCAGTTTAACGACAAATAATTGCTATTTATAGTAATTTTGGTTAAATTGGCATATACTATTTCGTAGGGTTACTTCCAACTGGATAAGTTTTTTGATCCGGCCGCAGAATTAGATCCGTGTAGAGAAGCTATCGGAGGATTGGTGGATGAGCTGGCGCAGAAGCTGTATAAAGGCGGCAAAATCAAAAGTAAGACCTAGCTATGATAGCTGCATATCTAGGCATCTTCGCTAGCAAAGGGTTTCTGATCCTTGAGGAGCGGCGCGGATCAGATACCTTGGATAGTGAAGATGATATAAAGGCGGCAAAATCAATAGTAAGTCCTAGCTGTAAACTGGCAGCAAAATTAGTATTTAGACCTAGTTCCGGTCATAGTTTACGTATTTTTTAATGTATATGTCCGCTCTGCATAATTCAAACTCGGAATTAAGAGTGGTATTTTCAAGAACATGCAGACATGAAATATCATCATTAATGAATTTAATCAAACTGAATACTATGAATGTGTTTTGAGACTAGGTTTGCACGAGGATTGTGGGGTTTTTGAAAGACTTACGAAACTGGATGAAGAATTCCCCGGTGCTAACATTATTCTTCACAAGACTGGAAAGCTTCCAGAGGTACTTATTATACCATAATTAGGTATTTTGCTCATTTTTTGTTTTTCAAGCACAATCATAAGTTCATCTTAATTTTCAGGCGTTTATGAAAGTATGGGGCAATGAGCGATTGCTAAACTTGATGGAACAAATTCTGGGACCGGATATCGCAGGAATGCCGGACTGGAGTCTGCGCTGTAAAATACCAAAAACAGATGCGGCAACGGTCCCATGGCACCAAGGTTAAATGATTACTACGGACTTCATTGTTTAAAAATTTTTATTATATTGTACCATCTTTGTGAATTTGACATTGTTTTATAAGGTTAACGGCTTTTGCTATCTTTTGCTATCTCTCTAATTAGAGTTTGAGAAGTCAAAATATTTTTTTTTATCAGATTTGGGTTATCAGAGTGTTGATGCCTATCAAACCCTTGTGGTGACAGTATGGATTCCTTTTGTTGACTCAAATGAACAAAACGGTTGTATGCAGGTAAAGCAATTGACTTCTGAAAGTACTGTAAACTTAGTAATTTTGACAAAATGTTAATATTGATTTTATTGACGATTTTTATAGCTGGGTACTAATCTTTTTGCTATATTAACACCTATGCGATTATTGATATAAATGGAGTGTTTAAGAGAAATGTATATTGCACAGTTTTGAAATCGGCATGTACGAAACTATTTATTTCTCATCGAATTGGGGAGACATTTTAACTTTTCTGTAAATGTAATACAATTGCAGATAATTCCACGTGGTCACTTGAAAGGCAAGGTTGGACGTCATTACAGTTGCGTTGGTGACACGTGGTACGTGAACTTACCGGAAGAGGAAATGAAAAATAACTTAGGTATATAAAATTATAAATATTCCCGTTTTTTAAAACAATAACTGAATCAAATGTTTTTATTACAAATTGTAATGACAGATCATTAAGTGTTGTGCAAACTAATAAATTGAGCGATAAACACTCAATTATAAAACTAATTCGGTTTATGATTCAGGAGTTGATGTTAAAGATGCCAAGATTTGCCCTGTGCCGTATGGTGGTATTTTGGTCTTCAGTAACTTCTTACCACATCGAAGGTGAATAAAATGAGTATAATGCAAGATTGTTTAAAGGAATGGTTTTTTTTATTATTCTTTCCTGTACAATCATTTTTATTTAATTAAGTCTAGAGAATTATTCTAATGGGATTCGATGGAGTGTCGACTTTCGGTTCAAGAAAACAGGTCTACCAAACGGCATGCATGGCCTGAAGAATGACGTGATCCTTCGATCCTCAAAGGACCCGGACATGAAAATCGACTGGAGTATGTTTAATGCCGTGGAACGACTCAAAATAAAAAAGAACTCAGATGGCTCCATCGTTGATGTAAGAGCAACGTATATCCTTGAAAATTTCGAAGTTCAACTTAAATGTTTTTGTCAAAAGTAATACATGATCATAAGAATACATGATTTACGTGTGCTTCAAAGGACATATAATGCACAAATGTAATTATACGTTTGATTTTTGTGTTTCAGAGAAATGATGATGATTTCGACACCACAATATCCGGTCCCTGGATCCGGAAGTGGGAGCTTGTCCATTCAAACAGACACACGGATCAAGCGTGGAAAGAATATATGTAAAACAAACGGAGAAATACTGTCTACACTTATAATGTTACAGAAACTTTTATAACCATTCAAATAGTACTGAAAATTGATTTGTGATCGCTGGTTTTTTCCAGAGAATGTAATAAAGATTATGTGTTTTATGTGATATATGATTATGTAAATTAAATAAAAATATAGGTAACTACGATATGTACTCATATAAAATAAAAACAAACTCTGTCAATTAACATTACAGGAATTGCGATTTATTAAAATATGCTTTAATGAATTGCAGTCTATACATGTACGTGAAGTAGCATTGTAAGAATCAGATCGAAATCATCTTAGAATATTGTGAAGTCAACATATTATTCATTAATTTTTTAATACACTGTTCCTAGCATTAATGTATAATTTACCTTAATTTAACTTATAAATTCAATGCTGAATATCAAGTTTTCTATAACATAAGATTGAATCACTGGTCAGATATGCAAAATGTTTGAAATTGCGTGATCCCTATATGCAATAAACTTATTATGTTTTATATATTTAGGGATCATACACATTCACCACCACCTGTTAATGACTCCTTTTGATAGAAAGAAAATTTCAATTAAAACGATTTCGGAAATAATGATTCCGACAAGTCCTTCAGGAGTAGGTTTACTTTTTACATTGCTTTTATTTACTTCCGGAGTGAAAAAGGCGTCATATCTGGTCCTGTCGGCATCGTTTTACCATTTAAAAACGTAAGTAAACAGTTGTTTTTATAAATTCTGCTAAGATAAGTTAGCATTTATTGTGAAATAATTGAATATTCAGAGAAGAAAGTGTTTAAAGACGTGTCACAGTACCATTTTGCTAACAAAAATTACAACAGCTGTACAACGTTAGGTTCTCCAGACCACTTATATACATATACAGCGCAGTAATCGGTTTCACGGGATTATCGTATTTCTTCAGAGTACTATTATTCAATATCAGCTGAGCCGGTATAATGATGACAAAATTATCTACATAAGATTTCAATTCATACAATTCAAGGCTTAATCTGATAATAGTTAACGCTCCTCACGCTAACAGCAGACTGTTTTATTTTGATATACATATGTATAAGACTACATAATTAACCTTAATAAAATTTGAAAAGGCGTCTAACTTGATAATGCTTCACAAGTTACAAAACGTTATACCTGTATATTTGAATGCGTAATGTTACTATAATGTGTGCTTTTTTAAAAACCAGTGCAATTATTTTGAGAAAACCATAATCTTTGACCGACAAAAGCTACTGTACATATTCATGGATGTCAATTTTGGTTGTATATGATCCAGTCTGATAATTTCATTATTGATTTTAAAGAAAATGATAAAATACATGTATGCATGATATTTTTTTTAAATCTTAAGTTTTATATAAATTCAAAGGGGAAAATTGTAAGTGGATTCATTGGGCTGTCAGACGAATGTACGAGTATCCGGCTATGCAGATAAAATAATCAATCTAGTCAAAATTGCAGAAGTAGGAATTGTGCGAGAAAATTTAGCGCTCAATTTTGATTATAGAGCTATGTTTGGATTTAACAATCAATTTTGAGAGTAAAAACTGAATTCTTTTCAAAGGAAAACATGTTGGGAAAAAGTTTTTGAGAATTTGGGATTTTTTGTTTATCTTGTTTATAAAAGAAACTGTTTGCATTTTTAAAAATTGAATTGTCTTACGTATTTCATTGCTTTTGTCATTTGCATTAAGGTGGTATGGGACATCTGTCGATATTAATGTGTATTAAAGTACACTATAATTAAAATACTTTCACCGGTTTAGAATTTTCAGATTTTACAATATTTACCCCAAAAATACGTTTTAAAAAATGTTGGAAAGGTAAACATTTTAAAATCCTCAGCAGTATTCGAACTCATGACTTACAGATTCTTAGTGAACCCTCCAACCCACTGTGTTACGCTGTTAGATGACAATTTTAGGAAAGAAACTATTTATAAAATTACACTTGATTTTATTGTTTATTTCGATAAATAGTACGTTACAACTTGGATGTCTCCCATACCACCGTAATTATTCTATATCACGACTGGCGAATTGAAAAAGAAATCATGCTTTTCAAACGAAGTACTTGTATACAACAATATGACATTTATTAAGTAATTTAAAATCATCATGAAATTACCTTTACTTTCAGGCCCTCATTTAAATCACCATGGATACTTACCCAGGCTCCACTGACGAAGCTCACCCGGAACTGTTCAACATGAGCGCCATGCCAGAGCAGCCCAAAGAAAAGAAACCGGGGCAGCTGAGTAGGGAGGAGGTCGAACATTTTTTCAGGGAGGTACGGGCCGAGGCAAAATTTTGCATTTCTATACATAAGTTGATCTAACTACTCATTTCTTCCTAGCTGCAGAACTGTTGCAAGTCTGTTTGAATGTTCTCTGGTAAAAAAAAAAAAGGTATACAAAGCTACATTTCTACCAAAGCAATGGCTTTCCAAAAATATTAATAATTTATTTTTTTCAATTTTTTTTACCGTTACCACTTCGAAATACTGATATACGAGGATGATTTAGACCTATTTTTCTAAACTCACAATCTACTGTTCAAAATACTGTAGATTGCAATTGTAAAACAGAGAGAGAGAGAGAGAGAGAGAGAGAGAGAGAGAGAGAGAGAGAGAGAGAGAGAGAGAGAGAGAATGAACAACACACTGGTCTTTTATGTTGGATAAAAGCGCCTCAATTTTTTAAAACAAACATATATCTGTTCTCAAAACCGTCGGACGATTTGAATTATTTGATTAGATAAACCGACATTGACCATTATTAAAGACAACAAAGATATTCGGTATTTGAAGAGACGTTTCTTTATCTCAGGGTTACTTAGTGGTGGAGAACTTTTTCCGACCAGAAGAGCTGAATGCGTGCAGGGACGCTATCAAAGTATTAGTTGACGACCTTGCCAAAAAGCTGCACGATGCGGGGAAAATTACGAGTAAGGAAAACACGACACCTCTTATGAGTCATAGTGTTGCTATGATTTATAAATATACAAAATAATATTTTCATCACGAGTATAATTTTCTAAATTATAAAAAAAATGTAACGACGTATTTGAAAAAAAATCAAACTTTTTATATAAAGACACTACCAGCAACTACTGACAAGACGTTCTAGAATAAAAGAAGAAAAAATCCATTTTATTTTGTTATCAAGTATATAAAATTTACGTTGCTTTTCGATATTTAAAATATGATATTATATATAAAACTTATATTGCTATTCCATCTTTGAAATGCGTACATAAAGAACTGTACAAAGATCTTGGACTTTTTGAACGACTCACGGAGATTGAGAAAGAATGCCCGGGTGCCAACATCATGCTGCATAAAATAGGATCTATGCCACAGGTAGGTACAAGTATATATATCACAACTGTTCATTGAAAAGCTAAAATACATTGTAGTTGTTCACGCTACCCAAAGAATTAAATGCCTTGCTTTCACAAAATTTCCTATATTGCATATTTTTGTGTATGAAAATTTACCCGCTAATTTTATGTTTTAATGATTTTTTGTAATTTGAATAATAAAATCCTTGTTATTATTTTTATTAATGATTACGATGAGTAGAATTATTATGCTATTGATGTTATGGTTGTAAACTGCTATATTTGTTTGTGTTTTGAAGGCTTTTAGGGACGTGTGGTCAAACGACAGACTTCTGAATGTTGTAGAACAGCTGATTGGACCAGACATAATGGGCCATCCTGTATGGAACCTTCGAACGAAAACTCCACAGAACGAGGCTACAACCGTCCCCTGGCATCAAGGTACATCCCCCACCCTACCCCGTCTCCCATCATTTACTCTATAAAACGTGTCGTTGTGTATGGTGTGTCATATCTTATTTTATATTCTCTTATTAATTTATATTTAAGATGTTGGTTATCTTGACAACGCCTCATACAGAGTGATGCAGCCAACTGCTTGGATTCCGTTATTGGACGCCAACGAGTCAAACGGATGCATGCAGGTTGAAATCACAATATTGAAATTCTTCATTTATTATCATCTGTAAAGTTGAAGAGTGTACACCCATTGGTAATTTTTGTGGTGTAAAATTTGCAGTTGATGGTCAAAGGGCATAAAACCGGAAAGGTTGGCACCCACCAGTGTTGCCATGGTGGCACGTGGTACGTGATGCTAGAGGAGGAGGAAATGAGGAAGAAGTTAGGTAATTGTCTTCTTATTAGATTACCATACATGTAGTCTCATATATGGAGTCTAACTTGATTGACTTGAATTTTGAATTTTTATCATTAAAACTCGATGCTTTACTAAAATTCATATATGTATCGTTTTGTTTCTTCCTGAAAGATATCGATACAGAGAACGATTTGAAGGTTTGTCCCATAAGTTATGGAGGCATGCTGCTATTCAACAACCTTGTACCACATCGAAGGTAAGGGTCAATCATCAAGGCTAATCTGTAGATTGTTTGCATATATTTGCTTACGCGGACTGAAACAGAAACGGAGCCTTCAGGTTGAATTAAGTAGGGACGAAACTGATTTTTTAAGACAAATTTAAAAATATTACAACTATACCATTGTAATTTAAGATGATGCATTTAGGTATACATTTGAATCTTATTGCTATTTGGTATTCTACCGACGGGGACAAATCTTATTACGCAGAATTACACTAGCATCAATTTGACATTATTCATAGCAACATGGAAATCAATCTTAGGGACGTATTATGCTAAAGCACAAATATATCTGAAAACGGCATACATGCAGGTTGCATTTTTAAGACTTAATTTACTTGGACTACATCTTTCATTCTAATTTTCAGTCTACCAAACATGTCAAAGGCAATTCGCTGGAGTTTGGACCTGCGTTGGCAGAGACCCTCAGAACCAATGGGGTTCTATGGTCTGAAGGAGGGACTGTTGATGAGGTCGTCCAAGGACCCCGGCATGAAGATTGATTGGGAGTCGTTTGACGCCGTTAACCGCCACGACAAGCAGACGGCAGCCATGACTGGCAAGGTTGGAACGTTTTCTACGTTTTTGACTAAATGTTTAAAATGCCTTTCCATTCTTTGTTTATTTAAATGCAACATAATTTCAGTAAACTATACAGAGAAAAATATAAAAGGCTACTCCGCAACTTGATAACTTTGTAGAGTAAAATCGTAATTTGCCACTTGGAGATTTATTGTTTGATTGGTTGAACAGTAGTTCTTTATGGCTACTAGTATACGATATTAGATTGTTGTATTTACTAAGTCCACCCACCCACCCCAAAAAAGAAAGAAAAAATATTTTTATGTCGCCATTTTGTTGTAATGTGTAAAAATCCGAAAGAGTTGCAATGACCCTGTTGTTACTCTCAACTGAATCTATTTTGCATCTAGGAGGAAATAGACGAGTTTGATACGACAATTCAGGGGCCCTGGATGAAGAAGTGGGAGATCGTGCACGTGAACCGTCACGTGGAACGGCACAGAGAAATGGAGAACAACCCGGAGTCCTGGACAAAGGCCTAGTGTATACGTCAAACACACAAACTGACGACGACGCACATACCAAATTCAACTGTTAATATCTTTAATAAGCAGTTTTTATATTCAAATATGCAAAGTTTGATGCAGGATATCGTTGTAGATATTTGTATTTTTAACACTTTTCCTCCGATGTGGGGTAAATTTTTATGAGTCATTTACTTAAGAATTTTATGCTGATATACGTATACATTTTATTGATTCCCGAAAATATACAGAAAGATAAGGCATATGTTTAAAAATAAAAAAAATGAATTTAAGAGCATTTCTAAATTTTAACAAACCTTGACATCCAACTATAATTGTTGTTGCAATAATCAATAAACTACATTTGTTTACTCTATATTTTGTCAATAATTATATATCCTTTCGTTTTTATTTCAGAATGAATGTTAATGCAATTTTGTACACATTCGAAAATGAGCTCATATTATCATTTGGTTCATCTTGCTCCATTTATTCATATATGAAGAATATGCTGTATATGATTTAAATCAATGTATCTATATAAAATTTTATGTATTAATTGCTAATGTGTAAGGAAATTCCTGTTACTCTGGAGTATTTTCTTGTCATCTAGTCGCAATCAATTGTTGTTTCATATAAATGCTGTATTTTAACAATAAACTTTTACAGAATGGGTCTTTATACTTTCTTTTAGCTGTATTTTATAAATGTTCGCAATTACGTTGTACACCAACTAACTAAGGATCATTCAACCCATTTAGAAATGCATAATTAATTGTGTTGATGTGAGCTTTTTCAAAAAGAGGTTGATATCATTGGAAATTTTACATGTAATGATTATCTACCCCTTCTTCAAAGGGCCTCACTTTTTAGCAATTTTCTATAAAGAATTCCACTTCATGATGAACGCTTGAAATAAATAGAATGGAAAATGTTCCCAGATTTCTTCCATTGACAGGCCCTATATTTATACCCCCATTGATTATCATTATCATCCGGGTCCGGGCAATGCAAAACCAAATTTTAAAATGTACATGTACTTGATGTTTGGTCTTTTTCTGTTTCAACAGGAACAGAAAATAGTTGATTCTGTCATTTCTGTCAATGATCATATCAAAAGTCTTGTCCAATGTGACAAATGATTGTGAAGATTTACTTGTCCGAGCGCAAAATGGCTGGACACGGACAATCGGACAACGTTAATGATAAGCCCAGGGTGTATCTTTTGAGAAAGTTGCATGTCAAAAAAAGTGCATGGTTCTTTAATACTGAGGACAACTTTCAAAATATCAATATTTTGTTAAATTTATGTAGTAAACACAATTGAAAACATCAAAATCTGATTAGACTTACTTTGTGATTCAAAATTAACGATCTCCGATCCTCAGCAATGTTCGATAACTCTAAATTATCCGGATCTCTTTCATTCGTACCATAAATTTAAGTTTTATACAGACAATTTTAATTAGTATTTTGGTGTTAGTATTACCATTTGTCACACAACTACATGCTTGGCGTTGTGGATCCACGGAGAACTACTTTTCAATCACATGTTGGTAAAGAGTTCGAGCCACCGATGCACCGGTACTTTTTTTTCAAACTCAACTTGTTTATTTATTCCATTATATCCATCGTAGGCAAATTTGCAATAACTTTGTAAAATGCATGGATACCATCTAAAAATTTCATTTTATTTCATTTCATTTATAAACTTTGAGAGAAAAATAAAATTTTTATGATGAAAAAAATACTTTGAGGCTGAGGATCGGAGAACCTTAACATAGGGCCGTGAACAGCTGCTTTGACTGAGTTCAAACCAAATTACGATGTGACACTTTTAACAGGTGTCAGACGGATTGTGTAAAGGTTTGTGTACAAAATCTGTTTAGCTATCGTTGACTTTATGGATGTGATCTCCTGAATAAACAGTAGTCAGTGCATAACAATTGAAAACAGTAAAAATATATCTGTTCTGAGCGCAAACTCAGGGGAAATATCAAAACCCAAAATTTACAATCTTTTTACCATTTAACAAAAAGATCTACTTTGTTTTTAAAAATTTCATGTACATTTAGATCTATTCCTATACTCTGTCCCGGGTTTTTGCTTCCACCACTTTTCGCTTGATATTTCGATAATGATAAATACCTCTGTGCTCAAACTACGTTCATCCACTAATATAAAAAATGTCCAGATTATCTGTTTTGAAACGCCCCCGCTACCGCTTCAGCATCCCACAATAGAAAGTCTACGGGGATTTTGCATTGCATCAGCCATTACTAAGCCCGGATGATAACGTTGAAAAATTGCGCGAGGTGTCCCGAGAACTTCCGAATGGAGAAAAAATGTAAACATTTCCCATTATAAATCTCCGTAAGAAATTCGTTTTCGTTCCTGTAAACTTTTATGAGTGAAAAAGGATAATTTGTCAATGAAGATATCTTGGATATTTTAGATATCATCGATTTCAACCGTACTTCTTTCACAGGTATGTGTATTTTTATTAAAAATCATCAAAAAGTGATGGAAGCAATAACTTGGGACAGACTATAGCAATGTTTTAAATTCAAAAACTAGTTGAAAGGCATCGTTATGATCAATTTATTATTGTACTTCTTGGTTTATCATAACGTCTCTTTCAACTATTGCGTCATTAAGATGAACTACTATTCTTATATCTGCCATCTTAACCTTACGTGTGCGAATTTAAAGCGAGGGTGTCGAAAGAGGGGATCCGGACCCATCTCCTTGAATTTTACAAAATAAGTATACGAGAAATAGAATTTTGAGAGAGAGAGATCATTGACCCCTGAGCACTGAAAGCAAAACGGTCTAAACCGTTTAGCGTGGAGCTAAGAATAGATGTTTAACGAGGTCGGACATCCCTTGTGGTGAATTAACGACATTTTACAACATAAATATGTTAACCGGGATTAGGCCTTCATTTAAATCCTGGATGCCCACGACTTAAAAGAAATTTCTTTCTTTGTCTTTCATGGCATCCAAATCAAAAAATACATCCTATACCAGTATATTGTGCATACAATTTAAATGGTTGTTATTATTGAAAATAAGATATAATCCAGAGGTTCACTGGTCCACCTTCCGAACAATTAACATGAAAAGACTGTGTTTTAAGTTGCTTTCATTTTTTTTTTCTTGGTTCTTTAGCTTTGATTTATTTTAAGGGTTTGAGGAGGTCCATTATCATTTTAATTTGATGACGTCAAATAAGTTTAAAGGCTTAGCACAATAATATATTGAAAACAACATGAGGAGCAAAACAAAACAACATTCATTGAATAGTAATTTCAAACAAATTTAAAATTAGCGTCCAGTAGATAAAACACTTGTCCCGGACCTATTTATCAGCTTGTCTGGAAGTGAAATGTGACAACGATTTTAAACCTTATTAGCTGTCATCTTTGTTTTAAGAGCTTTAAATGGATTTGGAACATTTTGTTTTGGGATTTTTGTGATATGATTCGATAAGGCGGCCTCTTTATACACGAATGCAGAGACACAGTTTAATTGTGATGTGTACTAGTATTTGAAGTTTGTGAACAAAGCGGTGTGGATGCTCTATATTATTGCGAAAAAATATTGAGACTTAGGAAACTGTGTGAGCTAGATACAATGAGTTTATATCAATCAAAACTTCGGAATACTGGACCAAAGGGAGCCCCCATCATAGATTCTCTGAGCGTGGATAGAACCATGAAAACGAGAATGCAAAATCACGGACAATCTAACTTACTTCGAGAAAAAACGTTAACATTCGAAAAAGAATTGGACCAAAGTCGAAGAACTTCTTTGCGAGAGGAACACGAATTAAGAAAAACTATACTAGAACTACGAAAACCACAGAACGATTCCAAAGAATGGCTGCTTAAAAACCACGGTAGGTTCAATGATTGGAAACAGCGAGAAAGAACGAAGTTAGAGCACAAGTATTCCAGTAGGTCTTCCAAAGAGAAGGTCGCGAATTAAAGAGACGCTGCTTCCGGAACGCCATCTATTTGTCTACGTCATTTTACCTAGAAACAAAACTTCATATTCATTTTTCTGTATACTTATATAAAGATTTACTGTAAAAAATGGTGAAAATAATCAAACGATAAAGAAGACTGAGATCGACAGCTTTGGAAGAAATCCTTTGAATGGTTGAAAAAGTAATAGGATTAGCTTTAGCTCAAATGAGAAACAAAATACAGTCTGTGTTGAAATTGATACTGGAAAATGTGTCAAAGAGTTGGTTTCAATGCCAGACGAAAATAACTAAGAGTGTTTCTTTCTGGACGACGAACAATGATACTTGATCTTGAACTTTCTTCTTCATGCTACAAATAATCCGCAAACTTTGTGGCGATGTTGCTCGTTCGTAGTTTCTTGACAGAACCCCTTCTATTGGAATATTTACATACAGATTCTTTGTTTGCGGCATCCATGTATGACAACGGAACGAGATTTTAATAGTACCGTGGTCTACCGGGATGTGAAAACTCCAGTCAACAGATTCTTCTGCGTCGAAGACGCAGACTCTTCCTCCCGCCATGAGATTTGATCCCGCGACGCAAACATCCGCTTATTTCACTGGAAGTAAATTGTACATAACTCATCTGCTTCACAACTGGTTCATGAGAAAAAATAAAACTCTTTTTAGAAGAGCGACGTGGAATGATATATCAGAGATTTTACATTTCGCAAAACAATTTAATAAATACAATGAATAGGCTTGGGCGTATTTCATTATCTCCATCATATTTTGATATTTTAAATGGTATGTATTTATGGACAACTGTGGCCATCTTGCATAAAATATTTCATGTGTCATGGTGATTGCGATCTGCAGTGACAGGACACTTACTGAGTAATCCATTTGTAATCCAGTTCTCGAGGTTTTTTAAACTTGTACGGGTTTGATGTCTAGCTTTATAAATGTACCGATTGTGATTCGTTGGAACGAATAATATCTCCAAAATTTTTTTTAATATCGAAGTGTGCTAAACATCTGATTTATGAAATGACTTGCATTCAATTACCGTCATCTAACGAGATGAAAATTTTGAACATGGAAAATTACGCCATATATACATGTATACTCTTTACGTCTAAAAAAGCCTTTTGGTGTATTTAGGATGTTTAGTGAGGGACTGTCTAACTAGTAAAGTTTTAAAAAATACATGACAGTAAAATGTTAAGATATAATGAAAAAAATCCCTTACTGACCCATTTTTTTCATGTTGGAATAATTAATAAATCGTATATAATATTATTCATCTTGGTCTGGTTATATTTGAACAAAGAAATGTTCAATTCAAGCCAGCACAGAACCATTGTCGAAATGACATTATATGTAAAATAGTTGGTATTTGATTGTGGTGCCATTTCCGTCGCGCAAGCATTTTGACTTACCGATTTTGACAAAAAAAGCCTCCTCCAATCTTTTATTTTCCGATTAATATTGTTTATGTCATTTACATGTATCATTCTTGGTGTGATTTATTAAAGGAATAAGGAATCATTCCTTTAGTAAAAATTAGGTGATCAAATTTGATCACGCCCGACCGTATTTGATCACCTCATAATATTCAAAGAATAATTACTTATTTCTTATTTTTATATACTTTTTACCAATTGTTCAATTAAATATTAAATCATTTACATTTTTACGTTATTTTCATTTCGTATAATTATGCAAACCCCGCTTGCGCCCCACACTACGTCATTTGCGTCATTGATGAATTTAATACATTGGACTATATGTTACAAAGTTGATTCATTGTGTTATTATAGACAAAGACACTGGAAAATGTAAATATATACATAAAAGACACATTTATAACATCAGTCAGTATGGCACATCAACATGGCATTTGTCAACTTACCAGGAGATTGTAAGTTTGATACCCCACAAAAGCTCTGAAATCGTTAAGTCCCATATTGTTCGCTTCCGCTTTTTGGGGGGTTTATAGCCGCATGATGTTTGTCTCTCGGCACTGACTTATCTTTATAGTAGTCAGGGTGTTTCAAATTACCATTGTCTCCATGGCTGTTTACATGTATAGTGCTACAGCATCTCCGAGAAATAATTCCTGTAAAGTACCGTGATCTAGGGATAGCTTCTTGTTTTCATATACCAACGATTTGAAACTGAAAAATTTAAAACATTTGAGGTAATGATTTGTGATACGTTAAGTAAATCAAAAGCAAGTCTTAAATGGAAAACACCCTGCCATTAATATTTGACGTTGATATAAGCGTTGCGGCGTAATACGTCCTCAGGTGTTAAAAAAGATTCGGAACACTGGTGGACCGTTCCAATCAGAACCTTTGATTGACAATAATTTACTGTTTAAACTACCGTTCAGAATATACTACACTGATGGATGTGTTGAAGCTGACAATGAAGGGCTCAACATTTTAAATTATGTTCAGCACTCGAAGTGCAACAGGGTTCTTTAAAGGATCTTAATTGAGCCAGCGTCTATTGAGGGTAAACTAATAGGTTTATTTATTCAGTCCTGCTTACGCGGGTTATATATTTTTTCTGCAATGCTAGCTACTTTCATACCTTCAGGAAGCACCAAACAAAGCATTTCATTGTTTAAGTATTGCAAAAGAAAAATGTTGGTGTCTTCTCATGCATGGTATACGAGGTACTAGTAATAAACATTTTCAGAATCTCAGACATCCGACAGCGTATTTTAGAATTTCCATGTACATGTAGGGGAACATGACAAAAAGTTCTTTGAATAATGAATTTATTTATTAACCTGGATTGATAAACCTCTATATTTAAACACTACGTTCTAAAGTGTGTTTATTAGCCAATTTGTTATGAATTCCTCTTTTTTTAAAACTATGTTATTTTCTGTCAAAGAAATGCATACAAGTTGGTTATCTATATAAATATAAGGGTGAAAATTGCAATATCATATAAATAAAAGCATCAAAGTTTGTTTTAAATCTCCATGTATGGATATGTATTCAACACCTTCATGCAAAAATCGTGCTTGCAACGAGAATGTCTTGTTTATTAATACAAGAAAATAGGACACAAGTTCTCTCACTTACAAGTTGATATTGCATTTAAATTATATAGTGAATGGAATTAGTGTATTGAATTATTACTTCAAATTTGCCAGACTTTCTTATTCGCTTAAATTTCCAAGAACTGCTAAGTAAGTAAAAAGTTCATACCAGGAGACCAATATTCATTGTACAATAATAAAATATAATTTAAATTTAATATCTTTTCTCAATCATATAAAGATCAATTCTCAATTAAATAAAGACTACTTTAGCATCGGATCGATTTTTGCGAAAAAGTTAGAAGAGTAAATTCCATTTTCAAATGAAATCTACAGGTTTAAGAGACGCTTTGCAGATTTAAACTTCACTGATGGAACATTGTGATCTTACTAAAAAAAAAACAAAAACAAAAAACCCACCCCGTTTTTTATATTGATTTTGATAATACTGCTAATGTTATCGTACTATTGATAAGAGTTTTTGTCCAGTTACCATAAATAGGCAAGTTACCTCTCTTTCAGCGGGCGGCATTCGCCCATTTCAAAATCACCTGTGGGTTCAAGTAACACATACAGCACCTGTTGTCTCTCTTGTTATGACGTGTGTCAAATGGAGGTCGAGTTGTAAGGTACCACTTTAACTAATTGTTGGAACACAATTCTAAGCATCATGCATTGTAGATCTTCCCCTCAGGCTTCAGTCAACGACCATTGACAATCAAACCCACACACAAAACAAAATCGTGTCTTGAAAAAAATCGAGGAAAAATCGCAAATTATCAAATTTAAAAACAAAACACGATTGCTTCATCGGTACAGTTATTGTTTTAAAAAGGAGTTTTATCAACGGTGCCGATATTAACTTTTTTTAATGATAACAATTGTTGTTTTATACACACTGTATATAATTAATAGCAAAAATATTTATATGAGCAAAAAATACTCCTGATTTTCATAACCAGTCTTAAAATGTTGATATCCTTGTCAAAATAAGCGATATAAAGTACATGTTTATTTTATGTTCCACCATTGAAAATTGGATATTAAAATTGCACGTGTTCTTCTATCGTTTTTATCATTGAGACATTAAGGAAGATTGAATGATATCATCATATCAGTACACTTTATTGCGTTGTTTTCCAGTCGTGTTCTTCTCGGTTTAGAATATTCATCACAGGCGCCTTCTTGTGGCAAACTGATCGCAGACTAGTAAAATCCAAAGTGACTCCAAATGCCTCGCAGACAGTCTGGAAATACGTTTATTTGTTTGTTTAAAACGCAGATTTATTGTTAATTGAATTTTGATTTTATTTTTCTGCAATTAGGTACGTTAGCTTTTAAATAAATGCATGAGGAGGCATAAAACGACTTTATAGTAGGAAATGGGTTATATGGGTCTGTTCGCGCATAAAACACGCAGGAAAAAATCCTTTGTTTTTGGAAATTGTATTAATAGTTTGTTTTTAATCGTTTGAAAAACAATTGTGTATGGTCAAATTTTACGCAAAATTATCATATTTATTTTCATTTTTTTTCTCATAAGATAAAGTATGAGTGTGAATTGTCTCGAAAACTTGAAGATAACATCATACACAGATGCACTCTACGGGGGCTCTTGTTTGTTTTTCAACAACCACGTTATGAATTAACATACTATCTGATTTATTCACTTTTTCTACAAAGAAATTGTAGTTGAAGATAAACTTCATTTAAATATTGGATGAAAACAGTGATAAAATTCACTATTTATCGAAGTTCTGTCATAAAAAGCTTACACATCATATGTACCCTTCAGCTAAAACCAAAGAACCATTAGACATTTTTAAAAGCAAACTTTTAACAATTAATTTCAATGTCTATGATAAATTTGGAAAAATTTATCCCTCGTGTCAATAGGCCTTCATCATAATTAAACATAGGGTAAAAAAAAGTTTAAAAAATAGTCATATAAACAAAATTAACGAACAACAATGAAGTGAACAAAACCAGGAAATACAGTACAACATTGTTTACATTTTCTTTATCCATTTTGTATTTGTTTATCAGATTACTAGTGCCTGATTTTTTAATATCAGAGTATACATGTATTTCATCAATTGAGGCCTCTGACCATGCAATGCTCTTGTATTTCATCAATTGAGGCCTTTGACCACAATGCTCTTGTGCTCAGTTTATTTAATAAAGTGTTATGACGTCACTTCCTGGCCAATGTGATTAATCATTTACCATGTTTAAGTCTTTAGCGATCATTTAGATTTTAAATTTAAGAAAGTAAAATTAGACATTTCTGCTTTATATGATAGAATAAGTCAATAAACGTGAAATACGAAATAACAACACCCCCTCTCAATTTCGTCAGAAATATCATCAAGAACGTGCTTTAGTATGTATTGAATATATATTCCAAGACTGTTATGAAGTGAGAGAAAATAACAATTGATTACAATATTGACTGGCTGAAAAAATCTTTAAACAATTAGAGCTCACTCCAATCGTTTTAAACTACCTTTTGTATAATTTGAAAATGTATTTTCATCATTTGTCGAATGCAACATTGTGAATATTACATAATTATGAATAATTCATTTTTGCGATTCAATTACATATATTGTTCTGTCCTACTAAACCCGCTAATATTTGTATCTAAAATGTTTTTATCAAATTGATACTTTATATGTTTCGATGAAAAATTGATTAAAACAGAACATTTTGGTCATAATAGTTAATGATATAATAGATCACATTCACGCAGTTGGTTAAAGCCTGTCTTGTTTCTAAAGTTTTGAATTCATTATCTTTACAAACCACATTTAAAATTTACAACTTGATATATTCGCGATCATTGTGTTGGTCGATAGAACAAAAGAACATATAAATAAAACAGACTGCCCCTAGAAAATCGAATATCAACACCAACACACAAATAAAACGATACAACATTTCTCTCCGAGAGTAAAATTTCTAAATATTGAATTTATCGGTAATGACTGTTCTGTGACGTGTTGTTTTTGCCTTAAAGCCTCTTCGATGACGTCAACAGCGGATACTATTGGCTTTGACAAGTGGTGTACCTTTATTTGCAGACCTGTAACCGCCAAACTCCAGATTTATCTACAACCATTGCTAGTTTCGTACAAATATTGAAACTTCGGTAACAATCATTTAGGGCAATAAATTTTATAAACGATCAATATTTGCTACTAACTTACTGCTATGAACTCTCTCTCCTTCTTTCTCTCTCACTCAATTTATCACATTTTTAAATCAATTGGTAAATGTCATACAATTAATAGAAAATGTACTTTCTATTGGTACAAGTATCCTTAACATGAAATATATAATGAAGATTTCACACTGATAAAAAAAGTTCATATATTCTCTGTAAAATAGTATGCAGAATAACATAGCATAGAAACATATACATGAAAAATTATTGAGACGAACTCGTTCAAATATATATACATGTAAACATTGATATTTTATATATTAATATTATGTAGTCAAAAACATTTTAATAATTAAGAAAAACATTTTCAAAATTGAAAATAGAATTTTTGAATATATAATTATTTATCAATTATGCTAAGAATAAATTTTGTAGAAGTAGCTTTTAATAGCTGAAAATAAATTTAATAATTCAGATTAATTTAACGCAGTGGAGAGAGTATTTTTTTTAATATCAACGATGAATGAATTATTTATCAGCCCATCATAGCAGACTCTTAATATATTGCATGTATGAGCGCATATATTGATAAAGGAACAATAAAGCAACTGAGGAAAATTGCGTATTATTTTACCCATACCCATTACCTAAGTATTTTTAAAACAGAAATTTGACGGAAAGAGAAAAATGCAAGACCAATAGGAGTGATAATTTATTAATGGTCGGCACATCAACAATTGCGATATGCCATTTGAAAATGCATTAAAAATTCAACTGTTTCTCCTTTTTGGTAAAATGGAGCAAGTTTTATGGATTTCCGTAAAAATATTATTATTAAAGATTGCAATCTTTTCATAAAGAATATGCAAAAGTATGAGAAATAAGATTTAATAGCCACTTTTAAATATCGCACATTACATTTGCATTTCATCTGTCTTTACAGTCTGATGGATCAAAGATTTATCGCAGCAGTTTTGTGCATGGTGTGGGATTAATTGAGTGAACAGATTTCCAAACGATAGGAATCGACACTATCATATTCTACAAAGGAATATCTCGTTCACTATTCTATTTTTTTTAAGTTTGAAAAAATAACCTGTACGTGCATCATCTGTGCAAAATAAATCATTCTCACTTTATTGTATTTAGATATAAAGTTGTAAACATCAAATGTTAATTATATGCAAACAAAATATTCATCCCTATAGCTTAAAAGAGAGGAGTTTTTTCAATACCTAACATTAAATGCTAGTTTGATGGATATCTCCTAATTACAAAAATTGTGTTGAGTCATCATTTGAAATCGTTAAATTTAACAGCGGAAAAAAGTTCAAAAGGAATGTTGCGCAATCGAACTTTATATCGATCAAGGGGGTTTATATATTATATAATTATAGAAGAATTTGTTATAAAAAAAATATAGAATTTATAGCATTTTGATGTAGTCGGAAAACGGTCATTGATTTGTGATCCGGCTTGAGATGGTTTTATTGTACGATTAACAAAGCGCTTTTTTTTCACGAAATATGCAAGCACAAACAAAGTGGTAGGAAAAATGGCGTTCATTGTTTGGTTAGACTGTCTAAGATCCAATATAATTTGTAGCTTACTGTGAACAACATAGCAGTTATTAGATTAAAGGTGTTGCATTTTGCATTTGATGTCAGAGTCTTTTATAAATTTATTTGCAAGCAGCGGCCATCAATGATTGAAGACGACCACAAGTCTTCTTTCATCTCTTCTGGAAAAACAAATAGTCACGGTTTGAATATTTTGAGGCTATTTGCACTCGACATTCATAGAATAAATACAAAGAAACGAACAATAGCTTTACCCTCCAAGTTTGTGTATAATGATATGTTGATGGTACTAAAATATTTGTTTCGAAAAAAGGAAAGAAAACACTTTAAGAGGACATGTGTTCTTAGATCAGTGCCAGGAGGAGTCAAAAGTCTTCTGCATGTAGTACCTCTAGGACCTAGCTCCAAAACCGAACTGTTTCTTCACAATAGGACCATTTGAACAAGTTGGTCGTTTGACTTCCGTGTGGTGTCTTTTGAACGTGGCTGGAAACTCTAACATCTGTTGAAACTGAACAGGAAGCGACTATTCCGTAGCCTAAGTTTGTTTTTGTGAACTCTTATAAAAGATCCAAGTGATAACATTTGCAACGTCTTCAGAAAAAAGAAAATCTAGTCGCAGGTCGATCCTGACAAACCAGAACAAGAAAATAAGGGGGAATTGTTAACATTCTAGGAAGAATTCTGTGTCCACAATCAATAGGAGAAAGTAGAACCCAAAATCTTTTTCACCTGTTTATGTTTACCTTAGACCAACAGCTGTTGCAGTCCTGTCAGCACTGGAAAGAACAACTCTACATGTTCCGCTCGCTCGTATCTGTGTTTCTTTTTTGATAAAGGTAAAAGGGCTCTATAGCGGATTTCAGATAGCTTTCCTTTGGGTGAAAGGGATTTACGGTTTGAATCGGAGAGACCTTATCGACTAGTCTCTAGTAACCCAAGGTATACAACAATACCGGGGGATAGCACACCTTTTGGTCTTTTCTCTCTCTAGTACAGACCAGCATACAGGACCGAGTCATATCTCCCGAAGAAAAAGCAAGAAGAAGAAAGAAAACCCCCAAAGTTGATGTATTTAGACCTTTTATATGGGGGACAGTTGGTAAGAGAGCTTATTTTGTATTTTCTCTTTGAAGTTTATTCTTAAATTTGAATGTTGTTTGCCCTCCTCCTGGGATTCCATCAAATAATCATAAACATTACAAAGCAAAGAGGAGCGACCGGCTTGCGAGCAAACAAAAGGGTCTGCATAGTATGGGCATAATTCACTACTCAGACCCTCCGCTTTTTGATCTCCTTACTGGAATGAGATAGACTAATGATAAGCGCGTAATTTTATGACATAAAAAATATTCGGGCCTTTTGTGCAGTAACAAAACGGGTTTTTAACCGCCAAGTCGCAGCTCGATTGGCCAATGTCATAACTTTAGGTTGTCTTGCAAAAAGTATATAGACACTATGGTATCAATTCCTGAATTTAGTTTTACTGCTACAAAATGCATGAGTTGGTGCCAGCACTACTCATGGCTTGCGGCGCAGTCTAAGTTTGCTGTGTAGATTAATTATCTAGTAAAGAGGACATCTTTTTCAAATCTGTAATTTATGACTTCATCGAAAGTCAAATGGCAATGTTGCAACGTTGCTTATAATGCTTTAATGATTTTTTAATCTTTTTTACTCAAGGGAAATATAGAAGACTGTTGAATCTTTCAAAAATATACACAAATGTATCCAAGGACGGTCCAATGTAGTGGAAATTCATCATTCATTTGATATTCTATAAAAAGTACCTCTATTTACTACAAAAAAAAATTACTCACCTTTTAACGCATTGGTACACTTCACACGACCTTTTTAAACTGTTACCGCAACAAATAAACGCTTTTTCCTTTCATATATTCTTTTACTAGTTTCCAGATAGAAAGTTATTCTCTGTAGAATAATTTCACAATAAAAATTGTGATAAAGAAAATGTTCATAAAACTGGGCATTTTATTTATATGACTTTTCCACAATTATATAAATGCAGTTTTTGCGATATAAAAAATCAGGTGATAAGTTTCTTAAGAGTCTAATGTTATCAGACGGATCAAGTGATCTTATCAATTTGAAAAATAAAAACGTGGGTCTATGATGTTAAATCATAAACTAATAAGCATTAAATATGAATGAATTCTAGCTTAATGTTCTTTACTTTTGTTAGTACGAGCAGTTACTATGTTTGTTTATCTTTATCAATAAAAATAATGACCAACAGAAAAAATTGGAGCCAACAAAATATATATACTAGTAACCCAATGCACGTACTATTAATTGGCGAGATAGAAATTTGATGAGGTTTAATAATTTTCTTGAAGGAAATAAAGTTATTACCTCTTTTCTTTCAAAAATCTAATTGAATTTAATTCACTTAATATATTAGTACTCAGATATCTCGTGAAAACAAATGTAATCAATGTAGATAAATTGAAGATCAGACCTATATAGAAAGAAGTCTTAATCAAGCTAAGTATAGAACGGAAACAGTTGCATTTTCCCCCTCAAAATCAAACATCTGGAAACTAATCACATTTTAGATAATGATTATGAAAATGAAAAATCGCAGTGCATGCCGTAAATATATTGAGATCAGGATTCTATTTGACTTGAAGGTATAGATTTTTTATAAACAGGATAACCTTTAAGTTAGTGTACGCGCACTCACATTTTTTCTTTTCTTTCGGTTCGATCAAACTAAAGCCTCCTGTCGCAAGAAGAGCTTTATCCAGTGAGATGTTCAATATTCCGATTTAGAAACATATTCTTAAGACCACATCGAGACGAGTGACATATGTGATAATAAAATGTGACCCGTTATTAATTGTGTCAAAATTTTATCTATCCGAGAAATGATTGACACTTACACAAGATCTATCTCCCGGAGAAGGTAATATTCGGTCATACGGACACGATTACAGGGCTTTAATTGAGATATTGTCAAAGAGGCGACTTGCCGCTTTTGATGCTTTGTAAGTGATGTAGCTATCCAACCACGAGCATTTATGATATTGAACAAATTCGGACCAAAGTTTCTTCCTCCCTATTTGCGTGTCTTTTACAACAGCCTAGTTTGAATTCCATGACTTCAAACAGATCTCAGAGCGTCCGGTCTTGTAATCAATTAATGATATTTAAGAAGAAAGAATTGATGTTGAAAATATCATAGGTGAAAATTGGGATAACGTACAGTGTATGATAAAGTAAAGCAAGTGTATCGTACTGTAACATTTTGCATCGGACATTTTGGATCAAGAACTCGATCCCAATCCCTAAGACTGTATAGATGGAAGACTTTCCTTATTATCCTTTAGATAATAGATTATTGATTTATAGTATCGTACATTTTAGCCAGGAAAAATGCAAGTTCAAAAAACATAAGAGAAAGGAAACCAAATCAAAAACATAAAAGACTCCACAACTAATGACTCTAGAACTTTGCCAAGTAAGCAAAAAAAAAAAAGAGGAAATAGATATTTCACTGATTCCTTTAATACCTTCATGAATTGATATCTTAAAATAAAGGGAATTAAAAATAGCTAGGAATGACAGACAGTGTGAAAATCCAGATGAACCTAGCTCTGAAAGCACCTATTCATTTAAATATTATAAAAAATGAATCTTGCATTAAGAACATCTATTCATTTCGATATTAAAAAATCCCAAGTTTAATCCAATTTGTAGAGTAAATGAGGCGTGAGAAAAAAATACATTAATTTCATTAAGTGTACAAATTTGACAAGTTGATGATTTTATTAAGAGGCACGCGTTAATTTTTAGAATATTTTTTTAAACCCGTGAGGATAATACATGTGGTTGGGTACAATATGTTTATCATTTTGGATAGGGTAAGTTACTTATAGATGCACGGGGGTCCGAGTTAAGGCCTAAGCAAAACATACTCCTCTAAACTTAAAAGATATCTTTTTTCAAACCTGAGATAAAAAGAAATTTTAAACGAATGATAACTCCCATTAATTTGCTACAAAGGGCCAGGTATAAACCTCCCATCTTAATTCATGGTGTCAAATGTTGTCAATTTCTCCCGTACTAGAATAATTGAGAAGTAGCATTTGGACGAATTAAGGCCTATTTAGTTCAATTTAAACATTTATTAAATAATTATATGCTGCTTGTCCCCTAAAACGATTTTTTTTCAGTGCGAGTGATACTATAGTAAATACCCTCGAGGGGGATATATAATTATTTTGTCAATTTAGATTCCTCCTTCAACAGGTTTATTAAAATATCTAGCGTGACCCTTGAAATATTTACCTAAACCTATCTCCCGACACTTGATGTTTTAATCAAATAAATCTCAGTAGTTTTCATTTACAAATTAAGGATAAGATAGGTTCTCAAATTAAATCTTGAAAAAGTATTCCATGCACGTTAAGCTAGGGCCGAGGAATTTTAAGATACCTAAATAATACTGTCTCAGGAACGTTTCCTCTCTGTTTGATCTACTTTGAAAAACAATAAAGATATTTCTACTATATTAACCCCTTCTAATGAAGACTGTTTTTCTGGATGGAATTAAAATTGTGCTCTTTTTTCGTAAACAAATTCCAATGACCTTGCTTTCATATGAATATTTTATTTTACTGAAATTAGTATCGTCTTTCTGGTTGCCTGGTTCCAGAGATATCCAAGGGCATATATATTCTAGTAAAAACAAATAATAAAGGTTTAATGTCACCAATGATGCCTATCAAATAACCCCGTGGAGAATAAACATTTGAAAGCTTTATAAACTATTCTGAATATTATATACTCACATGTCAGTTAAATATAAGGATTTTTTTAGTTCATTATTTCATATTAGATTTTATAGATGATGATAATTTCATTGCAATTAAATTTTTGTTTTATAAAATTTAATATGAAATGATGAACTAAAAAATAATTTTAAATTGCAATAAAATCATCATCATCATCATCTTCATCATCATCATCATCATCATCATCTTTTACTATTTTTTTTAAATGAAATAAAAAATAATAATAATAGAAGTACTTGTAACTCATATGTACTTGATATTACGTTCTTTCGTGCCCTATCTTCATTAGGTAGAAAACAAAGCATGATAGTGTTTTTATAGGGAAAATGTATATTTTGCCCCAGAACACCGAAGTTAATGGATAGGAACGCCGAACCCGACACCAAATAACTCATTAGCGTGATAATAATGATCAGATGAGTTTCAACTTTCTTTTGAATCATGATGTAAGTAGTACGATTAGCTCAGAAAAACATGTCGTGGAAATCACATTAGTTGTTGTTAATTACCGAATTAAAAGCTCGATCTCAATACTTGGCCTACTTAATTAAACGCAATCTTTCACCATAGTGCAACGAAAGCGATTGGCACACAAAGCTAAGAGATATTTGATCTATCTTTTATCTACTTATACTGGTCGAGGAATGTTTTTGGTGGACTTAAAGAAAAAAAATCAATCGGATCAATTTTATGTGACTATTACGAAAAAATGGTGGACATCCCGTAGAATTAGTGGTACATGAATATCGTGTTTACTAAGCGAACAATAACCCTGGGTCAACAGTTTGCCTTTCTTGGAGTTTCATTGCTGTAGACCAACAAACTTATGTCATCAATATATACACAGGAACACCAACTTATGTATATCTATCTGGACTTTAAAACGGCATTGTAAAAGGTTACACAAGGAAACAATGGCCGTAAACCAATAAACAAAGTTTCCACAGACAAAAGCGATATTTGCTGTACAAACGATGATTACTTTACTGTAATCGCTCTTGGGGACTTGCAAGAAAGTAATCTTACATGTTCATGGGGTTTTATCATTTTCTTAAATCAAGATAGAGGGGTACAAGGCCCGTAATAAAGGACTCTACGACAAAAGAACTGATAATGAGCAAAAGAATATGAAAGGAAAAGGTCCTATTTTTGATTGTTTCAAATACCAGTGTCTCGCTGACTATTATATCAAATACAGCACAGCAAATACGAAAAAGAAAGAATACTCGCATTGAACTTCATGAACTCGGACTTAATGAGAGCTTATTTCACATCTTACATTGTTTTTTTTTTAAAGTGACATGGAAAAGATTGGTTTAAATATCTTTGTCCTTGAAAATACAAACGCAATTGGTATGACCCAGAAAAGTCCTCTAGCCATCCGTACTAAATGAACCTGGGTTTTTTTTATCACGATGATTGTTGGTGGGTTTTTTTGTAAAAGTTGTTTCCCCTGTTTTCATTGTTTTGTGATTCTATGATGTGTCTAGCAGAGGTATATATACTTTATCATACAAATAGCCGTCGCCTCCTTTACAAGTGGTTGAAAGAGTCAAACAACTCATTTGTCCCTTGATAAAAGCATCAAACTGACCCGAAAGAAGCAAGTCCTCTAAATACTCAAACTTCTCAGCAGCCCAATGGTTAGTAAAACATCGAGAATTGAAAATTGCAATACAAGAAAATTATCCTAAATAGTGTAGGAGGAATACCATAGGTTGTTTTCTTGTTGGCAGCGGATCTTAAAGATAGTACTTTTAAAATATATGGAGTGTGAGAGTAATCAACCTAATATATGTTGTATCACATCAAAGAAAACTTGATTTTCTATAAATCACTCGTGTAATAGAATGTAAGATTAGTAAGGATTTGTAAACAAATATGTTTATGACAAGGGAAACTGGATTTATTATAGCTTATCTTTATGGTTTTGTTTGTAGTGTACATGAACGCAATACCAATCGGTCAGTATGGTATAATTCAGTAGGGATGTCCCTCCTTGTCCTTCGGAATTAGATTTGTGTATAGAGATGAGATGAGATTGCTCGTCGTTGCCAATATAGAGACCCCAGAAACAGATTAATATTGTGCAAATAGAACAATTGATACCCGCTCTTAAAAGGTATGCTTGGTGCAGTAAATGATCCAAAAAACCAACACTACATGTGGTATCAAATTAATATTGATGTGAAACATTTGAACGATAATAATCTAAGCATTCAAACTTCGTGGCTAAAACCAGCTCAAGTTTCGGA
Source organism: Magallana hongkongensis (assembly GCA_016163765.1). Classification (NCBI taxonomy): domain Eukaryota; kingdom Metazoa; phylum Mollusca; class Bivalvia; order Ostreida; family Ostreidae; genus Magallana; species Magallana hongkongensis. The sequence continues at coordinate 14,066,315 of WFKH01006014.1, read as the reverse complement.
GTGCATCAGGAACATCATTATTTTAGTGTTGTATTATTAATAGATCCTAATCGTAACTGATCAACTTCAGATAAAAAAGTCATTTGCGGCGTTTATGTCACTAATACGAAACAGAAGACGCAAGCGCGCAATGTAAAGAGAGGCGTAGTCTCCATCGATGTTCTATAAAGTTCAGTCAAAAACGGATTCGTTTTGAAACGGAACTTGAACATGAACCGAACAATGCGTTTTCGGGTCAGTGTACACTTCCTTTACGCAATGCATTCCTATCTTTTCTTTTGTCCAAGTTCAATCCTTTTAAAACAAATTTAAATGAACATAGAGATCTAGTACTGACTAAGGTTCTGAACCGTGTGTATCTTTCAAACCCGTGGATTATAGAACATTTTTGAATTCTCTTTGAAGACGAATTTATATCTTCATATGTAGTGTCACTATCGAGTAATTCGCCGCGAGAAATCTTTGAAAGGGATTTTCCAGTGCGATTCTTTAAACAGATACAACATTAACCTAATATGGGACGGAGCTGATCGACGTAGGCTCATCAATAACCCGGCACCCCGCCCCCTGTTGGCTTGTTTACTCTCTCAATAACTCGTGTGTAGCCTCAAACGCTTTGTAAAGGACAGCGCTAAACAGCTGGTTTTTTAGTTTCAAGGATATGTTTGAATGATAAACATGATCTGATCGAAAATAACTGTGTGTGCCATGACTATTCTTTTGTTTTACAGTGATAAGACGAAGGGAGACCAATGTTTTCTATTTTGAGCGGATGAAAGAGAAAAAACAAAGGATCGTTGTTGACCATATGAATAAAAAAGACATGAAAACTCCCAGAAAACCTCAGATTACTTTGGAGAGGTCCGAAAGTTTAAGAAGGTACGCTTACAAAAGACCTGATGCAAACACAGAGGAATTTGTGCGCTACATCACTCAGTTTCAAGGTGAGCGACAACCGACGAACTTGCGGCTTCAACGGAAAGCGCCACTTCCGGAGATCGGGACTTCCGGACTGCGTGATTCAGGATTTTTAGATAAAAACAGTGATACGAGTGATTACGACGATGCCACTCTGGATAACGAGGTGGCGTCTGTGTACAGCAACAAGTCTAAAAACTCCAGAAAAGATATCCATGTTCACGAAGTACTAACTCTAACCCGAGAACAAACTCGGGATAATTTGTTAAGCAAATCTTTAACCAACGGACTTGCGGACCACTTGAACGGAAATGTACTTTTCTTAAGACAAACAACAGACATTCGTAAGAAGGGAGGGGGACTTAATGTGAATCTCCTACCCAAGGTAAACCGCACTAGTAAACAGCTTCCTCCCATAGAACAATTACACGTCCCTGATCGCCCCACGGCGCCCTCCCCCTCCCGCACTCCCCCATTTTCTAACTCCGAGGGCAGCTTTATAGAGGAAGAACCGGTAGATTACATAGATTCCTCGTAGGGACAGACCGAGTTTGTTTTTTTTATTTACGCGGATTCATTTCCAGAACTCAAAAGCAAAAAGACTTTTGGGATAATAAAAGACTTATCGTGAAAACTTTGATATATGATTTTTCATTTTTTTTTTTGGTCCAAATGTGATTTGAAATGTACGCATGTCTGTGATGTTAACCAGTTTTAATGTTACCTTTAGGTGCTGATTTTTTAAAGCAACTGTGATGTTACATAGTGATATTTTTTTTAATCGTGTAGAAGGTTTCTGTTGTTTTTTGTTTATTATAAGCCTTTGATTAGGTGTAGCATATTTTTATTAACGAGGAAATTTGAATATTTCTCAAGCTTGAAGTAAGTGAAATTGTTGTTTGTATTTTTCTGTGTATCTTGAATTCGTTATATCTGTAGTGTGTATGCGATGATAAAAGTGGCGTATGTAATATTACGACTTCCATTTGATGCTTTATGGCATTGGTATTTTCAGTGCTTTTGGAAAATATTTGTGAACGCATGTAATTTTTTTTTCCAACCATAAGCCATGTTCTCAGGGAATTCGTATCGTTTCTTTACAATATAAAACTTCAATCAAATAAATCGTTTTACGAATCACTGAGGCATCAATGTTGTTTTTCAACCATCAAAGAATTTTGTCTTAAACAAAGGATTTAATGTCGTTATATGAGAAGATTTGCTTTGAGAATTTAATTTTATTTGTTTACACGCGGGCATAAGGAGTGACATTGAACCCATTGAATGTGCAATCAACCTAAAATGAAGTGTTCTGAATTCCAAGATGTCACTTTGCAGACACATGTCCAGCTAGTGTAAGTCAATATTTACATCAACACGTTGTTTACAATGCCTTTCCCGTGTTGGGGTTGAAGGTCTCCAAATTAATTGACATTATACATATGATTGGGGTACTTGACAAGGATATTAAACATAGTTTGTCCCCACAATCTCTCGGATGTAAACAGAATGGGTCAGCGTGGATCCTGACGTGCAGGCACATGATTATAAACAGGAAATTCCGAGGAAAGAGGCATGCTGTAGATACAAAAGCATTATACTTATCTTCTTGGCATCTTGGTTTTGTTCTAGGTTTTAAAATGCATGCACTTTAGCAGTATTGTTTGATATTTAATTAAAATACATATATAAATACATATCCTTAAGATCTGAAAAAACTGCATTCATAAATGCACCGCCTGCATGTGATTTTTAGTACCACTTCGGGTTAACTCTAAAAATACATTTCACGACTACTGAAACTTCAACCGTTAATTCACAAGTTCAACAGAGGCAATAAAATTGGCAGAGGAGCTCAAACGAGTTACGCCATATTTCATAAAAGGGTGCCAAATTTTACGGGGAATATTTGCTAAACAATAAATTATAAACAAGTGCTTTAATGAAATAGGCAACCTAAAATTTCTGTTTTATAAAAATAGGTTACAAATGGGAAAAACAATTTCAGCACAATAACTACATGTATATGTAACTACAACTGTATCCAAAAAATGCTAAATCACTTGAAAATATTCTTCACAAATGCTGAATAATTCGATTGTGTTGTTTTTTAAAATACCCTGCGCAAACACACACAATCGTTTGGAACCAGATGAAAGACACGCGGATCAAATGACTTCTCAATACTCCAAAAGATAGTCGCTGTAATTGTGTCGTTCAAACACAATATTTGAGTTTTAAGCCATTGTCCTCCGATAAGTCACCTTTGAGGTTTGATTTTGGGCTCTATTCGTGTGATGTATGACCTAGGGGAAAAAGCCATGCCATATAAGTTTGGTCAACACATTACCGGGAGCCTTGTTTTGAGCCTGTCTTTATTGCACAATTCAAAAATGCGCAACATGCACATTTATCAAAAAAAGGGTCAGATGCAATGAATCCTTGGTGTCGGTTTTGAACTATAGATGTATAACCTTACTAAATAACATTTAAAATTCAAATATCAATTTAAAAATATATCCATGAGTTGAGAGAGCGTAGAGTATACATATTCATCTCAATTGTAAATTCAAAGACGGACATATTTTTTACTTGTTTTTTTTTTTTTTTTTTTTGTTTTGTTTTGGGTTTTTTTTGATAAGCAAATATTGCAAAATAGTACACTGTAGCTGTTTTGTAGATATATTGTAGGTTTAAAAATTCCCAACTCTCTTATTAGTTTTACTGAAAAAAATTAAATAAAAATAAATATGCTTTGGTAAATAAGTTCACCGTAATAATTCTCCTTCAACATCATGTTATAAAAATCAACTCTTCTCTCTCTCTCTCTCTCTCTCTCTCTCTCTCTCTCTCTCTCTCTCTCTCTCAATTATAAATGTATGCTTAGTTGAATTTGATCCGTTTATGCGATCAAATTCTATTTAGCAATTTATTAAATTGCTTAGTTTGAAATAAAACACCAACTCTCAATTTCTACCGAATATGGGTGTTTAGTTAGAAAAAAAAGATGACCAAATAATGCGTTGAAATTAAGACTTTATTTAGATGATGGTTCTGTCAATATTATTTCAGTTTTACAGGAATTACACTATTATATTACATCATCGATCCAGTTAAAACAACATGATTAATTTGGTACTTATTAGTTAGTACTTTGGCTTCATTCCTCAATGCAAACACTTTGAGGGTTACAATCCAAAATCTCGAAAAGACACAAATTCTAGATTTCTGGTCCATTTTCGGCCTCCTTAAATGAAACAGGAGAAAAAAAGATAAACTTATAATTTTGATTTTGTAATTAAAAGAAGAGGAGAAAAACATATTTAAATAAAAATGTGAATTTTAGTAGAGTTCTGTTTGATAAGAAAAAAAATTATATGGTGCTTCGGATTCTGGCTTCTGTATTCAAAGATACACGATTATGCATTTCTTTAGGATTTTCAAGAGACTTGCCGAAAAAAAGAGATCATTTTTCTTTATTTCTTGTACAATGTGATCAAACCATTGACGCGACAGGATATATATGGCTGAATGACCATTGTTTCGAGCAGGACAATTTGAAATACGGTTGTAAAAATTATATACGGTGTTCTTTGTAGAAGGCATGCGCATTGAAACATTTATTTATAAAGTTTAGTACTTGCTGCCAAGTTAAATATTCAGTCAGCATGATGAATCTGATTTCTTTTTTTTTTTAATAAAAGTGCTTTCTAATTGAAAAAAAAGCACAGGGTATAAAATTCCACGAAAAAGTGTGACCATGGAAGACGAAACATGGCCGACAAATAAAGGCTTCAGCCTCAGTGAGCTTTAGAATCAAATATAGCAGGCATGCCTGTCAGAACGACTTACCTCAAAGAGTCATGGTGAGATCTTAATTTGATTCAATTTGTCAAAGAATTTTTTATTCAAAGAAAAAAATAGCTTATAGACATCTTCAAACACCGGACCAAAGAGTGAACACCTAAAACACAGCGTTAGCCATCATTGAAACTCCATTGAAAGTTGCGACTCCAGGCGACAGTATTTATTTCCAGTAAAATAAACAGATTCGTGTTGATGTTAAGCAAATTTCATTAGATTGTTGAATACAAAATGATTACCCTCCCACAACTTTAGCCGGACATAAATAGCTGACTGAGTAATTTAATTTTTTTATGCTTCTCTTTCATTATCATAATATCTTGCATGCTGGTTCTTATGAATATATATGAATTCAAAATACTTTCTTATGCTTAATCATTATGTAGAAAAAAGTACCTTTTACTTGATTAAAAACTGGAACTGATTATTTCAAACAAGATGTAGTCTTGATTAATTCATTAGGCAGACTGTCTCTGTAATTGCAAGTTTTTTTGTACAGTAGAACGGAATCATATGTCATCATAGCAGAATTTTTTCCCTCTTTTACATGATTATACTTGGAAATTAATTCAACGTTCATCTTTGATCAGAAATGAACGGAAGAGAGGTCATATTTGCTGGGCATCAGCATACCATCCACAAATATAGTATAATCAAATCAAATTGAATAAAAGCATCAGCACAAATTAATGGTAAAATGATTAACAATTTATTTTCTGATAATAATAAACTTTAAAGGATATTTTATTAATTGAATTTCAGATTGATAAAACATACAAGTTTAAGAAAGACTCCGAGTAATGAACTTTAAACTTTAAATATCTTTTTTTTTAATTTATCATTTTAAGCTATATAATCATAATATATTTTTATAATTTCTCCGAATAAAAATGAAATTATTACAAAATAAACCTGGGACTGAAAAACTCCGTGGTATAAAATAATATTTGGTAAATAATATATTTGGCGTTTACATAAAACATGTATGGGTGCAAGCATCTTGAATTGTTGCTGAACAAACGTACATTAATTCTTGATTGTTTGATCTTAGGTCGTACTATCTAGGAAATGGTTATGTTGTGTTTTAGCAGGAAACAAACTAGTCTTAGTGCATGTATATAAGCCATCTCTGCGACGCCCATCTATAATAGAAAAAAGCTCGGATTTGGTAAAAACGTTTCATAAATTAATTGGAATTTTATTTATAATTTCTACGATACATCCGTACAATGATAAGACAAGGAGAGAAGGGTTTACACTCTAGGACTCTCTGCTGATCTCCTCGACCCATTTATACTGACCCTTAGAAGCGGTTGCATAGCGCTTGCTACCAATACACCCGGCTTGTAGTACCAACAATTCACATGTGTTTATATTGTCGTGAATACAAACTATAAAAATTGATGTCGCTAATCCCATTAAGGAAAAATTATGGCCACGTGACCCGGGCCAGTAGTTGACTTCTTTGACTTCTGTGTTTGTAGAGAATCGTGGGTTTGGTAAGCTGTTGATTTTGCCATACAGGTACCAGAGGGGTAAAGCATTGAGATCTGCTCCTTAAAGGTTTTGTTTGGAGAGTTTTGAGGAAGTCCTAACGATGTGTTTTAATAGCCTTGAACTGAACTAAAAATGTAAACGATATCAAGAGTGTTTACTGTGGAGATTTGTAATACCTTTTACGTCCACATAGGTTTCATGGGTGATAGTTTTAATAAAACCACCCTCTAAACCTTTATTAGTATGACAATAAATGACTGGTGTCTGTGCTGCTCTCTCTCTCTCTCTCTCTCTCTCTCTCTCTCTCGTAAGAATGTTGGCTAAGATATTGATTCTAATTAATGGGATATCCTTGTTAATTTGGACATTTGTTAACAAACTTTATCGTGTATCATGCCGTTTAGAATTGTTCAAAGCTTTAATGAAAAGGGAATCGGTTGAAAAGATTATTTTGCGGCAAAAGCTGAGATTAATTATCTTGAAATGTTTGAATCCTGACGTCATTGCAGAACCTTTTCAGAAATAATCCAGGAAGATCTGTGTTACTTTCAAATCGATTTATCCAAAATACTTTGAATGACGCCTGACGTGGGCTATGATTGATTGCTTTCCTAAGACATGTACACATGATAGCAATTGTTACTATTACCGGTACACATTCTTAAAAAAAATGTAGCCATGTTTGTACCTGCAGCTAATAATATAGTGACCTTGCATGTTGAATTTGGCACTAAATTTAGTGGCAACATGTATGTGATGATTTCGTACATTTAAATTTTTGACAAGAACGATTATAATTTCGCTTCACTACACGGGTGAGTCACTGTAATTAATCTTTGTGCTATTTACTGTTGTAAGACAAAGAGCATTGCTGAGCCCGTGTTTATTTATTCGTCGATTACACTATAGACCTATCTGGATCAGTTGGTAGCTGGGTTAGTCAAGAGTTTTACAAAATGACTAGATATGGTATTAGAATGTCAATAAACGCGAAATTTATCACGTTTAATGAAATTTTTAACAAAGAAAGTGTAATAAACCAGAATAAATTATGTGTAATCTACTTTTATTGTTATGGGAAAGCAGATATTCTCACCCAGGAAAATTTTACGTTCATTTGAATATGTTTTCTTCTACAGTTAAATAAGAACTCATGAACTCTGTGAGATAGACACGCATTAAGATTTTCAACGCAATTGTTGATTAATTATTAAATATCCATTTTATGATTTATACGTGAAATCATAAAGATAAGATGAAAAGAATATTCTGGAGTTAATTTTTCATAGAAACTGCGATACAAAGGGACTTGGGGCCCCATTTGCATAATGAAACTAATAAGCATTGCAGTGTTGTGATGACGCTGCAGATGCAGAAGAAAAACCACGTGATCAAGTTGCAGTTCTCTGGGAGGTATGGTCGCCAGGTGTAACTTTGTTTAAAGGTATGAAAATCAAAAACGACGACCTTGAAACATTTCAGGCATATCGTGAAATTTAATGCACAATGACTGAATGCCTGGGAACTATTTGTTTGTTCCGCTGTAGTATTTGCTTTGATAGAAATCCCAAACAAACAGTTTGACAATGGTAATATACACAAGAGGTATTTTAGATGTCAATTTAATAAAAATTGTTTTCATTGCTGTGGTTTTAAAATTGACTCATGGAAAAATAAAAGCACCGATATTATTTTTTTGAAAATTACCTAGGTGCAGCATACTAGTATATAGACACATACACATCATGAACAAATCTGAACACTGGAAACTAAGAGTATAAATGGACCAAAGTTTTACCCAATGTCATAGACGACCGTTGTCGTAGGTTTGATCATTACTGCAGTATCCTTAATGAAAAATTATTTTGAGGAAATATATAGTAACCTTTTTCTCCCGTATCAAGATATATTTTTTTTAAAAAAGAATTGTTGAATAAATTGCATTAAAAAGGATTCTCTCGTAAATTGTCCAACGGGTTGAAACAATCATTTTTTGTTAATTTACGTGTTATTTACTGTCCAAAATGAAAAAAAAATCCAAAAGTAAAGACATTTACGAAACACTTGTAGTAATATACTAATATTTGGCATCCAATAATAATGTACCTGTTAACTCTATACAAATTCTGGGGTCAGAGCGCTTCATGCGATTGATGTGGGAAAGTGATCGTGATCCCCATTTGTCATCTTAAGGTGCGGCTGATGGAAGTGACGGTCTCCGATGGATTTGTTCCCAATCAGATTGGGATTGAGCCAAAGCCTCTCCACGTCTCCGCTTTGACAGGAGAGCAGGCAAGTAGCTTACTGCAATGCCACGAGGGCGAGAAGTTCTGATGGGTTTGGAAAAATTTAAGTTTCTATTTTTATCTTTACGTGCCAGGATTAGGATGAAATGTCAACAAGGCGTTTTCTCTTGGCCGTTCCTTTTGATGGGGTTTTATAAAATCGGTGTCTGAGTACCAGTAGCCAATTTCTTTTGGAATAACATTGTCTAGTGTTCTTACTGAAAGAGACCAGTCCAGAGACGATGTCTGTGTTTTTGTTATTTCTTTGATTTTCACAGTTTCATGCTTTACGGAGTTTTCCGTTTTACAGACACGTACGATTTTCTATAGTGTCTACTTCGACTTCGATTAGACATTTAATACAAACATATTTTATTCATCAAAGATCACACCTATGTACATGTTGTATGAAGTCTGGTAACAGTATGTCGAGCTTCTGAAATAATTTGACGGCGATAGAACAGTGCAAAATTTTGATACGTTTTATTAAACATATTCTAGCCAAGGTTTATGATTTCGTCCTGCTTGGCGACAAAAAGCAAAGAAACCGAAAGAAAAACTTTTGTGCAAAATGCAATGTTCCACATCCGTAACATCCGAAAGATAGTAAATAAATAAACAATACTTAAGAAAATTATCAAGCCCGGCGGCATTAAACGATCTTCCTCATCGGGACTATAGTATAGACAATCTATCCTATATAAAAATAACAATGCGTAAACTTATTATTATTTGTATACTCATGTTTATAAAGTGACATATAGGTCCTATGGACCGGGTGTTTATTCATTAAGTTATTATATAATATACATGTATCTATATTTGTATATCTGTATAACACATGTCACTATAATAAATCATTTACTTACTTACTTATAGTTAGAAGTGATTGGTTGTGCTGTGTTTCGTTTCTTAGAGACTATTCCCTCACAGTTCTTAGACGGCACCAACAATTAGCGATGCTAAATTGTTGTGATTTTTTAGAAAAGAATTTAATGAATTCTATCGCCAGACATAGAAAAAGTTTTACCAATTTTAACTTTCAAATGTCGTTACAAATAACCACACTTTCACTTAAAATCCCATGGACCACCTCTTGAAAAAAAACATGTAAAGCACGTGTCTTAGCACTTAGTCTTAACCTTGACCTGTAGGCGACCTTCTGAAAGCAATTCAAGAGTTCTCATCTACATCCTGCACGGTCCAACAGTAATGCTAAAGACAGGCGACACTCTTCATCACGGATTCTTAGCGGCCATTACCGCCATACTTAGACGAATGACAAATACGCTCCAATCTAACTGATTCATGGTAATTTGTCGTGTTTAATTTTCTTACGGGGGATAATGCAGTCCCCATTACAGAAGAGCCACGCTCGTAGCGTGTGTAAGGAGGTCCGATTTGACTTTGATCTCCGTAATGATCCCCTTATTTACTACAGACTTAGTGGCGCTCCGGACAAAACACGAATATAGAAAAAAGATGATTTTCATTGTATTTACCCCTTGAAATTATTCTAGACTGACTACTAAGTTTTTAACGTTAATGACTTTTTGCAGTCCCCGTCAGTATATAAAATTATAATCTCAAGGTCTGAAGTAAAACGTAATGGACTTTTTCTAAATACCTGATACACTGATTTTGCATACTTGTGGAAATCATTGGACACTCAATAGTGTTGATTTAACCGAAGAAAAATTGGGGAACCGTTATTAAACGCCGACGTCAAACGAGTCTCCAACGACCTGCTGTGCTTCATTTGGGCATATTATATGTTTGTCACTAATTTGATTTTTATGTATACATGTACTAATCTTACATATTTATACAGCGAATATTATTTGTTTCAAGTACAGCCATATGGAGACTTGTCTATGTAATCCATTTTCTCCAAATTCACTTGACTGTCAAATGTTGACTAGAGTGGACTGGAGGGTACAATTTTTACTACTACTAGGCAGGATTCACGGGATGTTATAGATCATACATCGATAACCATAAAACTATTCTAGAAATATATAACTTTTTTTACTTAAATATATCGATGTGAATGCTGTGTTATTTAAAATAACAGAAAATTGATGTCTTACTAAGGAACGTAATAGTAAACAAATCAAGGAAAATGAGAAGGAAATTATCGTCTGCCGGTTGGATCGTTTTCCCGCTATTTCTCACGGCTCCTAGAGTCTGATCTCATGACAAAAGTGCAACCTGCAGAATGTCCAAGGCGTGATTAGGGAATGTTCTTCTCGATATAAAAATCAAACTGGGCTGCTCCATCTTGTGCTGCTGATACAGAGCTTAATGATATGTCCACCATTAACAGGTCGGTAACCTGTGATGGCGTGCGAGTTTGTCAATTATGGCAGTGGGAGGTAAACTTAACAGCCACTTGTTTCTAAATTTGGACACTAATGGGTGATATAAGTGGAAAAAGAATTAATTTTATGCATCCAATATAGGAAAAAATAGATTTGTTATTTTCTCAGGGAGAGAGAGAGTTAACAGTTATGTAGAGTACTTTAGATTACTGTGTCCTTTTATTTTACGACAAACAAAATATGCACCGAAGTTACCCACAATTATTGTGACGCACAGACTAAAACAAAACAGGAACCTGGTGCCGATATATAATGCACACAAAATCAAATTTAATTGAGGATCTCTCTTGTTAATTCAATTACATGTATGTGATTTCTACAGTAGTTTAAAATTCTACATTTTAAGGATAAAAACCTTATACGGCACTAACACAACTCCCGAACATGAAGAATAAGATTCGTTTTTTTTTTTTAATTGTGTGAATGCTTACATAGTACTTTTATCAATGATATGAACAACATATCTCGATAGACCACTTTAACAAAGTGTGATCATGTTTTCTGACTTCCACTGAAGTATAATGGTTGAGAGTTCGTGTCGTTGTGAAATTGTTTTTTATAACCGAAAACATTAAATAAACATGTATGTTTGCATACTTTTTCATCGGCATGCAAATTTATTACACTCAAAGAGCAAGAGATTTAGCGTTAAAGCGACTTGAAACAAGTGCGGCCTTTTTGTTCTATTTGGATAGCGATTACATCAAAAACTCTCCAATGAAAAGGCAGATTTGTTGCACAGCTCAAAAAATCACGAATTCTGGACCTGAAAATTCTTTTTACTTCAAGTATTAAATAGGAAGGAGACCGATCAAGGTATCGAAGTTGTACTTCTTAACACTGCCAAGTGTCACCCTCTATGTTTGTAAAGGATGACAGCTGTTCGTTTTTTCTCTTTCCCCTCCTCTCACTACCCCTAATAAAACTATCTACAATTCCTTTGTCGTCACAGTTCTTCGTGTGAAGTCTCGCTCATTGGCTTTGTCCATTTATTCCAATATATCATTTTTACGATCATCGACGCTGTCTTTTTAAAAGGGTTTTTAAATGATGGGAAAATAATGGGAGATTTGCGAGATAGAAAGACAGAGTTATACATATATCACAAGGCCGTGTATCTCTACCGTTTATGATCTTGCATTGGGGTTGGGGGGGGGGGGGGGGGGGCTAGAAGACCAAGGCGCGGGGTTGTGGGATTAATCCCATAATCCCATGTACAGCTTTAACATGCGGAGACTGACGAGAAGCGATTTGTCAGGGGTTGATAATATATCAAAATCGCACGTGACCATGCCATTCAAATCTTGGACCTACTACAGCTGAAATAATTTTTGATTGATGTGAAACGCGCTGTTAGATTATTGGAAGTAAACAAAATACACAGTTTACTTTCACATATTTTTAAAATGTCTCATTTTGTCTTTACAGTTTTTGAATCTTCATTGTATAAAAAGATTCATGAGGTAAAGGTGTCAGAATTATAAATTCACCAATTATTCAGAAAATTCACAAACAATTCAACAGCAGCGGGTATTAAAAAAGATTACCGGGAAGTAAATTTAGAGAAAAGAAAGCAGTTCCAACCTTTTCATGGCGTTTGACAACGTGTTGCCAAAATATCTTATGGTAAACATTTTTTTAATGTACGTAATGTTGTCAAAATAGTGTCATTTTCCTCTAAAGGATGAATGCACATTAACAATGCACGGGAAGAAAAATAGTTGACAACATAATAGGACCAAGAAGGCATAAACATCCGGGATTGACGCTTTCTGAGAAGAAGAAAAAAAATGGTTTTCCTTTTGATATTTTCAATATCTATTATTGATGAGATACGTTTAAGATCTGTGTTCATAGATATTAGCGTAAAAAAAGCTTTAAATGAGAAGGAACAGGAATAATATGTATTAATTTTTTTCATTGGTTACTTAAACCTATTGAATTTACCTTTAAGTTGTATTGAAACAAATTTGTAAAGAAGGAATTTCAAACGAATAAATATATTTAGAATTTCTGTAGCTAAATTTAAGATATTGCCGTCAGTGATTCATGATCATTTGTAAGTCTTAATGCCACTAGAAAAAAATGAAAGATTTTCCTTGCAAAAGAGACAAAGAGTTTGGATGATCATGACATTATGTAGAGTACTTCATGACATGACATTTACGACATTGTTGAGTTTTCAATTCTACGAAGGGAATTTAGAATTTATGACCAGATGAAAAACAATGTATGCCGTATTCCACTACAAATTTTGAGCATGCTTATTTTTTTTCATTACAAAATGGATTTTTTTTGTTCTATAACAAAAAGCTAAGAAACGTCATATTATAAAATAATGTCGGACATTTATATAGTTTACCCACGCAACAATGTGAAGAAATTCTTTGAAATCTCAAAAGGCATGGTTTTTCAAATTCCCTATTTGCTATCTTCAACTCAGTACCAAAACTACACAATGAAATGGAACACCATAGATCCGTGTTACTCAGTTTCATTCGTTAATTACAACAATGACAGGTAAAAGAAGTGCTTCTAGATGCGTCAAAGGTGAAAGGTTACAATCTACGTCACAAAAATCCGATATTTGTGGAAAGTTGCGTCAAGGGTGTTTGTTTTAGATATGATGGTAATTCAAAGTTCTCCTTCGATAATCCATTGACTTTTTCCAACCTTGTTTTGAAGTTCCATACCTCATGTTGCTATAAAATTGTCTTTGAAGCGATCCCATTTCTAAATAACTTCTGAATTTAAGAATAGCTTTCGTTAAAATTACTTTGTTTTTGATTGCAATGGTTTTTGATAAGTCGATGGATTTTCTCACTAAATATACAATTTGATACCTCTTGAAGAAAAGCTAAACTTAATTGAATAACTATAAATGACAGGTGTAATTTTGAAGCAAAAAATGTAACGTACTTGAGAGTATTTATATTTACTAAGATAAATCAAATCAAAATTTTCAGATCAAGATAATGTCGTTATAAAACAACATTATTGATTAAATCAATAGAAAGGTTTCTATTATTGATATTGAATTTTCTGAGGAAATAATGTACGTTTTGAACCTAAACTTAACATACACATTACCGAAAACAAAGGAATTTAAATTCCAGATTCTATGGAACACCTGTTTTTGTATACCTGAGAGTAATTTATAATCATTGAACTGCCGGGTACCTTTACTAACTGTAGGTGGACACGATGAAACCAAAGAAACAGGGCACCTGTTTCCGGGAATATCTCAGATATCACCTCTCTCTCTCTCTCTCTCTCTCCCTCTCTCTCTCTCTCTCTCTCTCTCTCATTGGCAAAACTTACACAATGTGCCAAAAACAGGGCGATAACATGACACCCTAATATCCATTTTAATTTTACCACGAAATACTAGTGTATTGATTACAGGAATCTCAAAACAACAGAGAAGCATTAATGTCTAGGCATGTAAGGATCCCATTTGGACCGACAAGCTGCTTTTCCAATTTGCATGAACACAGATTTTTATTTAATTTTTGTACCGTCTTGAATTCTGTCCAGTGATAATAGCTCTGGGTTTTGCCTTGAACAATTGAAGCCCGAAGATATATGGCTAGCATGAGTTTGCAGTTTTGTTTGAGATTCGTCTACAGTTTCATTAGATTATTGTTTTTTAAATGTCCCCGAATGTTTTTAGATTTTAAAGTCTACTCGTTCGTCCCCATTACATTAACTTAACAAACATCACCGTTCTTTAGTATCGGTGAACACTGACAGTATTCGTATCTTCAATAAATCTAAACTTCCCGAATTGTATAACAAAATACGACTTTAATTAAAATCAAAACAGAACTAGCCACACAAGATTAAACAGATGAATTTAATGATTTTGGAGATAGATAACGTATTGTAACCTCAGAAATCCAAGTTGAAGTCAATTTGGGTAATTTATTTCGGATGCAGTCAAATTAGACATCTCAAAATTAGTGGGACAAAGAAAAATTGTTTTCATATATCAGAGTTCGAGATGTTAAGCTGATTAATATTCTCCATAAAGTTTTAAGGCATAACTATATAAGACGCAAGATATTCAATACATGTATATGTATATCCCTCCAATGAACATACAATGTAATTTGCAAATAATAATTTTTCACGCTCCTTTACAAATTCCAAATAATCGTTATACAAAAATATCGCTGTTAAGTCGATTTTATTATATTTGAAGTTTTATTTGTTTCATCAATGTCATTCAACCCGATAGTCTATAATTTATGAAAATACAGTGTTTAAATAAGGAAGGGGCTGATTAAAAATAAACATATGGAAATGACTAGTTCCTCGACCACTTCCTGAAATTTGTTTGACGCGCTAGTTAGCATATTATTTTTGTTTTGCAGCAGATGTCCCTGACAATGCAGCGATCACCTGATTGAAGCTTCCATTAAGTCTGAAATAGATCCTGACAATATTTTGGTGTCGCCTTGGAAACCGCTGCTCAAATCGTCTGCTGATGATCATATTGATGAGAAATGCACACGCGTGATCATATGTCGTAAAGCAGGGCGTTGTCGTAAACACTCGGGTGTCATCAGGTTTTTCTTTTCGGCAGAACAATTCACACTCTTTGTGATAACTTTAGATGACACGTTATTATCATGTTTACGAGGCATAAAATAATAGCAAAGGAACGAGAAGTTCACATTTAATAAGTGTTTCTGAGACTTTTATGAATAATTTGATATTCAAAACGGACCTTTAAAGCGCAGAAATAGAAACGGTGATTTCAATTAAACAGCCCAAGTTTGTTGGTACAAGTATATCGATATACTGCGATCTTGCTGGAAACAGAATTTATTAAAATAAACTGAACCGCAAAAAAAAATACGATTGACAGAAAGCTAAATAATAAGTTTGTTTATATTTTTAAAAAAGACTGCAGGAACAAAATTGATACTGGATTGAATTTCGAATTATTATATTTTCCGTTTTTTAATTGTGCAAGAAATAAAATTACAAACTATTTAAAAAATTAATTGTTATTGATGGTAAGCTAAAAACAAAATAAGGTTCATAAGAACTCCTTTGTCAGCCCAAAACTTAAACACGGTGACGCAGCCAAAGTTCACGAGATCCAAGTGTCAATAAAATTACTGGGTTAATGCATTTGTATGTAGAATGTCATTATGGATTCAAAAATCCCCGCTTTCTGGTTGGTACGATTTGTTACTTGCCCTATGGACAAGCTGTTAGTTGCCAAGTTTTTATATTTTCATCGTATCAGGCTGAATAAAATCTTTCGCGCCGATAAAAAGAGGAAAATTACTGCTATTTTTCAGCGACATTTCCTTCAATTTAGCAAAATTGGTGACAAAGATAAGGAATTATGTCAGAAAATGTTATTTGTGCAACAAATATAGATATATGAAAGCTCGGCAAAACATGATAAGGGCAGGAAAGATTTTATGAAGGCATCAATGCCCTAGTCTTTGATGCTTTGTGGAAAGGGAGGGGGGTGTCATTGTTCTTCTATAATTTATTCCAATTTTTTTTCCTTTTATATTTTGAAATTTTTTGAAATTTATAGTATATCTTTGTTATCATTTTTGCATTTATCGTGATCAGATCTAAAGCATTACATATAGTATGAACACAAGACAAATTAGTTAATGAAAATGTAAATGTAATTCTTCCATTGTTTATTTTCTGCTTCAAATTTGATCGATGAATTTTGCTATCATAATCATCGCCATCATTTTTAAACTTTGCTTGTGTAAGGATTTAAATATCAATAATGTTTCAAATTTTTTTGTAACCCTACGTGTATCTTTAGAATTGATTTCCTATTAAAAACTACCGTACATTTGCATGTATAAGTCGGCAAAACTTGATCAGATCATTTCAAACAAGTATGTACTAGTATCTATCTCAACATAAATCAGGAAAGGCGATAGTCAAATCCTTGATCTTCTGTATAGTACACGATATTAGCTTTGCAATAAAATTGAAATAAATTTTCAGTTTCGAGATTTTACAATGGTCAGTGAAAGTAGATCAGTGGCCGTGTTTCCGGATAGAAGATAGTAGCCATGGTTGCCTCCGACATTTTTTGGCCTGTGATTCTCTGGATTTGAATGGATTTAAACACAGAGTCAGCTTTCACAATGGCTACACTGTAGTATAAATCTTAAATCCGAGATAAATATGAATATATCTTAATTGAAGAAATGGAAAATCCATTTTAATTCTTTCAATGAAATTAGACTTTCATAAAGACATTTATCGTTAGATAAACAAACAAACAAACAAACAAACGAGGATCAAATATTTGGTTAATTTAATCATCTTGGGTACGCGAATCAAAGGACGGCTAATACCGTTAAAACTGTTAACACTTATATAGACAAAACTCCCACCAGATATGGGGGAAAATAAAAAACATTGCAGCAGAGTAATCATAAAATACCCAAAGACTACAATAATTTCAACTGTCATAAACTGAAAATGCACATTCATGTCGTCTTGACGTTGAAAATACAAACTCACTAGGCACAAGTTTCCCTCGCAGCTAAAACAATCCTTTCAGCGCGTTTTGCCACCGCGGGGTCAAGGGGAGGTAACTTCATAAGACCAATTGGTCTCCCGGTACTGCGCACTCCGTTACCCATCGGCACTTCCTGTCTCCCATGATTTCGCCTTGATACAGGTCTGGTTTGGGAGACCCCATAGGGATAAGGATTTGATTGAGAAGACTGAAGGGATGACGGGGCTGGTTGGAATCCGCCATTTTGAGCGGCTTGAAGGGGGTTTGTGTCTATCGATATAACTTTCTTTGAGGTCTTGTTCGGAATTAGAGTTTTTTCGGACGTAGGTCGCGCGGTTTTGTTTTGAGTCTGAAGCATGCGGGCCTCCGTTCTTTGGCGGACTAGAAACACATTTTCAGAGGTTGGTCGTCTGGGCTTTGCGTGTCGGAATTGCTGCTGACGATGACGAAGACGGGTTGATCCCGACGTAGTGGAGAACTCGTCTCTTCCTTCGTCACTTGAGTAGGTTTGAGAAGTTGATATATCATGTACAGTTTTCTGTCTCTGTAATGTATGAGGTATCACTTCATTAGTATGGGAAGCATCACAGAATCCCTTGATTCTAGATCGGGGTCTCTGTACGCCCGATGTTCTCGTGTGAGCATATTTTTCATAGTTAGTTTCGTCTATCAAGTCTGCCCGTGGAGATGTGGGTGGGGCCTGAATGTTGTAGGGGGTCTCTTGAAGAACACTACTTCGATGAATGTCCCCTCGATTTCCGAGTCGAGATTGTGGCCGCGTTGATCGACAACGTCTTTGGACACTATTATCTACTTCGTTATTTTCGTCGGTAGAATCTCCCTGAATATCCGTATGTCGTCGGACATAACTCGATTTTGGACGGTTAATTCTCGTGTTCGGCCTTTCCTCCATTTCGATATCCTCTTCGTCAGAACTATAGGTATATTTTCCTGTTCGTTCCGTATCGTTATAAAATCCCATAGAAGTTTTCGATCTTGCACCTCTCTGTTTATGGAGGGCAAGTCGGGCAACTAATCTTTGTTCGGTTTCTTTCACAGAGTTGTCACTCGAACAATCCGAATCGTCGGAGTCCTCACTGTGTAAATCACAATCGTGAAACCTCAAATTAAGGTCCTCCTGGTCCTTCAAAAGTCTCAGAATCTGGTCAGCTTTAGACTGGCAGTACGTATCGTTGATTCGAGACAAAAATTCGTCGACTTTGGAATTCTTCTGTTTTGGAGGTTCGATGGAATCGTTGTCTTCACTTCCGCTCAATAACGTGTGAGTTGAATCTGCCATTTTTCACATGACTTTGCTCTGGAAGAAAGAGAGCTTTTTTAAATTACGTCATTCTATGCTAGTGTATTGTGGACAAAACAATGAAGAAGAGACAATGGAAACAGTCTTTCCCTCGACCCATTTCGCTTTTCCAAAATAACATTGCTACTAATTTACCGCTGCTACCGCATGTGTTCATTAGAAAAGAAAGAATTCATTCAAACAAAGTAATTAAGTCACGGATCTTCAAGTGATTTAAATTCCATACACTCTGCGTTATATTGTATTGTCTTTTGCCAAAGATTTGGATACATTAGTACGCAGAATAAAAAGTTAAAATCCCTTTGTTGGATTTTCTTTTCGGAATAATACTTGCTATTTTAACCCATTCAAAGGTTTTCAAATGCGGATAATTCTCGTCCCTAATTATTTTCTTTTCGTCAATTTACAGCTTAGAGCAAGTTATCACACTGATATTTAATAAATACATTCTCCTCTTGTGGACTTTTAAGTAAGTAAAACGTTCTTTGCCTTTTAACAACAACGACAACTATAGAAGAATTAGACATACCTGGCAAAAAATTTAGTCCAAGTGCACATTGTTATTGAATACCTAATTTTCTGTTTTTTGTTATCATTATTGCAAAGATCCTGTTCAACTTGAACAGTGGTAATCTCCCTATATTTTAAACCAAATGTACAGGCCTCTTCGTATATGCGAAATTAGATCAAGAATAAACATGGCTTTGTGAAAGAAATGTGTTGTCATGGGTGGTAAATCCATCGCCGATTATCGATCGCGGATCGACCGAGCTTATTGGAACTTCAAACTTTATCAAGACAAGGGCCCGTATTATTCACTGCTTTTTAAATCGTTGGCTTTGTTTACAATTTATTTGTTAGCCATTAGCAAAATGATCGCTACGATTATGACAGTGAATCAAGCTTTTTTTGCATACTTTGCTGGGAATATTTCTTACTTAATTGAAGTTTCAGAACGACAGTTAATGTTGTTTTTTACAGCTTATCTCTTCCAATTTTTTTTCGAAAGGAAATAAAAATGTGTACCTAGGGCAATTTAGATATTGTCTCGGCTCGTCGTTAAATCTGATAATCAACGAAATATCGTTCTAACCGAAAACACATTAATTTTCTTAAAGGTAACTGGAAAAGGAAAACTTATATATTTAACCTATAGCGTTGAAGAAAAATCCGTGGTACGAATGAATTCAAAATTCCTAATGTCCCGGTCCATTCTTTTAGAGTGCTTCGAACTTCGCTGATTTACATCTTCGTTTAGATTATTTGCGGCTCTTGTTTCAAGCTTGTTAGGTCGAGCACTGCATTATTCTGCAGAATCAAGACAAAAACATTTGCAATAGAATCACTATGACAAAGCGAAAAAATGGCCACAGATCGATAGGTTAGAAATAATTCTTGTTTTATAATATTATTAGCAGCAAAATTAACAGCCTTTGACGTAATGAACTCACAATTACCCTTAAAATTCTGTGAGAATATACGTATACTACCTTATGTCAGAGGTTCAGAATAAATTTTAGCTATATTTATTCAAAGGTAATTTAGATAAAATTTTTCTTCTTTTTAATGTATACCATGTAGCCTAGTCTTTATATGAGAGAGAGAGAGAGAGAGAGAGAGAGAGAGAGAGAGAGAGAGAGAGAGAGAGAGAGAGAGAGAAGAGTTAAAATAGCACTTAAATTACTTTGCTAGTTTTGCTATCTTTTTCAAGCTACTCATTTTTGATAAATGTTTTATCTCTTTCCAAACACCAGCTGCTCATTGCTGTGTAAACTAGCCGACACAAAGGGCGCTCTATTGTTCAGAAACCCTGTCCAAGTTTCCTAGCGAGGGGGGCTTAGTAACAGGTACCCCAATATTTGCATAATGGATTTTCTGTTGAAACAGAATCAACGTCGGTGGAATTGTAAATTGATATTAAAAATCGCACATGTAATATGAATAGATAAAAACGTTGTAACAATTTGAAAGAGGTGGAGCCTCGTTCCCGCGTTTCCACGTAAAACGGAGTGATTTCAAATTAGCAGGAAGAAGGTGAACAGACCAAAGGTTGGTGACCAGAATGATTAGAATCTTGCATTTTAATTCAATTCAAGCCAATTTTGAATGTATCAGGTAATAGACTACATCCTACTAAATTGATATAAATACATACACGATCTGCATGTATATATATTTTGAAAATGACTTACATGAAATAAATAAAGAAAAAGTTACCTCTCAACCAAAAAATCACCGTCAATAAAAGATTTTACATCCGTGTATTCCTAGATAGTGAATATCAATGACATTCTGGGAAAGTGAAACAGACCTTCGGGCGTGGGATCCTAGATCACACGGCACAGATACTTCATCCCACCCTTAGAATCAACAGTATCATTGACATAAGGGAAGAAATATCCGGAAATTAAGAATTGATGAGAGACAGAAATAGCAAAACACCAACAACCTACAAACGTAGAAAGAGAGAAAAATAGACGATGATTTACCGTTTACCGATGGAATAATTATCCTGTAGGGCCCAGAGTTATTTCCCATGCAAAAAGTACCCCAAGACCATGCAAAGACACGATTAGAAGAACGTTTCAAACACTACTTCCAAACAGTAACTGAAGTGTATGCTGTTAAACAAATACCATACTTGGCAGAGAATCGATTGATTTTTATGTATTTTTGTGTAAGTCAAGCGAGCACATATGCGTTTGAAATCCTGATAGCATCAGAGGTATTATTTTTAGACTTAAATGCCCGAAGGGGAGATCTTTTTACCGAGTATCATTTGAAACATCTCAACAATGGCCTTTATTAATTAATCTCCAATTAATTCATCGGTCGACCAAAACAAAACCCGCGAAGTTGAGTCATTTGAGTGCAGGAACATGAAACAATAAGAGACGTGGTCCTTTCATGTGGACTATGGAACGGATAGGAGCGATTGTCTATCAAAATATTACGCGGGGAGTCCAATACACAGAAAATAGTTGTAATAATCTGAATTCCAAATAGAAAAAGAAATTGGATAGAGCAAACTCGATAAAATTGCCGTTAAAAATTTAAATTAATTCGTTTTTCGGTCAAATAACATCCTCATATTTATCACGCTTATGAATTTTTAAAACAAAACGAATAATAAACGTCATAGCTAAATTGAGAAAAGTGAAACACTAATCTAGGTTTCGCCAAAACTACTTAACTGGAATGAAAATATTCAAACATCACCGTAGTTTTATTTTTATTGTGGTATTTTTTCATATGTGAAACCTAAAATGTTTCCATTTTATGGTTACAATAATTGAATCAATATATGTTGAAGAATTTTATGACAAGTATGCAATAAATATACTTTACAATCCCATTGTATGTTAATAATGAGCTTCTCGAAATTTATTTTTTTGGTCAATTACAATAAGGTACAATTAAGCAGATATCCTTAACAGTTCATTTAAATTTGTATTGTTTCTAAATTTCATCAGACAAGATTGAACTATACAGTATTAAAATCACTTTTTTCTCCCCGTTAACTTTGCTCTATGTGTGCGGTGCGAATATTAAATCGTCTTTATGTAAAATGTTGATCTTAGGTAAGAAAATGCTTATACAACTTTTTTTTTTATCATTTCACCCAGACAATTTAAGTTAGCTAGGTTTACCAAACCTTTTTTATTGTGTACTGAGTATAATTTGCGTAAAATATACAACCCCATCATGACATTTAAACACCATTGTATCCACACTAAATTTATATCTGACAACTTCAAAGAAAACTCGATGTGTTTTAAATCTTTCTGTTACTCTTCAGTGCAAAGTATCCATATGAATTTCATTTCTAAAAAAGAACCAATTTTTCTTTGATGTGCGTATTGACTCTTTTGAATTCTATTAGTATTTTCCAACTTCAGTAATATAGAAACGCCCCTTTTATCAGAATTGAATACGAATCCCTAAAATGATACAAATTGTCAATGCCCAACAGTATTGTGAATTATGCAACGGCATAATAAAAGCGATTCACATGAACTCAATATAATTGATTTGTAAGTCAATACTAGGTGAATATTGCTTAGTTCCTTGGTCTAAAATTTACCATTCCTCCTTGGAGTGTAAAATACATATTTGCACATTTACCGGAAAATCGGTCAGTTATACCACCGGGACCGGTCCGGGTTCCTCAATCTAAACATCCATGGTGCCATGTTGACCAAGGCTAATTTAGCGAAGTATTTAACTTTAATATAACGATTGCTTGCGAACATATTCACTTTAACGTTAGGCGTCAATATTATTGCAAGAGGCTTCAATTACGAATGCCTTAGATTTTCTACATTTAATTTTTCATAAAAACATTTCCGGATAAGTTTGAATTGAAAGACAGATACTGATGAAGTGTCTTTAACTAACACCTTAAAAAACACTTGTTTGATAAATCTTTAGCATTTAAACTTTTTGAGAAAAATACTTATTGATTTTCGTTTTGGATTTCTTTAAAAGTTGACCTTTCTGTCTATTTGGTCCACATTTCTTAACCCATTATCCCCTTTCAGTAAAGAGAATATTAAATTGACTGAAATTTATTGACAATGAATGGTATCATGTGTCTTTAAACAAACATGGGAGATGTCAAGTGAATTGAATTGACCCTTCCCTGGACGGACGGTCACTTGTTTGGGCAAATTTCCAGTGGACCTAGTCATGGCCATTGCATAAACAGAGAGATCCATGAAACAGATAAATCTATTCTTCGTTATCTTGTATATAGATACATAAATTCTCCTGGTTTTTAAAAATCTTAGTGTATACAAATTTAAGAACCGATTTCATTTACCATAAATATTTTTTCGAATGTTCTTAACTTTCTTTTTTATTAAATTGACCACTAATCCCTTTCCCGTATTATTTTCTCACTAGATTTATTTGATAATTTCTAACACACACTTACATGTTAGAGTGCGTGTAAACTCGAGTAATATAAATATGAAAGGTTGAAGGCAAGGCTTTGAAGGCAAAAGATAATGAAATCAATGGCAAAGAAGCCATCGACCCTTCTGGACAGGTGCCAGTGTACAACACACATTGATATTGTGTTTAAATATTGGACACTCCTCCCACTAAACTGTCTTAAAAATTGAATATTTTTAGATTCATGTGTTGAAAATATTATTCTTCACACAAAAATTATTCGGAGCTATGTTTTCGCCTTTTGTTGTCAAAAACAACCCCCCAAAATCAACTTATTGATTCACTTTTCAGTTCACTTTTAAAGTGCATCATTTTTGGCTTAACAGGAATATGTAAATTCCCGCTTGTAAATATGTAAACAGGAGTATGTAAAATATTGGCAGGAAAATTTCTTAAAATGTTGTTTTAAATACATTGGAGAAAATTTACTTTATGTAATAAATTTCTAAAATAACATTAACAAAATAAAGTATTGATGTTCCCCTTTTTCATCCAGCAAAAACTAATCTAAAAGCTTTTGAAAAGTAAAAATAAAACCAACAATTGTCTAGTCAAAATTTAGCTACACACTTTACACATGTTTTATTTTTTTTTTAGCATTATTCTAAATTTATTTTTATAAAGAAATCAATAACAAGACCTCAACGACTATTCTACAGTACTTTCAGGCGAGTCTAATTACACTTCAGAAAAAAAAAAAGGAACATAAAAAAATCCTACCATTTGGTGGTTGTCTACAATCTCTGCCTGTTGTCGCCATGTTAGATTCTAAATCTTTTTCTTTCTGTGTTCGGTTTATGGCCAAGCTCTGTCTTTCATCTACGAGTTGTGTGTGTTCTGTTGACTCAAGGTAACCCGGATCGTGATATTTCGCGGCGATTGGTTCACAGAAATATAAACCCCCCTCGTAAAGCAAACAAGCATTTAGCGTAAACGAGACCCCTGTTATGATATTTTATATTGCCAATACCCGGGATCAACATTTTGCAAATGCCAGGTATTACGAGCCGAGAGCGATTAGCATTTATTAAAATTGACTGTCAAATTGGATGTTCAGTCATGTTGTAAAGTATTAAAATGTTTTAAATTGAAGCATTGAAAACAAGTCGAATAGGATAGCAATTTATGTGAGGTAATATTTCAGAAATTGACACTTATCAGACGGAGTCTTTACACATGTATATATTTATAACATATTAAAATATTTTTGAACAGAGAATCCTGTTTTGTTAAATGATCTTATCTTGTATGTCATTCATCTGGTTTTTATATGAAAGAATAAAATAGTCATATTACATATTGAGCATTGCAGTTCCCAAGAAGATCTTAAAAAACTGTTTATAAATGGGATATAAACCTACATAAACTTTTAACCCCTTGTGAGGCCCAAGAATTGTCCAGGGGCCAAAGTCTAAACAATTTTAAAGAATCAACAAGATGTCAAAATGCTTGCATATAAGTAATACAATATATTATAACATTTGAGGTTTTGTGAATAATTTAAAATGTTTTCTTTTGTAAAATTGGACCCCCCAATGTAGCCCACCCTACTCCTGAAGATTATGATTTTGACGAATTTTAATCTACACTTTCTGAGGTTACTTTCACTAAAGTTACAGCTTTTCTAGGCAAATGGTTTTTTAGAAGAAGATTTTTAAAGATTTTTCTCTAATACTATATATTCCTATGTAAAAATTTGACCCCCCCCCATTGTGGCCCCACCCTACCCCCGGGGATCATGATTTGAACAACTTGAATCTACCCTACCTGAGGATGCTTCCACACAAGTTTCAGCTTTTCTGGCCAACCGGTTTCTGAGAAGAAGATTTTTAAAGATTTTTCTCTATATATTCCATTGTAAAAATTAGACCTCCCCCCCCCATTGTGGCCCAAACCTACCCCCGGGGATCATGATTTGAACAACCTTGAATCTACCCTACCTGAGGACGCTTCCACACATGCAATTTTCAGCTTTTCTGGCCAAATGACTTTTGAGAAGATGATTTTTGAAAATACCAGCAAATTTTCAATATTTTTTAATTATTTCCCCTTGAAAGAGGGCGTGGCCCTTCATTTTAACAAACTTAAATCCCTTTACCCAATGATGCTTTGTGCCAAGTTTGGTTGAAATTGGCCTAGTGGTTCTGGAGAAGAAGTCGAAAATGTAAAAAGTTTACAGACAGACGGACAGACGGACGGACGCCGGACAAAAAGTGATCAGAAAAGCTCACTTGGGCTTTCTGCTCAGGTGAGCTAAAAACGAGTGGAAGTTTTCATTTCTTAAATTATGATTTTCACTGTTTAAAACATTACCATCATCATCATCGATGAATAAAAACCACACGACAAACAAAACAGTGAGTTGATTATACAAATCGGTTTTAGTGTTGGATTACAACCAATATATGCAATTAAGCAAGCTAACTGTAGGTGGTCAACCAATTAATTCTCAAATCTACCTTAAATCTTTAGATATAATATTTTTTAGCTATAAACTATTGTTAAGGGAAGAAACATTACACATATTTTAGCTCTAAAATTCGAATATTTGTCTGTTCTTCTCAATGTGATTGATTACTAATAATTGCCACGACAATCCATCCCTCTTAAGATTTATTCGTTAGGCGATATAACATATCCTTACAAAATATTTATATATATAGTATACCTCTCTCTCTCTCTCTCTCTCGAACGATAGAGGAAAAAGAAAGACAACGCAGCAAATGTTCACTGTAGTATTTTGTTAGGAAAGACAACTTCATTTTCTGAAGTGTCTGATAAAGAGGTATAGCGCACCTAATATATATACGATTTGGCCTAAAATATAGCACTTTTGCAAACATCAGA
The DNA here is from genome assembly GCA_016163765.1 of Magallana hongkongensis. NCBI lineage: Eukaryota > Metazoa > Mollusca > Bivalvia > Ostreida > Ostreidae > Magallana > Magallana hongkongensis. The sequence goes on along the minus strand of WFKH01006014.1, from coordinate 14,039,726 downwards.
CATTTTCAATATTATACAATATTTAGTTTAAATATATTCAAAGAAACGCAAATTACACAATTACCATGCTCTAAGAGTCTTGATTATCTTATACGACATCATTTAAATATTAAGGTTTTGATAGGGATATATAGGAAAGTAGTTAGTATACGATAAAAAATTGGATATTTGACTATTTGAACCACTCTAAACCAAAGAAATCCGATTAAAATTATGTTCTACATGTATTGTAGTACACGTTTACATTGAATTAGTTTTGGTTTAACGTGGTCTTCGTACTGAAAATTAGACAAACATTTCAATTAGTGTGTTTTTCTTATCCAATCATATATATAGCCATATATATTGAAAATGCATCTTCAGAAAATGTTAGATGCGTGGCCTAGTGGTAACGCGGTCTTTTTGATTTTGTGGTCGCTGGATCGAATCCACCAAATAGTAAAGATTTTTTTTTCACTTAAATTGAAACATGAAAAGAATAGGAGATTAAGTTACAGCTTCTGGGTTTTTAAAAATTATCTTGTTTAACTCAGTCTGAGTATTAGCACACTCAATATAAACAGATCTCTTCATTAACACTATACATGTACTCTTTTTACGCTTAGATCCATTGTATTTTGCTTGAAGTTATCACGGTTCAGAATATCAACTACTATTACACACAGAGTTTCCCGAGATTATGACAAATCAGTTGTTACAGACACCATTATAAAATCAGTACAGTGTATCTAGGATTCGAAAATCATATTGCGACAGCTAGCTAGGTACCTGAAGCCATTTTTAGTAACAGGTACTTTCCGTCCAAACACAGGTGTAGGCGAAATAATGGGAAAAGGCGCTATACCTCTTTATGAAAGCATAAATAATCAAAAGCAAATTTGAATTGTTCCGTTTTGCACACATTTGAAAAATTTGGTATCGAAAAAATGTGTGCAAAACGGGAATTTGACCAGGTGAGATAATTGCTTAATTGCTATAGTCTGTATCACAGTAAAATAAATAAAACATATCTACTCGCAATTGATATTAACATTTATTTTATGTTACAATATAAGTTGCATAAAAGCAAATTTACATAATAATAGACATCCATGTTCTTGAATTTAATTTCAAACATCAAATTAGTGATGAACATTTTCATTTTTTTCTTTTAAAAAATTAAGATTATTGCGAACATTTTGTGCATGTAGTGCTCTTGTTTAACTTACTGCCTTTAGGAAGTACATATAAATGTTTGTGAAATATGATACCATGTATTGATAATCGTTAAAATTCAAGATGGAAGCCGCCGAACTTGTTGGGCAAGAAAGTAACAGCAAGCAAACCATTAGCCATGATGAACCACTAAGTGTGAGTGATGAGTTTTCAGAACTTAATACTGTTGTATACTGAATGTTGTTTATACTACAAAATATAGTCACCTTAATTAATACTTGATGCAAAAAATAACTAATAATGGTAATTTACATTTGGATGGACACTCTATACAGGATAATATGTCAAGCTTGGATGAGGAGTAATCTTCAATGAAATACAGTCATTTGGGGGCATTTTGAATCGCATCGCGTTTCATGTTTTCGGACGTTTGAAGTGTCGCTATGCAATGTACAAAACATTAACAGATGAAACTACTCTACAGTCATAAGTTATCTACGATAATATTTAATTAATGTTTTTGCTGACATTAATGAAGGAAATTTGTCTAGTGAAAACGCTGTTAAATATTTTTCATTTATGCTGTAGCTTGAATAATCGAAGAAAATTGACAAACTGTATGATGATAAATCGGCAATTTTATATGCTTCAAGAACTGTAAAGATTTTTTTACAAAACCTATCAAATGTAGACCTAATTCATGCATTTTCAAAACATTAACAGATGAAACTACCCTTCGGTCATAAGTTGTATGTTGCATGTTTGAAGAGAAAATATCGTACGTTAATATTTAATTAATGATTTTGCTGACATTAGTGGATGAAATGTGTCTTGTGAAAACGCTGTTAAAAATTTTTCATTTATGCTGTGGCTTGAATAATCGAAGAAAATTAACAAACTGTATACATGTAATGATAAATAGGCAATTTTATATGCTTCAAGAGCTGTAAAGATTTTTTCCACCAAACCTACCAAATGTAGACATAATTCGTGCATTTTCAACCCTTTTCAGTTTGGGGTATATCGAATCAATATTAAAAATATTATTTTTGTCGGAATTTTTTATGCCAGTTTAGCTACTGATTTGAAATACCAGAAGTGACCCGCAATATACTAAAGCGGTGATGTCATAAAAACTACTGTCAAGGTCGCTACTTCAAAGATTGAAATACTTTGTGACAAAGATCTGTTTCCACTTACATAATCTCCTTTCTGTTGATACCAAACAACCAACATGCGTTTTACATATTTTGCAACGTCGTTGTAAAAAGAGATTCGGAGTACCACAAATGACTAGTTTTCCCCTTCATCCTATAATTATCAATTGAATCAGCTTTCAGTTGGCTTGGGACCGAGAATTTTTCCTCAATTCATTCAGTTTTATATTTAACGTAAATGGACAAAAATGTAAAAGTTAAATCATCTATCATTATTTTTCTTATCAATGAGCGGAAATTTAAGAATAAAAATTTTATCAAATGAAAAAAAATTGCTGATAGTTATTAGTTATTAATCCTAAAACACAAAATATCTATATTCTTCTTGCTTCATCGTTAATGCGCTGATAAAACACAGGTAATTATCCAGGTAAAATCTTGGATTGAAAGCAGACTATAATTGCTATCACAACACAAATCACACCTATTGTTCTATACCCAATTATCAAATGTGTGCAAAACGGGAACACACCGATATGGTTTATTGGATAAACGACAAATCTGTGTCAAGTGTTTGACTTATAAGAATATTAAATGTATTTTCGCACAAATGTCAGATAATGAGAAGTGTTAAATTTAAAAGATATTATTATATACCTATTCTTAAACGAAACTGCGCGGATTCAGGATTTTTTTTCCAGGTACCAGTGGGTCCAACCTTTGACATCCCCCCCCCCCTTTCCAAAAAAGGGACATAATTCCAACTCTAAATTTTTATGTCAAGCATAACAAATTAAAAAAACAAGTTTTTAAAATGCTAGTCCGCGTGTTGGGGGGGGGGGGGATAAGACCGGGAAAGAGGCTGTTGAGGCGAGAGCAACTTCAATGACTTTTCCAACTGCACACAATTATCGCACAATCATTCATATATCTTTATTTGGAGAAACTAACATTTTGTGGTGGGGGTGATTCAAATGCCTATATATCTCTAAAATTTACATTTGTGATTTAGAAATTTTTAGACGAAAACCTGCGAGGGGGGTATTGAACGCATTAGGATTATAGTATATTTATTACGGACAAGTATATTAGAAGGGTCGAAACTTATTACAATTTGTTTGCTATTCAAAACTACTATAGATTTACGAATTTAGTCATTTTTAAACAAATACAAATAAACAGAAATTATGATAAAATTCGGAATGAGGACCTTGCCTTTCAGAATATATCAAATAGATATACTTATTCAAACATTTAATTTGCTAGATGAGGCATGTGAAACATATCTTTGAAAATTAAAAATTCTGTTACAAAAGATTAACTCACTTTTGCTTTCTTTAACTTTTTATACAATGCCTTCTCAAAAAGTGAAATGAAAAAGGAAAAATTTTATATATATATATATATATATATATATAACTCCAACTTACACTTAAACCCTAAGTATAATAATAGTATAATAATAACCCAAGGTATAGATCAAACTCCGATTACATGGAGTATCCCCTGCCGTAAATTGCAAACATTAACTGAAAAGCAGCGGACAAATATTCAATACCTTACTCTTCTACAAAAAATTATCTCTTAATCATATATGACGTGCTTGCTTTTACTTACAAGTTCTTCTATCTGCATAACCTTGCTCACCGACTGATAAGTCGTTTCACACCTGTTTGTAAAAGATCGGGTTCGGTATACTTATAATAGTGAATATTTTTTTTAGTTTCATTTTGATTGATTCAGGAACATATGGAAAAGAAGCTTGCAGAATATAGAGCCAAGAAAGCAAGGGAAGATGCTTCTCCTCGGAATCCTTGGTTCAGATTAAACCCATTTAAGAGCAAGGATAGTGAATCCTCTCATTTTAAGGTGAATATTGTCCTCAGCAATGCATTCTTTCAACTGTCCAGTGGTTAATACTAAACATGTACATGTAATAATGCATATGAAATATTATACATACATGAATTATCATAAATCTTGACGGTATTAGTATGTCAGATAATGCCTTTATTATAAATCTCGATATTTGAATCTGACACTAGCAATTTACCTCACCATGTATTTATTACATGTCTAATTATGTAGTTTTGTGGCTTTAAATTAGGAACTATGTGTAATAATTTGCATTGATATACTTCTTTGATAAAGACCAACACATGTTACAATTAAATCAAACAATAGGATTTTCTTAAAATAAATATTTAGGGTTTGTATATTTTGAACCTTTTTACACTTGGTAGTAAATGATGTTCTAATGTTCTGTACATCTTTTGTAATATCAAAGGAAAGTGGAATTGGAGCTACCAATAAAATTGAAAATGAAACTTCAGAGGAAATGCAGACTAATTCCACTGTGCCCTGTGAGGAACCCTGGAACTGGTCCCAGTTGACTCTTACAATACTGATGTGGATATTTGCTTGGCTCTTTTGCATAGAGCATCAGTTTGGAGCAGTTTTCTTTGTGGTCTCAATGATATTCTTTATATACTATAATACAAGGACAGGCAGAAAGGAAAAGAACAGACTGAGTGCATATTCAGTGTTTAATCCGAACTGTGAGAGAATTGATGGAACATTTACATCCGAGCAGTTTGAAAAAGAATTGCTACATGGAGCCAACTCGGTGCGAAGCTGATTCTAGACAGGACAGAGTTTTATTTTTTAACTTGACCTGTACACTAATAACTTCATGCGCTGATCTAGAGAGGGGTTCAGGCCCTAGGAAAACTCAAATTTATTAATTCACATAGTTCACATAGTAAAATTCTTGAAAATAGGCCTCGGACACCCCTGGAAAGCATAATTATCCCTTGGACCCTCCCTGGAAAAAATTTCTGGATCCGTGCATGAACTTTATATAAATTGTTTTGTGGAAAAAAGAGGCTGAATTACATTTAATATAAACTAAAGATCTGGTTAAATTTTACACGTACATGTACATGTGCATTTAAATTACCTGTAAAGATCTGCAAGACTGTACATAGGAATCTGATATACAATATAGTTTAAAAATTGTGGGAGAAGTGGATGCTGTACATTAAAATGTAAACTAAAGATCTGGAATACTATTTAATTGTTTCAATTGACTTTTATACATGTATATAAATCTATGATTAAATTATTGTTAAAAAGATAATTGATTTTTTATGACATTAAGGTTTATAATACACATGTGCATTTTATGCCTGTAAAACTCATGGATGAAAATGAACAGCAGCCTGTATGAATAGATCTGAATATCAATATACCTCAAGCTATACCACGACTTCCTTGAAATAACCCTCATACAATGACTACTCAGTATAACACTGATGATATACCATGACAACCCTATATCAACCTCCCAAGTTATACCATAACAACCCTGTAATAACCCCAAGTTATACCATGACAGCACTGTAATAACCCCAAGTTAAACCATGTCAACCCTGCAATAACCAAGTTATACCATGACAACCCTGTAATAACCCCAAGTTATACCATGACAGCACTGTAATAACCCCAAGTTAAACCATGACAGCAC
>WFKH01006014.1:14011050-14033463 GCA_016163765.1 Magallana hongkongensis | reverse complement strand
ATTAACCACCCAAGTTATACCATGACTACCCTATAATAATACCAAGTTATACCATGTCTACCCTGTATTCAATTTCCAAGTTATACCATGACTTCTCTGTAATTACCTCAAGGTTATACCATGACTACCCTGTAATAACCCCAAGTATATACCACGACTACCCTGTATTCACTTTCCCAGTTATACAATGACTACCCTGTAATGACCCCAAGTTATACCATGACTACCCTGTAATAATCCCTAGGTTATACTATGTATTCACTTTCCCAGTTATACCATGACTACCCTGTAATACCCAATGGATATATAATGACTACTCTGTATTCACTTTCCCAATTATACCATGGCTATCATGTACTAATTCCCAAGTTATGCCATGACTACCCTGTAATTACCCCGAATGATACTATTATCGCTCCCTTGCCTTTGCAACTTCTCATTTTGCCTTGAAGTTCGCATTTTCGCTCTCGCCATCGCATCTTCGCACTTTTGCTCCTTTGCCTTTAATTTGCAACTTCGCACTCTCGCCTTCGCACTCTTGTACAGTCTTCACCCTATAAGGCGAAAGTGGTCCCAACGGAAAACCAATCTATTGATGAAAGACAATGGGCATGTTAAATGAGATATGGTAGCCTATCCCAATACTTATATTATTGTTATGTGATGGCTGCTTGAACGTCTTTACAACAATTTGACCCTATCGTCGTACATTAATATTGGTTATGAATATAGTTATATACTGGTTGAAATGTTCTACCAATTAAGCCGTCTGTAAGATAGCTGAAAAAGGATGAAAAACTAGAAACCGTTTTGAAAAAAATAATTGATATAACAAAAAGTTTACAGATTGATCACATCTTGCACAGAACAGAAGTATCAGATATTGGATCTACAGTATATAGTTAACATTTTTTTCTCTATATGGTGTTCAAACACCCATGTATTAAAATTACTACATAACAATTACTAATAAAGAACTCTTGATAGCTCTGTATCTTACTTGTAACTCATTATCTGATGCAAACAATTTGGTCAAGCGTTCGAAATATTCAAATCAAGAAAATTAAAAATAAAATTTTGAAAATTTTGAGCTAAGATCGTGACCATGCCTGAAGGATGACGTTTACTCGGAATGAAAAAAAATCCACTGATGGTAATGAAAAACCATCTATTGTATGTTATAGACCTTTGACCATTGTGTTATTTTTCAATTTCAAAATGTAAGTCGATGGCCTACTTTTTGAGTTAATGACCCTTGAATATTCCCCAAAATGTTACACTACGATTGAGATTTTCTGAATTGTGAAATTATTACAAATAACTAAACTCTGTAAAATTGAAGTACAGTTTATGAATAAATGGCAGTGTAGCTAAATAGATACAAAGCGTTAAGTTTTCAGTAACGTTTTTAAAAAAAATTTCCAGTTAAAATTTCCTCTTTCAGTTTCCAATACTTACCCATTTTTGTTTTTATAAAAAACAAAACATAAAAACAAAACAAAACAAAAAAAACACTGAATGATGATAAAACTAAAACATTGAAGGGATTAAATTACTTCTATTGACCTTATTCATCTGGCATATAATATGATATTATTATATACGTTCAATTATCAAAATATTGAGATATAATTGTGTTTTTTGTTGTTGTTTTTTATTAGCTTATTACAATACTTTTGCAAATTCTGTTGAAGATGTTTATCATTATTTTTTCAAATGTCCTAAGTATGAATCATGTAGAATTACTCTTTTTCAAGCCATAAAAATTATCATAGTTAGTTCTAATCAGCAACTTTTACTTGAAATAATGCTATATGGTAGTCCTAACCATGGACATAATATTAATGTTCAAATATTTAAGGCAGTACATACTTTTATTGCAGCAACGAAACGCTTTTTATAGTTATTTATGAAAAAAAAATTAGTTTTATCTTTTCTTTTAAACCGGTACCATATTGTTAGTTTGTATTTAATTTTTTTTTTCTCTCTTGCTCTTTTTTTTATTTGTATCTTTTCTATAGTATGTCTTGTGTTATCAATATTGATCATTTAAATACTTCAAATTGTTCATTTTGACCTTGATGTAGGGAGAGGGCTAAAATAGGCTGTGCCTGCTGCCTAATCCCATTCAATATACATTGAATAAAAATATTGTTTAAATCAATACTTTTGCATTACGTGCTATACAAATATCTTAGAGAATAAGTGAGATAATGCCAATAGAAAATGCAGAATTATATTGACTAACATATAAAATATTAACTTTTTTATTATAGCTGTGCAAAAATATTTTAGTGGAAAACGAAAAAATTACTCCGAATTTCTTCTGTTTTGCTATAAGTCTATTTTTTTAAGCCTATTCTCATAGAATAATACAAATGTCAAATGTTATGTCAATAATTATTCATATTATAAATACTTTTTGTGTTTGGAACAAATTTTACTCATAACATTAAACTTGATAATAATCCGAACATGAAACTGAAACCTTGAGTAAACAACATCCTTAATTTGCAAGCGTTGTCATTAATTTGGCCAACATATTGTAGGTTGTTGAATCACATTGTAAAAAAGGTGATAATGCTTGGGAGCAAAAGCTCCTCTTCCTATTATCCTTTTGCTTTTAGTTGTAAAGCAACCTAATCAAAATCACGAGCGATAACCATGTATAACAAAGAGCGAGGTGAAAGGTCTAATTTTAATTAGATTGGTCGTAAAGGGGGAGGGTAGAGGCCGAAATAGAATTTCTCTATTAATTAAGGTCTTCCGTTTTCCAACGGAAGACCTTATTGTCTTTTTCCCTATTATTATTATTTTTTTTTTTGTGCACGCGATTTCTCGAAAATGGCTCGGCCGATTTTCATGAAACTTTCAGATCTAATAGATAGTGATCTGAACTTAATATATATTTTTTTATTTTGATGACGTCATTTCCGTTCTTGAGATAATGACGTTTTAGCGATTTTCAGAGGGTCGGTTTGTCACTCGAACTCCTCCTAAACGATAAAAGATATCAAATTCAAATTTTCAGGAATTGTAGACGAATTATTGTAGTTTTGCATAAAGTGAATCATTTATGTCTGGCGCAAAAGGCACCGAAGCTCGCCTGGACCCGAAAATTGAGATATAAAAAATGTAGTGATTTTTCTTGGTTTTCTTTATGTATCTTTTCTCTAAAATATTTTGTTAAGACATGTAGAACAATTAAAATTTATTTTTACAAGAGCTTTCATTCAACATCAAGAAAAAGGGGCTGGCCCCTCAAATTAGGGGCCAAAAGGTCTCTGAAGTCTTTCATCCATATCACTTTACTGAGAAATATTTTGTAATATGTTTAAGAAGCAAAAATGTTTATCTTACATTTATATAACTGTACATTATAAAAAAAATTCATGCGTTACGTAATTAGGGGTTTTAAGGGGCCAACAGTTTCAAATTTTGATCACTTATATCACAAAAAGGACAAATATTATGAAAAGCAATATAGAATAAAAGATGCTAAGAGTGATGTACTAAACAATATTCAACCATCAAAATTTCGTTCTGTAGCCCCTATAAGGAGATAAGGGGTCGGCCCCTAAAATGTTCTTTCCCAGATAGCTCAAGAACGGTAACGAATTTCTAAACACTTGTTGGACAAAATATGTTAAATATCAAAAGACCTTTCATTTGGCATCAAGAAAAAGGGGCTGGCCCCTCAAATTAGGGGCCAAAAGGTCCCTAAAGTCTTTCATTCATAGCACTTTATTGAGAAATATTTTGTAATATGTTTAAGAAGCAAAAATGTTCATCTTAAAGTTATGTAACTGAACATTATAAATAAAAATTCATGCGTTACGTAATAAGGGGATTTAAGGGGCGAGAAGTCCAAAATTTCGATCACTTATATCACAAAAAGGACAAATATTATGAAAAGCAATATAGAGTAAAAGATGCTTAGAATGATGTTGTAAACAATATTCAACCATCAAAATTTCGTTCCGTGGCCCCAATAAGGAGATAAGGGGTTGGCCCCTAAAATGTTCTTTCCCAGATAGCTCAAGAACGGTAACGAATTTCTAAACACTTGTTGAACAAAATATGATTATTATCAAAAGACCTTTCATTTGACATCAAGGAAAAGGGCTGACCCCTCAAATTAAGGCCCAAAAGGTCTCTGAAGTCTTTCTTTCATAGCACTTTAATGAGAAATATTGTGTAGTATGTTTCAAAAATGTTCATCTTACAGTTATGCATCCATATATGAAAAAAGTTTTCTCATACGTTACGTAATTAGGGGTTTTAAGGGGCTAGATATCTTTTGATAATAGCTTTTAATTGTGAAATATTTTGTAATACATTATAGAAGCAATTATGTTTATCGAAACGTTATAAACCTGTAAATGACAATTGTTTACTCCTTTGTTACGTTATTAGGGATTTTAAGGGGCCAGAAGTCCGAAATTTTGATCTTTAATATCTCAAAATGGAGACAAATTTGAAAAGTAAACTTTAACAAAAGATGCTCAAAATAATGTGCTTAAAAAAATGCAACCATCATGTTTTTTTTAACCGGTCCCTTAAAGGGATTAGAGGGTCGGCCCTTAAAATGATCTGTTCCAGATATCTCGGGAACGGTATATAATTTGTAAACACTTGTTGAACAAAATGTGTTTGACATGAAATGAGCTTTCTTTTGACATCAAGAAAAAAGGGTCGGCCTTTCAATTTCAAGATCCAAAGGGGTTTATAATTCTTCATCCATCGGACCTTTAGATCACACCCGCATTTCCTGATATGTTTCGCTGATGAAGATCTAAGGCAATTTCATTTCCTCTTCTAAAAATCGGACGGAAGACCTCCTCGTTGCTCGCAACGAGATCGTGTCTAGTTCTGAATAATATTTTAAAGCAATATCTTCACGTGGTAATGTCTTTGATTATTCAATGTACATTTATGTTTTTAGTATTCTTTATTCAGGGTGTTTTTTTTTAAGTAAACTTTTTTAGATTATTTAAGAAATGAAAGATTGTTTATTTGGTCATGACAAAAGTGCAAAAGTCAATCCTTTACTTTTATTAACATGTCTATGTCTGAGTGAAATAACTCATATAAATATCCGTCTGGCTCTCTGAGCAACGTGAATAATTCATTTTTAATTAACTTTGTAAAATTGTCACTGTCACTGCATAAGTATATAGTGACAATGATACAGACACCCTAAAAATAGAGTTTAAAGAAAGGAAATAGAAAACAAAAGTGCAAATATACCTTATTGAAATGAGTTATTCACATTGATCTATGAGCAAGACAGATAGTTATATAACAGTATATTGCATTCAGAAATTTGCAATTATTATAAAAATATAATATCAAATAGTTCTAGTTGGTTGCGGGGAAATTACTGTAATTATATTCAAATGTTATGTGGTGTTCAGTTTGACTGGTTCTAAGTGTTTTCAAGCTGATTTTTCTATCTACTAATTCGTTTTGAACATAAATAAACAGTTCCTAGCGTTTGTCACATTCATTGTAGGTCTAAACCTGGAATTTTCTTACCAACATTCAAAATGTAAACAAAACAAGACCTGAGGTTTGTTTACGAAACAAAGAACTGTGAGCTTTGTATCTCGCTTATAACTCGAAGACTGACACTCAAATTTTAGTTGAATATTTAAAATGCCATAATGAAGCATTGTAAACATTACGAACAAAAAATAAATTTTGACCAAAATCGTGACCATGCCCCTTTAAGAGAAAGTTACAAATATCTGTTAAATGCAATACAATAACGGTACTGTTAACGCTATTTTCAACTTCATAACGGAATACAAGTAACAACGTTCCTTTTTTTAAATGAAAAATTAATGTTAACACATAAGTATTATTATTATACTTTCATGTTAAATACTGAAATCTGATTGGTTTAGACGCAGTTGATAATCCGTTCTATTACCCTCAGCGTCAGCAACACACTTGGCAACGGGTAACACAACGAATTGTTACATGCGCGTAAATTATGCGCGTACAGTTCGCTGTAGAATTTACGTCATTTCTTTATAAAAGCAGTAAAATTTTCTCTAAAACTAAGACATTCGGTTGACAATGGTTTTCTCGGGGTGTCAATTTCAACTGTTACCCTCCTAAACAGGCACTATTTATATACAAACATATTTATAAAAATATCATCATGAACGGATACTTAGCCAACTGCATTTTTAAAGTTGAATTCAGAACTGGTGATAAAAGGCTACTCAGAAATGGAGTCGGAAGATACTGTTACCTGTTGTGATTTTGTAGTTTTATTTCATGTTGATTATTATAACAAGCTCCCACATATTATTATTATTTAAGTCATTTAGTAGTTTCCCCAAGTATCTCGTGTTTCAGATAACCAGAGCATGTGCCCGTGTTGATTTGTTTACGTTTTACAGAGTTTACAGATTTGATGGAACACATACGATCATAGAATAACACATACATCCCATAAATTACCTTGTTAAACTTCATTTAGGGCCCAATATTCAGAGTAAGAACGAATTCTAGGTTTATATAGTTACATTTCATCTTTCTGTCTTCCATTATCTTTTCGTGTGAACTTCGTCACTTCCGGTTATCGATCTATTCCAATAAAATGTACTGAGTGCTTAATTTAACTAGCCAGCATATTTATTTAACACCGTATGATATTTCAAAAATGAAAGTTAAAGATAACTGTTGATAATTTGTTTATTTTCAGTCTTACTCTAGAAACTATATTTGTTTATGCTATCGTCTGTAGTTACGATATTCATGCGCAGTTATATTACGTAAGAATATAAATTGTTCAAATGATTTTATGATATGTTATATTTATTAACACGTGTAATTAATTACATGTTCACCGCTTAACAATTAATTTATAGACGATTACTTTAATCATTTATCATTCAGCTTTCTACGGTAGCCTGTGTGGTAGAAGTAGTTCTGTGTGGGAACTTGTGTGGGAACTCAGCTTCCCGTACAGGCTTCTGATTGGTCAATAGTTTGTACGGCATATTTTTATTGGTTATCTCATGTCATGTGACTGAGACTAGGAGTTATATAAGGAAGCGCGTACTACGTTACGCCAGATTTCAGCTAGTTGTACGGCGGCAACATTTAAAAAGTGCAAAAAGGTGAGAAACTTCAATAATGTAATCTATAGCCTAGTTAGAAATCTCCCCCCACACTGAACAACCTAAACTCGTATTTTTGAATAATCAGCTGTATTTTTATATCCTGTCTACATAGAAAGCTTCTTGTTATTATATTGTGCCATACAGTAAAACCGGTATTATGCTGAAATGATGTGTATTAATATTAATAAATGAGTATGACTGATCATTCATCTTGAGTATTACTGGACAAAAAGACAACAAAAAGTGGAATCTGGCCAACATAGATTTAAGAATAATTAAATCAATTACTACTCCTGACAAAGATGAATTATTTAGATGAAGAAGTTAGGATCATTATACATGCTGAGGATTCAGAGATACTAGCCAACCCCCCAGATGGCTTACAATCCTTTAATGTATCTACTAACTCTGTTGTTCAATAGTAACAGTATAGAATTTTACGTAGAATACTGCCTGTAAATTATTATCTAAAGAAAATTAAAGTAATAAATGAAACCTGTCCTTTTTGTATTAGTGAATTTAGAATTACACTTCGTCTACTTTTCATGTGCAGAGGTGTGTATTACATATTTGAAATGATTCAAGCCTACATATTCATTCTACTACTTCAAGACGTGTAGGTTTTAATGTTCAATATATTTATTCTACTACTTGAAGACGTGTAGGTTTTAATGTTAAAAACATTTATTCTACTACTTGAAGACGTGTATGTTTTGATGTTTAAAATACTTAATATTCTACTTCTTTAAGAAGTTATATTTTAATGTTCAAAAAGTACGGTTTGGCGAGTCTCCACTCAAACAAACTATACATGTATATCATAAAGTTAACAGTGTATTTTTCACTGTTTGAAATGTTGTAAAATGTGTTTTCTACATATATTAATCGGAAATTTAAAGATGCCTCATTGTGTTGAAAAATGTACATATCTGTTAAAAATCTCACTGTTAATGATTTTCATATTTTTTGGGGCGCAATGGAAAATATGTTTGAAATATAATAAATTTATTGAACAACTTTAGTTTGTACATTATTAGAAACAAAGCTGCATATTGGTTCCATCTTAAATTTTTTATTGTATCAGCCTAGCGTGCACATTTTTCCAAAAATATTTTTGTATATTTCCATATGAGTGTTGTGTGCATTTTGGTTTGTGTTGTCTGTGCAGTATAAAACCTGTTATATATTTGATTGTCTGTATCAATAGCGCATAAATAAAAGTTTAAAGAAATAAACAATAATGTTGTACTTTGTTACTGGTAGCCATTACCAACAATTCTACTATAAAATCAAAATGAAAAAAAAACACTTTAGCACGAACAGTGCATCTTAAAATGATTTACATGAATCTTTTTGCAAAGTAGAGCAAAAAAGTAATGTATGCCCACTAGTCTTCTTCACAGTGGATTGATTTAGAAAATCAGTGGATCAGAAATGCAAATATTTATATTGAAGTTTTTTTTTAAATCGTGAATATTTATTTTTAAACAAAACATTAATGGGATGGGGACATTTTTCTCAAAGTTTGCTTTTTCATTCGTTCAAATCATGGCCCCAGTACCAACAGTGGTACCTACGGGAGATAATTGATGTTTATAGAATGACATATCCTGTGAAAGTAAGAAAAACCTATACAAACTATTATATGGATTTTTGGGGGGGAAAATCTTCCTCTGAAAATTCCACTTACTGCATGACAAATAAAGGCATTTAAACGTATCACATTTTCTTTTTCGCAAACTATGCATTCTCTTGCTTTCTGAATTGAATATCAAATCAGGCTTTTAGCAAATTGTTTGTTAAAGTTAGCCCTGCTCATATTTCTCTATGAGATTATTTATTACCCTTGAGGAAATGGAACCGTGTCACCTGATATTTGAAAAGTCGTTAACGATATCAATTATTAACATTAATACTTCATACATGATATTTCTCATTGTGCATTAAAAGTGCACTGGTCACGTGAAGAAGAATAATCATTAGATCCATATTGCATTTTACACAATGTACGAATTTCATGCGAAGCAGGATTTTTGATACTTTTATCACAAAGAATTCAATCTTGTTGTTGGGTGGAAATAAAAAAAAATGAAATCTTTTTTAAAAAATCTGATTATCTTTCAAATCAAAATGTTAACTGTGCAACTTACTGCCTCGTGTGACTCCTTTTATTCAGCCATTCCTGAAATAGAAAACAAGATTGGAACTACGTATTTATTACAAGAAGCCAAGGCAATTTCACTCTCATTTTGTGGATCTTTGTGTATCAACAGCTGTAATTGTTTTGGATATAATCGTCTACAGAAACAATGTCGATTACATGTAATTTGTGATGTTGGTAACATGTCTGTTACTGA
Organism: Magallana hongkongensis; assembly: GCA_016163765.1. NCBI lineage: Eukaryota > Metazoa > Mollusca > Bivalvia > Ostreida > Ostreidae > Magallana > Magallana hongkongensis. The sequence goes on along the minus strand of WFKH01006014.1, from coordinate 14,023,967 downwards.
CACGGGATGGAGGTACTATCGTTTATCACTTAAAGGTACGAAAAACATACTATAAAAACTTCCTCTCGAATGTGTAATATAAAACATTCATAAAATTTCTGGACTATTGTGGAATCATTTTTATTCGTGGGGGTCAATGTTCGTGGGTAGCCAAATTTTCTTGTTTCGTGGGCACGTACTTTCGTTGGTAGCAAGTTCGGGATAATTTGAATAAATATTAATCAAATTCTTCTACATACGGTTCGTGGGGATGCAAATTCGTGCGCAAGGGTTTACTGTCATGTATCACTTAAAGGTATGGAAAACATATAGTAAAACCTCAAAATTCTTACTTTAGAATGTGTTATGAAGTTTTATTATAAAACATTCATAAAACTTCTTGACTACTTTGTAATTAGTCGTTTTTCTGTAAAGTTTCTGAAACAAAATGTTTATTGTTTTACTACTTTCAAGTAACGGATGATGTCGCGTAACAGTTGTCAGAAGCCCCTTTTTTACAATCAATGACTATTGAAAAAATATAATTTTATTTTGATTCTTATGATTTGCAAACAAGCGTGAATAAAATTTACACTTTCTGAATTGTGTAGTAAGTTCAAATACTTTCGAATACACCATTTTATATTACTTTTAGATCCTCCAGCGACGAATTTCAAACTGTTTTATTAAAAAAGATGGCACGAATGCTATGTTTTCAGTGCAATAGGCAAAGTATTTAAGAAAATGACTAAATAAGACTCGACTAATTTACATGACACGCTATGAAAAGAGGACTTCTGAACCAAAATTACTTACGTATCCTATTAATCTTTAAAGATTGTGAAAAATGCTAATCATTGATGGAATTAGATTTGACATATAAAATCTACGATATAATAAAACAACAAACAACTAGATTTGACCATCACTCTTGGAATAAAATCACCTTCAATACGAAAATACATAACAAAAACTGTGCCGGATGATTATGCCAGTGACAGTTTCGAAAATATTAAATGTGCGTATGATCCCCATTGCTCAAAGAGTTTATAACCACTTTTGTTATTGATGTAACTCATCTGTCAGATGAGATATTCACCTTTAAAAATACCGACGGAAATTTTTTTTTTTCATAGGAAAACAGTTTTCCATAGGATCTTTGAAATTTCCTAACGGAATAAAAGAACTTCCTACAGGAATTTAAATTCCAAACGGAACAGCACTCCCATATGATTTGAAAATCCGATATGAAATCTTGATTTCCTGTGGGGAAAACTACCTGCCTTAATTAAATTTCTATAGGTATAGGAAAAATAATTCCTGTAGGTTTTTTAAAAATAAATCCTAAAGGATTTTCGACATATCCTGTAGGATAATTATTTCTTCTGTGGGAATTACTATCTTCCCATGAGACATGATTTTTAAAGGTAAATATCTCATCTGTCAGGTGAGACAAATTAAAAACAAAAGTGGTTATATACTTTCAGGGCAATGTTCTATCATATGGGATATGAACGTTTTCGAAACTGCATCTTAAGCGGCTGCAAAGTTGCCTTTGCACTAGCATAATTATCCAACACAATTTTAACCTGTCAATATTTTGCAATAGCTTACAGATAATTGAACTTGACTAAACGGAGTTTTAAATTATGGATTATTCATTCAAACCTGCATGAACTTCTGTGGAATCATATTAAAAATTCAATGATTCTATTTCTTGATTAATGAGTATTCTAATCAATAAATTTCAATTATTGTTAATTAAATACCAAACATGCAAAAATGTAATTATCAGAATTTTATGCATGTGCACAATTTAATGACTTTTATCCATAATTGATTTTCATATGCAGAACCTATGAAATATTACTCTATCGACCTATAACCATATACTTTATCTTTTTAATGTTAATAAATTTGTTATTTTATGATTATCAACCAAATGTTTCCGTAAAGTTAGGATTAAAAGGTTAACGTAACAGATAAACCAATAATACTAATAACAAAAATGAAATCCAAAAATGGTTACGTAATGTAAATATGAAAAAAGGTTTTCATGAAACATAAAATTTCTTTATTTAAAGTTAACATTTGCATTACTTACTTTATATTTTGAAATTACGTCCAAAAATCTAAGGTAGACCAATTATAATTTGTTGACCAACCACCCTCCTTAAGCAACATTTGGACAAGTATTCGTATGTATTCCTATTAAAGGTAACATTTTCCACCTAACATAACGATAATTGGATGTCGAAAGCTTTTCTTATTCAATTCCCATGATATGAATAATAAAAATTCTACCATATATCATCCTCCTCCTTTTCAATGAACACAAATATAACAATGATGCTTTTATTCCCAGCTGAAGACTGTTTGGCGCTGTATCAAGCCGGACAGACGTGTTCCGGTGTGTACACCCTCTATTCAGCTGGGGGCGCTAATATTGATGTCGTCTGCGATATGGAAACGATGGGAGGAGGCTGGACAGTAAGTTACGACAACTGTGAACAACATGTAACTGATGTTTTATCAGATGACCAAAACCTGATTGTTGAAAATTATTACAGATCTTGAATCATGCTACATCTAACATAATTGCACAAGCATCCCTCCACACAAACACACACACATGTAATGTATGCATGAATAACCATGAACAGCATCTATATATATGTAGACCCTAAATGTAATGCTAGATGGTGGTTACTTGCCTCAAAAGAATACGATAACGATAATAGGAAAACAAATAATAATTGTAAAATTAATGAAAAGAAAGAAAAAGAAAGAAAGAGGAGAAATGTTATTCAGTCAAATCTATCCAATTAAATATATCCATTCAAAATATACTTAATGTTAAATTCATCGACAGTAAATACTGGCTATTTTCTCCTCTCTTTCTTTAGGAAGGAGTCTTGTCAGGTTTCTGAATTAACAACATTTTAAAGAATATTTAATAGAATATAAACTTCTATATATAAATGTACAAATTGGCTTATAATTTGAAACTACTTTTACATTTTCGACTTGGACAACATTTTTGGCAGAAAACATATAACTTTTGACATTTTCCGTATTCTGTTGGTATTGAAATAATATAGTATTCAACATGCATCATTTATTAAGGTTGTCAGCCAGTTAACCAATATTTTATATAAGTTGATGCCAACACTATTATTTCAAATTTTAAACGAAAAGCCTAGAATATCTTAACTATTACCGAAAATTGATAAAAGAGTCAAGGTAATCCTTAAATGCAACGATTTGCAAAACATTATTATAGATATCAATCTTGATAATAATTATTTCCAAGATTTATTCCAGTAACAGTACTTGTTGTTTTTTCCTATTCAAATTTCTTACCAATATACTATGTAGAATTTCACACTGAATTTTTTGTCAAGTATAAAGATGTACAAAACAGAGATTTGGATACAGTTCTATGTACAGCCACTTCACTTAATGTCTGTCTAAGATAATGAACCAATTTACAATACATTTTCATTCGAATTGTCTCTACATTGTGATCTGAAAGCTGATTTTGTAAAACCCGTTACCACGAATTAACTACTCGAATCCCTGCTCATTCCATTCTCAATCTTGCTATGTGATGTACAATTCCCCTTTCTTTAATTCTTAAATCAACAAACAATATTTAACCAAATCCACCAAAGTATTTCGCACAAAAACTATACTACAGCTTATTTTTTTTGGCGCTTTTTCGATTTCTTATTCTTCCCCTTAAAAATATAACAAAATTGTATTCAACTATAGTTTAGTTCATGTATGCAAATGTTTACATCGTTAAATGATAACCATTAAATTTTCCTGATGCGAATATTTGCTTAACGATCTAAGTTCCAACCAACAAACGACAAATAATGCAAACCAAAAAAATTGTGTGGAAGAAATGGTTAATCCTTTGTGTAACGTGCTGGTTGTAACGACCATTAACCAATTTTCTCACTCAAAATCAATGAATAATTTAAGAGATCTTCAAAAAGATATGTTAGCAGTAGTTAACAGTAACTGAAATATCAATATCTTCATAATTTATCTATTTTTCTACCTTTCATAATTGTCTCCCTTTTTAAACTCTTCTGATGAATGTATATCATAGGGACATTTATGACATTTATTTATAGCGTATTTTAATTGTTTTCTAGGTGATTCAGAATCGATTTGATGGTTCCGAAAATTTTAATAGAAACTGGGCCGATTACAAAAACGGGTTTGGGTTGGCTGTCGGTGAATATTGGATTGGTTAGTTGAATTCAACATTACATTTTTATTATTTTTTTATTTATTTGTTTGATAACAACATTCTATAACATAATTCAAATGGCAAAATCATGATTTCTGGGGATTTTTTTAATTAAAAATTGCTTTGACGAGCACTCGAACATTATCTAGAATTGCATTTTCTTTGATTTTTTGCGATTTGATAATCAGGTTTTACATAATTTCATGATTGAGTCAAATTATGTTCGTTTCTTTGTAGGTAATGATGCAATTCATAAATTCACACAAGCGAACAATTCGTTGTACATATCAATCACCCTTACAAACGGAACAACATTGTATGAATTGTACGAACTATTCAGGATTTCAAATGAACAGGACAATTATAGATTAACCATAGGAGGAATTGCATCTGGCACCCTTGGTATGCCATTTTTTTTTGTGACTCGCGTAACGCCAAGGATTCTGCAATATCAGTTAAAATGAGCAGTTAGACGTTATAACTTATTTATTTTTAAAACAATTAAGAAAACTTAAGTTAAAATCCCAACGCATGGTTTGTTGTATTATTTCATGTACATGTATAGTAAGACACCTTTCACATTCTCAATACATAATACTGTATTTCATATCTGATTATCATAAATTTGGTTTACCGTAATGGCAATAGGCTGAAACTGTTCATTATGTCAGATATTGAAGTTAGAAGCACATAACACCGAGGACCATATATTTAAGATAATAATCATTTTACGGCTTATATTTTTTGAAAAACTTTTTAACTTTAATTTTTTGCCAACACGCGCTTGTGAACTTTTCTAATCACAGTTCCTTCGATGAATATTTGTTCATCTGCTGTTAGGTCAGTAATCTGTAAAAAAAAAAAAAAATTCTTCTTCTGTATAACCACTTGTCCATATCAACCAAACTTGGCACAAAACATCCTCAGGTGATGCTAAATTGTGAAATGAAGGGCTAACTCCTATTTTTCATTAAAAGGGGGATAACCAAATATCAGACTGGTGCAAATAAGATGGGAGATGCAAAAATCTTCTCTTTAGGTTAAATGAATAATGAAATCAAACTAATTTTGAAACTTTCCTATTTCATGTTCACCTTAACAGATTGACCCCATTTGGTCAAAAAAGAACCAAAAAGAAACTACAAGTTTTGCGTTCAAATACATACTAGGAACAAACCATCGAATATCAAAATAAAAAAGGGATAATGTATATATCCGTTGAAGAAAGTTTTGGTGTTTGGGGCACATTGAATACTTTAAGGGAGCGAAAATAAACCAAAATGCATTAACCATTAACCCTGATGACAATATCAAATGTCCTTTATACCGCTATGATATTTAATAAGTAATTCTTTATTGTGATTGATTAATGCGAACTAGTAAGCTATCTGAATCTATTAACTTGAGACAATACTTAAAGAACTGTTTTGTATACATGTACATAGTTTATATTTGATGTTATTTATTGACTAAATGCAATTACACTAATTACTTTTGATGCCATTTCCTCCGAAAAAGTAGCATCGACTGACCCTTTATTTTTTAACAACAATTAGTGATAATTTCATTCGTTTAGTTCTCGTATCAGAAAGTACAAAAACAAACATGGATAATCAATTCTGATAGTTCTGATGAAGATGACATTTTTGGAATTTTCATAAAAGCTTGTGTTTATAGAAGTGTTATACTAATCTGAACAAAAGAAAATGACTATGAAATTTGAATACACTAAATGATCAATATAAACTGATTTAAAGATTAAAGATTATCTCCCTGTGTGCAAGGCTACATAATTACATATATAATTTGTCATTTCATATTGTAGTTTCAGCATGTTTAAGCATATTATTATGGAAAAAAAAGATATACAATTTTGAGAGCGTACATTATCACAATTTCAGAATCTATTTAAACAATAAAATGCTTTCTTTGGTGTTTCATGTGGGTTTGTATGTAGCTTTAGCATTGCAGAAAAAAATAGTTTTCTGCAATGATAGTTGCTAACTCCATAACCTGTATGAAACAATATTTACATTTATCGCTAAATCATTTAACAATATTATCCATAGATAATAATAATAATTATGGACAATCAGAACTTTAGAAGGAACGGCTATTTATTTCATTTAGGTGAAGGTTACCACGTAAACCTTATGGGAAGTCTGAATTAAGTCAGCCCTTGCAAGCCCGTGGAGTTCGTGTTCTCAATATAGTTTCGATTGATCAAAAAATAATTCCCGCAAAGTCTATAACATATATGAGAACAAAAATAAACGATGTTTTATACAGAAACACATGAATCAAGAGACAAAGTATATTTACTTTATTATAAATCCGCATTCGCTTTGTCACTTATAATCGATTTAAAAATTGTTACATGTACCACAAGTGCACATTTTTTCCGTAGATTTGAGATCGATTCTGAATGTTTTTCTTGTTTATTATATGAAAACGATCACGTTTACCCATCCTAGATTTTTTGTTAAAAGCTTTCTCAGCATAGCTTTAGTTCAATTTATGACATTCAAACGACCGTAACCAGTCCTACAAGGCAAACATTAACCGAAATAGGCTTTCATAACTAATTTTATGGTTTCAACTGTTCAAAAAACAACACTGCTTAGAAATTATTTTAGGATTTAAGTCACGTAATGTTTTAAAGGATCCTTATATCAACTAAAACTTAGAGTCGCATTGTTCTGATTATACTTGCTGATAGATACCAGCAGCAAAACTTTTACACTTTGATAAAACATATCAATATATTGATTTTCGCTAACATACGCTGTGTATTTTTCTATATAAAAAACCAGGAAACCGGATGACCCCAAATTCTCCAACCGACAATTTAAATGGAAGGGTGTTTTCTACACCAGACAGATCTAATTCTTGCGCACAAGAGCACAAAGGAGGCTGGTGGTACAACGACTGTTATGACGCCTATCTGAATGGTCTGTACGGGTCTTCTAATTGGATCCAACCTTGGTACCCACTACTGACAACAGGGGAAAGCATTCAGAAGACGTCTATGATGATTAGACGAGGATAGCGGGAAAATGTACACACAGTAATAATCTGTAATGATAAAATGTGATAGTAAATTGAAATAAATAATGTCCCATTAAGTATTGTTCATATATAAGATATATGTTTTAATTCCAGTGGTGTTTAAATTTTGTGCTTTTTGTTTGGGTCTGAGGTTGGGTTAATAGATTTTCACATAAAAAAGCTTTTGGTTGGGTTCTTTGTTGCGTATTTCATTAATTAAGGTAGGCAGAGGTTTTTTCTTAGATGTGTGTTGCTTTTATTGTGAATTGAACATATTTTATTCACCAAAGATGTCAAAAGGATTAGACACAAGGTCTAATAACTTAGATTGTCCTCTCCTTGATAAATACATTATATTTTACACTGCCATACAATAAACTTTTATAACAATTATGGTACAAGTGACACATAAATAAAATACTTATTTTAAATGCTGTAATACTGTGTATTAGTAGAAGTTGAATAGAAAAATTATGCAAATACATTTAAATGATTTCGTTAAATCTTCCACACTCCTGTATTTAAGTGTGCACTGCTTTAAATATTTTCACATTTCATCATCAGACAAAAATTTATCACACCAAATTATTAAGTGTACATCAATTATATTCAAATATTTCAACGATAAAAGATTATACATTGTGAACATGTAAGTTAAAGATTGATATGCATTATATTTGGCAATTTTGTTTCTAAACAAAAGAACATTTGTAAAAGTATTTTCATAGACGATCATTACAAAGTGAAGAAAAGTTATTATTGTCAGGAAGCGAATACAAAACTATCATTTTAGCATTTCGCATTTGTACATATTTTCATGTTTTGAAAATAAAATGTAAACTTTAATAATGCTCTATCTTTTCAAATTTAAATTTTAAGACACGGGACATGCTAGATTTTTGAATCAGCAAACAAGGATAAAACATGTTTTGTTTGAAGCCTTGATTTATATATATATATAATCATATAAACAAGACATTTTTATCTTTCTCTAACATTTTAATTACTTTGAATTTTAAACATAATTATCTTAATTATCATTAAATGAATTAGGGCTATATTTTATTTGTGTATTTTTTTAAAAGACTTGTTGTCAACAATAATTACAGAATTTAATTATATCTTACGAACATATATTACACGTATAAGTGATTAAGCATCTTCATGTTCATACTTTGTGTCCATGTATATCTGAAAGAGAAGTTTTTATGTGATGCCATCGCTTATGTTTTGGGGGTTTAAAAACACTCCCCAAAAAACAAAATAAAAATTCATAAGCACATTGTAAAAAATATGTATACCAAATGTAGATTAAACATATGTGTCAGAATTTAACTTATGAAAGGTTTTGAAGTTAACGTATCGTACACTATACAAATAATATTTTACCAAAAAATGTGTTTGAGTAGTCCGGTCCTCCGGGATTCAGTAACAGTAATTGTAATACGATGGCATACATCTCTTCTTCATCCAACATGTGATTTAAATTTGTCAACACGCAAGAAAAGTATGTCAACATGCGAGATAATTATATCTACATGTAAGAGAATAATGTTGATATGCAAGTAAAGAATCCTTTAAGAGGATATGACTTAATAAAACCACATTATATTAAAGTCTTCAAAACATTGATTGTTCATGTTTTAATGCATAAGTTGATTATGTCACAACTAGTGAGTTACGTTGTCTTTTTTTTTAACAATTGGAAGTCCTGAAAACGTGCTAAAATCCAAAAAATAAAAATATAAATAAATCATGAAATATGTCCAACTGTCTTTCGACACATTATAGGTCTTGGAATGTTTTGATAATGCAATGCATAATTCGTGCCACTTAAAGGTAAAACGTCGTTGTTTTCGATTAGTTTTGCAAGTATCACTGTGGCTCTGTCCACTTGTATGATACTAGTATATCACGAAAATATGAAAATAAAATAATGAAATTTTCTGTAAGTAACTTTAAAAGCAGTTTTCTTGATAGTATGTCGGAATCTTGACAACGATTAAGTCAATTTTCATTGCGCAATTGATTCTTTGTAAATGCAAATTATATATGAATTTGTAAAATTTGTAATATCTGTAATATCCATATAACTACATAGGCTTTGTAACCAAAGTGTCGTAACTCTTAATCTTTTCAGAAAGAGAAAACCTAAATCTTTCGTCATTCTAAATCTAAATTATAGACATGTCGATGAAATATTTATTCAACAAATAAAGCATTTCTTTTTCCTTTAAAAATTTTCATTCTTGTGTTATCTTTGCTGATCTCTTTCTTTTTCAAGTAAAAAAACACTGCAGTCTGATTTTTCTGTATCATTCACTTACAAAACCTTAAATTCTTGAAAGTATTCAATGTCGGTCCTTCTGAAATGTTTTCAAAGAAGTAATTTGTTTTTAATATGGTTATAAACTATATACAAAGTTAACGTTTACAAAACAAACATTATTAAATTCATTTACTAATTACAATAATTACATGAAATGAAAATTATCTTTATTTGTATTGCCTTATTTTGCTTACATTTAACTTTGTTTATTATTGATAGATATTAATGTTATTATATAAAGTAAATTCAATGCAAAAAATTGTGCCATTCATTTCAAGAATCATTTAAAATCGTTTTTATAAGATATGTTTTGCTCACCTGAGCTGAAAGCTCAAGTAAGCTTTTCTGATTACCATTTATCCAGTTTCCTTTTGTCTGTTAACTTTTTCTAGACATCATCTCCAGTTTGGCCAATTTTAACCAAACTTTACATGAAGCATCCTTAGGTGAAGGGTTTTAAGTATTTTTGTAGGGAATATTATAATAAGAAAATAGGACGGGGTGTTGTTTAAATTTACATTCTCAAATACCGAATAGCTTGTAATATCCAAACTTTTACATAAGCTTCTTAATATATGGTTGATTTTCATTAAAATCATTTGAAAGTATGATTTACAGGGATCAATCGAGAACTGGTTAGTTCTTTCTCTCGCAGAATTGACAGTTTGAGGCTAATATCCGACTTAAAACATTACCTTCTTTGTTTTAAGAATGGACAGTATCAGGTAAACCTGTTGACAATGCTGATAAATATTTTTTTTTAACTTTACACAATAAAACCAGTCTTGCATAGAACAGCGTGACAGTTTGCTTGTCGGGGTGTGCTAAAATTTTGTATGCTGATTATCATATTACTCATCGATTGGCTGTTCGATTTCATTAATGGAATGCTAATTTGCATATCAAACACGGAACCCTGTAACGCACTGACCAGTGGTTTACTACACATTTTTGTGGTGAATATCAACACGTGGTCAGTCTAAACTCCGGTTTGCTCTATTTATTTATAACAATATACAATTGTCATAATGATTAAGAGCATTAAAGATGGACATTGTAGTCAAATGAAATACAGTGTGCAGGGTTATCTTCGCCCCGTGTAGTTTTCGCCCTTCACTTGCAAGCAGTTTCGCCTCATCTTGAATTCGCCCAGACACAGTTGTGTTTACAGAGGGATAATTTGAGACATTGCAATTCGTCCAGTCTTAAATTCGCCCGCTGACAACGAGGGCGAAAGGGGCGAATATTTCCAATACAGCAAAACTCGAATATAACGAACACGGATATAGCGAATTTACGGCTATAACGAATTACTATTCATGTCCCGGCAAATTTCTTATATAAACCTATAGAAAATTGATGTATATAACGAACACGGTTATAACGAATCTACGGCTATAACGAAGTAATTTTAAGACCCCCGATGGCAAATTTTAAACGTATTTTATCATTTTTATAACGATTTTTTTCCATTTCAAATTTCATTGAAGATACATGCAATTTTAAGATGCAAATATAAAATACTCAAATTGAAATAGTATAGGGAATTTTTTAAAAATTGAAATGAAATGGTTATATTGACATTTTTTGTAAATGACGGTAATACTAATTTCATAACTTACGATAGTGTGGAAAACTGTTAGCCGATTATTTTGTAACGAATTTGCTATAACTTTTTTACGAATTCGTTATAAACGTATAGCGAATTACGGCTATAACGAAGTTTTTCCTATGGTCCCTTGAAATTCGTTATAAACGAGTTTTGCTGTATACAGTAAACGTTCCCCCAACGTTTTTTAACTCCGTTTTTTTTTTTTTCACGTTCCAGAGCAAAAGGTGCAACCATATCATGATAAAAAATGTTTTTGTTTGTTAGTCCGATGCCATTCGTATGAAAAAGTTATCATTTATTTATAATTCATATCTTTTTAAGGAAAAAATGAATTACATGGGCAAAAACAAAGAATACAAAATCTAGCACTACAACTAACACTACTAAAGAAACTATAAATATATGATAAAATTTTATTGATTCTTTAGTAGTGTTAGTTGTAGTGCTAGATTTTGTTTTCTTTGTTTTTACCCATGTACTAGTAATTCATTTCTTGTGCCCTGAAGAAGGGACTAGTTGTCCCGAAAAATTGACAATATGAATTGTTCATATCGTTAGCCATTTTTAGTGCTTTATATATTCAGTTTTGTTTTATTTTTTTCTATTCCATGTAATTTATTTTTTTGTCCCGAAGAAGGGACCGGTTGTCCTGAAAATTTGACAATTTCAATTGTTCGTATCGTAACGTTAGCCATTTTTAGTGTTATATATATATATATATATATATAAGCACAAACATTGCAATAACTCAAATTGACATACCTGCCCATAGTAGAGAATTTACTAGTACCTAAATACATAAAGCTTAGGGAATATATTGGAGCTCCACCTCCGCCTCGGCCGGGGCTTGAACTCACGACCTCTGGAACCCACTCTCCTAGAAGTGAGCGGCCACCTCGCTAACCACTCGGCCATCTAGGCAAGACAAAAATCTTGCTTTCGCTGACAAACGGAACCTATCACATTGCTGATGGTCACAAAAATAACTAAAAATCAGTAATCCAAAGGGATTCCGTGTTGCCTATTTGTCGACAGTATATGACCAGGCTGAAGCTAGCAGCCACTAATAGCAGCCTCTAAGCCCGTAGAAGCTAGCAGCCAATAAGGAAAATCAAAGTACTGAGAGTACTCGAAATGAAAATTATATTTTACGTCATTATCGGCATATTTTAAATTAATATCAAAAAGATTTATGCATGAATAATTTTTATGAGCATTGACAACTTCGAGGCAGGCTGGACAAGAATTATAAATCTGTCTAAGTTTAAGAAAATTCAACTGAATATTGATATTTGCCTATACGTGTGCTTATATTTGATCCCCGGGCCTGTTTACTTTTTGTCCGGAAATTTTATGCATCGAAAATTAAAAAGTCCTTGTATTATTACAAAATAGGGACGATCAGACATCTTACAATGTGATTTTATTGTCATAAAAATTAGCATCTGTCGCAAACCAAAACCAAAACAACATAAATCCAAAGGTGAATTTGGGATTATTTTGTGTCAGCCATGTTTTGACGTGAATCTTCGAGAAAAAAATACTAAGATATATATGAAAATATTTAGCTCACCCGAACTTTGGCACTTTTAAGCATTTCAGAATGATATAGGGGTTAAACGTGGTTCATTATCTCCCTTATCTTTGAAGTGTGCATCAAACGGAAAACAGGGCAGTGTAGGGGA
>WFKH01006014.1:13968445-14010485 GCA_016163765.1 Magallana hongkongensis | reverse complement strand
ATAATGGTCCACTTTTCACCCCATTATCATTGGGAAATGTTAAAAAAAAATGCCAAAGTTCGGGTGAGCTAAATAATCTCTTGTTTATATCTTTGCGTTTTTTTCTGGAAGGTTCACGTCAAAACATGGCTGACACAAAATAATCCCAAATTAACCTCTGGATTTCTCTTGTTTGGTTTTCGTTTTGACAGAGGCTAATTTTTTTATGAGAATAAAATCACAATACAAGATGTCTGAAAGTCCTATTTTTGTAATAATTAGACTTCTTTTTTGAATTTTTGATGCATGTTATTTCTGGAGAGAAGTAAACAGACCCGGGGATCAATTTTAAGCACACGTATAGACAAATACCAATATTCATTAAATTAATTTAACACAAACGCATTTATAATTCTTATTCAGGCGAGCTTTACTGCCTCCGAAGTGTCAATGCTCATACAAATTAGGCATGCATAAATCTTCTTGTTATTATTTAAAGAATGCCGATAATAAAGTAAAATATAATTTTCGATTCGAGTACTCTCAGTACTTTGATGATTTTCCTTATTGGCTGCTAGCTTCTACGGGCTTAGAGGCTGCTGTTAGTGGCTGCTAGCTTCAGCCTGGTCAGTATATGATATGCAGGACTTTGGAAAACTGGTGCAGTGTCTTTAAGGTTGGGAATCTTTATGTACACATAGCCCTAGACAGTAACGTTGCTTTTAGAGATATTTATAATTTTCTACTTTTAAATTGAAATAAACTTCCTTTAAGAATTGAATGACTGGTTGTAAATAATGAAATGTCTACAGATATAGCAAATATTGTTTAATATCTTAATATCGCTTAATCTCATCCAAGATTTTAACTAATTTCTAAAAAAAAAAAAAATAATCAGAATTGTGCACAATTTTATAGCATTCTACTAATGCATCTCTGGGCAGACAGAAAAAAATGATTTTAAATATTAAAAATGACAATATATCTTAAAATACAGTGATTTAATTTATATGCACGTAGGCCTCTTTTTTGCAAATAAATATTAATTTGTTTGATTTTTAATTTTGGTTTTATGTACTAAAGAAAATGACTTTATTGTCTTTGTTGCAGCATGAACACTTATCTTTCTATCAAATGATGTAAAATGTACTCACAGATTCACACCTGTTTATATCAGTTAATTTGAAGTGGGTTTGGCAGTTAGCCCCACAATTTTACGTTTTCTAAGAACATTAATGGCCACTTGCATACCTGAAGCTCAGGTAACCTCGATTAACCCTGGTTTAAGCTGTACTCAGGTGAGAAGTATTTGGAATGCTGACGTGAGACTCAAGCTGTTTTTACCTGAACACAGCTTAAACTTATCTCATTTCTTAGAAATAATGGCAACGAAACAGAAACCTGCAGATATTTCCGAACTAGAACTAGTTCGAACTAGAAAAGGAAGTTTTACTTGAAGTTATTTATGTTAGAAAAATATAATAGAAAAAAATCAGAATATGGAGTGGATCAATATCACCGATTAGAATTCTATTTATAAGTATTCCTTTGTTTGAAAAAGAACACAAACGTTACTGTTTTCAAAGATTCTTCTATCATGGGTACTTCCAGGCCACTTTGCAACAACACTTGTTAGCAAAAAATCTTTTTCACTAATTGCTTGGACATTAATGGTGAAAAATCCTTAAGTTTGCTTTTTTAATAGTTTCGCCCTGTCAGGTGATTGAATGGGAACACGTGTACAATCTGTTGCACCTACTATTTCCTGAATACCGCTATAATCAGAAATTCTCTTTGAATTTCTTGTTGTTTATTTTCTTATGGAATATAACATATTTTATGTAAAGTGATGCAAGTGCACAAAACACCGCTTAACAATGCAAGAAGCAGAACTTCAAACAAATCTTCAGAAACTCTGAGAAAACACCTAGTTCCATAAAACCGTAAAGCAAACAGTAATTGGTTTAGAATAGATGTTGATGAAGCTTCTTCGATAGCTTCTTTTGTTTTTGGTTCCCGATATTCCCCAAATTTATTTAACAATGCAATTACATATTCTTTTCTTTAACAAAATCTATCAATAAATTCCTCCTCAGATTTACATAAAGGGTTTGTTCAATCTCTTTCCACTTTCTCTCGCCGAATACTTTGGATTCATCAGTATTCGTTGATTAGCAATTTTCGTGTATTTATTTTGTTGAAGTGATCCACAAAATTAAATGTTCATTAAAGTGCAATTTCTAATAGCATATTGTATTGATTGAATCAATTGCCATGTTTATCCTAGCAACTGTGATTTTTTTTTTCAAAATTATGAAAATTGATGCCCACAATTATTAATGAAATTTCATTGTGTCTTTCAACAAGACATAATCTGTCAACCTCATCAAAAAAGTAGTCCATCTGTTTTAATTCTCCCTTTAAACCTACCTAATACCTGGCTCAGAGTAAACCTAACTTCGGAGCCCTACTCACATAGATCAGAAAGGTATGCAAGTTAATTGATATATTTGAACTTTACTTAGGCCCATATCATCTTGATCCAGGCTTAAGCCAAACATATGGAAGTGGCTATTAGACGAGTTAAGTTTTCTAGCTAGTGTCATGTTGTATATGTTGCTCTTAATTCCACACTCTATAATGCCATGTCTTCTTTCCGTGATTTGAGCTTGAGGTCTTAGCATAGTGGACTGAATCGAACTGTTAATTTAAAGACAGATAGAACAGAATTTAATGAGAATTTAATGTGATCAGTTTAATAGAGCTTTAATTTATCATCCATTAAAAATTGATACAACTGGATCCATTAGTAAGTTTATAGCATTTGAATCGCAACTCTAACAATGTATTATTTTTGATATCCGTAGGTGTCTATGTGATATTTTCTTTTAGATAAGTTTAAATGTTTATTCAAATTCATAAAAGATCAATGGAACTTTACTAATCCTCACCGATTAACATAACAAATGTTTCCGCGATATTGCATATGGCTGCTGATGCTGATATGGCGTATGAATCAATTGCGAGTTCACGTGAAGACGAGATTTGAAGTATTTCATATAAGGGTACTCGAATATTGATTTATAGTTTTCATTAGAATATCTAATATCCAATTCAAAACTTTTAAAGCATCGGAACTTTATAGCTGTATTCAATTTTTTTCTAAGCGGAACCTACAGAAATGGCATCATTTTTTAAGTTTCTGATAATTATTTTCTGTACGCTTGTGCAAGCATTAAAATTTTGTTTATCGTGTGACGCTTTTTATTCAGTCATTCCTGAAATAGAAAATAAGGTTGGAACAACATATTTATTACAAGAAGACAGGGCATCTTCACTTTCATTTTGTGGATCTTTGTGTATCAACAGCTGTAATTGTTTTGGATATAATCGCCGTCAGAAACAATGTCGATTACATGTAATTTGTGATGTAAATAACATGTCTGATACTGGCACGGGATGGAAGTACTATCGTGTATCTCGTGAAGGTATGGAAAACATATTCACTTAATTTAAAAAACACTGCACACGCTAACATCTGACATATTGAATTTAAATAAAATCATAAAATATTTCAATCTTTGAGGGTCTTTTCTGAGTTAAATACTCATAGGCTTTACGATTGATTGTTTTGTAAAGGGTTTTACCTTTACTGGTTCTGTCATTATTTCTACCAATAATTACAACAGTATTGCTGAAAGACATCATTAGAGAGTTTGGGTTAATGAGGACGGTGACATGCAGATCACAACAATGTATCGTAACAGATTTTTATCCAGAAATTAAAAAAAAAACAAACTAGTCTTCAAGGGACTGTAAAGATGTCAGATCCCTTTCAAATTTGCACCTCAGAATTCCCATTCAACTGTCACCAAATCCCTAAAACCCTGTCATCAAGCTCCCTCTATTTCTTTAGTTATTGAGGATTTATCTCCCTTACTCAGACTGAAGAAAATAGCACAGAGGAAACACATTTGGAGCATGAAAACATGCATGATCTAAGGCCAATTTTTATCCTTAAAACAATGAATTACAAAATCATCTTGGTATCAAATCAGAGTATATACATTCTTCTTTACATCAAATCAAAAACATTTCATTAGAGTCACTTCATTATGTAATCATTGCATAACAAAGAAGAAATTTACCTCTATTGTTCATACATTTTATATCTATATTGTGAATTATCCAGTAAAAACTGAAATCTGTATCTGGTAAATTTATATATCAGGTAAAGCCTGTTTACTTGTCTACACACTGCCATGCTCACTTTTATCTAAAAGCAGCATGGTAACACAGGACAGCACAAATGATATCAGCATGTAATGGAGCTCAGATCTGTCCTGACAACCATAAATCTTGCTTTGATGATAAGAATGTAAAAGAAACAACTGGGATGCAACTTCATTTTGTGATTTATGTAACATTCTATCTGTAGAGCAAAAGTAGCCATGAAATTTCAATTGGACACATTTAATTACACCCCTCATCAGGCCATCCCTATAGAATTTGAAGAGAATTACTGAACAATGATGATTGACACATCTTAGATAATTTACAGCAAGAGCAATAAGCATATAGAAGGAGTAATTCAATAAGGCAATGCATTTCTAAAGCATATTAACAAGAGAAATCACAGAAGTGCATGCCATATCACAATACTAAAATTAGAATCAGACCATCCCTCATAGTTCTAGATATGGGTGGGGCATCTATATTGTACCCATCCATGTTACATGACATGATTCCATTCAAATTTTGATTTTCATTATATAGAATATGACAGGTGTACTGGGGTAACCATATAAAAAATAGCAATATCTCCTTCTATACATTTTAACATTGACTAATATCTCAATATCTTATGTCATTCAAACATAAATATCAGTATTTGTACTTTGTAAATAAGGAACTCCCCTTAAAATGTGGCTGGAAACTGATTTTTTGGCTAGATTGCATAAAAACATTTTCAGGTAAAGTGAAATCCATTGGTTCTTGAGGATGAAAACCGTGAACAGCTCCTAGATTCAATCATGATGATATTATGTATACTTGACTCCTAAGGACCTTCTTAACTAAATGCATTAAACCTATTTCCTACACAAAATATGCATCTGGGTGATCATGTAAAAGGTGTTTAAGCATGTTTTTGCCTGAAATATATCATCAATGGGAAACTCAATGTAAAATAAACATAAACATAGCACATATTTGTACAAATCCTCTCATTCCTTGACTCATGGCTCTGTAGGCAGTGAAATCAAATCTCACATAAGGTGAGCTAAAATCAAAGAAATTTAAGTTTTTGTCAAAATAGTCCTTCGATAAAATGTTTGTGTTCTTCTTCGCAATGTTTCGCACTTGTCGCTTAATTCTGAGACTTGCGCGTAAACTCAAAATTGGTCATTCGATGAAAAACTAGTCGCTGCGTATTCTTACGACAAAGTCTGAGGGCATCATTTATGACTGCGTTCAACTGATCTGCACACCTTTACAGCATCTAGAATACAGAAACCAATTTCTTAAGCTCCACTGACTTCATATCATCCATTTCCTAAGGGTTTTTTTTTTATTATATATTGAAAATTATGTGTTTTCCACACCAAAATTCATTATTTTTCATATTTATTTCATTGCAAAATTTTAAAAGCATTTTTCAGTCTTCAGACTGCATAAAATAATTTCTTTCATCAAAATTTGACATAAAATACTGAAAACTGGCATCTACATGCATTTTTACATGTCAACATACAGCCCATCAAGGTATCACACCGGTAATTGTTTTCACTATATAACACTATAGAGGGAAAAAAATTCTTAAAAATCAGTTTGTATTTCTCATGACAAAATATTCGGAGGAAATGTTATTTGTTACCTATCTCATCAGCTAACACCATAAAAAGGGCACACGATACGGCATTTTCTCAAAATATCTAGCTTCAAACAGGTCTACCCTCAAAACCACGTGTTTTCTGTTTGTATGTAAACAGACTGCACACTCCCAAGGAAGCTGCTGCATGTGCCCTGAAAGAAGTAGTCCCTGTGAAAAAAGATCATCATCTAACAAAATAAATGAAATATCCTTCTCAGTGGTACAAACATTTTTTAAACTGAGTAAAGGAAAATGTAAAAATGCAGTCAAGGAAAAAAATAATTCTGAAGTATATATGGAACTACAATTGACTAAGTTCATTTTGATTGGTCGATTACCGGTGTGATACCTTGAATGTGAAAGATGGCAACTTTACCGCTTGTTTATTCCCTGGTGCAATACATTTAAATCTAATAACAATTCTGTAGCCAAACATAACACTGCAAGTTTTTATTATTCGGTTTGGGTCTTTAGGCTTTTATTTAACTGATGATGATGATGATGATGATGATGATGATGACATGGCTAATAGAATTTTCTCGGATAGTTAGTCAATGATTAGCAGACATTAAAAGATACTTTGCATTTACCCCCTTGTAACAACCATCTGGCAAACTATATGGTAATTTTGGTAGGCTATGTATTTTTATCTAAGGAGAGGGTGTATTTGTAGATATCGGGTATGTTGTTGTGTCGAGAATATGACATGAACTTGTGTATAAACAGTCATATTCTCTGTACTAATTTAGATGAATTATAAGGAAGTAGAATGGGTAACTACGTTGGGTTTTATTAAAAAAGTTCGTTTGTTCCCTCAAAATAACAATTATTTCATAGGAATATGATGAAATAAATAATTTTATTCTATGAAATACAATCCTTAATATCCTTTCATAATGGTTTTTGCTCTTATAGTAAATACTGTATACAGGGTTATTTTCGCCCCGTGTTATTTTCGCCCTTCTACACTTGCAAACGAATTCGCCGAGTCTTGAATTCGCCCAGATACAGTAGTGTTAAAAGAGATATAATTTGAGACATTGGAATTCGCCCAGTCTTAAATTCGCACACCGACAACGAGGGCGAAATGGGCGAAAATAAAACGGGGGCTAATATTTCCCTGCACACAGTACGTTAGGATATGAAAATATTAAAAGGATGCATTGTGATTTTTTGGGGGGCAATAAATGTTGAAATAATTTTACTGTCATCCTTTTAAAAATTGTGATTTGATTTTAGTTTGGTTTTTAAGATAATAGCTTTACATGTACATATCTGGTGTTAAGAAAATAAATTAAGAAAAATTCACAATAACATGTATCAATGATAATTTCTTAGTTGGATTTTCTCATATCAAAATGAATGTTCATTGTTGGTTTTAACTTTAACATCTTTTCAGGATTATTTTAACATTTGTAAAGGTAAGTCTAAGTCTCGTAGTTATAAAATATTAATCATTGTTAATTATGAATAAAAGTAAGATGACAACTAGACCAATGCACAACCATCCTCTCGTGCAAGAACTCTTGAATGAAATTTTCGAAATTATCACATAAACCATATGCAGCCGCCGTCTAATACCATTCACGTCTGGCCAACATTTAATGAAAAAGGTTCATTTTTCTTCTCTCGACCTGCAAATTATATTTTGAATTCAATGGACATTTCTAAAAAAAAATCTCCAACGTTCACATTTTAAAGAGTAATTGCAATGTTTTTGTTTTCTTCTTCACTTGGCTAAAACTTCCACTAACAATAAAGTGATTACAATGCTTTTGGATTTTTATTCTTTACTTAGCCAAAGACTGTCTGGCGCTTCACCAGACAGGACAGACGTGTTCCGGTTTTTACACAATTTACCCGACAGGGGGCGCTAAAACTGATGTCGTCTGCGATATGGAAATAATGGGAGGAGGCTGGACAGTAAGGTTTTTTTTCACTAAAACAACAAATCACAACATTGACTTGTGTCGTTTCTTTTGTCGTTTGGCTGTGGATAGAAAATGAATAACAAAGCTGCTATCGCCCGAGGGCAAAGAAATACATACATCGAATAATAATACAATATTCATAATACTGACAGTTCCTCTATAAAGGTAGATAGTATTTCCTTTTATTGGCTCTCATAAATACTTCTATAAACATCAAACTTGGAAATCAAAACTTAAATACAAAGTTACTTAGTGTATTGATGGCAATGAAACAATAAGTTACAAAGAATACAGCAAGTACAAGATATTCTTCAGCAATATTTGCATCGTTTTATGGTATACAATACCGTTACTGCGATTTTGAAACAAAATACGGGATGGTTGACAACCCAAATAAAGAAAAGTAAACCGATTTGTATAACTGTGATTTAAAAGGTTGGTCAAAAGGAAAACTTTGATGACAAGGGCTTAATCAGCCTTCAATTTAAAAATTATTATCAATTTGTCTTAGTTTATAAAAATACATGATATGTAGTTGAGTGGCCTTGAATGGTCTTGAAAACTAACTACTGTTCTTAACTCAATTTCTATTTTCAGGTTTCAAAATTTCTTCTTTTGTAAAACATGACTTTCTCGTCCATTTTTATAGCTAATTCAGAATCGTTTCGATGGGTCAGAAAATTTCAACAGGAACTGGGCCGATTATAAGAATGGGTTTGGGTCGGCTGTAGGTGAATATTGGATTGGTGAGCGTTTATCCTACTTGTACACATATTGTTTAAATCGTTTTTATCATCAGAAAAAAAAATTACTAGAAAATGTTTGTGTTTTTTTTTCATTTATACGACATATTTTGTGTGCCTAAAATGTATTCATTTTCATCAAACAATATTTAAAAAACAAACATTTTGAGCGTTCAAGAATATTAAAGTTGACTTGACTAAAATGTAAAAAGCACGACTTGAGATTATGAAACTGGTTTAGGTCTTTTAAAATACATTTAGAAGACAGCTGGAATAAATGAGTTTTATGAACAGTTTTATTCATATTTTTGTAGGTAATGATGCCATTCACAAATTGACAAAAAACCCCAGCTCGTTGTACATATCAATCACCCTTAATAACGGAACAACATTTTTTGAACTGTACGAAATATTCTCAATTTCGAGTGAAGCTGATAATTACAGGCTATTTATTGGAGGACAGGCCACTGGAACTCTTGGTATGTTATCACTCACCTTTACAAACGTGATTTTTTTACTTCTGGAATACTGCTTTTTTCTAATAATATAAAATATCGAAGAAGGCTAAGAAACTAGTTAATAGAAGTTACGTCTATAACAGCAAGTCTTATTCTCTTTTTATTTTTAAAAGCCTCAAGTTATACTAGTAGCTCATTGTCCTTAGAGGGGGATGGGATGAATGAATTAGAAATTTTCTAAATAAGCCTTTCCTGATTGTATTATAATACCGAAAGAGAGGTTCAAGAATTTATTATGAAATAGAGAACTTAGATTACCCGTAACTTACTTATATCCCAGATTTCCAATGTCTTCGAAGACAAAGAATTTGTCAGAAGAAAGTATTGATGGAATATTGTCATCGAGAAAATAATCAAATATCTCATTTAAACGTTGCGACATTTTGAACTGTTATCTGCTTTCAACGTTTTTTCGTAATTCTTAAACATTATTTCCGAGTTATGTATAAAAATTCATAAGGTGCAAGTCAAATAAAATCAAAACATGGGGCAGTTGACTTTTAGGAAAAAAGAATTTACAGTTTTATAGCATCGAAATATATTATGTATTGAAAAGCTAATTACGGGAGCATGGAGGATCTAATTTTAATTAGACTGAAGCAAACGTTATTGCCGATTTATAAACAAAATTTATCAGGTATAATTAAAGTCAAGAAAACATAGCTTCGAACAGTCCACCTATGGGAGAAAAAAATATACCGTTTTATTTGCAAAATATTTTACATTTTGAAAAGCTTATTACGTGACGTGAAGGATCTGATCTAATTTTAATTAGATTTGAACAAACAGTGCCGAGTGAGTGAGTGAGTGAGTGAAGTCAAATAAAATCAGAGTATGGAGCAGTTTACCTATGGGGAAAAAGAATTAACAATTTTTTTGCATCGAAATATATTATTAATGTAAAGCTAATTTAAAAGAACCCTCAATACACTACACACCGATTTAAGAGTATTTGTGGGAAGTAAGAGGGGTCTATCATTTGATGTTAAATAGGAATAAACTTACATTGAGTGTACATGTCATATTTGTATTCAGTTTAAGAACTCTTAACTTACCATCAAAAAGTATTGGAAAACTGATCGAATTTGCATGAATTTTTTCCACTTAAGTAAACAAAGGCGATTAGCCTTTTTTTAATCATCAAATTCTGTCTTTGAAGATTTTTCCTGTGTTAAAAAGGGCGCGTGGACTGTGTTGAGATTCAGCGTGATAAACTCAACGTGCACTCCTTTATGATATATATTTTTTTCGAGGGTTAAACAACATTTTGACGAGTGTATAGAGGTTACTTGTAATTTTTTTTTTTTTTAACTATTGACATTCTGATGTGTTATTAATATTTCAATGAATTCCATAAAAAGTTATTTACTCGGCGTTATATACCTGGATATTTTTCCGATAAAATCAATTATTCTATCAAATTGAATGCAAAGTAAACAAGTAAAAGCTAATAGATAACAGACTGTTATCATTTCTCAACCCAAAAAAAAAAATGCAAAACATATTTCAATTTCAAAACCTTCTGGTGTGTTATTAATATTTCAATGAATTTCATCCAAATTTATTTACTCAAAGTTAAATACTTTCTGATTTTTCTGATTTTTCTGATAAAATCTATTAGTTTATCAATCCAAAGTAAACAAATAAACACTAATCAAAACAGACTACCATCATTTTTCAAATAAAAATATGCAATACAGAATTGCAGTTTCAAACCTTAATAAGCCATTTGAAACTTTAGCATCAGGCATCATAAGTTGAGAACTAAACTTGTGGATTTTTCATTTTGTAAAATGTAACTTATACCGGTATTTACAAGGGTGAAATTTTTGCCAAAGTAAAGAACTAAATTCTATCATGCAAGAAAAACCCAAATGAACAAGATCTCTATATTTCTTTATATATAAAGCTTAACTGGATTCAGATAGAAAAACTAAAAAATAGTAGTTTTAAATAATCATGTGAGTTTTAGAAAGAATGGAGTCAATCAAAAAATATCTAAACAAAGGGCCTCTTGGTCGAACTTTTACAAGTAAGTCGATAAAAATGCGTTATTTTGTGAAAAATCATCAATTTTTATTGATATGTAAAGTTTCGTTCCATTTGATTAAAGGGTATTTTTGTCATCCAGCTTTTAAATTTAACATATAAGTAAGTAAGTTAGTAAGCAATCGTTTATTATAGTGACATTGTGCATTATATACATTGTAATGTATACCTTAAACAAAATAAACATTAAACTAAACTGCATCCGGCCCATTGGGCCTATTTGTCACTTTTTCCATTAAATTATATAAATTTACACATGCAGAAGATTTTTTCTATGGTTAAAGGCTGTATGTACAAGTTTGGCTAATTTTATCCCGAATCTTGATTTAAACACTTTGAACAAATGAAATAACCCGTATCATTATTATTTGGGTGAACATTATATAATCTATCAAAATATTTTTTTCCTTTTATTATAATAAATTCGACAGTCTAATTAAAAGTGTTTTTCATCTTTGACAGAAGGGTTTGAACAGAAAACACACGTCCTTTCACATAAAGGTTCAATTCATTTTATAACGACTAGTTTTTATATTGTGCCAGGGCTGAACGTTCTTGTTTTGAAATATTTAAAGTAACATAAGGTTATGTTTTACAAATAGATTTAATGGAAATATATGTCCTTAATTCTGGAGAAGATTTTATTTTAACTTTCCAGTAGTTTTTAGCGTATTGACGAAGTTTTTGGCACACAGAATCTGTAGTCACTATTTCCCGGTTTTCAAAGAAGCTGCTGATTTAAGCATATCAAAAATATTTTTAACCTGTGAACACCACACTCCCTGCATATTGTAATCCAAAATAAAAACTTGTGTTGTCTCTACGGAGCACGTCCAGAACATAACGTCTTGACGACAAACTCCGTAAGTTTTCATAATCTCGCCCTATGTTTCACAGCTTTCATCCAGCATTTCAAATAACTGTAACTCTATATGATTCGTCATCTAGTCTGCTCACAACTGTTTGATACCTGTTAGCTACTACTTTGGCTTTTTTAACCTCTTAACTCTGTTTTCACTTAAAGAAAAAATTGAACTTCCAAAGGCTTTTAAACTTTGTTTTAATAAATTCATTTTCTTCAGAGCTTTTTGCCGATACACAGTCTTCCACACAATGAAAGTTTATGCTAACAAAACAAAAACACATAGATAATCTTTTACTTTATCCTTGCATCCTCGTGCATTTTGCAGTTTTATCGATGTTTTCCAGAGTGGAACCCGTACTATTGTAAAAACTTCTTGCTGCATGCTCCATGACATTATACGACATTTTTTAGTCAGTTTCAATGAGACTAATCTATATTTTTGTTGATAATTTATCTTTAACAAAACAATATATTACGTCAATAGGCACACGGAATGCCATAACAATACTCATTTTAGGCGTTTAATAATGTTTGCTTTCAGGTTCGATTTATAGACATTATATCAAATGAATTGTTAATATTAGAAAATTTTGACGTGTGCCGTGACCCACTTTGTTTAATTTAAAATTTTGAATTTTTTTTTTTAATACATAGGAATATATTCATTTATTAAAACTTTATTTAATTCATTGTTAAACCTCGTTCTTAGGTAATGGCACTTTATTGCTAAGAAATGGGTTTTTAATAGAGATGAAATCAATTTCTTCAAAAAATGTAATGGAGAAAAAAATATGTTCATTTCAATGTTACGTAAGACCTTAAAAATATAATAAAGAACTTATTTATATTTTCTGATTAATGTAAGCAGATTTGTCTCAGCTTTATTTTTCTCCATAATAAATCAAAGTTATGCAGTAAATATACACAAACTATTGGTTTACAGTTTTTACTTACTGTCATAAATCATCATATAAGCAAAATTTTTAACATAAAAATCTAATCACAGAAGTTATTTTACTACTATATACAAAAAATCCTCTTTTTTCGACAAAAGGTAACAGGATGACTCAAATATCAGCAGGCGATGATCTCAATGGAGCAATGTTCTGTACACCAGACAGAGATAATGACAAGCATGTCAGCGCAAATTGTGCTAGGGATCACTCTGGAGGCTGGTGGTTTAATGTCTGTCACGACGCTTACCTGAATGGTCCGTACGGGTCGCCATCTTGGAATCAACCTTGGTACCCTCTATTAAGAACGGGAGAAATGATTCAGAAAACATCTATGATGATAAGGCGGGGCTAATCTGCTTGTTGAAAAAAGAGGAGGAATGGAGGTTTTCACATTAATCAGTAACAGTTTCCTCAACATCAGAAATAAAAACTCTCCTAGTATAATAGTGATTTTAGATGTAGTACTTTTTAGATGTTTTGCACGTGCAACTTTTCGAAATATTTCATTGTTAACTACCATATTTTTTAGCAAAATGTTATCGTTAATTACTGATACATGTATATTGTTATAATAATATTATATTGGAATTCTCTGATTGGATTCCAATTGTATTTTTATTTTTTTTTTGTAGACACAATTGGATTCGGGATGTCAGATGTTATATTTTATTGACAATGTGTATTAGAACATAACATATATGTGAATAATCAGAATTCATTATCATATGTAACAACCTCTAATGATACAGTATCCTCAAATGATTTAAAGTTGCATTTGTTGTCAAAATCCTGACATTAATGATATAATTTTATCAATAACGAACTACCTAGCCGTCCATTAATGATACAATTTCAAAATTATATCATTAATCGTTAAAATTCACATCCACCAATGATATAAGAGAAAAAGCCAAACAAAGTACATGGTTGACCTTTAATGATATAAGTTTCATTGCATTAGTGGATGAATGTCAACCATTAATGATACAATTACATGTATGTATGAAATAGTACTGTTTTAGATTTTGCTTTTTGCATGTATCTCTTCATACATAACTTGATCTTTAATGGTTGAATTCCATCCATAGGCAAGTCCATCCACTAGGACTAACGCAATTTAATGATTTTCAACAATGTATTTATTTTTAATTGTCTACTTAATCCTCTGCAAAAAAAAAGCAACATGACTTGTTCAAAATCGTACTATTTCATAATTGTAACATTAATGGTTGAAGTCCATCCAATAATGCAATAAAATTAAACCCTTAATAAGCAATGATATACGTGTTTTGCGTTTTTTTATTTAATATCATTAGTTGGTGTGAATTTTGAATATTAGTGATATAATTTTGAAATTATATCAATAATGGACGACTAGATAGTACGTGATTGATAAAGTTATATCATTAATGGTCAGGGTTCTGACCATTAATGCAACTTATAATATTACAGGATATTATATCATTAGAGGTTACTACATTGACTTTTCTACGCCCCTCAATCCATTTCTCTGTACATGTAGCTGAAAATAGTTTAAATAGGTTATTCAATCGGTTTCAACTTTGGTTTCATATACTTTTATTAATATAAGGTTCTCCTGACGATTTCTTTACAGGAATAACTTATTATAAATGAATAAATTAAGAATAATTATAAGTGTTCAAATTATTCTTGTAACTGTGTTTGTACTAATTCTATCTTATATTGAAGAATTACTTAATTAATACATCAAGTAATCACTATCTTGGAATAGGAACTATCTTTTGGGGTGGAACTTCACAAAGTTATAAACACTGACTGTTACTCATATTCTGGGGCAGAGTAAAATAGTACCAATTAAAAAGATCTATTCAAAAGAGAAAACACATCTACAGTCATTGTATAATAGGTTAAGATATCAACACTATTATTTGAACCGTATCTACTTATAATTGCTATTCATAAATACAAATTCAAATTACTGCGCCATTTAATTGTCATCAAGTAGTGAACTACTTGATGATGTCACACAATGGCAGCCTACATGCGGTAAGTGTAGAGGCCATGTTATTATAGTGAGGATTTACATGTATCATCACTGAAATACTTAAGTACATTTTTATGCTGAATGACGATAGATTCTTCATCCATAACATGAAGGGTTCTTCAAGGAATCTTGTCATCTAATATCTTTAAGAGATAAGTATATGACATGATAAAAATTAGAGAAAAAACATGGGACCAACACAGTGTAATACATGTATAAACAATAAACAATCATGACAAACAGTGACATCAATGATCATGATTCATAGCACATTGTAGAAATAATAAAATTTACCCCCTTATATATAATCTCTTAAATTTCAATTACAGTATGCTTTTACAGTTTTCTTAAGGTTCATCGACACACAAAAATTTTATTTGATAGATCGATGAAGAATCGATTTTGAAATGCGATTTCACAAAACGAGACCAATATCGGCTTTCAATTATTTTATAAGATTTTTTGGTATTTTTTCAGTGAAATGCGGAAATTTGTTTTGACTGCAAACAGGGTATTTTAGAGTCTCAATTGATGTGTAATATCATCATGAATAAATACATGTCAAATATTGTCGGGTCAAGTTTTTAATTTTTTAATTAAAAAAATATTTTTGAAAATTAAAATTGTTATTCTTCTATATATGGAATTCCATATACGACAGCCAACTGCCAGCTGTTA
This sequence comes from Magallana hongkongensis, assembly GCA_016163765.1. Classification (NCBI taxonomy): domain Eukaryota; kingdom Metazoa; phylum Mollusca; class Bivalvia; order Ostreida; family Ostreidae; genus Magallana; species Magallana hongkongensis. Next base: position 13,994,868 of record WFKH01006014.1, on the reverse strand, counting down.
ACTGCTAACTGCTTACTGCCAACTGCTTACTGCCCACTGCTTACTGCCAACTGCCTACTGCCAAATTGTTTTTGCGCATGCGCTTAAGATGATATATAAGCACTGGCATCGAATATTTAGTCATTTGACGCGCAACATGCCTTGCTTCAATATCTGGACAGCTGATAAGCTAAAAAAAAAAAAAAAAAGGCACTGTAACTGGAAACAGCTTAGAAGAAATAATTCAGAAAGGTTTATACAGACACGCATTAAATAGATCACATATCACTTTAAATCGCATATAAATATACATTATACAACTGAAAATAAAGTATAGGGGAAATTGGGGTAAATGTGACACTGGGGCAAGTGGGGCACATAAATAATTTTACAACAGACACTTTCATTTACATTTAAAAGAAAAAAACAGAAAACTTTTGTTTTGTTATAAATTTAATTTTGAATAAGTAGGAAATATTAAACCAATTATAGAGATTTTGTATCAATGTGTACCATTGTATATGAGAAATATAATAATAGTTGTAGGGTCTCAGAATCTGGGCATTGTGGGCCATGAAATCGCCCTTAAAGACGGGAGTAAAATATCAGAATCTGAAATATTAGACTCATTGCCTAGCGGGACCATTCTGATTTTACTTGAAAAAATGCAGAATGTGCAAGAAAATACGCCGCATGACAATCCCTGCAACAGACCGAGTACAAGTACAGGTATACAAATACCAATAAAATACATATATGTACGTGCTTCCCATTAAAATTTTATTCATTAAACAATAAACATACAATAGATTAAATTGAAATTCATGCCACAAGATTATTTAAAATAGAATTTAAAAATTACAGTTTCAGACAAGACAAATCAACCTCTTTCTGTACAGTCTATCAAGGAGAAATTAAATTCAATCAGACGGAAACGGCTTGACAGATGTTCCATTAAGGTAATTGTCTTACAAAAAAATTAAGCAAAGTTTAAAAAAAATTATAACTATCTAGAAAGGGTACATTTGAGAGAAGGGTTATATTATGGATGAAACATGTATATGCACCTTTATATTGTGTTGCCTTGGAACGCAGCTTTACTTTATTATGACTTTATCTTTACAATTACATGTACTTTAATAGATTTCGACTATTTTTTTTTCTCAAATTATTTTGAACCCAAAATGTTCTTAGGTTGATGAACCAGTACCTTCAAAAAAACGAAAACTGAAGGAAACATACAAAATTACATTTGGATTAATGTCATTTGAAAATGGTGTCATCAAATACGTCATGTCCAGACGAGGTGGAGGTGCCAAAAAGGAATCTATCCGTAAGGATGCGACTTATGAAGAAATCTTAAAGTTGCTAAAGATTTATACAGCATGGATGAAGACTCTGATTGTTATCTTGGAGGATATGATGGAACTCCACTGGAAAAAAAATTACATGCTCACAATTTGTTAAAAATTGCATCTGCTCTTAAAATAAGTTGCATAAGCCCTGCCTTTCTGATAGCTGCTGAATAATTGCAGCAAACCACATTTGGGTCGTTGTTTGTTCGACCCACTCTTAAAGGTTTCTCGACCATCCATCGATTGCAGCATGTATACAAATGCCAAAAGGCTTCAGCTTGGCATAGCCGTTGCAATGCCACATATGAATTGGTCCTCGCACCGAATAGTTTACACTCTTCTGGACAATCTCCCAGTCTTTCGATATTCTACATGTAGTTCGTAAAGGTTTAAGACTTTTATAAGATCATTGATGGTACGCCTACAACGTGTGTGTGTGTGTGTGTGTGTGTGTGTGTGTGTGTATATATATATATATATATATATATATATATATATATATATATATATATATATATATATATATATACTGATGTTTTTAGATGTGAGTTCTGATAATTACTGATATTTACTGAGATTTACTGTTGGTACTGAGAATTGCTGATAATTACTGAGAATATTCTTTAAGAGCCAGGGAATTTTTAAGAGATTACATTACATGCAAATTGTTAAGATATTATTTCAATTTAACGAAAAACAAATACCGGGCATTTTCTTAAAAGAAAAAAATGAAAGATCTAAGTTTTATCAACAGTAACTTCTCTTTTACAACCACGAAAAATTAGATTTGATTATTCTTCTTATTATCTGCTTATTTATTTTAATGTATATTTTTTCTTTCTGTTCCTGTTCCAAGTTTTATTTTAGCTGATTAACACAATTCAGCACATAAATAAAATGCATGTAGAAATTATAGAATTGCTATGTATCCCATCCCCGTGCGCGAATCCACTCGATACTACAGTGTTACAATGTATGTCTAGAACAATCCATACTAAACAATCTTTTTATGAAGATTTTAACCTTTTTATGTAATTGATAGATACATCTAATGATTATAAACTTAAGATGTTTTTATCCCGGCCATAATCACTGATTTTGTTTCCAAAATAAAATCAAACACTTTTGTTTCACGGTGTATTTCCCGGACAGGTGTCGTATAATTTAAGGTCCGTCCTGTAAAATGGTCCGGGGCGGACCATAAATGTTAACATTTAAGGCCCGCCTTTGCTCTAAAAGGGTCCGGCCCTTATAAGAAAAGGTCCGCCTAACATAAAAGGTCCGGGTATATTTTTCATTCTATTTTTTTCAATTTCGAGTATTTTGTTACAAAATAGGTGGTATTATTTTTAAATTCTTTAAAGGAGTACTTACCCGAAGTGAGTTCGTAAATATCCACCACAGAGTGTTAATGAAAATACATAATTATACATGTAGTTTTGACAGCACAAATAAATTACAATAATTATTAAGTTTAAAACTGTTTTTTTTTTATTTCAACTTTAAATTTGCCGGTCGATCTTATATACACAGGAAATGAAACTGATTGATGTCAATGGCTTGAACCAGGTGTTATATACACAAACCACCCTGCAGGTGTGAAGTGTTCACACCCTCAGGTGTTTGACTGTTTGAAATGATCATATAAACAATGGGCATTTTATACGTCCTCTTTTTGCACATCTTTCCAATATGTTCCTTCGGCTGAATTAGCATTTTGCATCTTAAAAGAAATTAAGGGGATTTTTTTTCTTACAAAGAAAATATTTGTGTGAAACTGACAAATGTTGACACTCCGGTAAAATTTTATTCTAGAATTCTGCCTGCTTCACCCACATATAGCATTAATTTTTTTTTCACAAATATCATATAAACATCGTGAAATGCATTTCTTGGCCCTTCCCCCCAAAAAAGAATATAGATGAAAATCAATACCGTCTGACAAATATGACAAACCTACCTTAATATTTTAAGATTATTTCAACGAGACGGACAATGGTTTGCAATGGATTCCAGGCCTTGGTCACATTTTTAAAAAGTCGTCGGATAAAACTCAATCATAAATATGTTTTGCTACTTCTCTTACTTAACATTACAGTAATTTTACGGTCATTTTAGGGACACAATACATGTATATATACATGTACCGGGTCTCATTCCTTTAATTGAAATATCTTGCGATGAAAATCAATTATATAAATATGATTATAAATTACTGTTTAAAAAAAATAATAAAACCTACTCTGAAGTCAATTTCATGTCCACTCCAACTGATCAACTGAAAAATATCACTACAAGAATCAATATTAACTCTCTACATCCATGTATGACCAGTTCTTTCAACGAGGCGGACCTTTTCTTGAACTATAATATCGGGTTCTACCTCTGAAATAAAAGGTCATCGGGTTAAAATACTGTGAATTATATTTGCATACAGAATTTTAATGGGGCAGACCTTTTCTTGTACATTGATATTGTGTCCTACCCCCTGAATGAAAAATGTAATTTAGATGAACATCAATACATGATCAATATGTATTAACTACTAGTACTTATTTCAATGTTTAACTACAGGTGTAAACATGTTTTTCTCAACGGGCGGACCTTATCTTGAGCCATAATATTAGATCCTACTCCTAAATTAAAAGATCCCAGGGTAAATCAAAGCAAGTATCAATATGAATATTAATTATCTGCATTCAGATATTATCTGCATTTAGTATTTCAACAGGCGGACCTTTTCTTGAGCCATAATATTGGGTCCTATCCCTAAATTAAAAGATCCTCGGGGGTAAATCAAAGCAAATATCAATATAAATATTATTAATTATCTGCATCCAGTATTTCAACAGGACCTTTTCTTGAGCCATAATATTAGGTCCTACTCCTAAATTAAAAGGTCCTCGGGGTAAATCAAAGCAAGTATCAATATGAATATTAATTATCTGCATTCAGTATTTCAACGAGGCGGACATTTTCTTGAACTATAATATTGGGTCCTACCCACTGAAACAAAAGATTATCATTATATTAAAGTCAATACAAGTGTCAATTTGTTTAACTTGTTCCTATTTAACAATGATACCAGTAGTTCTTCGGGACATATCTTATCTTTGGATATGAAATTAGGCCACTCTCCAACATAGAAGTCAGAGAGAGAGAGAGAGAGAGAGAGAGAGAGAGAGAGAATAATCAATATTATATATCCAACTTTATTTGAATCAAATGCAACTTAAATGATGAATATGAAAATTATTAGGTTATTCATATTGTTGTCAATAAAAACTCTTCACTTTGATTAAATATTCTCAAGATCATGGATACATGTACCTCTATACGGATATTACGTAATGTCTTACACAAGGTGTCAGACTGACAATTTACAAGGTTGAATTGCGACATTCACACCTCTTGATCCGCTGAAAGTATGTATACTATACACAAATACTGCCTCGCTAATCTTTCTGTGAAGTAAAACTTCAAAGACATTTTGAGGTCCTGACCAGGTATCTTCTCTATTTTAAAAAAAAATCATCATGTAAAGAAATATGGGGGTTTTTATTGTTGAAAAAAAAAGTTGTCCACCGCATTTAGAAATTAAATATTCTTGTGAAGTCTGCCTTTAGTTATCAATTTTTGACCGGCTTTCTAACATGAAGTCTAAAAATGTGATCTGTGTGCTTCCGAAGTTCAAAAAAGCTATCAAATAAATAAAAAGAATATATATATAAATTAATAAAACTCAAAGTTAAACCATAACTACCGAATACACACTTGAAAATAAATTGTTTTAAATCTGAAATATGTGTTTTTTAATAATTAAAAGACACTGTTTTGGGCTTTAAAAATATTCTCAGTACATATCAGAGATTCTCAGTACCAACAGTAAATCTCAGTAAATGTCAGTAATTATCAGAATTTTACAAGAATACTGCAGTTTATTCTGAGCAACTGATATGCATTCTAAGATCAGTAAATGAACAAACCATTTTTAAAGCTAAATAACCTGGAATTTTTGCAAAATTGTGATATATTCCAACTTAATATGATTTTGTTCGGGATCAGTTTAATTAATTACAATCTGGATCGGTTCGAATTTAAAGGGACCTAGACACGATTTCAGATGAAAATTTTATTTTTGAATTTTATGCATAAAATAAATTACTCGTGTATTTTGAATGATTTACCAAAATCTGAATGTTAGAAGTCATATTACAAGCGAGACACAGAGGAAAGAAGTCGTTGTTATGTAAACAAAGCTCGAGTCTTATATCTGTTTACAAAGTTTACAAAAAATGTTTTAATTAGAATTTTAAAAGGATTCAAAAGAGTTCGCAAGACTAGTATTTTGTTCATTACATTCTTTTCTCTCATACAAAATGATGTCCATTACATCCCATGTAGTATTATTCATGCCTACGATGATTTATCACAAATATTAATTAAATCGCTTGCAAAAAATTTTGTTGTGTCAATATTTTTTGTTTTGAATATATGAGGTTTTAATGACGCTGAATCTACCGAGAATCACGTGCTAGTACGGTCTGATAAAATACTTGAGGAACGAGTTATGCATCTCTCTTCGAAAACAGTAAATCTTAAAATAATAATAGATATATATAATTTTTTTTTATCTATATAAGATACCGATTCTGTCAGTCTTACTTTGTGAAAGTTCATATACCTTGTTAAGAGAATTGACATCGTTTAACAATAAATTGTAACTTTACTGGCCGAAAAATCGGATCAATATACTTTAAAACGAATGATAAGGATTTTGTGTTGTTATATCTAGTTAAATTTATACGACCCTATTGTTTCAGGCAAATAAAAAAAATGAACAAGCTTACTCCTGCCCTACACTTATAGAAAATAGTTTTTATTAATATTCCCACAACAATTCCATATATTTTCTTTAATGCCAATATAAATGAGTTTTTACAATGGAATAATTTATAATGTCTCCAATACAACGCTGACTCCTGCCCTACACTTATAGAAAATAGTTTTTAGTAATATTCCCACAACAATTCCATATATTTTCTTTAATGCCAATATAAATGAGTTTTTACAATGGAATAACTTATAATGTCTCCAAGACAATGCTGACATTAAGCACTTATTTATTATCTGCAATTTTGCAGACTACGTATTAAGTCTGTTTGAAATGGAAATCCTTGTCGTTTTTTTAATAAATTAAGGGTAAAACAGGAATAGGTTGGAAAAATATCTTCAAAGATCTTTTCGGAACGTCTTTACATGTATATCGATTTCTCGGGTATCGATATTATGACGAAAACAATAACTAAATGTAACTATTTACATCCCAATGTTACGAAAAATGAAATCCAGAACATTCAACATGAAGACCTCATGGTTCTTGACATTGTGAGGATATGGGTTTTTTTTTTTAGTATTTGGTTACAAAAATGAATTGATTTATACACTCTTTACACACTCTTCTTAACAATAGTCATAAAAACCCATGTATCGATATTTCGAGACCCACAAGACTTCATTACATTAAGTACATGATCTAGGTATTTTCATTTATTTCACGAAACGGGGATGCTAGATTTTATATTAGATGATTAGTATTAAATTAAAGCTCCAAGATTGGATAATCGATGTAATGAATCGATTAAAGCTCCAATTTATTTAAGTGCATTTACACAGCGATCAATCAGCTTAAATATTAAGCCTGATTACATAATTCTAGTACTGATAATCAATAATTTCAACATGCACTTTGTTTAAGTACGTAAAATTTATTATTTAATATTTCAGTATTTCTCAAAATTATATTGTGCACCTTGCTTAAAATTAAACATTAAAATTGCATCTGTCACTTTTATTCAACTTTAGTAAGTTAACTGGGATCCCAAAGACGCTTTTAATAGATCATTTTCTGTGATAAGATAAAATGGGACACCCACACCTATTGTGGCGTACTTTCTATCGAAATAAACCAATAAATCAAGTAAAATTTTATAATTTATAATTTTTTTCTTTCCCAAAAATTTTACCTTAACAAAATTCTCACAGCGGAGTGCGATGGGTTAGAGCGTTACATGTAACTACGAATCGATAAGTCATTAGTTCGAATTCTAGCTGGGGCTATTATAATTTTTACTTTTCCAAATACTTTTTGGTCAAATATTAAAAAATGCCGATGAAAGTATTGCGATTACAGTGTACTATTATTCACGGTAATATGATTATCGACAGATGTCCTATACCACCTTAAACGGGTAACATTGTTCGTTGTGGCCGCCATTGTGATCTTAAGCCGCCTCATCCGCCATGATTTTTGGGGGGGGGGGGGGGGGGGGGTTCGTGCAAATTTTAAATGAATAATTACAAGTATCTCCGTTCATCACTTACTAATTTTATGTTTAAAAATGAGCATCATTCATTTGATGATTTATGATGTTCGTTCTTTCTATAACTAAAGATCATGCTTCTGCTGCTCATTTCGGTACACCATCCATGGAACGGTTGTTTTATCAATTGAATGATGTACATAAGTACGAGTTAGTGGCGATCGGACAATTTTGTACATGCAATTATTTTACACGAACTACAGACAGAAATTTATTTTAAAAAATTAATGCCATGTGCCCGCGTGGGATCCATACAAGTGGCAAAATTGGTAGAATTTTAGATCATGCACTATATATTTTAATGAATGGAAACATTTATAAGGAAATGTTTCAAAGTCACGAAAGGAACGAAAGGAACTTGTTATTGATATATAAGGATATTATAATGGTTCTTGGCAAACTTGCCCAACCTGCTCTGAACCTATACGATTCCTAAAAAAATTAATAAAAAGAGGCAATAATGCTGTTTTCAAAGAATTGGATTTTGTTGACACGAAGTTAAAGATGTACATCTATAATCTAAACAGACAGTAAAACGATTGTTAAGACGATTAACATTGTACATCAGACAAAAAAAAACAAACAAATGGGAGTCATCTTCTTTTAAAGAACAATATGGATTGTCAATAACATACATGTATTGCGTTTTAAAAAATCATGATCGAGTACAGTTTCATCTTGGACTAGCGATCCATCAAACGAGGGCCCTGATACATTGGTAAAGTGGTTGGCAAATTAAGATGGTTCGGTAACTATAGATTTACTCTCTTCTTCCGAGTTTGTACAGTTCTCTTCTAAATCTTCAGTTTTTACACCATCTTCTTCAGGATCTCTTGGTTTTGAGTCATTTTCGTGTTTTCCACCGTTTCTATTCCATAGTGCAAATTCACAACCCAGAAATCCAACTACAGCACATGTTACAAAAACCACAGTAATCACAATTATGCACACCAGCAAATATACAGGGTCCTCGTTTGCGTTACTTGAGCTATACTGGAAGCGACTTTTTTGATTTTGAGATCCATAAATATCTCTCAATCCAAACTCATCCACATACATAGATGGCAAAGGTACACAATTATATGCAGGAAGTGCTAATGCTACACCAAGATAAAAACGACTACTCAACAACATCTTATTTTGGAAATGCTCTAATATTGTGACATCATAATGACAGTATTAAACGTCATCTTCATAGTTACGTCATCATATGAACATTTTCATGAATGTTTCCCAATAGTCAGTGACGACATAGTGATTTCTACCTTATTTAATTAAGCATTGAATCATTATATTTTGAAAGAGATAGTCTCATAATTGTGTAATGGGAAAGGAGGAATGAGCATATACATATTGAAAGCATATGGCTGGACCAGGAATCGAACCCGGGACCCCTGCAACTCTAGTCAGAAGCTCTATCACTGAGCTACCCAGGCCGATATCCACGATCCATATAGCCCCAATTACTACAACTGCAACGGTGTGAGCATACAAATTGATTAACGCGCGATAGCGCGTTATGAAAATTTGTTTGCACATATCGATGCAGTTATGAGACTATATATATCTTTCAGCAAATAATGATTTAATGCGTATATTTACATTTTTTAACGTCTTGCCTTGTCTGTAAATGTGATTTATACCTCAAAATTATTGCAGTACCCTAAGGGCAAGTTCAAAATGGAAGAGCCACTGTAACAGTCACAAGCGTGAACTTTGATTTTCACTTGTGACGTTGCACTTTAACGTTCAACGTCATAATAAAACTCATCATTTAACCTTTACCCTATCTGTCTTATGGTGTCATTGTATTCTTTTTAAGCGCTAAGCGTACGTAGTACACAAAGCGCTTATTGGCATTGCTTTTCGGGGATGCCACTTCCGAATAAGTGCCACCTATAATCATCTAAAAATAATCTGATGACTCAATGTCTAATAATAGAATCCAGAGAAGTACTCGGCTGCGGTATCGGTGTAAAGGCAAAATATTTCTAATTTTTTTGTAGCAGCACACAAATTATCACAATATTTTTTTCTTAAACATCAAAGATTTAAAATAAAAGAATATTCATCAGTGCATTTAAAATGTCAAAGAGCATACGTAGTTGTGTAAACACCATATTGCAATGGATTTCATACATAAGTACACTGGCTGTGATATCGGTAATTAAAATAGGCTAGCTTATCATTCAATAGACATAACGTAGCGGCTATGCACGCATCTCGGTTATTGAACGCAGTACTGGATATTGTTTGTAGTTCAATTTATACAAAAATGCAATATCTTAGCTATATTTATATTCAAACTTTTCAATTCATTCATGATGACACATGTAGTATAATGCTATTATTTTTTGCTCATGTAGGGACAGCTTAGCGCTTTTCAGTACCTTCAGTACTTTGATTTGGTATAACCAAATAATTTAATTCTGGTTGTAACGCGGCATTTGATTGGATAGAAAAATTTAGTTAAATTTGTATAACCTGGTTCGCACGTCACAAAACACGTCACAATACACCAACGTCAAAAGCGTACAAATCCGCTTGACATTACGTTTGAATTTTGAACAGATTAATGTCTTTTTTAAAAGTAAAACGCACTCAATTTGTACAGAAAGTTACAGAAAATTAAATTATAAGGAATGAACTCAATATCTACCCAACTTATACTCGTATAACATGGGTTGGAGCAATTTACGCTTTTTTATAATCCGCTTTGCGGATTATAAAGCGTAAACTGTTCCAACCCAGGTTATACGAGTATAACTTGGGTAGGTATTGAGTTCATTTCTTAAATAACTTCAATTTACATGACATATGTTACAAATTTGGAATGACTTTTCATTGAACCAATCTACATATGTAGTTAAAATCTGCAGTAGCTTTCCACACACGTTACATGCAAAAAATATGTGGAATGTAAATTTATATATATATATGCCTTAGGTATGTCTTTTTATTTTACTAATGTAATTACGAGAATTGTAGTGAAATGGTGGATTTTTTTAATAAATGTCGACCATCTGGCTTGGTCGAGGGATGTCAAATTTTTTTTAATTTTGTGGTTACATTGGTTTAGAAGAAATAAGTCATAAAAATCTAAAGTTTATCCGAATACTGGCACGTTTCTTTTGATTCTCTGTTGACAAATTATTAGCCACATCGAATATGTGAGAAAGTCACCATCATCGTTTTCTACAAGGAAACGATGAGGTAGCAAGAGCCGTTTTAGTGTTTTACACAAATAATGTCTCAAAAGAACAATAATAAAACATCTATGGTGCGGGTGATATTAATTCGGTATTGGAGACATTGTATTTTAAAAGCTATTACCTCCCGCTAATTACTACATGAAAATAAAAAGTTGTGCGGCCATGCACAATCAAATTAGACTCGACTCACTTAAATCTTTTTGGTTAAGATTTTTATTCAATTGAACTGGGAATTAGAATTCATAAATTTCCATACAAAACTGATGAACACAATAAACCATTTTTTGTAGATGTTTATTGAATTCATAACATACTATTATATTCTGGAATTGCTTAGAGTAATTCAGTTCAAAATATCTGCTTAACTATATTTAAATATACATAAACATGTACAAGTAGGTGCAATCACTGGGCCGTTGTCATGGAATTCTTAGCCTCCTCCGCCAGGGACTGCAGTTTTTTCAAGCTCTCCATGTTATTGAAATCTCCATAGTTATTCAGCTAAAATTAATACAGAAAATTCACTACTTTCTATAATATTTAGAAATATGAGATTCAGAAGAAAAGAGCATTATTCCACATGTTTACATGTTAATTTTAACAAACAGAAGAAAATTGGCGTTAACTGATATCGTCTTTTGCTATTGGTGTTTGTACATAAAAAGATACATGAACCAAGACATACATGAGAAAATGAGTCTTACAAAGATAATTAATCTTACTAAAGACATAAACCAAGATAAACATATACAATACTTTGTCATAATAATGAGAAAATCTTAGAAATAACATAAAAAGCTATAATATCCATATGTCATAGGAATAAGGTACTTTAATCTACATGTAAGTAACATCCAAAATCATTATGTACATGTATTACTTGAGGTCTGTAGCATTCTAGTCCATGCTGTATTACCTGAAATTCGTAGCATTCTATGTCCACGCTGTATTACCTGAGCTTCATAGCGTTCTATTTCCACTGTTTATTACCTGAGCTCCATAGCATTCTATGTCCACTTTGTATTACCTGAGCTCCATAGCATTCTTTGTCCACTGTGTATTATCTGAGCTCCATAGCATTCTATGTCCACATTGTATTACCTGAGCTTCAGAGCATTCTATGTCCACTATGTATTACCTGAGCTTCGTAGCATTCTATGTCCACTATGAACTGCTGTCGAATTTTATCATCATCCGTCATACCCTGGTTACCAGCATTTTTATCTGTACCCCTGTTTTTCTTCAGTCTCTTTAGACTATCTTCCACCTTTTTGACTGACATTAGTACATCAGATGTGGCAGAATAGTACCTGCAAAATGATTGAAGTGAATCAAAGATTAATTAATCAATTCAATATATTTTGTCAAAATCATTAAGAGCCCTCCAAAATCCTAGTGACTTGATTAAATTCTTTTACCATTTACAAAACTCAACTTGAGAATATTACTATTATACAAAGAAACTTTGTTTACTTTAATCTGAACAGGAAAATACATGCTTGTAATAATATTAAGAAATCTTGAAAATTCTAGGATCAAAGTTTGAAGCCAGTTGACTTGTAACAGAATAAAAACCTACGAATCAGTAAGGTTGTCGAACACTCTCTGAAACATCTGAAATTTCAGCTTCTCATCCAAAATCTCTGCATGTTCTTCGGTGAACATCTTGATGGGTTTCAGTAGGTTTATCACATAGCTGGATTGTTTACTGGGTACCTAAAACAACCAGGCAAGACAAAATTACACATCTTGTATTTAATTTCATTGTGCCCTTTATTGATGATCTATTCAACTGATATTTTAAAAATTCTGCAATAGATTTTTAACTCTAATTAAATTGTAATATTAAGAAGTCAATTACCTTACCGATGAACAAAAAAAACATATAGGTCATCGACCTAATTTTTTTGAGGGTTTGTGTCAAAGTTGACTGCATGGTTCATTTTTCTTCAGAAATATCATTGCAAAAAGGACATTATTATTTATTGCCTGATGTTACATTAACTGCTGTTCATATAAATATTGTTAAGTTAATGTATAAATTCAATATCTACTAGAATATAAGACTATAAACTACCCTCCGGCGTTGTATGATTTATAAACCGTGGAAATATAACGGACTTGTCGCAAACAGAGGAAATTCGAACTAATTTCTTTTCTTAATTTTTCTCCATTAAAAATATTTTGGCATCACAAATTATGTTTAGTATAATGAAAATTTTGTTATTTTCTCTTATTTTGATGTACGTAATTACGACAGTCATATTTATAGCATATGCGCGGTATTTGCGCAGAAGTGCAAAATCTTGAATTGGGTCCGTCGTCCTTAATTTACCTTGCTTCAACATTATAATGAAAATAGTAAACATTTAGGTCTTTTTTTTTTTTTTTACCAAAAACTGAACCATGTTTTCATTCATCAAATTCTTTACATAAATTATTTATCAAATACATGTTCATTTAATTCCTTCAAATAATTTCTTATTGTTTTATTTTTTATTAACTTTTGATCTATCACTCTAGTAAAAAATAATAAAAACAACTCATGTCATGAATGATTCTGATAGAGTACCAGTAAAAACTGTTAAAACATGAAATGAAATGTTACCTCCTTATTGGTTCTTCTGTACAGCCGTGGAATGTCGTTGACTTGTTTGAGATGTATAGAACACTGTGTGGTTATTTCCTCCACCAGATGAGCTTGGAATCGTGGAAGTTTGGCTTTTATATCTTCACTACACTCTGTTAGGCATTCTGTTACAAACAAAATTAATTTTAAAATACACAGCAAAACTGTTAACACAATGATTAATCAAAATTTCTTTCTCTCTTGTAATTATGAACTGTGCAAGAAACTTTTTTTTTTTGCTAACTGAATAAAATGCAGAATCAAGGTTGTATAAATCAGTGTTCTGTTTGTACAGAACATTAGGGACTGCACATGTTAATTTGAAAGGACAAAGAAAATTTCATTAAAATCTAATCAAGAAACTCCAGGTCTGCTTTTATGCCTATGCTTATGATTAAAATCATGAAGCTTCTTTGACAAAAAATGGACTGTATTTTAAGCATACTTCGGTACCCATCATGCAAGATGGATTCCGATAGAAAAAACTGTGGGAGATTTGAATTTTCATGAAATAAAAGGGCGGAATTTGATGACTGGTGAACAATTTCTAGGGTATGTTGATCCGTATCAACTTTTTTAGCAGACATCAATGAGATGAATATACGCAATCATATCCATGTCTATAAATATTCAGATACTTTTTTTTTGAATTTTTGAACACATAGTGTATTTCATTCATTGAACACCACTGTCGTAAAATTATGGGCATGAATTATTCATAAAACCAGAAAAAATATCAAGGAGTTGGCCCCCAGTCAGTAAACATTTGAGAGACTGCTATGTGGGTACCCTGAGGGTGAGATGCCAGTAATTCAGACTAATATTAAGCAAGCAGACAGTATTCACCCCAACACTTATTGACTATTTTTCCTAGAGAAAAAAATTCTCGTTATGGAAATGATACCAATATTCATGCATATTGTTTTTATTCTGGATTTTCATCTTTTAACAACACATAAACAATTCTATGATTACAATGAAATTTACATATAAGATAAAGAATTCACATGTACGGTGTATATGCAATATAATTTGGTCTGTACCTCTGACATCTTCCAGGTCTGTATATCCTACTGCTATCAGTCTTGGTTTTATTGTGCTATCAAATAATTGGAATATCTAAAAACAAGTATTAAAACAGTGAAATAACAGTATGTGTATTACTGAAGAAGTGAACAGTGTTTATTGATTAATTGAACTACGGACACCAAGCAAAAACAAGCACATTACTCACACAAGATGCTAGTTTGAAGGCATCAGACATCAGACTCAGTAGTTGCCCGTCAGTAGCTGGGGGACTTTGGGGAGTTGTTTCCCCTTCTGATGGAGTGCCAGCCCTATCACCGCTTCCATTTTGCCTGTCTGTAGGAAACGATGGCTTTTGTTTACTGCTTTCAGCTACATCTTTTTCACTTGTTTTCCTTTTTTCAATCTGGGAAAAAAAATTAAAGTAAGGAAAGTTAACAGATAAGGTCACACAATTATGCTTCTCTTCATGATTTTTATGCATCTATTTGGATAACACATTAAAATCTGTCTCCAGGGCCATAATCTTTATTCTAACTCACTTTTGAGTTTTGATCTACTTCTCACTTTTACAAAAGGAATGCATAAATAAAAAGTAAAATAGAGATAAACAAAAAAAAAAATGAGTATGTCTTAGACTAATGCTCCCTGATCTGAACATCCAAAATCTTCATCAGCATTGTTTTACTTTGACTAGCTGTCCATTGTCCTGTTGTCTTTTTGTGCTATATGTGGACACTTGATTGATTGTACAACTTGCCTCAGTCTCGTAGCACTCATCCAGCCAATGGGTGTATCTACTGAGGAGCTGAAGGTTCAGCTTCCAGAATCGATTGCATAACAGATCCAGGTACACATCATCCGACCAGCAGCTGAGGAGGGAGGTCCACAGAACAGCTGTGGAATGAAGACGGAACTCGGAGGAACCTACAAAAGTCATATATCATATTTCAAGGCTTCTATCAAACATGTTGTTGAGATGGGATATTTAAATTTTTTTATTTGTTCTATTGAACTCCTCTATAACTAGCATTTACACAAAGTGCACTTACAAAAAATTGTTGAAATCTATCAAAATGGAGAGTATAATTAAAATGTTCAGATCAATAAAAGTTTTAGAGCAGAAAGTTTGGTTGTGATAAAAAAAATCTAACAAAAAACTTTCAGGAGCCTATTTTTAATCTTTGTCTGACATGTATTCTCCCCTTTTCCAAAAGATAAATAGATGTATTGCATTACAAGATTTACATGTATACCTGAAGCTCTGTTGAATGGAATGTCTAGAGCTGTCTCAAAATCACCAGCAATATCTTGAAACCTGAAAGAAACATAAGTACCAACTGACATGAATACGACAAACATACCAACTCAAGACTCTACACAGTGTTGCAATGTCCATCTCTCTAAATATAGCAAACTAACACACAACATCAATTATGCACATTTTATAAACAAATATATGCCATTGTACATGTGTTTTAATTTGTTATAGGTTCCTCCAAAAAAAATTAAACTCTAAAAACTATAAATGTTCAGTGGAGAAACGTATGGTCTGAGGTTCCTAAACATACATAAATTGGTGCTTGAAGGGACACCATTCATCAAATGTTATACTATAGTATACTTGAATGAAAAGATGCAGATTTATTTTATCTTTTATAGTTAATTTTCTTAATAATTACCTGTTTGTTGCATAGGTTCCCCATTTGCCAAGATAACACAGATAAAAATAATCACTCATAGGCTTGCTTTTTTAAATGCTTCACTTTTAATAGTCCTGAAGATGTGTAATGCCACTGTAATATTATATACCTATTTACTGGCTATGTAGTACCCATTCACTGATTATTCGGACGATAGCAAGTTTATTGTCCCCCGAGACAGCAACTATTCGCTGCGGGAAATAGTTGTTGTCGAGGGGGACAATAAACTTGCTTTTGTCCAAATAATCAGTTAATAGGAACTTATTATATTGAAGAATACTTGTCATATTTGTCCGCAATGCAGAGTTAACAAATTCAAGTTATATAACTTCAGGATTTAACTCAGCAACTTGGATAACAACAGAGGCATTCAGAGATTAAAAACGAGGGAGATTGAAAGCTGCAAGTGAATAGTTTCAATGACTTTTGACCATGGGCAAATAGCATGGAGACTGTTTCTCAATTAGATAAAATAGCATGTTTTAATATTCGTCGTAATTTGACATAGAAGAAATACACAGATATAAAAAAAAAAAAGAGTATATTAGACAGTGACACATTAGACCTGCAGGATTCATAACTTTACACACATTGTACCTGATTTGGTAATAAACCGGGAGGCTCCATTTTGTCATGAAGGCATGGTAACTGCTATGGTCTCTCAAACGTTTGACACTTGCCTGTGTCCCACATTGTTTTTCAAAATCTTCCAGAAACTGCATACTTGATTTGAATCTCTAGAAACAGTGCAATACATGAAGGAAATAAAATTTTCATATTGCAAATGTAACTGAATCCAAATTGTTACATACAGCTGAGTTTTTAGGATCTTTTTTATATTGATGAAAAAGCTTTCAAATATTGCTTGGAGTTTGCTTTCCAAAAAGTTAAATATTATGCATGAAAATTCAATTATAACAGATAAGCTTGTCATTTCAGAGAGCCTATTATCTTACAAATACATGGAACACTTCTTGAATTTGTACAGAACTTAATATACAGCTACAGTGTATGTACATACTTGAAGCATGTTAAGGCATTGATCTCTACGGCTATGTCATTACTTACGGTACATGTGGTTCATTATAATTATTTCACATATACATGTACATAGCTCTGTATATAATTACAGTTGCTTACTTTATGGAAAACATCAGGATTTCCAGGTGCAAAGATAGAATGTGTTCTGGCTTCAATATTAGTGACAATTTCTGGCCAGATGGCATTAACAAGGAAATCATAGCCTCGCACGACTTCTGAAGATCTGTGGTAAAAAAAGAACAAGACTACTGCATGTTTACAATACTGATCAAATATTGACGATTTTATAATGGCCAACTACCGGTACAATGAAGAGTTTTATGCATGCTTGAAAAATCAAGTTTGTATTCCTATTCCCGCAAGAGAAACTTTGTTCATAACATTCTCTGTCCTGACAGAATCACTGACAAAGACATAGTCCCATGAATCTTATCCACACTTTAATCTCTATCGATGCCCTTTAGTAAGTACTGACTCTGATCTTTTACTTTAAACATTCAGTTGATAAAAAAAAATAACCAACATAATCTTGGTCTTAGGGGCATTTCAAGACAAAAATGACATAAGCAACAACAAAAATGTTGTAAAAGTGATTTTTTAAGTTAAAACCTTAATTGATTGCTTACCCTGGACTGCTGGCCAGCGTGACCTCCTTCAGTATATGACAATGCTTAGGAATAAACTCCAACACTTTTGCGTACATCCCGTCCAAGCCCTTACTTTTAACACATTGCTCACTGATGACCTGTATATCAAAATCAGTGTTTGATGAACAATAATTTTCCTAATGGTTTACTATACAATCACTAATTATCATATAAATGTATACCAAAAATCAATACTCAAAATGGGTTTTTATGAAAAAATAATCTAAAAAAGGTTTTCTTTACCTTTAATCATTATCATTCATGTTTATCTATTACATGTATCAATACCTGTTGGTTGATCAGAAATTTAAATATAAATCAGAAATAAAATCTATTTGTTCTGAAAATGATGCAAACTAAAAACATTTCTTTTATTGTTCATAAATATTTACTCCAATACATATCTATATGTTTATCTAATGAATTATTTTATGCTGGAAAAACAATCTTTTTTTTTTCAATAGAAAAAAAGGAAATTAACCTTTAAAGGAAAAAATATAAAGAAAAATATTATACTTCAATACATAAATCAATGAAACCTGCAACATAAAATCACCATCACACATAAATGTACATATATTTTTAAAATCAACACTTCTCTCTGTTTTTATTTACCTCTTCCATGTATGGTCTGACCACGTTCTGTCGGAAGAGATTCTCGGCGTCCTTTATTTTGTCGATGAGGGCGTATGTCCTCAGACACTGGTGAAGGACCTGGGTGTTCCCCTTCTGGAGCCCCTCCAGTAACTGGCCCTCCAGACTGTACTGTAGCGTTGTTGTGATGTTAGCTATCCTCTAGTACGAAAAATGTACATTCTATATAAAAACCTTTAGGAAAATAGACGTCTATAATGAATATACTGTATATTCTATGTAAAAATCTTCAATTAACTAGCTAATCTCTAGTACAGAAAACATACATTCTGCCTTTGGGAAATAAATAACTACACTTTTATTTATTTTATTACCCTTAAAAGTGCATAAATCAGTACTGAATATACAATTATTTTAATTGCATTTTTCCTCAAATCCACCATCAATTCATTTCTATGTAAAAACTAAGTAAACTGAGACTGCAATACTCTTTTTCATTTAAAAAGTTTTTTTTCAGATCAAAACAACTGTTTCAAGAGTTCACAGTTTGAAAAAGGTAAAATTGAAAAATCAAAATATGAATACAACAAGAGGCCCATGGGCCACATCGCTCACCTGAGGAACAATAGGCATGATAAAATCAGCTTAATGGAGTCATAATACAAACTATCTGGGCAATGTTCAATAATACATGTAGATCCTGTATAAATAAAATCCATTTTTCCCCCTGGATATTCTTATGTTTATAATCATTAGTCTCTTTTCTAACAGGATGATTTTACAGTCATATCACATGTTTAGTATTGCAGTTCTCAAAAAGATCCTTAACAATTGTTTATATATGGGATGTAAACCTACATCAAACTCTGAACCTCTTGTGAGGCCGAAGAAGTGTTCTGGGGCCAAAGTCTTACAGTACCCGCAACGTTATTTTTTACAGGATAAACGATGGGATAGGATTCACACACGATAGGATAGGATTAACGCACGATAGAACAGTATGCACGCACGATAGGATAGGATTAACGCACGATAGAACAGTATACAAGCACGATAGGAGAGGATTGATACACGATAGGAAAGGATAAACGATGTTCATGATAAACGTATAATCGCTTTAAACGATCTTCAGGAATAAACTGATAATGGCAGAATTTGAGAAAGAACACATACCAATAAAGATTTACGTGGAATTTCTTTTTGGTAACAATTGCCGAGTTGTTAATCATCGCTGCATCATTTATAGAATATATAAAATTGACCAGTTAAATTTTTAAAACTAAAATTATAAGCTTAAATGATCGATAAATTTTCTGTATTGTTAAGTAAACATTGTTTTCATTACCGAACACCCCAGCCGATCGCCCCGAATATTTCAGCCCGAGATCAAATCACACGGAAAATAGTGGGTTCAATTATAAAAATAAATATCTGTATAAGAAAATGATGCATTAAAAACGAATTATATTACATACAGGTTAAATAAATATTTACGCAGATACACATTCCGCGTACGATTTGTTAACATTGTTTTCATTACCTTACCACAAACCCTAGCCGATTGCCGAGAACATTTCAGCCCGAAATCAAATATCACACGGAAAATAACGGGTTCAATTAAAATACAACTCTGGTTTTAATTAAATAAAAATTATATAATAAATTCTTTTGTTTCTGTAAAATATGATGCATAAAAAACGAATTATATTGCATAACAGTTAATGTTTACGCAAGTAACTATACACTCCGCGTACGATTTAATATATTCGATATACAGGTAAATATGTTACCTTGTTCCTAAGAACTTCGATAGTTTACATTAATTTTTCATTTCCAATGCTTACAGATATGATTTACATGTAATATTGGTTAATTTTGTTCTAAAAAATTAAGAAATTAGTATCATGATAGAATGCTGGATAGGATTTTACAATTCTTGTATGATAAATTTTCGTATACGGCGCACTGAACAACTTGCAACTTTGAAATACATTTACTTGCTTATCAAAGGCACGAAACAATTATCACGATAGGATAACAGGGTTCTCATTAACATTTAGAGTAGGTGGAGGAAAATAAATAGTAGGCGACACTATTGAGGGCTGCAGGCCCAAACTGAGGGCCAGAGGCCCGATGGGGGTGAGTCCGAGAGGGGGTTTTCCCCCTTTCGGCAATGGGGGGTACGGGTGTCCTCCCCCGGAAAAATTTTAAAATTTACATTGCAGGAGGTGGCATCTTGGACCTCTCTGGGCATATTTTGACCTGTTTTATTTGTTCACAATATAGCACTTTTAAGGAGGCCATTTTGCAAAAAAAAAAAAAAATCTCATAGGCATAGCACAGAGCCTATCAATCTGACTTCCTTGATTTATATATCTAAATACTTTTTGAACAATTTTTTTGTTGTAGCATGCAGTTGTATATCTTGTTTGATTAAATGTATTGATGTTTATGTTTAGGTGTCTGGAAGACTATAGAGTCTGAGTGTCTGTAGCTCATTAAATAGATCTCTACAGCTGTGTTATCACAATTATAAAAAAAAAGTGCAAGTTTCATTGAAATCCATTTAGAAAGTTATAAGTACCCACTGGTTATTCTTTGTTAGAAAAACAAGAATAGAATTCCTGGGTCCCCCGCCGTTCAAGCAGTATACTAGTATACTGTACTGTGGAATCATTAAATTTTGTGGGGGCCAATTTTCGTGGATTGCTTAAATTTTACAGGTTCATGGGGACGTAATTTCGTGTATTCTCTAAAACCTACAAAGGAAATATGATTTTATTACCCTTATTTATTAATTCGTGTAGGATGTTAAATCGTGGATGAGAGGTACCCACGAATTCCACGAAAATTGAACCACCCCGAAATCTAATGATTTCACAGTATATGAAATTGCAATATTTTCAAACATTCAGGGCTGTTCCAGAATTAAATGTGTGGGGAGGTTGGGAGGAACATTTTTTTACACCGACCACCCATTTTTTTTTCTATTTTTCCTGTCGCAAATATATCCAAATACTACAATCTAAAATCAAACAAATACCTATTAACATATATAAGTTTATTTAAAATGTACGTTTGTACTGAATTACAGACGGAAAGGAGTAAAACAATATGCCCCCTCCAGCTCGTCTTTGTGTTAGCATAAAACATTTGGTACAAATTTTATGAATATCTTAAAATTTGTAGGCATGAAAGCACTTTCAAGGTCAATTTTTGATATAATGAAGTAATTATTGTGGTCAAAGTCCCATAACTCCAACAAAAAGTGTCGACCAAGGCTGATTTAAGAACTTAACCAAGGTATTAGTGGTATAAACATTTGGTATAAATTTCATGTAAATCCATCAAAATTTGTAGGCATGAGAGCGCTTACAAGGTCAATTTTTGGATAAAACGGAGTCATTATTGTGGTCAGAGTCCCATAACTCCAGCAAAAAGTATCGACCAATGCTGATTTTCGAACTTGACCAAGGTAATAGGTGTATAAACATTTGGTATAAATTTAATGAAAATCCGTCAAAATTTGTAGGCATGAGAGCGCTTACAAGGTCAATTTTTGGATAAAACGGAGTCATTATTGTGGTCAGAGTCCCATAACTCCAACAAAAAGTATCGACCAATGCTGATTTTCGAACTTGACCAAGGTAATAGGTGTATAAACATTTGGTATAAATTTAATGAAAATCCGTCAAAATTTGTAGGCATGAGAGCGCTTACAAGGTCAATTTTTGGATAAAACGGAGTCATTATTGTGGTCAAAGTCCCATAACTCCAACAAAAAGTATCGACCAATGCTGATTTTCGAACTTGACCAAGGTAATAGGTGTATAAACATTTGGTATAAATTTAATGAAAATCCGTCAAAATTTGTAGGCATGAGAGCGCTTACAAGGTCAATTTTTGGATAAAACGGAGTCATTATTGTGGTCAGAGTCCCATAACTCCAACAAAAAGTATCGACCAATGTTCGAACTTGACCAAGGTAATAGGTGTATAAACATTTGGTATAAATGTAATGAAAATCTGTCAAAATTTGTAGGCATGAGAGCGCTTACAAAAAAGTGTGACGGACGGACGCACGGACACACGGACCCACGGACACACGGACCCACGGATACACGGACCCACGGACCCACGGACACACGGACCCACGGACGGACGCCCGGCATTTCTATGTCCCCGCTCCGCGTTGCGGCGGGGGACAAAAATATGACACAAACTTACAGACTGACTTATCAGTAATGAATCAGACTTTATTTTGTACTTCAGTTCATCAATAACCCTTTACATGTATGTGAGGCATATTACATGTAGGTCTGGAAAGGCCGACGTTCCCGTGCGCCATCTCAACATGTTGGGTTTGAGAAAGAAATCAGATCGTCATTTTAATATCAAATTGAATAAAAACGATCGAGAGTTTTCACTGTGTGTGACATTATGAATAAATAAAATTAAAGACAATAAATGATCTGTGCAGGGACGTATATATGTCCCTTTTTTGTGTTAAAGAATATAAAAAATCAGCCTTATTTCAAAGAAATAAAATACAAAAGACAAATTTAAATTTGTCATCCAATTTTGAAAACGGGGAAATTCCGTGCCATTATTAATCTTTAAAACAATCGGTCCATCAATTCGTTTATATTTTACATTGTACTTGGCTTCCCATCCGTCATACCAAACCGGAAAAGAAAAACGCTTAGTAAAACTTGAACCAGTCCAATTGTGATTCCAGAATCATCATCGCTTTTTAAAGAAGGGATCATAATCTTACAAGAAAAGCATCAAAAGACAGCGATTTTATTTTATGTTTACCATTTTGCATTCACAACGTTAAATAAAACAAACGAGGTAACCGAAGGCCTCTACTGCATTACTGATTTTTCTTTACATGATCATACTAATTTTTGAAAGTGAAGTAACCGGCGCCAATGTAAAAATAGACGGCGAAATCGCTGGTTGCCGGCACTTAATGAGAACCCTGGATAAACGGAAAAAACTGTTAAAATTGAACGATAAACCTGATAGGATTAACGCACGATAGGACATGATTAACCCACGATAGAACAGTATACACGCACGATAGGATAGGATTAACGCACGATAGAACAGTATACACGCACAATACGATAGGATTGATACATGATACGATACGATAGGATTGTAAAAAATAACGTTGCAGGTACTGTAACAATTATAAAGAATCATCTGGCTGATTAGTTTCTGAGAAGAAAATTTTAAAAGAAATACTCTACATATTCCTATGTAAAACTTCGATCCCCCCGTTGTGACCCCACCCTACC
The DNA here is from genome assembly GCA_016163765.1 of Magallana hongkongensis. Lineage (NCBI taxonomy): Eukaryota > Metazoa > Mollusca > Bivalvia > Ostreida > Ostreidae > Magallana > Magallana hongkongensis. The sequence goes on along the minus strand of WFKH01006014.1, from coordinate 13,970,993 downwards.
CCCAGGGATCATGATTAGCACAACTTTGAATCTACACTACCTGAGAATGCTTCAACACAAGTTTCAGCTTTCCTGGCTAGTTAGTTTATGAGAAGAAGATTTTTAAAGATTTACTCTACTTATGTATATATCTTCCTATGTAAAACTTCGTTCCCCCCATTGTGGCCCCACCCTACCCCCAGGGATCATGATTTGCACAACTTTGAATCTACACTACCTGAGAATGCTTCAACACAAATTTCAGCTTTCCTGACTGATTAGTTTTTGAGAAGAAGATTTTTAAACATTTACTCTACATATTCCTATGTAAAAATTCAACCCCCCATTGTGGCCCCACCCTACCCCCGGGGGTCATGATTTTCACAACTTTGAATCTACACTACCTGAGGATGCTTCCACACAAGTTTCAGCTTTCCTGGCTAAATGGTTCTTGAGAAGAAGATTTTTGAAAATTTCTCAAAATTTTTCAATAATTTCTAATTATCTCCCCTTAAAAAAGGGCGTGGCCCTTAATTTTCACAACTTTGAATCCCCTTTGCCTAAGGATGCTTTGTGCCAAGTTTGGTTGAAATTGGCCCAGTGGTTCTGGAGAAGATGTTGAAAATGTGAAAAGTTTACAGACAGACGGACAGACGGACGACAGACAAAATGTGATCCGATTAGCTCACTTTAGCTTTCAGCTCAGGTGAGCTAAAAACTGTTTGCCAAATAATAATTTTACTCTCACTATTACATGTACATGTATTGACATTCCAACAATGGCTACCAGTAATTTAATCTACTGAATTGTGTACATGTATATGTATCATATTAATCGACAGTAAATCCTTTTACCGGTTTGATTTCCTCCACCAGCGGCAGTCCTTTACTTTTCGTGACATAAAACTGAAGCTTGTTGAATTCATTTGCTACTCTTTCAATCAGCTGCCCATTTAACTGTCTGTAACACAAGAAACATTGATTCAACACAATGCAGACATCTGTTAAATTCATATGACACTTAACTATCCATTTCACTGTGAAGGGATTTGAAAAAAATTGCATCACAATTATGCAACACACTCATACATAATGTATTTAAAACAGGGCTTTATTCTCTGGTCTCAAACTACTGTTCACTGACTGTAACTGATACACAAACAAGATATCACTTAGATAAAGATGGAAGTACATGCACATGTAACACAGTATAACATAATTATGAATACATGTGATTTGAATTTGTCAGTCTGTGATGACATAATTACAGATATCAATTGAGAAAACAAGAACTTCATTTTATTACAACAAAACACTCCTGCATCCACTTTAAGCGAAGAATATTTTCATTCCATAATTCTTAACTAATGCAGGATTTTGTTTTCCAATGAGACATCAGTCCAAAAAAGCTTATGTTGGTAAAATGTTCTTTGAGGTTTCATAATCTATATGTCATAATTAAATATGCACTGTTTGTAGAAATGGCATTATTGTATTTTTGTATTATTTTCAACTTGATCATGAAATGTCAGCCATGCAGCTTACCCTGTAGATGAACTATGGTCCCCAGAATGAATCCCCAGTAATTTTTCAATCTTCTCAACAGAATGAATGATGTTCATTAACCTCTGAAGTGAAGCCTGCAATATAATTATATCATGAACACAATCATATCCATCCCCTTGATCAAGTTTCGATGTTAGTCCTCACATGTAGGCATAGCCATTAAGTCATTTAGACAATCAGTATGTAATCACTGACGAAAATGTGTTTCAAATTATGAAAAAAAAACATAGAGTACTATAAAACAAGAGGCCAATAGGCCTTAACGGTCACCTGAGTAGCATAACCCATACACAAACTTGTCAAGGAGTCTCATATATGCATTTAATTAAGTTTTATTCTGGAATAGAAAAATTTTTAATTTGTAATGACGACCACCTCCCTGCCTGAATTCTTTCAAAAAGGACTATTAAACCTATAATTTTAGCGAAAAACTTAAAAGATCATAAAAGAGTGCATGACCTGATATTGAAAAGGTGCAAGACTCTGATAGAAAATAATTTTCCCATATTTATTATTTTTCAGGATAGGTTTTAAATGTATATGTTTTCATAGAAAAGCTACATATGTATAACAAGGTAGCTATTATTCATGTTTTATCTAAAACAACCTCCCATCCCCCATCCCCCCGGGGCAGACAGAAACTCTCCCTGTGGGCATTTAAACAAACAAAAAAAAAAAAGCTTTAAAAGCCATCATGAGTTACTCACTTCTCCTGTTCCAGTTTTTGAATATTCAACCTTCGTTGAGAATCACCATCTGGCATTTATACCAAAATCATTTTACCTTTATATCAGTGATTTTAGTTAGCCAATTATTACTTTACTATTAACAAGTCTATTTGTTTATTTTGAAAGTTCAAAAACTGTTTTTGTTTCAAATGATAAAAAGCCTTGTATAACTCTTTTGATCATACAAATTCTTTATAAATACATTATATTCAATGATTAATTACTAAATATGAACAAGCAAAGGAAGATAACTCCGTTAGGAAGAAGCAAGGGAA
>WFKH01006014.1:13946517-13960025 GCA_016163765.1 Magallana hongkongensis | reverse complement strand
TTGTTGATTCTTTAAAATTGTTTAGACTTTGGCCCCTGGACAATTCTTGGGCCTCACAAGGGGTTCAAAGTTTGATGTAGGTTTATAATCTATAAATAAACAGTTGTTTAAGTCTGATCATCTTCTCGAGAACTGCACTGCTTAATATGTAATATGTAATATGACTCTAAAATCATCCTGTTTATACAAAGGGGGTCAATGATAAACCAAAGAATATGCAAGGGAATTTTTTTTTTATACAGGATCTATTATACGACATTGTTCAGATATTTTGTATATGACTCCTTAAAGCTGATTTTATTGTGTCTATTGTTGCTCAGGTGAGCGATGTGGCTCATGGGCCTCTTGTTTGCTTTCAAATTGTTTTTCCCAACTTGTATGTTTCTTGATTTTTTTCTATCCAGAGTTTAATTTTCTAGCTATTTATTCACATTCTTTGAACACAGAGTTGGAGAGATTTAAGTGAATCATAAAACTCTTGTCAAGCAGAGAGCTAGGGTTTAAAAGTGACATCAATTAAATTTGTGTATAAAGGCAATAAATTACCGGTACTGTAAACCAACTTTTATTCTCGTAATGTTTGAAAGAGACTCGTTGCAAATATTGCAAAGCAGCCTGATGTATGTGTGTAATTGTAATAACAACACAGGTGTGGATAAAGCTTGATCACAAAAAATAGAAACAGTGAACCAGTTTTGCTCCAGTAAATCTTGAAATAAAGTACTCTTATGTTTCTTGGGTCAAAATTTGATTTGGGAAGAAAAATTAATAAAGGGAAATAAGTTGAACTCAATTTTCCATTTTTGACTTAAAAATTGAGTTGTTCCTCTTTTCTATTTATGACTGTCACAGTAAAACTAATTAGTGTGGCAGCATTTATCATACTGGTAATTCAGCAACTTCATATAGTTTTTAAGAAACTATACATTAGTTTTTTTTCTTTGAAATAATGTGTATTATTTTCTAACTTGTAGATCCCAATGATAGTCAGAGAGTGGCTCAGGTCATGCAGGATACCAGGATTGTGGTTATAGTCGTTCTAGACCAAGCACTGCATGATATTTTAGATCACAAGAAATCTAGAAGGCTTCTGAACAAAATCAGAGGTACTGGATTAGTATGAAATTTATTTTTGTTTTAAATTCAAATCTTTGTATAAAATTTGACGATTGAGAGAATGGAGAGAAATAGATTTCTTCCCAAAGAAATGATAATGCAAGTGGTGAGGAAGACTTAATTAAGTTTTAGGAATCCAATTTTATACTTGCAGATCAGTTCAAATGTGGTAGAGTTGTATTCATGAAGTATCAGATTAAGGAGGGAGAGATACAGGAGTTTATTGATGATGTCACAGAGGAGCAGGTCTGTGAAGTTTGCGAGCTCTGTAACGAGAACATTCCCCTCATCTCTGCACAGATCTGGGAGCTTCCCTCTGTGAATCGCAAAGCTACAGAATCTGATGGTAAACTACTTTTTCATAAAATGTCAAAGTTCAGTTGATTATTAAAGTGATCATGTTAATCACTATCCTTTATAACTCACCTGGGAAACAATTAAAGCATCCTTGTATGAAGAAAATTTTTAAAAAAATAAATAAATGGAGTAGGGTGGGGGGGGGGGTGAGTTTAAAAAATATCTTTTAATGAGCCACTGCACCAGAAATATTCTATTTATAGAAAGGCTTCTTGATAAAATGTAGATTAGAGTTTTTATTTCAAAGTTAAAAACAAGCAATGATGAGGCTAAGAATTTTATTTTTTACAAAGTTTTTTTATGTGCCAGTATCAGTAGTTATGATTCAGAAGGGGTGCAAAATTCAAACCAAGAATGTATACAAGGGAAAAATCTTCAATCAAAAAAAATCAAAATTTTATCTACCCTATCTTTTTATGAATGATAACCCTGCATTTTGTTATACATGTATTGGACTATACAAACACTGTGATTTATTGAGGGATAAGTATGAAAGTGTGATAACTATTTCTTTGTCCTTTCAACAAAGGTACAGAATATGTATACTTAGACCCCAATACATGAATTGATTTTGAATTCTTCATTGAATCTCTTCTCTCCTCAGAAATTAATTCATGCTCACTAGATTTGGCAGCCATGAAATTGAGCAATGGCTGGAATACTGTGGACAAGGAGTCTATTGAAGTTGACGATTATGCTCGAAACAGTAGTGGTCAGTGCAGATCATTTAACAACACAATATCTGATTATCATGATGGTAAAAATGATTTAAGATGAATAAAATAGTAATAGTTTACATTCTTTGAAAAACTCTGCTATGTTGAAGTTACACTTTGAATGATTTAAATGTATCTTGACTTTTTCCTTGCCTTAAATATAAAGAGTATACCACTGTGTCTTTACTTAAACAATAAAATGGCCAAAAAATAAATATATTGGTTCTCAGGCACAGCCGCATTAGGTCAAATACTGCGTACTGATTAATTTTTTTGCCATATTGAAAAAGGGGAATAACTCAATATTCAATTTTAAGTTAAAATATGAAAATTTAGTTATTCCCCTTTGCAAATTAAAGTACCTGCCTGCTGTATTGTATTTTGAAATGTTTGGCCTAGAACCAAACATTTTTTGGTCTTGATTTTGATGTTTTATGCAGGTTTGAAGGTAGTGAGTTTTGCATAAAAAAATACATTAACCAGCACTTTATGAATAAAGGTTGCATAAGTATATTATTGCACTCCTTATAAAGTTTGAGTATATTCTTGTTATCCAATTTACAGTGTTCAATTCATTTAGTTGTTAATTTTGGGTTGTTTTTTTTCTTTTTTTAGTTTTATCTTGTGATCCTCAGGAATCCCATAATTCCTTTACTTCTGGCAGTTCCACTGAGACAGGGTCCTCTCTGTCCAGCAGTAGGGGGGATGGAACAGTGATCTCCACCCAGAACACACACACTCACACTGGTAGGTACCATACTTGGACATCACAGTCCATGGAGAAGGGGCCCTATGGAACCCTTAACTGTACCGGTAGTTTAAAAAATAGAGGGAGGCAAAGATGCAAATCAGGATTACACTTGCATCACTTCTAAAGTTAAATTTTCAATTTTGAAAAAAGGAGGAGGGGGTAGGGATGACCCACTGTCCTACATGCATATAAGATGCATTCATCCCTATTAGTGGCATCCTCACCAGTTGCTAAGGATGTACATGTATATTTAGAATTTAGAGGCAAATTGACTTTCATTGGTATAACTGTATCAGTTACAGCTTCTAGTTATTTTTTTCTTTGGGGGGGGGGGGGGGGGGAGGAGGAGCTTTACAAGTATTTTTCAATTCACTAACTATATCACTATATATAAATATTAATTTGCTTGTTTAGACTATGAAAGTCATATTTAATTGTTTGTATTTAAATGCAAATTTAAAAAACTATTTTCATTTAATATAGAAATTGTGCAGTCTTTGTCAAAAAAACCCAGCACCAAGTTGCAAGTATGCATCCCAAAAGAAGATAAAAGAAAAGCAAACAGTTTGGAAAACACAGAGGATGTAAGAATGAATATGCAACATACATGTGTGTCTGAGTCACAAACATTTGCTGAAAAAGAAAAAAAAGGCCAGCATGTCGGTCAAGAAATCCCAGGGTGTCAGAGGTCAGAGACAAGAGGTCAGATGCCCAGCAGACCTTATCCACCAATACAGAGGGGGCCAGAACAGATTACCAGTACTCAGTTTGTTGGTGAAGATAACACTGCAGACATTATACAGGAGCGGTGTAGACTCTCTGAGACCACTACTTGTCAGAGTGTACAAATGGTGTTTGTTGGACAATCGGACACAACAGACTTGCAGTTACTACGGTCAAGGGGAAGGAATTGCTCTTCTTCATGCAGTGGTTCTGAGACTCCAGAGGTGACCAACCAGATTGTCATGCAGAGTACCAATCCTAAAAATATACAATATTCACAAGGAGTGCAAAGTCCCAATTTACCAGGCCCAATACAAGAAACTTGTAATCCTGCAGAAATGATGCCAAATCGCAACATATCGGTGCATTCTGAATCTATGAACAGACAGGATTTTATGCAAAGTTTTATGACATCTTATCATCCAATGTACTGGTCTACACCTGGCATTCGGTGTCAAAAATGTAACCAAATTAAAGACAATGTGAAGCTGTACTCAACACATCCTTATCCAACTGAGCTTGCTTCTGCCATATCTTATCCAATGTGCTTCAGTAGTCCAAACTCCTCAGGTCCAGAAGCTATGAGATTTTCTCTCTCCCTGTGCCTAGATTGCAGCAACAATGACTTCCCCACAGAGGGTCAAATCAGGCAGAATTCTTTCTGTGGAACCAATGAGACGTTCCACAGCTCCAACTTGTTTCCCCCAAACTTGCAGCACTCTCTGGCTGAACCCTCTCATTTAGGTCATCCTGTTCAACAGATGTGTGCTGTTTCAAATTTGGAAAAGGGTTTCCAGACAAATGCCATGCCTCGTTATGATAGTTCACCCTCCAAGCTATACCCATTACCAGCATATCAGCAAGGGAATAACAACAATTTCAGCCAACCCCAGTTCAGGCAGGAAATTCTCACGATTGACCAGAATATGCGACAGGTGCCAAGTTTTCCCAGAAACATACCTGTCAACTCTGCGGGCAATGAACATTCCAATCCAGGTAAACATCAACAATTTTTAAAGTGCAAAATGCACCAAAAACAATACTGTCCATCATTTTACATGAGAGACTTGTACATTGGATTTTAAATGGGTATTTATTGTCCTTTTTAATCTCATCAGTTTGTGTGTCATTTTTCACTATATATGTAGGTCAAAAACGAATACAAGTACATCATTTGAATGATTATATGCTTCCAATACTAGTGTAAAAATAATTGTTAAAAAGATACTGTTAAGTTAAATTTTACGATAAGATGTACACAATGTATGATGAATTTATTGTTGGATCAGCTGATCTAGTTATTGGACCTATCAACTTCACATTAATTCACTCTTCAGACCACATTTATCATCTTTATGTACTCAAGATGAATCTCTGCCATTCATTCAACTGAATGTTAACTGAAAGGTCTGGAAAGGTGACTGAGCTATGGCATGCAGTCAACTTTTACTTACCAGTACTATTTAGTCATCTTTTAGTTAACTGAATGGCAGAGTTTTATCCTGTGGTATTTCTTGAATTTCATTTCCTTTCTCATAGGTAATCAATATATTTTTCTCTACAGACAATACCCAGATCAGATCATCAAACACATATCCTAGGGCTTTTTCAGGAATTCTAGAAAATCTGTCAACCACTGTCAACAAGGGTTACAAAAGTGGTTCACCTCAGCCAATATCTCACCTCAGGCACCAGCAAATCTCACGCTCTTCTCCAAGTCTGCATAGCTCGGTTTGTATAGTGGTAGCATTTCCATTTTAATACATGCAGTATTACTGGTGTTTCTTTCAATTTTTTCTTTAGAAATTGGGGGGGGGGGGGGGGGGGGGTTAAATATGAAATCATGCAAACTTTCAGTAATTCCTTTTATAGTGTTGTCTTACAGTTTTTCATTTTATTCATTCTAGCATTTTCAGACTTTTGGTGGGGCTTCCTCAGAGACATCACACAAACCATTTTCAGAAGACAGCGGTTAGTTGACTTTTGTTTTGATTGCTACATGTAATTGCTATCAGCACCTCAGGAATACCTTATAACATGATTTTGTGAAAGATACTATTTTTTGCTCAATTTTTTATTCATCTCAAACAAAAAAATTTGATTGCTAAAAATGTGTTAATATCATTCATATACAGGTAGTCAATATTTAAGAATAAATTGCAAAAATTAGTAGTACCTATTTTAATTTTTTGAATCAAACTACAAAAATATTTCACTCACAGAAAAAAGTTACATAATGTAATAAAGACATGTAATATCTTGAACAATTTACAAATTGGATAACTTCCTTCACTTCTTCAATATCAATTGATCATAAATGATTTTATCTCTTAGCAGCTGCAGGAGCTTCAGCAGCAATCAGTGATTACGACCATCTCCCTTTGACAAATCTGAGCCACATTGTGATTGAATACATTCAGTCACAGATGGACTTATTTCAAAGCCCACAACTGAATTGGGAGCAACTAGCTCATCTTCATGGCTGGAACTTTGGAAAAATTCACACAATCAAACAAAAATGGCAGAAGAGAATGATTGAAAGTCCTTTTCTGGAACTCATTCAGAACTCAAAGGACTTCCAAAACTACACTTATGGACACCTGAAAAGTGATCTGGAGAAGATTCCAAGAAAAGACATTTTGGAAAAGTTGCGAGAATTTGAAGAGAAACAGGAGCTAATTGTTTGAATTACATTATCTGTGGTCATTCCATAATCAAAACGTCCAAAAATTGAATTAGTTGCATTGATATTCCAACTTTTACAGTATTTACCACTATAGTATTAGATCTAAACACCATAAAAGACGTACAACTTATGATGTCCAATTTTTGGGTGGAACTTTTTAGAGGTATTGCTTTTCTTGTACAGTGTACATATACTGTAATAAATTACACTTGCTGAGAAATCCATTTCATTTGTACTTGCTACAATCCACTATAAATGCTTTTAAAAAACCCAGTTTTTTATGTGAATGTGTATACGTATAAAAATAATTTCAATTGGAAATACTGTTGATTTCTGATTTAACTGTCTTGTCAAGCACCACTCAACAGTTACCATACTGTCCAAATTTTGCAATTATCAATTTTATATGGCAAAATTATGTTTGCTATTGTGTACATTAAAAAGATTAATACAGTCAAACTTCTTTATCTCAAACTAGATGGGACTGTTTAAAAACTTCGAGATATCAGAGTATTCGAGATATCGAGGGTAAAATTCTTTAAAAAATAAGTGGTTGGGACTTACAAATCACTTTGACCTATCCAGTGTATTCCAGATATCAGTGTTTGAGATATCGAACTTCAAATAAAAAAATACATGTATTACATACGCAATTAAAGATCCATCCCAGATTTATTACAACTTCATTTCAAAGGACTTGCAATTTAAAACACGCAAGATACATACAGTAATGAGTTGACATGTCCACTTGTGTTTGTTATACATGTGTTTATTTTTTAATTTGTGTACAACAGTATATTTTTGTTATGGAACTGTTGACCTTGAATTTATTTCCAATCGTTTTGCAAAGGTCACTGTTTCTTAATATGAAGAACCATTTATAGTGCTTATTGTACCATTTACTAGGTATGGTAGCTGGTTCGGATTTTTATGTGCACCTTAATGTAGTATGCTATAAGAAACGACATGACCATGTATTGCATTTAGAGTTGTTCTTTACTTTATGTACCAAATCATCTATTTTTTTCTACTGGTATATATATAATTTCTTTAATAAAGAGGGTTAAACTTGACTTTGCATTATGTCATCAAGTTTTAAGACCATTAAATTCATTTTAATTAATATTTTGCAGTTTTGCTACATATGTGAGTTTAACATAAAATCACTTAACATCAGGCAACATCTTGTCAATTTTCCATAGCTCCAACCTTACAAAATAATGTTGTTGAGGATAGGAAATTCAAATTAAATGTTGTTTTTATTGAATATTGCTTAACAAGTATCAGTATTTAGTATGTTATTTTCTCTCAGAAACATATTGTATTTTCAACATAAAAATAGTGTGATCAAATCAAGTTTAATGACAGCGTCAAAGTTGAATGCATCAGAATTCACATATTGGGGCAAGAAACATAAACATACATTCTTTAAAATGTTAACAAACTTAAACAAATCGATCAATGACTGCTTACATTTCACCAAACCTTCACATCACATATGTGCTTCATTAAAAAAAAAAAAAAAAAAAAAAGGTTACCGTAACGTTTCCAAATAATTCATCATTTCAAAAATAAGACTATTTCAATTAAATCCATGAATGAAAAACATGCACAATTATAGTCTTTTTATGTCTTGTATCTTCACGAAGATTTTTTAGCCACATGTCCTCTTCTTAGAAAAGATGGTATAACATTTGTCAACTTTGTAGAAAGTTTTTTGTTGTAATTCTCCTCTCTCTTTACAGAATTCATAAAATGGCAACCTTCATAGTCCAGTCCACTGACAGTGATCTTCCGATAGCTTTCCTCCAACGGATATTTCTTTAAAGCATTATCATTTGATATTCTTTCGAGAGCCTCATACATTTCACTACACTCTTTCTCGTTTACGTCTGACACCTCTGTCTTGGAAAATGCCCTTCTTACTCTTTTTTCTAAAAAGAGGCCTAAGTCCTTTTTCCTTGATGTATCCTTTGGCCATGCCTCAACGAGTCTCATGAATTGCTTGTACACAGACATACTTGGTTCTTGGAACACCAACACAATAGTGACAACTTCAGCTTTGAGCTTATGAAACATGCGAGACACAAAACGAAAGTATATATGAATTTTGTACATCGAACCCGATGTAATTTCCGTCTGTGTGCAATGTAAATCGAAGGATTCTATCACTTCTTGCTTGTATCATTTTAGTGGGACTTTTTTCATACTAACCCACCTTTTTAAAAGTCGGAATTGTACAAAATTTTGTAATTTCTTGTACACATATACTTTTAAAATCAAAGTATAGAAAGTACGCAGTACGGTAGCCTAGGAAAGTTAGACAGACAGCAAATATGCCCAGTACCGGTAAACAGTTTCTTTGCATGCAGATCACACGTCAGTTCACGCACATGTCAGTTCAACGACTACAATTTCGACAACCGTTTGACAGTAATTTCGACCACCTTCATAAAGGGTATATGCATCAGAGATATATTCTGTGAATTAATTATTTTTTTTTATATCATATTAGAAATTCGATATTAAGGATTCTATAATATCAAACTTTTTTAAAATCATATTTCCTTATATCAGAAATAAAACTCCAAATAAAAAAATGATTTGTTGGTCAAAATTTAATACCTCAAATCAAGAATATCTAAAGAAAAAAATAAACGAATGAATAAAACTAAAAGACACCTTCCAGGGACGTAGCATCAGGGGGGGCCAGGGGAAAGATTTTCTTAAATTTACATATAAAAAATTGAATAATGAAGGAGTTGGCCCCTCCACTTTTTTGGGACCATGTAAAAAAATGAATTGAAAATAAGGATATGAACAGTGAAATTGAAGTTTTGAGGTATCCTCTCTCACTCTCTTTCTATAGGGCACCAGTTTAGTATTTTATTGTCAAAGAATAATTTTAGATGTATTTTCTGATATAAAAAATATTTTTTTTACATCAATGATTTTATTAGAAAATTCACGATCGTTATTCATATTATTTCAACACTGAATGAAATGCAATCGGAAGGAACCTAACCTATTTATACGTCAGTTGTTGATCGCGTCAAAAAATGAGGGTACCCCCCCCCCCCCCCCACCCCCACACACACACACACACACACACACACACACACACACACTCTTTTGCTTTGAGTATTCATTTAGCGAAATTGCGCTTAATCTATAAAATCATCTCTACATATTTTTATCTATAACATAAAGCAAAATGATTGTCGATTTGGCTTTCTATCAGTTCATTACCAAATGCATGCACGTAACAGAGTTATCGCTCCTCTGTCATATATTGAATGGAATCTTTTTTTTTTCTTTCAGATACGATTTGGGGAAAATTTTGATCATAGCGAATAAAGTGATAAAAAAAAAAGAAGAATTGGAAAACTACAGTACTAAAATGCTTATTTGATATCTAATTAAGTGCTCCGCTTAGTGCGATATTGTGACAAGTCTTTGTAGTTTAGTCAACCTAGGTTTGAAATTGAACAAATTGCAACAGAATTTATTCAAAGAAATTTGAATAGTTTTTAGTCCATGTTTTAACATACTAAAACTTTAGAAAAATTTAGTCAGGGGAAAATTGAAAAAAATTAAGTCAAAGTTTTTAATTTTGCTTAAAAAATTAATGTCACCTCCCAGCTGCCGTATCATCAAAGGGAAACAATAAATAAACATCCTGTTGCAGCAGACCATGTGTAATTTTGCTTACAACAACTTCATTAATGATAATAAATACATAAATAGCAGGTAATTTGTGTTAAACTTTCTTTTTTTAAATGATTGTTTATGAATATCAATAAAATTGAGTAATTGGTTCCAAAAAAATTATCAGATTTACGTAAACATTTACAGTAGATATTTGGTCTGTTTAGTTGGAATGTGTGCTAAAATAAGTTAGGTTGTATTATTTAAACAAGAGAATAACAATTACTATAGATATTAATGTTCAAATGTTGCATGATTTAATTTTCTTTAGTATAAACTATGAGAAATTTAACACTTTATACAGAGATCGAATTGTGTGTTTAGATAAAGTATGGAACACCATTAGTTGTATAATTAAGGAGGTGATTGCAAGGGTCCTTGAAAAAATTCTATCCAATCAATTTTTCTCCTTTTTATATATATTATACCTTATATTAGTAGTAACATTTTGAGAAAATTTCAACTTTAATAATCGTTGATTTAAGGGCGGTATGGTTGCCATAGCAACCACACTTTTTCCAGTATCTTATTTTTATTGGGTTATGATTAAATACACCAGGTAAAAAAAATATGAATTACAAAAACAAGCAATAACCATCAATTATTATTTAATACCATTCATAGTAAATAGAAATATAACTTTCATTCAAAATCAATCATACAAATTACAATGCCATTGCCTTGTATAATATGTACTCATCATAATTTGAACAAAATTTTATAGTCCTGAGGCATGTTTTTTGATCCTCAAAAATTTAATAACCAATCAAATTTCTTTATTTTAATAAATGTTATAAAACATATCTGTAGTAACATAAATGCAAAATATCAAGTGGGGTATTCGAGTTACTTTTTACACTACATCACAATACTTGTACACCCCCCCCCCCCCAATTTTCAGGCTTTTTAATGCATTTTGCTCATGAACCAATACATGATGTTGACGATCAAAATAAATGAACATTCAAGGAGGGAAATGTAATAATTTTATGTTATAATGAACTCTTAATTCTTCAAACTTCATATGATTTTTGGCAAGCTTGCTACAACTTTTATGACCACAGAGTTGATTTATGCCATTAAACATGACTCCTACCCTGTATTTACAAATTCAATGTAGGTTAAATTAACCTTTCCCTAAAATACATATAATAAATCATTGGTCTGACATTACTGGATATCTAGTCAATTTTAAATGTTACATAGTCTTTCAAACATATTCCATTTTTGTGTATGATATGGAAGATTATATACTGGTAAGTGCAAAAAGGTCATTTTGGTATGTTTCACATAAACGTTATCCAACATAAAAAATTAAATAAAAAAAATACTGTCACATAACCCTTTAATTAATACAACAAGAGAAAAGATGCTACTGTGACAGCAAACTGGGTTTTTGTGTGAACAGATATCCATAACCATCTGTCAACCCTGCATTGATAAAGACTACATATCCAGAGAAATGAGGTACTCTCTATGCAATATTTTGCAAGAAAATGAGTAAGTTCAACAACTAGTATTTTTCACAAAAGCTATAAAAAAATCCAAATCCACAAATATCCACATCTTTGGTTAATGCACAAATGATCTGATAAACAAAAACTTCCTATCAGTATCTTGAAAACTGTAGTAAGAGTTATCTGTACAGTAGGGGTATACTATATGCAATTTTTAACAATAAAAAAGTTCAACAACTTGTATTTTTTCACAAATTATCAAAATTCAAAATCCAAGTAAAATGCACATCTCTGATGTATGCATGTACAATTGATCTGCAAAATAATTTATTAGAGTGTGTACATACATTTAATGGAGATAAATAGTTTTACAGAATACTCATACAACATTCAACAATAGAAAACTATAATATATATGTATGTAATACATGCCATAGTGGATTTCAGATATAAAAAAAAAAAGAGAGCAGAGTTTCTGTGGAGGCTAGTGAGCCACATAATTACCTGAACAACAGAAACTCTTCTAGAATCTGCAATATGTATGTGACAATGTTTTGCATAGTAATCTCACAAACTGTATAAGCACTGAATTTTTTTAAAAGAAATTTTACAATCTACCGGTACTTATTTGAACCTCTCATGAAACCCCATGTTAAAGTTTTAACAATTGGTATAGCAATTCTAAAGAAGAAATCAAAGAGTGAAAAGTTTACAGATGGTTGGACAGACCAATGGGCAGAAGACAGACATCAGATGATCAAAAGAGCTCACCTTAACCTTTGGATACAAAGGCATAACAATCTAGTCACTCTTCATGAGCTTTCAAATACTCAATCATTTTAGAAACAACTTTTCCTTTCATACCATGTTCTCCTAAAAGAGTTTTAACACCGATAAGTTCATCCCGCTTATGAGCAAGCATCATATGCCGGAATCCTAGACCAGATCCTGCAATCTTTCTGGATGTTGCGACTGACATTGCCTTCTTTTCCACCATAGTTTTGAAAGATTTCTGCAGGATATGAATATGAAAAGGAAAGAGATCCTCAGAATGGCAGGTCAACTTTTTAGTGAAAAGTTCATGCAGAATTTTGACATCCTCTAGAGAATTATGTGCAGCATAAGATTTCCCTAGCAAAATGTTCACTAAAGTAGACTGTTTGTAGTTCCCTACATCTTCTTTCTTGTACAGTTTATGTGCAAGTTTAAGTGTATCTGCACATCCATAAACACACTGAATGAATTCGGAAAGCATGCTGCATTCATGTAATTTATGACAAAGGACGGGAATGTCATATGACATTATATTGTGACCTACAAGTATAGGGTTGGCATGACTTTGGAGATATTCCAAAAATTTCAATAAACCTAATCTCAAATCTGTTGATTCCACTTCTCTTCCATTGTAATAGACGGTGTTTTTTTCGAATGAGAAGGTAATACCAGATATTGCAGTAGCATTTTTGCTGATTGGCTGATTTGGTCGTATATAGACATTAAATTCTGTGATGCCATCAAATGCAGAGAGCTGAACAATGTCGCTGTCTCGACTTAAACCAGTTGTTTCGATATCAAACATGATAAACTCTCCCTTCTCTGGATCAAGTTTACCTGGAACAAAATTGTATAAATGATAATGTGTCATAAAGCTGTGAATTTACTCATCCAATCTTTAAAATACATTTGATTTATTATAAATTCAATTCTAAGAGTACCTAAAGGTGTGAATATTAATGTCTTGCTATTTTTCAAATATATGTATATCAATTATTTTATTTTAAAATTGGAATTGAAAATGTGGAAGGTTTAAAGAACTTCGATCCATGCGTTCCAAAATTTGTGGATCATTTTTATGGGCCTTTTGCTAACAAATTTACATCATCGACAATAACTAACGGTACATAAATGTGAATTCATTTATGATATAGTGCATGTAGTAGAATGGCTTTTATCTTTTTATTTACCTGGAATGCTCTCAATATCCACCTCTGCAG
>WFKH01006014.1:13913604-13941982 GCA_016163765.1 Magallana hongkongensis | reverse complement strand
AATTTGATGAATTACTTCATTCTGTCGAAAGCATATTTAGCAGAAAATTCTAGTCTAGAATTACCTCGACATTGCAGTTCTGATCTAATCTTTTCTTGAAAATTTTTTTTTCGAGTTTAACGGACAATTTAACAAACAAATTATAGGCGCAACGATGGGGGCACGCCCGTCACCAGAAATTACAGATACACGTATAAAAAACATCACTGATGATGTAATATCTAAATTTCAACATGCCGACAAACTTATCTTTCATGGCAGATATAGAGATGACGGCTTTATTCTATTTAATGGAAGCCCGGATGAAATTAAAGAATTTTTTGACATAGGGAACTCTTGTCATAAATATCTGAGATTTACTTATGAACTATCTCACACCAGTGTCAATTTCTTAGACACGACCATATACAAAGGAACAAGATTCTAGGATAGCCAGCGACTAGACATTCGCTCATATATCAAAACTACTAACAGCTTCCAGTACCTGCACAGACAAAGTGCTCATAGCTCATCAGTTTTCAAGGGCCTAATTAAAGGAGAATGTACCAGACATCTGGGAAATACTAGTAATCAAGCTCATGAGCTGTATTACAAAGTATTTTTAAAGATTTCAAAACTCATCTCGAAAAAAGAGGTTACAAACAATCAGAAATTGAACCTATTATGTAAGAAACTCTTTCTGCAAATAGAATGGATCTTCTAAAAAAAAAAAAAGAAGAAGAAAAAACAATAAAAAGGCTGTACTTAATGTTTTGGTGACCAAATTTAACCAATGTATAAAAGGGTTAAGGAAACGACTTATGAAATACTGGGAAAACAAACAACATGACGAAGTATGCAAAAAATTATTCACAACACCTCCTATGGTTGCATACAGTAAACACAAAAATATAGGTGATCTAATCATTGGATCCAAATTAAAATCAAATGAAGTTCAAAGAGATTAATTGATTTATGCATAAGATGAACTCCTGACGGGCAGGCCTTATTACAAATTTGAAATGGCATGTGCTATTAATACCGCCGAAACACTCTTAATTAGTTATGACAAATAAACAATTGACGAAATGCTTCATTAAGAGTGTCAGGTTCTAATAAGTTTAAGACATGTCTGGATGTTAGGATGACTTTTTTGTTGTTGGTGGTTTTTTTTGCACTTCTTAAAACAGTCAAATGCAGTTGCGAGACCAACAGTGACTCTAAAAGATGCACTTGTAGAAAGACAGGTTTGGATTGTTCCCTAAGTTTTGGCGAATGCCGTGGAACTTGTACCAATCTTCTGAGCCTGACGTATTGGAAACTTTAGATGATGCTAATGAAAATATCCAATATTAACTGTTTAATTACACTGTATACATGTACATGTATTTTGTTAATATTTTAATACAAGTGAATAAAGTGCTGCAATATGTTGTAACCATGTTCTGAAAGTTTTGTATATTTGGCAATGACTCAAACTTAAAAAAAAAACTATTTAAAAAAATGTATTAGAACTATAAAAATGTTTTAATACTGTCAAACACCAATATTTATAAACTTTATTTACAATTTGATGTAACTATGTGATAAAATTTTATTTAAGAGTGAAATACATAAAGCATTTTATGTAAAAAGATTTTTTTCTCTATGTTGCTTTTGTGTCATGGCAGCCATCTTTAGGACCTAAAAAAATCACTTTCCCCTAACTTGAATGCTCTAAACTTTTTATATTGGCTTCAGAGTGCTTATGGCTATTCTTAATTAGAGAAAAAAATTCTGTTGCAATTTGTTCAATTTCGGACTAATTTTTCTCTGAGTTGACTAGACTATTGTGCTCGTTTTTGTTTTCATCATCCTATCACATACTTTTAATTAAGACTAAAACTGTGTGATCTTTCTGTCACACCTTGAATTATTAGTTCATCGTCGATTTTCTTTCAAAATAGCTTTAGATTTTAACCAGTAAACAAATTTTATGTCAACCTCGAACAAAGGCAGGTTGATTGGGACAGAGATCAAGATGGCGGGACAATATGACATCGACAAATCTCCCAGAATGCCAAATCACTTCATCAAATGAGTGAAATGACATGACACCGATTACACGATTACAAAAGTTATTAATCTTGTTTGATAAACAATTGCGAACTTGGATGATTTTTAATATGGATTCTGTTTTCTTTCGATATAAGCTAGTCCCCTAGTCTCCAAAACTCACTGGCCCGCATAGACCTTTAAACACTTGTATTTAAACAGTTAAGTAATAAGGCGCTTAATATAAAACAGATTTAAAGCATTACATGTTTATTGTCTAGATATTCAAGCACGGACCGCTAATCCTCATTATAACAGTAGATTAGCGAGTGATATTTTATATGTACTAGTTTCAAATAGAGTAGAGGAAAACTAGGCAAACTTATATCGGGTCTGACTTGTATCTAAGAATTAGGAATATTCAGAACAACTACAGGATTAAGGGTTCCACTGGGTTTTCATGCTTACATATGAGTATCGTTTTATTTACTGTAAAAGGAAACAAGAAAAAATGGCGTTTTCGAAAAAATGGTTCGCTCTGCTAGGAATGGGGTGATTACGAGTGTCGCAAAGTAAGTTTTTTCTTTTCTCTACAAATTGTCACAATCGTTAATCTTAACTACTATGTGTTGATTCAAATTTATTTGTTCAGTGTAAACTGTGAATTAAAATACTTGTTGAATTTTTTAAACTAAAATTAGAGTAACTTCATGGTTTTATAGAAGTCTGTACTAGTAATTGATATATTCGCCAAATGATTAAATTGAAATACAATGTACAGCATTTACACATGTGTACCATGTATATATACAGTATATGTATATGTATATACAGTATATGTATATCTATGTGTGTGAGTGGTTGACGAACAAATCTAGTTATATGGGTCTGAAAACAAATAAAAATTGTTATACAGAGTCAAACGATAAAAAAAACTGAAAACAACCCAACAATCCTAAAACCTTCAAAGTTCTACCCTAGAATTTAAATGAAAATTCTTACCTATATTATTATGACTATATCAATTGTTATAGGATTTTTTTTTTAAAAATCGGGTTTTCCCGGTCATTCCAAAGGTTATCAAGTTTTACTATTGGACCCTATTGGAGAAAGCCAAGTTTCACATTATTCCACATCTTTTGTTAAATTCTGTCCGATGGATTTCATTAATTTGTGAGTAATCTTTTTTGTGTAAATACTCACCAAATGATTTTTTAAAAATTATTCAAAAGTTTATTATCTGCCTTAATCCAGGAAATTTTTTATAGCACCATCCCTCAAAATTTGGCATACTCACCTCAAGTTACGTGTATCACTGCATATACATGTAGGCAGAGTTCTTGGATATCTATTCAGGAAAAGTGCATACTGCCCATTCCTTGTTATATATGATACATAACAGAATATTATTTCAAATTTTTATTTCATGCCTTCAACACGCAAATGTGTTGATCAAAAAGCTATTTTTATTTGATCGCGTCAGAAATGGCGGTCTTTTTCGCGTGAATTTTTTTCTATCAATCAAACAATTACCTGAAACCACTATTTTTGATATAAAACATGCTTATATTTATAGAACAGATGCTCTTGACTTCTGTTACAATAAATCCATCATCTATATACAATTTCAAGCTCTTTATTTCTGTCGTCCTGGTAATATGGATTGGGTTTGAGGGAGTTGCGTAAATCCAATAGACGTGCAAAAACCTGGAATCTTTAGTGAAAACTTCTGCAAGGAAATAAACACCAGGCCGACATCTTCGACATCTTGTACAAGCGAGATGATTTAGTATGCTCCTGCGTGGTAAATGTATCCATGAGTATTTGATTATAACACTAAGATGCTGTCGAGAAGTCAGGCGTCTCGCCTGACTTCTGGACAGCATTTTAGTGTTATAATCAAATACTCACTTATAACTGGGTAAATTTTTACACATGTAGATATATATTTGTACTTTAATCTGCGATATTTTTAGTTATACAGTTTTGAGGAAGGCAAACATGTTATTGCTGAGGTTAAAAAAAATCTATTTACATAAACTAAATAATTATTTCTTCCTTATCTCTAATCGTGTTCATTTAAACAGTAAAATGCTTCTTTGGTGATTCATTCGGGATATGAAGGTAGCGACATTGCAGAAAAAATACATAACCCGCGGTAGCGGGTTATGTAAATTTTTTCTGCAATGATCGCTACCTTCATAACCCGCATGAATCATCAAAGAAAGCATTTTATTGTTTATATTAACATCTTTCTTTTAACTAATTAATAAATTGATTATGAAAAGTTAGTAAAATTCACTAAATTACTGTTAATGTACATAAGTACGTTAGCTAAAAGAAACAGCCAAATCGTCTCCTGTGAGACTTTGAGTCTGACATCATCATGATTATTTCGTGCAGTCCGTGATTTTTCTTAGGTCGCTGTAGGCTTCGACCAATCGATAAACAGGGCCTGTCAATTTCAGTCCTGTCAGTTTCTTGTCAGTTTCAGCCGCTGTAGATTTCGACCAATCGATAAACGGGGCGTGTAGATTTCAGTCTGGCTGTTTCTATAGAGCTATGAATTAACTATAAGTTTCCGTAAGAAATAGAGGAAATAATACTTGGTAGATGTAAATATATATTACTGACAACGCCAAATTACGATTTTGTCTGAATATATACGCATTCCTTGAACTTTAAAACTCGCCTCAAACACATCAGTTCATCAAGTAACACTATATTTCAAATACCTATTAGAAATTATATTTATACTGTTAAGTAATATTTTATTTTATTCTTTTGGAGGTTAATATGCTTGGATTATTTCGTTATCGATCGGATCTTTAGCTATGTCATGATAGCACGGACTCCACGGACCCCTCAAACTGACGTCAGACTTTTAGGCCAAATAGTTACTATACTCTGTCCCGAGTTTTTGCTTCCACCACTTTTTGCTTGATATTTCGATAATCATAAATACCTTTGTGCTCAAACTACGTTCATCCACAAATATGAAAAATGTCCAGATTATCTGTTTTGAAACGCCCCCTGTACCGCTTCAGGTTTCAATACACATCCCAAAATAGAAAGTCTACGGGGATTTTGCATTGCATCAGCCATGATTAAGCCCGGATGATAATGTTGAAAAAATGCGCGAGGTGTCCCGAGAACTTCCGAATGGAGAAAAGATGTAAACATTTCCCATTATAAATCTCCGTAAGAAATTTATTTTCGTTCCTGTAAATTTTTATGAGTGAAAAAGGATGATTTGTCAATGAAGATATCTTGGATATTTTACATTTCATCGATTTCAACCGTACTTCTTTCACATGTATGTGTATTTTTATTAAAAATCATCAAAAAGTGATGGAAGCAATAACTTGGGACAGACTATAGTAACCTTCAAGTATTCGGCAAACCTCGGCCGATTCCGTCTAAGAGAAACAAATCATCCGTTGTGTGCCGAATGAATCTTCCATATGGAAAAATTGCTGTTCCTTCTATACACCTTACTGATAGACAATTACAATAGTTTACGAATTTTTACTCACCTTATATGTCTAAATGAAGAGAAACCAACGAAAGATGCAAAAACAAAGACTTTTGTTCTATACGGGCTATGATGGTAGTGATCATTGCAATAAAAAATCTGCTGATGCAGGTTATGTATTTTTTCTGCAATGCTCGCTACACTCTTACTAACATGAAACACCAAAGAAAGCATTTTATTGTTTAAGTACCACAGAATATAACACGGTCATTGCCCTCGCAACGCTTCGCTAGAATTCTCGACTGAAAAATCTCTCAAGGAAGGATTTCATATTCATATTACTCTCAATGCAAACGTGTACAAACGTACTTCAAAAGCGGGGAAACACCAATCTGCAAAATAATTTTAAATATTATTGAGACTTAAAGAAGATATGGTTGGTGATCATCTCTACGCGAAATATTGAACTCGCCAAAATATACAATAATATAATTCTGAGAATCTAAGGAAAAAAGCACACAAATCTTTTGATTTATTTGACAGATAATAAAATTTGGTAGTTTTCATGATATCTTAACTGCTTGTTTTTTATCATCAGTAATTGGCCTTGAAAACAACGATTAAGATGGCGTCCAAGGTTACACCATACTTCATTCTCACCGCGGAGGGATTAGGCTCATGTGACATGGCAAATGAAGATGACGTCACAAGAGAGCAGACAGATGACGATAAGAGCGGCACGGAGATCGTCAAGTACAAGAGACAGCAGGCAACGACAATGACTAGAAAGGAACTCACCAGAAAACGAATGGAATTCATCCAACAAAAACTGGAGGAGTCCAGAGCAAGACACGCTGAGAAACAGAAGACTCTGTCGATCAACCTACGACCCATCCCAAGAGCCGGAGACTCCTTCATGCCGCGAACACCACATACGTATGTTATTCCGGATACCTCCCACAAACCTAAGCAGGAGTCGGTACCAAATGGAGCAGAAATGGTGCCATTGTCAGTCAACCGTAAATCTCCAACGAATGGAGACATGCCATATGTTTATTTTGTCGTTTCGGTTGACCGATTACAGAGGTCGAAAACTGACTTGAGTTTGAGTTCCTTTGATAGTTTAGGGAGTTCCACCAGTTGCCATTCAAGTGAGAAGAAAAGAAATAAACACGAGCGCAGAAAAAAGAAGCAAGGCGATAATTGCCCAATTGTTTCCAAAAGTGACGGAAACTTTGGCGGCGGAAGAAAACAAATGGTTGCAAAGAGACACTTCCCATTTTTCTATGGTGCCTCCTCTCCCAGGATCCCGCCGCCAACCCCCGCCACTATAACCACATATAATACAATGGACAGGGCGGATGACGAATGTCCGACAGACCGACACCTTTCGGTCGGCGATTTGCGAGACTTCAACGATCATCGCACTTACCTCCCAGGCAAGGCATCACCGCCGCGCCTAATAGAGCTCCCATACATATCTGCGGATCTTCAAAGAAAAAATTTGGGCTCTTCAAACTCCTCCATGGAAGGTAAAGCCATGGAAGTGTATCGGAAAACTCTTCAAAGCGAATCGGGGAGGAAAGTCCATTTTGCAGAAGGGTTAGATTTACCAAGTATTCGAGGGGGTACAATAGGAATTCCGAGAAGGCTGATTTCTAATTTTGGCAACCGTCCAAATACCATGCCAACCATAATGAGTGAACGTGAAGACTTTGAAAGGTACATGAACACACCTATTCCAAAAACGGCATTCGGAACACCAAGATCCCGAAAGCCCGGACAACCCTTGAATCTTCCAAAAATTGATATAGTTTCTGGGGTATATGACGAACTTATCGTAAAAGCCATCGAAGCATACATCAATGAATTCCCGCCAAATTCGAAGCAGGGAAAAGTTGCTCGACAATTACTTCAGCAGCTCCACGAAAGAACCATAACGACGACTGATCTGGCTAATATGGAGAAAAAACCCCACGGTCATGGATTGAAAATCAAAGAACTGGATCCAGATATCCCAAGAGGAAATGAAATGTCCGGAAGTAAAACATCCAGGGGCCACCGACGCCCCACCAAACCTAAAGCAGACGGCGAGTTCAGTACGCTTGCGCCGACTTGTTTTCAAATGGTAGCGCCAGGTACTCAATCCGCACGGGACGAAGTTACCATTGTGTCTCTAAAATAGCCGATTTTAGTAAAATGAATATTGGATGACAGGCATTTTTTCAATCTTAATTAGAAATAAAAAGGTTTTTACTAAATATTTTAAATGAAAAAAATCCTTTTGGATAAAAGTCACTAGTTTTTGTTTTTTTAATCGCGAATATCATCTTTTTTCTTTAGTAAATTGTACATTTAATATTAAGGACATTTGTTTCAACTATATTATATTTGTTTATAACAGTAGTTTTTTTATTGATGCCCAATAGGGTAAATACATTGCATGCCTTTCATATTGTAACTGTGGTCATGTGAACAACTTGCCAATATCACTTCCAGTAACTGTGAATATTATGCAACACGCATCTAAATATGGCGAACCAGTCATGTTTCGACATGCGTAGTCTGTGTACTGTACTCTACAGGAATACAGTCAACAGATGGAGTAAACAGAAATTGCATTTTGCTTCTGTACGAAAAGGGGTCACTTTGATTTGTTATGTTGTGAAAATGTAGAGGAACTATGTGTAAAACAATTTTATAATAATGAATTGCCAAAGTGCTAAGTGATCTATTGATGCTATTCATTGACTTTTGAAACAGTGAATCCCAATGTACAAAATGAACGTTTCTACATGTACATATATAATAGTCATTAGTTCTGGAGGGATTTATCTTGTCATAGCGGTCAGAAGTTAGGGAAAGGCGCTGTTTCTGAAATATTGTTATAGAAATAACAGAATCCCTTTTATAAAATATTTTATCATAATAACATATTTTCATTGAATTTTCGAAAATCGTACTTTAATTTACTTGTAATTATTTACATATATATGATCGTAAAACGATGAATGTGCCTTTATTGTTATAAACATATTACAGATTTAATCTGTTTGACAAGCCATTCTTTGGTTGCTGCATGAACCCATTTTGTTATATCCACGTATTTTTTCAGTGATGCTTTGATCTATTTCTTTTTTTTTTTCATTGTTCAATTAAATACTTACAATATTTACTGTATTCTTTCGAAACAAAAAACAAAAAATGGGTACCTACCTTTACTTTTACTTATCAATGATAAATGATTTCTATGATATATGTAGTTTTGTTTTGTTATGTTTTGTTTGTTTCGGGGTTTTTGTTTGTTTGGGGTGGGGTTGTTTGGGGATTTTTTGGAACTAAGGGGTGTTTTTCTTTATCTGTTTGGATTTTTGTTCTTATGAATGTTTTGGAATTTTGAAGAATTTACACGGTTCGCAAACACAAAATTATGCTTATTAAATGAAATAATTTTAATTCACCCATATTACATGTGCTGTTATTGAAAACTATTCATTAGCAAAACAATTAACTGTAAAAAAACAATTAACTGTAAAAAACAATTAACTGTAACTGTAAAAGGTGCATAGGAAGCAATGCTTTTCTGAAACAAATCAAAGCTTGAACTAGAATTACCTTGATTAAAAGTCACGAACTCATCGATATACAATACTCATTGTGGCTTCTGAGGATTTATTCTATTTGGATGTTATTGCATTTACTTAATTACAGGACTTTTTGATTGACAGCTAGTGAACTCCTTACCATCTAACGGTCACCAGTGTGTCAATTCCACATCGTATCCATCCATTCATGATACAGAACTATATAACGGACAGGGTGAAATAACGGGTCTTTGAAATTTTCATTTAAATTAATTATTTCAAAAAGATGCAACAAATAAATAGTGTCATTACGTGTATTATACAAAATGAAAATAAAAAATGGCTTATAATAGCTGACACAATATGGCATTAAGTGGATTAATCCCAAGGGCTTTCTAAGAACTAGGATAGTTTATCAGAACACGGGGTCAATACGTTTTTGAAATTTTCCCCACATGCTATCATAAAACCCGCGAAAACAGTGGAAAACTATACATGTTGTTTCAGCATTTGTTAAGTTATAAAATTCTGAAATCGTTATAATCTATACAGCATATTACAACCGCAGGGGCCTGACGTTAAAAAAAAAATTCTTTTTATATTAAAATTATTTCATGTACTATAATTATAGTACAGGGATTTACAGGAGTTACAACGATCTTTTCATAACAAGTATACCTGTTTTAACATTACCTGGCTGGTGCTTATTTACAGAGTTAGATAAGAGTTTTAATTGACGAATATAAATATGTATAAGAAGAAGAGTAATAAACATATATATCATTAATATTAGACAAACCATTACGCCATTTACATGGTATATGCGATTTCACACCTGTACATGTTCAAGGTAGTAATAAAAGATGTAATTTTCATTGATACAGCGATATCTCTCTCAGGCCATTTTGCACTCTTCTAAATCGATATCTGGATTATGAGAACTTTAATGTCATTAATGATTCAGTGATATAGTCCTGGTATTAATTTAATGGATATAAATTCACGTAAACAATTAGGCTGATGAACTGATTAAATACTTTCATCCCTGTGTAGAGTTATCTGACATCACTTTCGGCTGTCAGACAGAATCACTTCCGGCAATCAGAAATATAAGGAGGTTTCAATTCACAAACAGGAAAGAAAATAACATTTACAAAATATTTTAATTATGTCGAAATTTATAATTACATCAATCAAGAATTCATTATGAAGTAAAAAAAAAAAATAATTCTGATGTCGCACCGTATGCCTTGGGTAATGGTTCAACGAGTTTCCAAATTATTTGTTTTAGAAATATATAGAATTATATCGGTCAGCTTGCATTTTTAGAAGTTGGGAAAGTATCTAATTTTTCTTGTGACATGTTAAAAGGTCTAATTCTGATGGAATTTTCTATGTGGGATCCTTTTGAAGAATACTAGAAACACTTTAAAACAACAAAATTGTTTCATTGACATTCTACATCAATGTTTATTATTATTTTTCAGCTACCCTAACCTTACATATTGAATGTCAATATACACCTATTATCTCGGCAAAATAACAATCCCTTAACCAATATAGCTGCGTACGCATCGTTAGATCTCGGCGACCTTTTGTTACATTGGGATAAACTTAGGAACAAGCATATAATCTACGATATTAGCCGTGTTCTCTCGTTGTTTATAACAAGTTTATTAATGTTTAGCTGTCTAAAGTCCTTCATTAACAGGTATATTCAGCTTTAACTATGATATCACTTGTACTTAGAGTTTCCCAAGACATCGAATCTTGAAATCGAAAGAATAGTAAAGATTTCATCCAGATTATTGCCCTGAACA
This sequence comes from Magallana hongkongensis, assembly GCA_016163765.1. NCBI lineage: Eukaryota > Metazoa > Mollusca > Bivalvia > Ostreida > Ostreidae > Magallana > Magallana hongkongensis. Next base: position 13,931,090 of record WFKH01006014.1, on the reverse strand, counting down.
AAAATTGTTGGTAAATACGTGTGATATAATCTCTATTTAAATTTCCACTTTATACAAAAATATGGTACAACTGAACCAAAAATTCAACAAATACCATATATTTAGAGGATAACATACCACTATGTTTGTTACTAATTGACAGTTTTTATTGGAGTCCACGGCTATAATTAGCTGGACCCTTTGGTATTTGAAAATTGTTGATTAGTAACAGACACTAGTAATGAAATTCTCTGACATTTTATGTTGGATGATTTTCTTTCCCTCCTCCCATGCTGGTTGATTATGCTGTAGATCTTTAAACAGTCAGCAGAACTCAATTTTAACATGAATATTCTTTAAGTACAATTAATGTTACATATAGTAAAATAACCATACCCTACAACATGTTTCACGCCTTTAAAAGGTCAACACCAAAAATAAAATACTACAGAATGACATCGGGGGTTTTTTTTTCTCTGTAATGATTTTCTTTCTTTTATTATTTAACGGTGTGTTTATTTCGCTAATTCAGTTAGGCTAAACGTTACCCTGTGTAGAGTCCACTCGTATAAATATAGTGCCAATAGTTATCTGGTAAACTTATTACTTATTTAAGATTCACTTACAAATAAATCGTAAATACACACAATTATGCCAAATGAATCTTATTTTAGGAGATGCTTAAACGTAAAATGTTAACTGGCGTCCTCCCCCTTCAACACCATACTGGTATCTGTGGAAAAACCGTCAGTATTTGGTAACTAAGTGATCCCGAAAGAAATCATTCTACGTCACACTGTAGGATACTCTGCTCAGAACTTCAACTTTGCTTTGGTCTATCTTATTCGTCGCTATCATAAACCAAATCCTGAAATAATGTTCCATTAGGCTAAACTTGTCGGCATCCCTGCAATACCCTTTCACTCAGAAGGTTCTGAAAGGGTGAGCTAAATTCGGAACAATGAAGGTATGGTTCCATCAGATAAATCAAATTCACGTAAATTCAAGGCCATTTGTGCGTACGCTTATTGACAGTGGTCCTACTCGGTGAATTGTTCCTTCTCTCATGATTAATTCATGCCCCATCCTGATTGGCTCCTTCACGCTTTGTGAAAGAAATCTCCACCAATCGCGTAAAATATGGACATTTGTGATTTTAAAGTTGGTTTTTGTGTGCTGTCTGTTTTGCTAGATAACCATGGATAACAGACAGTTGTGCTGGAACGGAATCCAAAGGTATCAATGAATTCCCATTGTCACCTTTCCATTTGTTCATCTCGTGCACCGTTGTAAATGTAGGGGCGCGTAGTTTAATAAATATTTCATTCATTTTATTCACGTACAATCGAACAGCATGCAGGCAAAATAACCTTTATTATTTTCCTCTATTTGATATCAAGGTACAGATTTTTTAATATGTGTATATATTTAGTTTTACAAAGATTTTTAAAGTAATCTATATGCTAAAGAATGCAGGAATGGGAAAAAATTGAAACATTTACAGAACTACAAAAATGAATTTAAAAAAAACCTCAGTAATTATATGTGTGCATGTAGTAGCCATGTTATTTTGAGTGACTTTGTCCGCTAGCCCGAAAGTTCATGAGAATCTCATAACTTACGGAATGGAACGTTTTCATTTTGTGGCATACCTTCTACAGAAGTAAATGATAAACGATTAGATTAGTGTATTAATGTGTATAAATCACAAAACATGTATAAGTAAAGAGCTTTGCTATTGAATAAAAGTCAAGGTTTGATAGAAATAGAAAGGTATATGTACTCTAATGGATTATGTCACTTCCTGAAAAAAAGTAAATATAAAGATCTGTGGAGGTTAATATGCAATCAGATTGAGCTTTTATTTAGTTATCGATCCAAGTTCTGCGTGTATCAAATCGTTATCGGAGGTAGCACAGTCGTCCAAAGTGGTAAATTTAGAAGTAAAAGGCAGATTTTTGTTATCTCTTTTAACTCCTTTATTTTGAAGATCTTCAACAATTTTATGTACTATGGTCAGCAAATTAACCATCAGATCTACCTAAAATTTTAAGATATGATTTGTATTACTGCAGGTCTGTAGCTCCCGGTCTGAAAAAATTCGGATGGACGACCCGGGAGCTACAGTTCCGTACGTGTTAAAAAGTTTCAATTTACGGCGCACAAAAAATTGCGCTAGTTTTGGACTGCTTAACCTATTTCCACACAAATTATGTGATAAAAATTAGTACCATTAAATTCTTCAGGCAATTTACTACTGAGATCGTTACTTTACTTGCCTCAGACTTTCTCATAAACACGCTAACCGACCTCGGAAAATAAAGAATGTAAAATTCACGTGCAGATCGAGAGTCGTTATTTTGATATGTAAACAAACTGCACCATTTCACTTTACGGGGCTGGTGATGGAGATGATGAAGAATATCAGAGGCAAGTAAAGTGACGATATCAGTAGTAAAATGTCCGAGGAATATTTTGGAATCAAATATTTGTACAGAATGTGTTCGGAAATAGGATTAATCTGTCCAAAACTAGCAGAATTTTTTGTGCGCCTTAAATTGCAACTTTTTTCACGTACGGAACTGTACCTCCCAGGTCGTCCATCCGAATTTTTTCAGACCGGGAGCTATAGACCTGCAGCTATGATTTGTTTAGCTATATATATAAAATATTATTTAGTAAAGAAAAATCGATACATATTTTACCATCTAAATTTGAGTATTTTCCCATATTTTTTTTAGAGCTCTTCTTCTAAAGGAGGTCAATGCAGTCTAAAAATGGCCACGACCATCGAGCCCTCTTAAAAGGTCAACACCAAAAATAAAATACTACAGAATGACATCTTTTTTTCTGTACTGAGTTTCTTTCTTTTATCATTTAATGGCGTGTTTATTTCGCTAATTCAGTTAGGCTAATTGTTACCCTGTGTAGAGTCGATCCAAGCATAGAAATATAGTGCCTATAGTTATCTGGTAAACTAATTACTTATTTAAGATTTACGTACAGTGAACTCATACATAAACGATGCGAAATAAATAAATTTTGCAAATCTATCTTTAGGAGATGCTAAGTTTTAAAACGTTAACTGGCGTCCTTCCCCTTCAACACAATATCTGCGAAAAAGCCGTAAATACTTGGCAATTAGAAGGTGAACCCAAAAGAAATTATTCCACGTCACACTGTAGAATACTCTGCTTAGAATTTCAGCTTTGCTTTGGTCTATTTTATTCGTCGCTATCATAAACCAAATCCTGAATTATGTTCAATTAGGCTAAACTTATCCCTATTCCTGCAGTACCATTTTTACTCAGAAGGTTCTGAAAGGGTGAGCTAAATTCGGAACAATGAAAGAGAAATAGAGTCTATGGTTCTCATAAGATAAAACCAAGGCCAATTGTGCGTACGCTTATTGACAGGGGTCCTACTCGGTGAATTGTTCTTCCTCTCATGAATAATTCATGTCCCATCCTGATTGGCTCCTTCACGCTTTGTGAAAGAAATCTCCATTGATCGCGTAAAATATGGACATTTGGTTTTTGTGTGCTGTCTCTTTTGCTAGATAACCATGGATAACAGACAGTTGTGCTGGAACGAAATCCAAAGGTATCAATGCATTCCCATCGTCTCGTTTCCATTTGTTCATCTCGTGCACCGTTGCAAATGTAGGGGCGCTTAGTTTAATAAATATTTCATTCATGATATACACGTCCAATCGAACAGCATACAGGCAAAATAACCTTTTTTATTTTCCTCTATTTGATATCAAGGTACAGATATTTGTAGTTTTACAAAGATTTTTGAAATAATCTATATACTAAAGAATGCAGGAGCGGAAAAAATTGAAAAATTAACAAAATTACAAAAATGGAATAAAAAAAACCTCAAAAATTATGTGTTCATGCACTTTGAGTTACCTTGTCCGCTAACCCGTATGTTTATAAGAATCTCATAACTTACGGAATTAATAGAACGGTTTCATTTTGTGGCATACCTTCTACAGAAGTAAACAATAAAAGATTAGTCTATTAATGTGTGTAAGTCACAAATACATGTATGAGTAAACAGCGATCAACAGTTCTCTTTGCTATTTAATAAACGACAAGGTTTAAGAATAATAGGAAGGTATACGTACTCTAATGGATTCTGTCACTACCTGAAAAAAAGTAAATATAAAGATCTGTGGAGGTTAATATGCAATCAGATTGAGCTTTTATTTAGTTATCGATCCTAGTCCTGCGTGTATCAAATCATGATCAGAGGTAGCGCAGTCGTCCAAAGTGGTATCTTTAGAAGTAAAAGGCAGGTTTTTATTTAAATCTCTTTAATCAAACTCCTTTAATCTGAAGATCTTCAATACTGTTATGTACTATTTTATTTCACTCAAGTGCAATATTTTTAATAAGAAAATATTCTTTCGTACTTACTCTTTTTTTTACTTGAAAATTACTAATCTCTAATAAATGATGTATTTTATGTTCCTAGGACAGTATTGGCGACTAATGCATTGATAGATAATAAGTTTGCTTATAACGTTTAAAAGGAATCGGAAGAAAGGGGGGATATGGTTTTATCATTTTCTTGTTTTTTTTAATTTCTAGATAAGACTCTATAGAGTCGAATATGATGAAACGAATATGTCTCAAGCGACACTTAATGTTTTATTTTTCAAAATCAATTTTTTTCTCCTTTTACAACGGGTTGCGACTGTAGAAAATATGAAAACGATATTAAAAAAAATTGAATATAAAATTGATATATAAAGAATAGTTTTATTAGTAAGTATACTAGATAAAAATATTCGTTCATACTAATCGGCAACAAAACTAGTTAGCTTAGCCTTCACTTAGATATGTACAATTAATTACCCGTCACACACATGAAATATTTATGTTTGTATAATCGTGCAAGACTAGAACTACTTTAAGCATTCACATCACTTTTGATAAAAGGGAAACAAAACTTTCAGAAAGGTTCTTCAATATGCGCTGAAATAGTACATGTTACATTTAAAAATGAAAATATAATAAGTTAATGATATCTGCCCCAGATAAAACATAAAAATGTGAGAGAAGCTCCCGGATATTTCTCGTCATCCTATCCAATATACTGAATATTCATTTATACCAGAAACCAATAAAATCTTCACCAAACCTATGAAACATTTGGCATGAAGTACTTGTTAATAGTGTCTCTTTTGGAAATGACCTTTCAGAAGTTCATTCCAGCCACAGAGAAGTTTACGTCTCTATATAGATGGATTTTATGTGAACCAATATGGAAATTTTGTTTTCTTATCTCACTAAATCTTGTTCGTTCAATAAATTCTCACCATTGAACAGCCTCTTAGGTTATTCTGTTGTTCGAATTAGGAACACATCCTAATCTCAAATCTTCATTCTCAGTATGTTTTTAAACAATTGGATTTGTTATTGTGGGTATGAAGCATTGGCAGCAAGCATTGCAAAAGAAAACATAACCCTTGTCAGCCTTCCTTCACAAATTGTTGTAAAGTCAAGTAGAATATAATTTCTTTTACAAAGCAATTGAGACGTATTTAAACTTATTAAATTAAGCGTGATACTAGAGTATAACAATCTTTGAACGTTACCATTTTATAAACTGTAAACGTAACTATGCCACTTTATATGTACATGTAGGTAATTAAATAAGGAAACTACGGATTTACAGATAGTCCATCGACTTGCCCTAAGTTTGTCAGCTAGCTTAATTGGATTTTAAAATTTTGTTTCTGAATTGTTTTAGATTTGTCTGTGTTGTCATGATGTAATTTTGTCTCGAAGGCACCAATGTTGATTATCACAAGTGACGCCATTTTGATGACATGTGTAGGAGCATGTACATTTTTTGCTTGATGAATTATTTCACTTTAAATTTGAAGAAGCTGGGAATCAATAAATAAAAATTATAAGTTTGAGGTCTAAATATGAGGTCAATGTTATTTTATCTTTATCTTTTTTATTTCTTTAATTTTTTTTTTGTGTAAAACAACTTTTAACGTGTATATTTTCATTATGAAGTTAAACTAGGTAAATAAGCACAACGTCATTATTTTCTTACAACTACGAGTCGCCAAAAGATAAATATGCGGGAAACAGAGCAAGCAATAAGTTAATTTGATTTTGTTAAATGATAAAATTATAGATTCTAAAATACATTAGTGTGTCTACATTATATTTGCAAAAAATGGCGAAATGTTGCATTTTAGTTTTGCATGAACAGTTCTACTATTTATATGTATACATATGCCTTTTTGTTTTCAAGAATCAGAGATTAATAATTCATTTTAATATCTTCGGTTGCACGAATTTAAAAGTATTTACATGCATAAGATATAGGATTTAATTACTATTTCATTGTCTTTTTTTATTATTAAGTTTCATTGAACAATTATGATGTAATACAATTGTGACGAAACCATTATTGTGACGTCATTACCTAACTAAATGGAAACCAATTTCATAGAAAATACAGAATCTCCTTATGATTCTTGTGATACCACTTCTGGTATCGAATTAATCGTCGAAACTGAGCGATTCAGGGTATGCAGATGTCTTCTTGTGTATGCCTCGCCAGTGTTCAGAAGCATGCTAACATTGGAGTTCAAAGAAAGGCAAGAAGGAGAGGTCCATTTACCCGGGAAGCGGTCCAAAGATATCAAGGAACTTCTGGATTACTTGAACCCGGGACTCGACGACACTTTGGCTGATGGGGCTGATTCTGCTATTCGTTTACTACCATTAGCAGAGGAGTACCAAATCAATAAGCTTAGAGATAAGTGCGCATCAACCATTCTCCAAGAACTACAAACAAACGATAAACCTCAAGAATTTGTCGTCAAATGCTTGAAAATGTCTAATCAGTATTGTTTACTTGAGGTTCTCCAATATTGTGTGGAGAAATGTGCCATGTCTAAGAGTTTGTGGAAAATGGTCAGAGACGCAGAGGATGTCCCAACGGAACTAAAAGCCAAAGTGTACGAAGAACGTCTTTACGTTCTAGAAGCAGAAAGGGAGGAATTATTAACGGCTAAACATTGCATGATGGGTATAAAACGTCGGTTGAATGAAATCGTTACTCCCCATGATCAGCATTGCCGGTGCAGGACTGAATTAAAGGTGCGATCACCTTTGCAGCGCACGTGTAATTTCTGTGCACGCACCTGGTGCACGGATAACGTGAGCACAGACTCCTACCGCACTTCTTACTGGTTTCTTTGCAATCACCGCATAGGTTACAACGTGGCGAACGATGCGGTTCTCAGAAACTTTCTGGAATCGAAGGACTGAATATATCGCTTCTTGAACATTTTTTTTAAATTATGATCTTATTTGTAGAAATCTTTAAGGTGTTTGGAAAATATGCATAATTATCTAAATGTCTTTTTTGAAGGGGGGGATAGTTGAATAACGGAAAGAATGTTTCAGTACAATTGTATTTCACTCTTTTTGAACCCCACTGATACAAATTGCACGGTGTTTGATAGCAATGAAGTAAATCTTCCATCAATTTTTTTATATATATTTCATTTATTAAAATGTATAATGAGAAGATTGCACTGAAAATAAATTAAAAGTCAATGAAATTGTAAAAACAAATCAATAGATATATGTAAAACTTCAACAATTTTGTAAACAGTCGTAACGTGTTTAATTCTTGAGAACATTGTCGGCAGCAACAAACTTCTCCAGGCTTGGCCAATGAGCGCACTCTTTGCCGATCCACAGGTAACCAAGGCCGTTGAAACCGTAGTCAGAAAGACAGAAGTTGTTTGCACACTTTAACATGGAGTTCTCCTGCAATAAAACAAAATTAATGTAAATTTAAATAAAAAAAACAATCAAATAATGATGCTTCATGTATATGGTCCTTCTGACATAATCAAAATATGCATATTGACTACTTTCAGTACATGTACATGTAGTTACTTTATTGTTAAAATTAAAATACGTGTATGTAAGGTAGACAGTATGACTGATTATGAATTACATATGTACATGTAATTACAGATAATAGCAGATATTAGTTACATGCATATTCCTTAGATTTCAAGATTTACTAGTAGAATTATTTTTGTCATGGATTTCTTTGGCTTAAAAATAGATGAATGCCGTTAGAATTCTCACAGTATCAGTTATGTTGATAACATTAATGGTTTGTATCAGTTATGTTGATAACATTAATGGTTTGTACAGTGCTTTTGAAGAAAAAGCGTCAATTACTTCACATTTTTGCACCGTAGTCATGCCAACCAATTAAAAATCCCTTTTAAAGCAGCTCAAATATTAGAATGTGAAAAGGTCAATTGAATATTTTTTTTTTAATCTAAGCTTATTGAAACAAGGAAAGATTTTTTTTTATTAACGGAGGCTCATTGATGTCTTATATTTGAGAATTAAGGAACACGGAAGCTAATTCCTTTACATGTAAATACATCGCTCGCTCTATACAAATCTTGGACATTAATGTTCCCGAGTTTCAAAGAACGGGTCTGGGCTGTTTAATCACCAGTTGAAAGCTTAGCTGTCATCGTTGTCTTACATCGGGTCTCCATCAGTACACGGCTCATCATTACTGCTAGCTAATTTCTTAATCGGGATTACTGGCCCAAAAGAACTAACGTAGTCGCATCGATTTTAAGGGACTTTTAAATGCTGCACCCAATCATTACTGGATTTCTGAGCTTTACGGAAACCGTATTCAGTGGGGTTTTTTTCCTTTTGAGAAGGATGAGTCTTTCCGTGCTGACCACTGAGTCGAGTGTACATTCACTCTTTAATGACATCACGATATGCATATACTTTTTCATTAGAGATGGACATTTGGTTGTATTTGTGAATAATTGACATGATTGAAAACCACTACCTTCATCACTCAATAAACAATATCGATAGCATGTAAAGTCAGTTTCTTGTTAAGTCGAGCGCGATAATTTACGTTATATATTTTGTGGTAGTCTATTCTTTTTAAGTCTTTTCAAACAATTTCGTGACACCCCTCTCTCTCTCTCTCTCTCTCTCTCTCTCTCTCTCTCTCTCTCTTCAAAAATATATCCTTTATATTTTCATATGAATGCCTCACAGGCACCTGACGTTAAAAGTATTTGTTTTGATAATAAGATTATTCACTTTTCTATAATAACTATTATTAATACGCAGTGTATAAGAAAAGAAACTTTTTCAGTTCCTAGTATATCAATGGAAAACTTGTTAAATCAATTAAAGCTTTTTTTATCAAAGACGAAGGAATTTTTCACAGAGTATTCGCGAAAGCATAAAATTGATTTAGTTAATTGTGTTGATAAAGCTTGGAGCGCAATCCAAATTATGTAAAACACAGAAATTTTGCCGTTTGAAACACTTACATAATACAGGTAATTTTGAAATGCACTTTTACATCGTTAGCAATTTGAATTTTTCATCAAATATTTATTTTCCCCCTTGAGGCTAATGTTTAGTGACTCATTGTGAGGACTCCGGCTTGTACACATAAACAGATCTATAACTATAGCTCTCGGGATATAATTTCGTAATAAATTATTTTCCCATTCATATCAATTACGTGTTTAGAAAAAAGGGATTTAACATCAGTCCGTCGCCAAACCAAACCATAACCAATTGTCCGATTATTTTCTTCTCTGTGCTTTTAATAATATCACACTCCCCATTTCTCGCACACTGTAGCGGGCAATGTTTTTACTTTGTACTTTTGTTTGCGTTCTTTTACCTATTTATTGACGCCACCTTACTTATTACATATGTCCCTGCCAGCGAGTAAGTATGAATTAAACATGCGATTAAAATAGTTATTACAAAATGTCAACTGGCTAGTGTCTAAATATATGTACATTTTGTACATGCAACCTATTCTTCCTTTCTTTCCATTCAATCATATACTTATATTTTGTATCATTCCTTAGACTACATGTATTAACCTTTTCAGGTTTTTCTCTGATTTTAATCGGTTCATGTTCTTCTCTTATTATTTGTTAATTTTCTTTTAATTTTTTCTTTAATTTTAAAATCTAAACTAAATTAAATTTTATATCGTCGATTAGAGAAATGAAGATAAATTGTCATCGTGGATAACAAAAAGTTATACGAAATTCAAACGAGCGTCATACGGATTGATACGTCAAAACGTCAGCTAAAAAGTTAATGCAAGTGTTGGCTTTTTCATTTAACCAGTGAAATTGCACGTTAAGTTTGAACAAAAATTAAATAACTGCAATTATTTTGAAGAGGGGGTGCGCTTGCAAAGTGAAATAGAATCTTACCTCAGAATGAAAACATATGCTGCAAATGAATAAACATGCGTCCCGTGGGTGCATTGATGAGAGCTCCACCACTGGGAATATGGGCGAGGACTTGACCATATATGTGCTGATTGTGAGGGCGACGATAACGGAGAGGATACAGGTGTTCATGATGAGGCTCTTCCCGAGTCTGGAAATAGTTTTTCAAATCTACCGAAAAAAAAATAATAATAATAATAAATCACTTCCAAACTTTTAATCATCATGCAAATGTCAATTTTTTTCTTCCATTTTTTAAGTGTTACATTTTCGATGTTTTTCATATGTTTCTGTCTACATGGAATTTATCTAAGAGAAGGATTGATTTAAGCCTCATGGCTTGTTTCCTAATATTTTGTACACATTTTTGATTGTAAATGCATATTGTTAAACTCAATAAATATTTGTTAAACTAAAAAAATTTAAAGATTAGGTATATTTTTTATTTTACTAATTTTAAGCAAACTTTGAAATGTAAATCAAAATGAAACCAAAGGACCTCAAGCTCTAACTACTATTTTATAAAACGATCGAACGAAATTATCGTGCTATCGAATTTGTTCAACACACTGAAAGTGTCACCGCGTACTTTATATCATTTTGATGAGTTTGACCATGGCAGTTATGTTTATGGGGGAACTCCTTAAACACCCCCACCCACCCATCCAATCCCTTTCCTTAGTTACAATTCAACGGTAAAAATAAAAAAAAAAAATCCGATACGTTGATAAATTAGCGAAACAGTCCTCATTAGCAACGAATGATTCTGTTGCAATTTCAAGTGGCGTGAATTCTGAAATCAATGAAGTTCCCTTCTTAATTAACTCCGAGTACAAATGAATAACGACCTTAATCAGAACCAGTGACAAAAGCAGTGATTCTACGACGGAATTCTGGAGCTGGATTTCATTTCTTTTGATGTTCTTCTTAATTGACTTTTTATCTACTGTCTTCTGTAAGTTAAACATCAATATAATGGCTCTAAGTAAAGAGGAAGCGGAGTTTCTCTTATGAAGTTACTGCATGAGGCAGCTATTTTTTTCATATTTTTGTCATAATTTTTTACTTCACGCTATCATAATAAAGAACTTTATAAATTGTTTCTTATGACTTAACATCAAAAGTAGAAAAAGGAAATTTTTATCGCAAGTTTATATATTTTTTTTTCAATTTATTAAATAAAACGAATTTTTTTTCGAAAATCTTGAAAAAAAAATATGATAAAATTAAATTAAACAGAAATAAATAAATGTTCAACTATCTCACCCAAAGCAAGTCGGCAAGTGATAGAAAATATTTCTAACATTTTCAAAATCTGAAACATATTGATATCATTACTTACTTTTTGCTTACTTATTCCATAATAAAAAAAAAACATAGTTGCGTAAATTAGTTTTAACACTTAAGAGATTGCGGTCGTCAACGACTGAAACTGGCGCCACGGTGGATGTTTCTTGTTTATAGTTAAACCAGACCCGTATTAATTCATTACGAAATGTCCAGCTATCCTTTGTATATTGACGATATACACAATGTCCGGGTGAAATTTATATATGTGTGGCTTTCTTGTTTTCATTGATATTTTTAAACTGCTTAAAGGTTCGTAAGAGTGCATGGGTTTTTACATCCAAGGATACCCTCAAAATAAAGTGTCTGGCGGTGCGGTCAACCATAATTGATTCACATTGAAACAGAGATTTGGTACTTAAGCCAGACCCACCCACGCCAAACAATCCAAGCGAACAAGTCCGTGAAGACATGTTTTTAATCGTGATGCTGTTCCACCGAGTTTGTAGCCCATGTCTGATGTACCAGGAGATAAAAATTCGATATCTCGGGGTCCCATCCCGACGGGTTTTTCCGTTGTTATTTAATTGCATATTTGGCACTTTTGCTACACACCTATATTGGCGGGGTTTTTGTTTTTACAGTCATTGAATTCCACTGACGGGGTAAAAAGTGTGTCATTTAGTTTTATGCCGAATAATAGCTCGTGTACTTCTAACATTTTCTCGATTTTAAGGTTAAATTTATATAGCCTTTATCTTCTTTTCGGTGGTTTGCCATTACTATCAAATTAAATTGTCAAATTAATCTACTATATACAAGAATTTCTTCAGTGTCATTTTTTATCATTCATTGTCATAAATTTTCCACGAGTATTTTTTAATCAATATACAGCGAAGTCACGTAATTTATATAAAACAAACTTTATTTATACTTCACCTTTCAACACAAATCACTATGTGCCGAATCATAGTCAGATGCGAACAGTGTTAAGCCAAGAATTACCCAAACCTCAATTTATTACTTAAAATTATCCAAACTTAACAACTATCGTAGCAAACACTTTAAACAAGTATTACCCAGACCTCATCACTGCCATAGCCAACACTTCAAGCGAGTTTTATAAATGAAAACCTCATTTTATTACCACAATTTATTACCACAATTTATTACCAATTTTAACTATTATCACAGCCAACAGTTAAAAATAAAACAGTATTACCCGATCCTCACTACTACCATAACCAGCATTGCAAACCAGTACTATGCAAACCTCAATTTGATGCCTAAAATTAATTAATTTTATTCAATCAATACCTTAGCCAACAACTCATACCAATATTCCGGTACGTCATCACTACTGTAACCAAAACCAGTTCTATCAAACAAAACCTTACCGATACCCCGAAGCCAACATTACAAACCAGTATTACCCAAACCTCACAACTGCCGTAGCCATCATTACAAACCAATATTATCCAAACTTCACCAATACCGTAGCCAACATTACAAACCAAATATTACCCAAACCTCACCAATACCGTAGTCAATATTACAAACCAAATATTACCCAAACCTCACCAATACCGTAGCCAATACTTCAAACCAGAGTTATCCACACCTCAACCGTAGCCAACAATTTAAACTAAATGTAGTAAGTATTAACTTAACCTTATCAACAGCTTTATCAATAATAATAATAATAATAATAATAATAATCAGTTAAATACCTAATTCTCATCAAAAGTGTGACCAACGCTAAACATTATCAGTTAATTACCTAAACCTCATCACAAGTGTCTGAATTAACACCACACAGTATAGCTTCACCTTGATTTGCATTCCTTCCCAACTTTCTACGTTAATAATTCACAGATACAGTAACTCCCTAATCCCTCCAGCCCCCCACCCCCACCCCACCCCACCCCACCCCAATGACCAACTACTGATACCCTATTGAAACCCCACGTTCATCTTTTGCCCGATTTACTTCCGATTCTATACATTACATACCCATTTGATGTCATACGTAACGTCACATTTGAAAGTCGCCTAGGCGTAAAAGACAATGTCAAACGATCTATTTTTTGTTACTCTTTATCGTCTGTATTTTGTTAAACGATGTTTAAAAATATAGATATAGATGTTTCTTTCTTTATCAGCACAATATCCACAGTATGCAAGTTAATTAAGAAAGCATGGGGCACCTTTTTGTTTGACGTGTAACAGCGAAGCGCAAAAGGTTAAGGCTCTGAACTACAAGTCATGCGTTCGAAACGCAATGAAACTCTTTTAAAATACTTTACATTTTTAATAAAGAATTTTTAAAATGCAACATATCTCATGTCGAACTCATTTTAGATCTTCTAGAAAAATTCATTTAGTCTTGTCTTTTTTTTTTCTTCGTTTTGGTATTTTTTTAAATTCCTATTTTCACAGTTGATTTTAGTTGATAATTTGTATTCTATTATTTTCTTTTCACATTACTGTGTTTTACACGAAACACTATCATTTTGATAAATGGAACTCTCATAACGGGGAAGCACTTTCAGCCCTCAGTGTCAATCAATCCCATCGGTTTGTTACTGGTTAATAGTGATGTTCATAGCGTCTACGGATCGGGACTATCACCCTCCAGACACTGATCGTTCAACATTACAACACACGACACCCCCGACTTTCTGTGTTTATTATTTAATATAGCTTCCTCATCAGGATGATCACACGTCATGAAAGACAGCTTTCAGTTCTTCTTCTATGCAAATTCATGTAGTTTCCAACGAATTCTATTTAATCTTTTTTTAATAGTTTTCTTTATAATTTGTTCATTCTTTTATTTTTTAGATACAAAATATTTTGTCTTTGCCTTACATTCGTATTCCGAGGGTTTACCTGATCAATGAACTAATCTCTTTGTGATCAGGTATTGATATTACATATAGATGATTCACCTAACTCTTTTAGAATCAGATTAGGACATGGACAGAAAAGGTCCTTCGATACTTATATCTTATATAGTATAATTACGTGAGAAATAAATGAATTTTGATCCTGATAATTTATCAGTAAAATATCAGTAAAAATTATTAGGAAAACATTCTGAGTGCGGTTCACTTTATCAATTTTAAAAATCATAATGATACGGAAAAGTATCCGTGTAATACCAGAAGCAAGATTTAGCTATTTATCAATAGAATTAATAAATAGTATAATTTTAGTATAAAATTAACAACAATTTGGCTGCTCAACTAATGTAAGAAATCTAATCGAGCATCAGCTATGTACACTCATGAAAATTGAAATATATTTTATTAGATATTTGTAATTTATGTTTACATTTTCCAGTGCATGTAATAGTACAATAATTGTCGAAAAAAAAAATCTAAAATCTTTACTTTAATGACACTTGTACATAGTGTCAAAACTTTTGTTAAAAACCAATGATCTTCAAATTTTTTTTTGTAGGAGAAAAAAAATAATATGTTGAACAAAAATTTTTAAATCAAAAAAAAAAAAAAGAAAGAAAAAAATGAAGAGAAAGTTTAAAGCAATTATTTGTTAGACGACTTACCCTAGAAGTTCGGTTGTATCTTTCTTGTCCATCCAGTGACCAAATAGAAGCATTATATACACATCTCGAGGATCGATCTCCCCGCCCCTTTACCTTCTGATTTGCTGAGATAGTTAGCATTCTACAAGCTCTTGGGGAGGTCTGGCGTTCCCAGCTGTGAAAAGTGTTGAAATACACCTGAAAACTGATAATATGAATTACAATGCAACTTTTGGACTTGTTATCCAATTATCTATCCAGTTATTTTTAATGTACCGGTACTTGAAATCATGAATAAGTTTGTATGTCACAGCATACCGTTATCAGTAAATGCCAAATATGGTAGATTTTTAATGTTATTTATTATCATTTATTTTTATTTTCAATCCTGATCTTACAGTATTAGTAATATTACGTTGGAACGATCTATATCAATAGCGGCAAACAAGTACATGTATATAAATACACGAAGGCCAACATAAAACTTTTAATAAAACCAGATTTCCTTTAATCATTCATCCGAACCTAAAGGACGGACTAATCAAGGCCAAACAAGTTTTTTTTTGATTTTCCAAAATAGACAGCGTAGTAATTATCGATTAAGTACGTATATAAAAGAACACGCAATGTTTAGATCTATTGGTTTTTAATCCTGGCCGCGATTCAGTTTCCGGTTTAGGATCCGTGAGTAGGTATTTCAAACCGCTGTACGTAAAAGGTCCAAGATTGAGGTGACATTTCCTTCTTTCAATTGAGAGAGAGAGAGAGAGAGAGAGAGAGAGAGAGGGGGGGGAACGAACCTATTTCCTCTACCTAATATTGCATATTGTTATGGTGGTAATATTAGCGGAATTCGCTATTTTTTAAATATATTTATTCAAAAAATATTATTCTTAAAAATTTATAACGGTTGAGGTTAAAACGATATAACCCATTTTCGGACCAGGATTTTTGGGATCGGTGAAGAAGTTAGTGTTCTCCTCATTATTAGGGTAGGTCTGCCTCCCCCTCCACTTTCAAAAACGATGCTACCTGTTTATTTAATTCTATTTTTTGTTGGGGGAGGGTTGTTAGGGGGCGGGATTGTATGTAATACAAGAAAAGACTGTTAGAGTATTAAATACATATATATTTACATCCATAGAGTATTTTCTCCTCTTTTTTTAAGAAAACCGATTGTGATTCATAGCTCTATAGAAACTGACAGAGATCCAGTTCTAACCAGTTTATCGATCGGTCAATAAGAAAAATCACGGACTGCACGAAATAATCATGATGATGTCAGACTCAAATTCTTATATAAGACGACTTGGCTATTTCTTTTATCTAACGTAAAATGTACATCAATAATTTAGTTACTCATTAATTTGTTATGAAAAGATGTAAATATAAACATGTTAACATAACAAAGAATATTGCAAGCACTGTATCTCACTTGTCGACCCTTGACATTCAAATTTTGGTTACTCATTAAAAATTTGGAAATGTCAGCTCAAATCGTGACCATGCCCTTTTAACGGCAAGAAAGACATGTAAACTTTAAATGGGTAGCGACCGTTTCACCAAACGCTAGGACTTCGAAGAAGTATAAAGGTAAACGTATATACAGACTTATCATTCGTCATTTACAAAATTAGATGGGGGCGCCTACGGTACAATTTAACTTCAAAGTGTTGTTGATTTTTTAAACTTACCGATATTTTTTTCAATATTAACTTGAAATAAACGTCAAAAAGGATACCTTTTTTCATTATCTTTCATCCTTTTAGCATGAATTTGATAAAATATTGTAACTAGCAAAAAAGTGTATGACGTAATAACAAGTACCACCTGTAGAATATGATTGAATGGTGACAAAAACTATCATGAAATAAACACATTTATGTAAACATGAATCATAATCGTTGGGGTTTTTTTATTTCCCCACTTTGCAAAATATTTAATTTGTGCTAATCTCTCAGATATTTATTCAGGGTTTGGACGGAAGAACTGAATTTGTTCCAGACATAAAGTAACGAAGGAAGGGTGCCGCCTTCGAAGTTTCTGGTATCTCGAGGATCAATATTTTATTGTACTTTTGGCCTAAACAAGGTAAAGAAAATAAGGTTACTGTTGCATGTATATTCCAAAAATTAAAGGATCTAAAACCACGTTTTATGATCTATTTTATACCTTTTATACAGTACTACGTTGCGTAGACACACATCTTAAAGCGTGTGAGTGTGTGTGTATGGTTTGGAGAGAGGATCACACCTAAGGTAGGGACACACTCCAAAAAGTGGGGACGGGAAGTAAAGGAGGGCACAAACTTTTTTTAAAAAGGGACTAACACTTAAAATCTGTGTCAAAAATAAAAAA
>WFKH01006014.1:13867582-13910524 GCA_016163765.1 Magallana hongkongensis | reverse complement strand
TAAGATACGGTTCACTTCGCACTATAAGTATTCCCGGCTTTCCACACACCTACATGTATGATTTTGAAATCATATGTTTGATACTGATCTTCACCCTTGTCAAGCATCTACACTTTCGAAATGAATAGCGGTACAGCGACAGTCATTTGTATTGTTTTCCTGATCGATTGATTGATTGATTTTCATTTTAGGTCCTAGTGATTTCAGTCATTTGGAGACAACTGGAGCACTGAATCTTCATTTATTTAGAAACAGGTTTGTAATTAGTATTAGTAGTCTAGGTCATTACAATATTTCATTTTATGTAAAAACCGCCGGAATCAGAACTTAATGGAAACATGTCGATATACAAAATCTGGTTCACTATTAATTGATTTACACGAATATGTCAATGAATTATAGCTGCTCGTGCAAGAAACCATTAGCAAATAATAACATGCTTGTAAGATATCTTTTACTTGTTAAATTATTTTTATACATGTGTAAAAGGAAGCATTGAGAAATGATCTTTTGACCGTGGTCTTAACAAAGATTGCATGTCATCACATATCATGATATCCCTCCTGAATACAACCAGCAGAGGATTCTAAAATTCCCATGTTTTGAAGAACAGCTGCAGTAACCCAGTAGCGTTATTACCGTTACCATTGGGCAGAAATGTATGTCAACGCACGTTAATTGGGTCATACCTATATTTTGTCTTTTTGATGGAATCTACATCTTTATTGTTTCATTGACTGATACTTATGTATGACTGAGTTATTGGTTTATTATATGTGTTGTATATAATAATAGGCATGTCGACCGTAGAGTGTAAATATAATATGCATACCTACAAAATACAATATAACAAAATACAAAATTATAAAAATGAAATAAATACAATATAACAAAATACAAAATTATAAACATGAAATAAATACAATATAACAAAATTCAAAATTATAAAAATGAAATAAATACAATATAACAATATACAAAATGGTAAAAATGAAATGTCTATTCTGAGAGACATGTTGCGTTAAATTTTCTTAGCTTCGCATTTGCTTTTTCGTACATAACGTCAACTGCATGTTTCATAGATACATAATTAGTTTCTATGTACATGTGTTATAGAGGTTTAATTTTACATTAGGCTGAGAACCAATTAAAATTTTTGGGGCCTAGCCTAAATCGCAAGTACATAACCATACTGTCGTCACCGGGAGAGTTACAGAGTTCATAATTATATGTATATGAATATTAACAAATAGAAATCTCAAATAACAATTAATTTAACATATCTTCCTGTCACCAAAAATTGCATCACAAAAAAATATTGAATGAATAAAATTTTAGAAATTCTCACAAATCTTGAATTGATTAATACGTATGTTTCAGACGTTTATTTGAATATTTTTTCAAATGTGATTGTACATATTTTCAAAGGCCCAAAAAAAGGGAATAATGATTCGCGAAAATTTTCAATTTTTGGTAACTGATGCGAAGGTTTCGATTGATAAATTAACAATAAACTTTTAACTTTTCTATATATTTCTTTGTCTCTATTCCCTATATCCACGCGGAGAGGGGACTAGTCCTTCACCTGAACAAAATTGAAATCCTTACCAAAGACTGCTTTGTGCAAAGGTTTGTTTAAGTTGGCTCAGCGGTTTGAAAAATAAAATCTAAAAAGTTCATCAGTTGGTAAAAAATGAATAACTGGTGATCAGTAAAACTCTTTCTGTTTTCGTTCAAATGAAATACAACCCAATACAATATCTCTGTTCCAAGCACTTATCATTTTAAATTTGATATCAAATTTTGCAGTTTAAAAGCAATGTTTGAAATAATCAGTCGCATCACTTTCTTTCCCAATGCAAAACGTCCATGAAAAGATGGAATCCTATTAAGATTTAATTTCAATTAAAATGAGAAATAATGCAGTTTCCTGCACGATTCGCCTGGTTTATACTTGGTGTCTACCTGATAAATCAAAAATCAAAATGGAATTAAAAACACGTGTACATGATTCTCGGATATTAATGTGGTAGTTCATCAGGGCATCATGTCAGGTTTAAATGAAATGAATTTGACACATACATGTATATTAATAAAGCAATTATATAAAATTGTTGTTTCGATGTCATGCCTTAACCTCTCCTCTAGTACAACTAGGATAGTGCACTGAAATTACTTCCGGTGGTCATTTTCTCCCACTTAAAATACTACATTTAAAGATGACATGAATTTATAAAAGTATTTGGTCGCCATATTATTTTCGATCGCTCCTCGAATATATACCGCACGATAATGTTACGGTCGGTTGCTTTCCGATCGAGGCATTCAGGTTGTACGGACTTCTAAATGCAAGAACTACATTTTGTAGTAATATGTTTGTGAAAAAGGAAATATGAGAAGCTACAATCAATAAAAAAAAATATTTTTTGACAGAATTTTCCGTGCTTTGTCTTGCACAGATAAATGTAACGCTGTCTTACTTCGCTTGCTCATCGAACACGTGTGTCGTTCATGAAAACAGAGTGCATAACGTCTACATAATATTATAGATCCCGGCCGCATAGATATGTTGACATGCAGCTTATCTATGTTAACATGCAACTTAATATCTCGCAAGTCAACATAACTAAGTTGCATGTTGACATAGATAAGTTGCATGTTAACATTTTTCATGTCAACATAACAAAACAACATACTAGGTTGCATGTCAATATGAATAAATTCACTGTTGCATGCTGATATAAATAAGTTGCAAGTTAACATATTTATCTTGCATGTCAACATAAATAAGTTGCATGTCGACATAAATAAGTAGCATCTAGCATGTTGGAAGTAACATGTCGGCGATATTTGATATTTTTGAGATTTTTTATAAGTCTTCTCTAATTGCAATTTTCTTGCATGTCAACATTATGTTGCAAGTTGACAAACATGTGTAACTATCTTGCATGTTAACATATTTATCTTGCATGTCGACATATTTGATAGAAAAATAAATTGCACAAAAAGTATGCCACCATATTCACCTGTGAATTTCGTATGAGTATTTAAAGCATACTAGGTAATAAATAATAACAGAGCTCACCGAGACAAGGCATCACCTTTATGAGACTACCTTTATCATATTATATGAAAATCATAATTTATGATCTTTATTATAATATTGTATTGTGTGGTATAACACAATATTGTATAATATCACATGATACAATATTGTATCATATCATATGTAAATTTTATACTGTATTGTATATATAGGATCTCTCATGATTTGCGATGGTATATGATTTTTATCCAACGAGTTGTGTGTTTTCTATCCACGAGCCTTGGCGAGGGGATAGAAAACACACAACGAGTTGGATAAAAATCATATAACGTTTACCACCGCAAATCCATCTTCGCTAGCCAAGGGTTTACGATCCACTCTGCTCCTCCTCTACAAGAGGAGCAGAGTGGATCGTAAACCCTTGGCTTGCAAAGATGTCGCATATCATGAGAGATTCTTTTTATCACATGTTTTACCACGTATTTCGTTTAACCTCAATCTTTTCTGTAAAAATTATAATTGTGAGCCGCACAACACATTTACTACAACTTTACGCATGGAAAAAAGTTCCTTGAAGTTTAACAAACAAACATTTCATTTTCGAACATATTTTTATCACATGAAAAAAAAAATAAAACAGCATGAAATGCTTCACATTTACAACTCAACACTTTTCAACTGAATTTTTTTACTTTTTCATTCTAGGACCTACGTCAATCAACCACCTAAACCTACGTAATGTTTCATTATGACGTCACGTTGGGTAAGAATGCACAGTGCAATATCAATATCCACCGTGTTATATTGAGCTAAACAGGTGATAAAATATAATATCATATAATATGATAGCATGTAATATTTTAAATATCATATGATAAATATTGTATCATATAATATTGTATCATGATATGAAATTGTGTCATATCAAATGATAGTGTCATATGATTTGTAATTGTATCATGTGATATAATATTGTATCATATCATATGATATTGTACCATTTGATCTGATATTGTATTATGTAAATGATAAAATATTATATCATGTAATATAATACAATATTGTATCATGTAATGGTATTGTATCATATGATGATATCGTTTCGAGTGATATGTAATTGTATCAGGTGATATGATGTTGCTTTATATAATATTATATCATATAACATAAAACAATATTGTATGATGTAATAAGATACAATATTGTTTCGTGCAATATAATACAATGTTGTATCATGTAAAATGATATTGTTTCGTATGTCATTTAACATTGTATCATATCATATGATACAATATCATATTGTATAATACAAAATCATGATACAATAATATATAATCCAATATAATTTCATACAATATCATATGATACACATACGTATCATATAATATTTCACAATATAATATTATATGATATGATATCATATGATACAAATATGATTTGATATCGTATCATATAATATAATGTGATACATTATCATATGATACAATACCATATTATACAATATCATTTCATACAACATCGTAAATTCAATATAATATCATATGATACAATACCACATCTTGTATTATAATATTTTCAATATTATATCAGATGATATCATATCATAAGATACATTATTATATGATTGATTAATTCCTAGCTCTCTGATTGGCTAATATCCAACAGTCTAGAAAAAAATAAAATGTTATATTCACCTGCACGTGACCTAGGAGGTCAATATAACATTTGATTTTCTCTACATTGGACTAAAAATAGATCATCCAATGAAATATCGGGTTTCTTAATTTGTTCGACTATGGCTTCAAACTAAAATCTTCGCTTGATAACACCCAATTTGATATGTCTGTATCAATTTGTCGCTGAATCATATAATAAAACAATTATTGCTGTTTTTTCAATCAATACGATGATTAAGCTATCCTTGATGTACAATATTCAATACAATACAATATTGTACTTCTCGGGTAGCTAAATCATCATAATGACCTCAAAAACAGCAATAATTGTATAATATTTTATCATATAATAAAATACTGTCTCATATCATATGATACAATATCATTTCATATGATTAAATATCATAGGAATAGGAATCATACATCATTTATCAACAATCACATCTATAAAGCAAGTTTGAGTAAGGCAGGACAAGTTTTTTAGCATCCTTGATAATGGAGATCTGCAGGCTCTGTATCTGAAGCTAGCCTTATGCAAAGTACATGAACCATGAAAGTTAGCCAGGATAGCATTTTTTCCAACATTCAAACCTGCATTTAACTACTCAAAAAACTTACACCTGCTCCAGCATCCAGATAATCAAGATCAAGTTCTGTATGTGAAGCTACCTCTATATTACTGATACACATCAATAGTTATATTAATATTAACTGTGCAAGTCTGATTGAGTTTGAATAGAATTTACTTAATTTGAGTTGTTCAAAAATCTTAAACCTGCCTAAGCATCTAGATAATCAAGATCACTCTCCATATCTGTAGCTAGCTCTGTGATTCCTATTTACATTGTTAATTCAACCATGCAAGTTTGAATAGGAAAGTACTATTATTTACATAAACATGTGACCTGCTCCGAAAACCTTAACCTCGATCCTCCAGCATCCAAAATCTATAGCCCAGATTCAGCATCCAAGCATGTCCAGTGCATAAGTATCATAAGATACACCATCCTTGCAAGTTTAGTGAAGATAGGACAAGTAATAACTTGGATATGGTCATCAAAGGGCACCTGCTCCAAAAACTTTAACCTAATCCAGAAACCTTAACCTCCTCCAGCATCTGAAAATTATGGCCCAGATTCAGCATTCAAGCCCGTCAGTTGTATATGTATCACAAGATGCACCAGCCATAAAAGTTTGGTGAAGATAGGACTAGTAATAACTTAGATATGGCCATCAAAGGGTACCTGCTCCAAAAACTTTAACCTTTTCTAAAAACCATAACCTCCTCCAGCATCTGAAACCTATGGCTCAGATTCAGCATTCAAGACTGTCAGTTGTATATGTATCAAGAAATGCATCATCCATGAAAATTTAGTGAAGTTAGGACCAGTTATAACTTAGAAACTTTAACCTCCTCCAGCATCTGAAATTCATGTCCCTGATTCAGCATCCAAGTCTTTTAAGTTCAGACGTTGGTCAGTTTATTTGCCGAATGTTAAACTTAGTTCTATTCGTATTGCACACAATAATGTATTTAGTTTATATCCAAAAGTTGACATCGTTACTGCAGAACTGTCTAATTTTGATGTTATAAATGTATTAGTGAAACACATCTTGACAACTCTATTCATAATGACTCAATTGCAATTGATGGTTTTCACCCTCCTCTTAGGAAAGAAAGAAATACAAACTACTTATCTTTTACTGAACGAAATGATTTATCAACCTCTGGTCTAGAAATTCTCTGGGCTGAAATTAATGTTAATTGTAAAGAAGTTCTTGTTGATGTTTTGTATCAACCACCAAGTGCTCTGGCAGATTATTGGAACCTTTTCTGCTCATATCTTGAAAAAGTAGCACAATGTGAACTACCAGTGTTTTTGCTAGGAGATTTCAATGTTGATGTTTTGAGTGATCAAGGTACAAATTTTCAACAAATGGTGCAAAGACTTGGTCTTGATAATTTAACTCATGATGTCACAAATTTTACAGTTAGTACTGGTACCTGTATTGATCTTATCCTTACTAACAATTCTAGTCTAGTAATAGATTCATTTATTCTTCCATCCTTTCGTAGTTCTCATTCAACACTTGGCACTGAGATCAAATTTCAATCATTCAAACAATTTGCGTAAAAGCGTACAGTGAGGGATTACAAATCTGCTAATTACAATGCGATTAAAGAAGACATTAGATAGGTTAATTGGGAGGAAGATGTCTTTCAAGGGGAAACATTGATAATATCTACAAATCTTTTCTAGATTAAACCAACTAATGCATTAACAAGCACATACCATCAAAAATTAAATTACAGTTCATCCTAGAGATAAAGCATTTATGAAGAATACGATTCGTAGATTATAATGAGGAAAAGAAACCGTATGCATCATAAAGCTGTTAAAACTCAAAATCCTGTTCACTGGGGAAATTATAGATACCTACGAAATAGAGTCATAGATGAAATTAGGCGTTCTAGAGATAATTACACCATAAAACTTACAGCACAGATTGATAAAACAATACCCCCTGGCAAATGGTGGAGGATTATTAAATCTTTAACAACTAAATAATAGCCATAAACCACTACCTCCTCTTAAAGCATCTGGTCAAACTCAATGTTTCATCCAGTTGACAAAGCTAATTAATGCATTTAACAAATATTTTAATAAATCTCATCTTTGCCTGTACAGCCTCTGAGCTCCCTGACCTTCTGTTACATGGACCAGGGCCACCGAATCACATGAATAATCTTATTATTTCTGACCAAGAGGTATTGGATCAAATTCATATTTCAAATTTAAACAAGCCCTCTGGACCTGATGGTATACCACCCCTTATCATAAAAAATATATCTCAATCCATAGTTAAACGTCTTACAAAATTATCTAATCTATCCTTATGCTTGGGTAAACTCCCTAGTATATGGAAAATTTCCGATATAACACCGGTATTCAAAAATAAGGGTTGTGCGCAAGAAGTTAATAATTACAGGCCCATATCTATTACCCTATGAAAGACTACGAAAGACGAATAGGGCCACATTAAAAAATTTAAAAATATTTTTATCTCGTAATTACGAGTTAATTATCTCGTTATTACGAGTTAATTATCTCGTTATTATGAGAAAAGATCTCGTAACTACGAGAAAAGATCTCGTTATTACGAGTTAATTATCTCATAATTACGAGAAAATATCTCGCTAAAATAAAATACATAGTAGTTGGTTTTTTTTATTTATTATTGTGAAAAAATACATATATAATAAGTGTTCCTCGTTCATAAGATCTAGACCTCCAAGTCGATTGGTTCACCCTTTCAGTCTAATGTTTTTTTCTTTCCAGAAACGTTAATTCAATTTTGATTACTTTTAAATAACAGCGATCATTATTTATTAATTTCTGCATAAAATGATCGGATTTGTCATTTTATCTTACACGAATAAGTGGAAAGAACTTCATGTAATTTTATTTTTCAACGTATATTACAATCCCACTCCGAAGTAAATACCAGGTTGTCCTAATCATAAAAACACAATTCCATTAGTTACAGATAACTATAAGGTTTCAATCATGGATATACGGGATTAACCCCGGATTGTGTTTTATATATTCATACACAACCTATATTAATGTTATTTAAACATAATCAAAATTGAATTAACGTTTCTGGAAAGAAAAGTAATAGACTGAAAGGGTGAACCAATCGACTTGGAGGTATGGATCTGATGAACGAGGAACACTTATTAAATATGGCTTTTTTCAATATATTAATCAAATAACAACTACGATGTATTTTACTATAACGAGATATTTTCTCGTAATTATGAGATAATTAACTCGTAATAACGAGATCTTTTCTCGTAGTTACGAGGTCTTTTCTCGTTATTACGAGATCCTTTCTCGTAATAACGAGATAATTAACTCGTAATAAAGAGATCTTTTCTCGTAATAACGAGATAATTAACTCGTAATAACGAGATCTTTTCTCGTAATTACGAGATTAAAAAAAATTTTTATGTTGCCCTATTTGTCTTTGGTATTACCCCAATATTGTGCAAGATCCTCGAAAAAATTATTTTTAAACATATTCACAACTATCTCATTGAAAATAAAATTATATCTAGTCTTGATAAAGGTAAAGATGTGAGATTTATTTTTTGTGATATTAGTAAAGCCTTTGACAGGGTATGGCACAAAGGTGTGTCATATAAATTAAAACCATATGGCATTTGCAATCGAATTACTAACTGGGTTGAGAACTATTTAGTATACAGATTTTAAGCGAAAAGTCTTTCTGGATGGATGGTTTTTCCTCATCACTAAGTCATACTACCTCAGGTGTTCCCCAAGGATCTGTTCTTGGACCATTTTTATTTTTATTATATAATAATGACATGTCTTATGATATATCAAACGATCTTCGTCTTTTTGCTGATGACACTTCTTTATATGTCACTGTTGACAAATTCTCTTGTTTCTGATCTTGACAAAATATGTAAATGGTCTGACATATGGGCAGTTGATTTTAATCCCAGTAAAACCAAAAACCTTGATTTTAGTAGGAAAAACATATCTCTTCCTCCTGTACAGTTTGGTGTCCATGGTCCATTTATACAAAAAGTTGATAGTCATATCCATCTAGGTGTAAATCTCCAATATGATGGAGGTTGGAAACTACATATTAATTCTATTCATGAAAAAAAGGTTAAACCTATTTAAACTTGTAAAATATACGTTAAGTAGATGCTCTTTTAAAAAAATATACTTCTCATTTATAAGACCAGTTTTAGAATATGCCGACATAGTTTGGGACAGCTGTTCAGATCGATAGAGACGTTAAAGTTTTAGAAGATATTCAAGTATCTGCTGCAAGGATCATATCAGGTCTAAGGAGTAACTCATCCAGGTCTGCACTATATGATGAATTGGGAATTGATCTACTATCAGATAGAAGAACGGTTCACAAACTCACTCTACTTTATAAAATGGTCCATGGACTTGCCCCCAGATATCTACAGGATTTACTTATACCATGTGTACTACCTCAAAACAATTAATCACCAAGACACCATGATGATTTTAAATTTGTTTCACCTCAGATAAAAACAACTGCTTAAATGAACAGTTTTTTTTACCTTCAACCATAAAATTATAGAATGAATTACCCCTTCAAATTAGAATTTTACCAACTGTATCTTCATTTAAAAAAGCCATAAAAAATATATTTTTTAGAGAGCCAAACAAACTTGATGACTTTGGAAATAGAAAAGAAAAAGTTAAGAAAAAATGCAAGCAATTTAAATGCTGACCTATTCAACCATTTTTTGCGTGAAAATTCCATTTGTGATATGTGTGGTTGTGCATCTGAAAATGTTTATCATTATTTCTTTGTCTGTCCGCAATATGATTTACAGAGGCAATTTTTTATACAGTCAATAAGCAACTTGCAATTAAATATCCCCATTTCCTTGAACTTATTGTTATATGGGGACTGTAGTTTGTCTTATAACAAAAATGTAGCTATATATTCAAGATTGTGCATGATTACATATTAGCTACCAAAAGATTTAAGTTCTAATATATTCTTCACAGTGTCATTCAAACAGCTGAACTGTTTTACTACAACAATTTATCATTTTGTACATAAATAATATCTGGTACAAACTTTTGATTTCATTTATTTTTCGTTTGTTTGTTCTCACTTATATTTTGTTGTTACCATCACTGTTTGTCAAATTGACTGTTTAAGGAGAGGGTTCAAATAGGCAGATTGCCTGCTACCCAATCCTTATTATGTAATATTTTACATAATATAATATCGTTTAAATATGTAGGTCTGGATGCACCTTCCATACAAGTGATAACTTTAATACAGAACCTGCTCCAAAAACTTGAACCAGGTTCAGACGCCGACGCCAACACCCGAGGTATAGCATAAGCTCCTCCCGACTTCGTCTCAGCGAGCTAAAAAGGGTGATATTTGTATGAAATCCAATATAGCGTTAAAACTTTTTAAGATATTAAGCAACCTGAGAATCACAAATTAATATACAGTATACATGTACACTGTATCAGTAATCTCAGTACACACCATTTATTACACTGGAATAATAAGACTTATTTCTATTTCATTATTTTTATTATAAATGAAACACATTCAGATTCTCATATAACAAATTTACAATCTAATCATAAAGTCATGTAATTAACTATTATTGTACACAACTTTTATCATAACTGATTGAAATTGGCCAATATAAATCTGTCAATCATTAATAACAAAACAACTGTGTCTACTGATGCAATGTTAACTTCTGTCATAGAAATACCTGATAATTAATTCATTAATACAAACATTCAAAGGCCAACAACCATTCGTGTATTGGGTAAATGTCTCAAAGACAGAAAAAAAAAACCATTAAATAACTTCTGGTACAAATGTCATTATATACAATGTACAAACTATAGTCCTAATTACAGGTCTACAGATCCTGTTTAATTTTCTTAGTTTTCTTCTTTTCTTAAGTCCCAATTATTCCATGATGAATGAAATTCATTCACTTCATTGGGTAAAAAAAATGATAGGGAAAAGTTCTACAGTGAAAAATGAACACACGAAAAATGGCTCCCTTTTTCTGATGATGCTATGAGCTCGATACCATCATTGTGTTGCCTTTGACTTGGATTTCGTGGCTGACCGTTTGTCTTTTTTCTTCAAACCATCCATATTGCCTTTTAGAACATTTGCATAAGCCTGTGAAATGAAAACTCTCCAGTTCAACAATACAAATGTATGGGTACCAAAATACTGGCATTTCAAGAACTTGAAAATTATGATAAAACATGGTAAGAGAGTGGTCTAGGATCCCAATTTTTTTGGTACTTAAAAAGGTTTGCTACTATCTTCACTTCATTCATAAATATGAATCTTGATAAATAACTTGGAAAAATCTTTATTCATATTTGTCATAATAAGAAACAAAATGGAAAGCATTATCTTTAAATTATCATAAATTCAGAAATCTGTGTCCATGGAAACATGTAAATTTTCTCAGTAATAGGATGCATCATAAATTGTTTCAGATGAGCTAGGCCTAAGTGAAGAGACTGATAAGAGGAATAGGTTATTGCAATTTCTTACCATTTGAAATTTGTTGACATCTTTCTGATTAATCTGAAAAAATAAAGACAGATCAATTTATTTATACATCTGAATTCAATTTAGCTTTTAAAATCTTCTGTAATTGCAAACTAGTGGACAGACAATATGAAGGTGGACCAGAAAGTTTTCTTGTAATTTCACAGTATGCACATCTATCTTAAGCCACACTGTATAATTAAAGACAATAGATCTAATTGCTCATAGTTACAATTAATAATTAACAATGATTAATTTTCACTGATAAAGAATAAATGGCATTTCATAATACAAGTAGTAATCATGATATATATGGTCAGATCCTTAGACAAAACAATATAGCCATTATAAAATAACATCAGATTTTGAATATTTTTGTTTTCGTGTTTTAATTAAGATGAAAAGAAACTTTTTTGTGACTCCTGTAAATGAGAGATTCATTTCTTGAAAAGGACTATATGCGGTACGTATTATGCATTTCTCACCCCCAAAATTAAAGTTTTATAAAGAGCTTTAAAAATAAGGTGGAAGATAGTTGAAATCATATTGAAAATAAGTGTGTAAAAGGTTATCATTATAATGTAGAAATAACATCATGAAGATAGTCTTATTTTGATAAATTAATGTTTTGGAGCAAAATGTGGGTGTTTTTCGATGGTTTTTCGACTGGGAAACATCAAGCGCATGCTTGCTCAAGTACGATTTTTAAGTATGATGTGTATAACTATATAAACAAAAACATATGTAAAAATTGTACTTGAGCAAACCTGCGCTCTATACTTCCAAATGCAAAATATAAAGAAAAAATGACAATATTTTCATTTGTTTGCAAAATTGCGGGAATTAGCTCATGTTGGTGACATCATAGATAAACAGCAAATGGACAATGATGACTTAAACAAGATTAAAGTGATAGGCATCCTTTGTATAATGTTTTATGAAGATTTGATTTTTATACGATACTGTTTAAAAATTGGTTAAAATTGGGGACAGATATTTGACCAAATCAAATATAGTCCTTTCAGTTAATATGCCTAATGCCTAGATTCTATCAAATAACATAACCAATATACTCCAATTTCCCCCTGCCATCCCACATATCATTTAAAACATGAAAGATAATATGAAATTTTTATAAAAATTTCAAAATCAGAGCCCTTCATCTTGGAGGTGTTTTAGTTTTACACTTATCATGACAGTGAATCAACCCTCGTGCATGTATAGAAAACAAATTAGACAGGCTACTCCTACATGGAATGCATACATGTATGCTTGTATACATGATACCAAAAACTTATTATCAATAGACAATAATAAGTCGCACAAAGGTGCAAAAGATCACAGTGACTTCTCTTTTTGGAAATGTGAATCATGATAGAGATCGATAGAAACACCTACTCATTACACAACATTCCGTCTAATTGAAATCAGAGCAGTGATTTTACTATAGTAAAGAAAAAAAATAAAGTACAGTACAAATCTAACTGATTTCTAAAGATTGAGATATGATGAGGTCTTGAACATGATTCAATGGAAATTAAGAATCAATCTGGCTCCTATGGCCATACAACACGTTTAGTTATCATGCAGTGAAGGCTTCTTCACGATTTGATACAGCTACAGGTAGAATTAAAACCCAGTTAGGAAATTACCAATAATACCATGTCAGCATATGATATAAGGTGAGCATTGCCATTCTGCTTTTATGACTTTATGATAAAATATTTACATTCAGTGTATATTTCCCCTTATGTTTGCATTGGAAATCTGTGACGTTCAATTTCCTGTAAACACACTTAGCCTTGTCACAGCGCATGAGGACAAGTATAAACGCCATCACGCGTTTTGAATATCTTTATTATTGTAAGATTAAATGAAACATTCAAACTAACATAAATAATTGGATGTTAATATGGCTGTTCCATATATGTTTCATATCCCTGACTAAGAGCATATTAAATGGCTTTAAAGCGACGAAACACAAATATTTCATACAAATAAACATCAATATGAATATGAATATAAGCATTGAATGCTTATTTTTGGATGTTGTCGGTCCTATAACACACCTATACACACGCTAAATGATAATTTGTCTGCACGGCCTGGTGTGTTATAGGACCGACGGGCGGAATGATAATTTGTCTGCACAGCCTGGTGTGTTATAGGACCGAAGACATCTAAAAATAAGCATTCAATGCTAAAATGAAGCTTTATAGGAGTATGTTGTAAGAAACAAGAGGCCCATGGGCCACATCGCTCACCTGAGCAAAAATAGACATAATAAAATCAGCTTTACGTAGTCATATACAAAATATCTGAACAATGTTGTATAATAGATCCTGTACAAAAAAAATCCCCTGCATATTCTTATGTTTATCATTGAGCCTTTGTAACAGGATGATTTTACAGTCATATCACATATTGAGCATTGCAGTTCTCGAGAAAAAGATCAGACTTAAACAACTGTTTATATGGATTATAAACCTACATCAAACTTTGAACCCCTTATAGGGCTGAAGAATTGTCAAGAGGCCAAAGTCTAAACAATTTTAAAGAATGAACAATATGTCTAAATGCTTGCATAAAGTAAAGCCATATATAATAACATAAAAGCTTTTAATTGAGTGAATAATTTAAATTTTTATTCCTTTGTAAAATTGGACCCCCCCCCCCTCCAGTGGGCCAACCCTACTCCTGAAGATTATGATTTTGACAAATTTTAATCTACACTATCTGAACTGACAAAAGTTACAGCTTTCCTAGATATATTGTGTTTTAGAAGATGATTGTTTCTAGACAAATTGTGTTTTAGAAGGTGATTTTTTAAAAATTTTCCCTATATATTCCTATGTAAAACTTACACCCCCCCCCCCACCAAATGTGGCCCCACCCAATCCCTGGGGATCATGATTTGAACAAACTTAAATCTTCCCTACCTGAGGATGCTTCCACACAAGTTGCAGCTTTTCTGCCCAATCGGTTTCTGAGAAGAAGATTTTAAAATATTTTTCTCTATATATTCCTATGTGAAATTCGACCCCCCATTGTGGGCCCACCCTACCCCTAAGGACCATGATTTGAACAAACTTGAATCTACACTACCTGAGGATGCTTCCACACAAGTAACAGCTTTTCTGGCTGATCAGTTTTAGAGACGAAGATTTTTACAGATTTAATTATATATTCCTATGTAAAAATTCGACCCCCATTGTGGCCCCACCCTACCCCTGGGGACTATGATTTGAACAAACTTGAATCTACACTACCTGAGGATGCATCCACACAAGTTTTAGCTTTTCTAACCAAATGGTTTTTGAGAAGTAGATTTTTAAAGATTTATTCTATATATTCCTAATATGTAAAAATTTGACCCCCCAATGTGGCAATACATTACCCCTGAGGATCATAATTTGAACAAATTTAAATCTACACTACCTGAGGATGCTTCCACACAAGTTGCAGCTTTTCTGCTCAATCGGTTTCTGAGAAGAAGATCTTTAAATATTTTTCTCTATATATTCCTATTCTATATATTCCTAATATGTAAAAATTTGACCCCCCCCATTGTGGCCATACATTACCCCTGGGGATCATAATTTGAACGAATTTAAATCTACACTACCTGAGGATGCTTCCACACAAGTTGCAGCTTTTCTGCTCAATCGGTTTCTGAGAAGAAGATCTTTAAATATTTTTCTCTATATATTCCTAGGTAAAATTTGACCCCCATTGTGGCCCCACCCAATCCAAATATATAGTCTTGGGTGCAAAACTTGATTGCTGGTACACAACACTTTACAACTGGTAAATTGCAAATTAAAGTTGTTGCCAATAAAAGTTGGTTTACAGTATCTTATTCTATCATTAAAAACTCACCACTGTACTGATTTTCTTATTTCCCAGGTTAGCCCTTATCAAACATTTATATTCTTGAGGCTCAGGAAGATTGCCTTTTCTAGGTTCTGGCTTTGTCCTTCCATCATCTAAAAATTAAAAAAAAAGAGTGTGTATTGTAGCCTGAAAAAAAAATACCAAGAAAAAGGGTGTATTTAAAGTATATGTTCTACCATCAATAGACAAAAATTACTGTTGGTATAGTTTATTTGGCCAAAAAGGTACTTGTGATTAATTTCTTGGATTTTTTCAAAGGTACAGGTAAATTTTCCTGCAGATGATTTAAATCCATTTTAGTGTTGATAACTACACATGTACCGGGTATTTGTATGACACCATTTCAAATGGAGCATGATTGTGCTTGTAACTTTGAAGGAACAGCTTTCCCCTAGTAAATCTTTTTATTAGGACAAAAGTACCATTAGAACTAAATGTCACCATTGGTTAACATTTGACTATCTACATACCCCTGGTAAAACTGACATCTAACATCTTTCTTCTATTTTTTTTATTACCTGGAGGTGACAAGATCCCCAGTTTTCAGCAAACACAAGACAAGTATTCTTCAATGTCTGATATTTTTTTCCATTAAAATACCACACAATATGAAAAATGTATTTTACATTTGCATATGAGTGTTATATATTTTTTTTAATTGTAAAAATGGGTCTGTCATTTTTAATACAAAACTTAAACCATATCATTAAGAAACTTGCATATATTTAAGTCTATAAGAAATACATGTATATTAATAAAAGTCATACAATGTCAAAAAAGAAAATAAAAATTTTTTAAAATAATTGATTTTAAAATTTTTGTAACTTTTTGTAAGTTAAAAAGTTATACTTTAATTTATTCTGAATACAGATTCTCAATAACCACTCCACTAAAAATCACACAGGAACACTAAAACTTATAATATATAGTACAAAACGTAACAAATCTTTCTCAAGAATTTCATCCTTCCTTAACTTACTAAAACAATGAGGACATATTTGTTAGACTTATTTTTTCTGTCCCTAATTATCAAGACATACAAATTGACATTAACAAAGTTCATATGTTAATATGAAGCCTTGGGCTTATTGCAATATCATCCTTTACTTTTTTCTTGGTTGCACTGTTGATTACTGATTACTCTCACACAAAATCTGAGTTGCAATTATTCCATAATACCATGTCTTGAATGAAAATCACATATAACTTTGGATATGAATAGCATAAGCCTTATTACAATGTGAATGA
The DNA here is from genome assembly GCA_016163765.1 of Magallana hongkongensis. Lineage (NCBI taxonomy): Eukaryota > Metazoa > Mollusca > Bivalvia > Ostreida > Ostreidae > Magallana > Magallana hongkongensis. Next base: position 13,893,523 of record WFKH01006014.1, on the reverse strand, counting down.
AACGAGCAAAGATTGACAATTCCATAATGTTCTCTTTCAATCTTGCCAACAAGCTTTTGTATACATCCACAAACAAACATTCCATAATAACCTATTCTTTTTAAAATTAATATGCTATCATATCTAAATAGTAAATGTTATACATGTTACTATTAACTGTGAGTTGCATATGATGATCAATATAAAAAAGTTGCTGTTTCTTGTTTATAATCAGCAATATGGTAAGATTTACCATGTGTTAAATAATACAAACACTGCTATATATACCGGTATATGGAAGTTGTTTAACATATGTTTGTACAAAAGGGAATGTGACAAACAATGGTCTAATGAAAATGGTTCAGAGAAATTTGAAAGTGGATTTAATGTTGGTAAAAATTGCAGGCGGAAAGCCAAAGAGAACAATGTATACTTACATCTTTTCATTGTCAATGATAAAGAACCTGAAGATTTCCCTTTTTGGAACATCTTTGTCAGTTCGGTCAAAAACTACAAAATAATTCATCGTATGAAATGTAGAGGAAGCAATTCAATGATTAAAAGTGACAAATATTAATAAAATATCAAACTGAAAGTTTACACACCGTGTCATTTTCTAAAAGAACCATCTTCTTCAGACAGACAGATTTCTGTTCTCGTGGAGAGTTGGTGTTCTTCTTCAGAAATCGGAGGTCTAAAACGTCTACCAAATGATGCATCCTGATCCCGATGCCAAAAATAAACATGCACTTTGTATGTGGTGTATGGTTCTTTTGCAATAAAAATATGGAACAAAGTTTCTTTGTGTTCGCTGGCATGTCATAATGAACTAAAATCCAAACTATTCGATATATTGTTGAATGGCTCACACAAAAAATATTGGTGAATCGGGATCGATGTTCTGTTTCACGTTTAGGTATCGTTTGTCGAAAGGAGATGGACCACGGAAAAGACATCAGTCATAAAATTCGGGTAATTTTCACTACCTGCTAAATATGCAATAGCAAGTAAATTGCATTTTGACTTGTCACATTCATTGAACTATTCGAAACAATGTGATATTAGGTAGAATTACAAGAGAGGCCGTTGCATCATTATGGAATTCAATCATTGTATGCAGTGTTAACTGTTAAACACTAGGCTGGGACCAATTACCCAAATGGGTTATAATAGCCTGTTTGGGATAGAATATCCCAAATAGGATATAAAGGTTGAAATGCAAAAATGAAATGAAAATTTTTAATATGGTATGTTTATTCACCAGTCAAGGGCCCTCGGGGGGCATATGCATTATAACAATAAAACAACATGATTATAACAAATAATGGATGAAATATATAAATATTGAACTGTTAAGTAAGCATAGTAAGTTACAATGGGAGGTACATTTGATATAACACACATCAAGTTGACATAAACATATGCAGGGGTATACATTTATTTGCAAGTCCACAATCCCTCAAAGCAATGTGTTATTATTGATACAAACACATCATATACAGCCCCACATATGTATTTGTATTGTATATACAATTGTATGTAGACATATAATTATGCATGTGTGATATATTTTTGAGGTAGGACAGTTAGTGGAAGGATAGTATTTTATATAGCGGAGTGAAAACTGTAATTTTGTTGACCTGACCACATAGGGCACCAAGGGACAATGCCTATTGCAGCATATGGCTATGTATTTAGTCAGAGCCATATCTGTGCGGTCTTGTACCCTAAGCACTCAGACCAGCTTAAAGGAGCAAAAGTTTTTGGCGTGTTGTCTTGACTACAAGGGGCACCAAGGGACAATGCCTATTGAACAGTCAGTGCAATGTTGGCAACTTGACAGTCAGTCTTGTACCCCATGCAGTCAACACAGCTTGTGAGTGTAAAAAATTATAAACATAAGTTGAATAAAATGCTATAAGATATACTTGTTAAAATCATATTCCATTGTCCTGAATCATCTTACATATTTGAGTAAGAATATCAATGTTTTCATTGGTCATTAGCCATATGAGCTTTTCATCAGTGTCCATTGTATCAAAGTGCTTACAATATTTCTCTACTAACTTATATAAGATTTGAAATGTACAAAGTTGGATCTGCCTGCCTACCCAAATCATAAACCAAAGTTAAACTATAAATTGTGTGTTCAGCCAGAGACATAAATAACAGAGATTGGCAACTGATCGAAATCTCGCGGTCCCTATTGTAAAGTGTTCCCAGTTTAAATCAGTATATCTTTCTAATAAACAATTATATCGAAATATAAACAGCTAAAACCTCTTACCAAAACATTCAAAATATTATAATTTCACGAGTTTATGTCATATAAACAATAATAAAAGAGGAGTTTTAGGAGGCATTTGGCTACCCCTCGTCCGAGATTTCGCCGATGTTTTATAGCTGGCCAATATATTTTCTATATATTAATTTTATTTTTCAATTTTTTGTTTCAAAAATGTTTAAAACCTATGCACACTTTTCATTAAAACAATATACTTTCGATTTAAGATCATTATCTCAGTTTTACTAAAATGTAGTTCTCAAAGTAAGGTTGGTCCCGTACCATTTTTCAACAACAAAACACGCTAATGGCGGAGTTGCCAATCTCCGTTATTTATGTCTCTGGTTCAGCCAACAACTATAACGTCCTATTTCATACGTCAAGTTTTTTGAAAATATCTGAGCTGAAGGAAAGTGATTCCGAGATTTTTTTCTTTCTTTTCTTCACAATACTTGTAAATTTCAATTGTTTATGAATTAAAATTTGCTACTCTATTCAGTTTCAAAAATTAAGGTTGGTCCCTAGATGCTGGGGGTTTTTTTTTGTCTTTAAATGTTTTGATAAAACATATATGAAACAAGTCCTGTCTTGATTAAAGGACTTTTGTAACATATATGGTCAGCATTTTGGATTATTTTTATTTAAATATTGGAAAGTTTTAAATAGAGTTAAATATTGCTCAGTATAACTTCATGTGTTGATAAAATGATGTAACAATGCACTGGTGAGAATTGGTCTTAGGCCAGTATAGTTTGTAAGATTGATCCACAAGAAATTTTGTATGTAGTGAGGGATCAATCTCCGTACTAACAGTGGGGTTACAGAAAAACCTGTTTACCAAAAGTTGTAACATTTCATTTATTCTAATGCAGATTTGACGTATTTTGCAAATTAAAATATGTCTATTTTTTGCACTGAAAATTTATACCCCATTTGGGATATTATATCCCAAACAGGCTATTGTAACCCATTTGAGTGATTGCATGGTCCCAGCCTGTTAAAGAAACTTCAATAGCACAACCATGATGAAAGAATCGGTTAGCAGTTGCCTAACTTGGTCATTTCGACACTTTGTTAAATCGGTGCTCAGTCAAATACCATTTTGTCTACATTCATTCACTTGAATGAAAAAAGTCCCAGGAATTTTTATTGAAACGCCTCTTCTATTGCATAAGGTTGCTATACACAAAAGAACAATTTCTAACATATCTCTTTAACAATGAATGTTCTGAGATTGATCCAAATAATTTTATTTGGCAACAAATCTTGAAACTATTTTTGTTTTGAATTTACTAATTGGGAGTTAGATATTTATGTTTATCTCTGATATATAATAAATTAATGGAAATTAATGCATAATTATAAACTGTTATGTTTTTTTCAGTCAGCAATAAAGGCAAAATTGATAGAACTAAATGCCTATGTTGGTAAGTTTGGTTTTTTTAATTTATTCAGTAGTTTTGTCAACTAACCAGTTATCCCTTTATAAATATATTCAATGATATAAGGTCTTTATACCATATATGTCCCCATCATACCACATTTGTTAAACCTCTTTATTTTTTTTTTTTTTTTTGGATGCTGGTTTATCTTTTAAAGTGTTGAAAGAAAAAAAGAACACATTGACTTTTTTCTGAAAGCTTTCATCCCACAGATTCTGTACATGACTTTGTATTAATGTGAAAATTAAATTTGCATTTGATTGGAAGAAAATCTATGAAAATCATTCTTACATACTGCTGATATCTATGGAAAACTCTAACAATTAACCAAAAAATGGTGAAATCCTCTACCCTCTGATAATTGATATTTTTGTAGAACATGAAGAACTCTTCTAATTTTTCTCATATAGACACTGATTGTTTGATAAGTGGTTCAACGATATTTGAACTCTATTCTAGATGATGAACTTCCAGACTATATCATGGTTATGATTGCCAATAAAAAGTCAGAGAAACAAATGAGCAATGACCTTAATTTGTTCCTAAGCCACAACACAGAAAAGTTTACATCATGGTAAGAAAATGTGCAGAAAACTACCGTACATGAAATTTAACAATAACCTGAGATCAAAGGCTATTTTTGGTCATGTGTGCCTTACTCTATAATCTGGTTGTCTATAGATTTTCACCTTGATGAAGACTGTAAAATTCTTCAGACAACTTTTTTGGGGTTCAATTTTGAAGTATATGAAGGAGCCAGTGTCTTTTTGTTTTAGATTATAAGTTAAATTTGAGTTAACATGAGTCTGTGTGGCATTAACACTATGATTATGATTTTCTTCTGATGACTTGAAAGTTATCACACTAAAGTATTTTTATTTTTGGAAAGATCATTACGCAGTTTTGATAGAGTTGTGAATGTATTATAATTTTTATTCATATTTACTCAATATTGATTTACAGGTTGCACAGCTTGTTGAAAAAGCTACAGAATCTTGGGACAGGTATTTCTAATTAAATTGATGCATATCACAATGTCAATGATATTTAATTTATTTTTTGTTGTTGATTTTTTAAAACAAATTTTTTTTTAAAGGCCCGTGTGCACATTTTTAATCATATACCGGCTAGATAACATTCATTTTATAAGTGACTCATGGCGATAATTGAAATTTTTTTACTTCTTTGTAATTTAAAGCATGTTTCATGTTTGTTCTGTACCAAACTGTTGCAGATCAACAGAAAACAAAAGAATTAGAAAAAGTTGAAACAAAAGTCAGTGAGCCTGCAAAAGAGGTTCAATCGGTTAGTGATAGGAAAGAAAAGCAAGTTAAGAGGCACCATTCAACAGAAAAGAAAGATAAAGAGAGACACAAAGAGAAAAGCAAAGACAGTAAGGAGAAGGTCAAAGATTCAAAAAGTGGGACCAAAGATGGCAAGAAAGGCAAGTCTGGACTGGAAGTTGACCCGGAGATAGAGGATCTACTGACCAACAGAGAGGAGGGTGAGTGTAGGAGGATGGGTTATTCTAATATTTGTGGGCATCAATTTTCGTTGATTTAGTGAAAATAACAGTTTTTAGGACATGTAAGTTTGTGGCCAATGAGGCAATGTTAAAATTAGAAGATGGGCTTGAAAAATGATAAAGAACTGCAAATAGAAATGGAAGAATGATTGTACCGGTAGTTAGAATAACTCCATGTATATTTAAAGGAAATAACTTCACAGATATCAAATATTCAAATTGATTTACAAATATAAATCTTTATTTACCTGTACATGTACACATTTATTTTTGTGGGGATGTAAAAAAAAAAGGTAAATTTTAAGTAACAGAGTTTGGGAAAATAAAAAAGTACTGTCAAAATTTATGATTTTTTTACATATAGGTCCCTTGAGAAAAGAATAAGCTCTTAGAATATTTTTTTATCATGTGTCTGAATTTGATTTAAACAAAGTCTAGAAAAATCCTCATACAAACAAGTGATAAATGTTTTTTTTCTTGATCAGATGAATTTGCTGCTGAGTTTAAGGAGGAATCGGAGTCCTCCAAGGCAGCAAAAGCCAAGCAGACTGAGAGAGGTATGGCTTATTCCGTAATGTTCTGTTAAATCATGTTCAATTTTGCAAATCAGTGCTTTTTTCGCTGGCATTTAAGTATATTGATTTTATATTGAAACATTGAAAAGAATTATTATACAAATACAGCCCCATATATGACCCTTTCAGGTGCATCCTCTCAGGTGAAGTCTAGTCAGAGTAGCTCTCAGGGTAAAGCCAAGTCTTCTTTGAAACCAGCCTCCATACATTCTCGTCTCGGTCTCCCAATCTCCTCAGACTCGGACCGAGGAAGGTCCTCCAAGGAACCCCTCCCCCAGAGAAAGGAATCCCTCCCCCAGAGAATGGTTCAAAGACCCCTTTCTTCTTCCTCCTCTGCATCCAAGAGAGCTGTAAGCTTTTCTTTTCCTTATATGTGTATATAATGTGAACATTAACATTGATTTTACTTTATACAAATAATTTATTACAGCTGTATGAGAGGTAGGTTGACATTCTCAGTGTGCTATCCTCTATCCTATCATCTCCTGTTAATACTGATATCATCATATACAATTTTTGTTTGTTTGATACATGTAGGTTACTTCGCCAAAAAGAAGGCAGCCATCGTCCGTCGTGGCATCGGTTAAGAGGAAGTTTGAGTTGGAGGATGAGGATGCGGAGTATGACCCCTATAACCCGGCCGTGGGCAGTGTGGCCAGTGTTGTTCAGGTCTCCTACCGACCCAGAAAGTAAGCCAGATATCTAGTAGATACATGTATCAATAAGGGTTCATCCAAAAAATGCTCCAAGTCTTTATGTGTGCTTTGTGATGAACACCGCACCTGTATATGCTTGTACATTTACATTGTTTCTGGATTCAAATATTTGCTTAGTTGTATAGTTTCATTTTCTTGTAAGAATTGTTCAGATAATCAATTGTTTAATAGGAAAGTTTGATGATTGAACCAAGTTCATTAATGCTATTAGTGACTCATTTATGTTGTTACCCAGTTTAAGAAGTTATAAAAATGAGTTTGTTTGATTTTGTGAATGTGAATCCTATCTTTTTATTATTAAGGTCAAGTGTGCCAATCACAAAACAAGCAAACAAGAACTTGATACTTAAAGCCACAGCAGAAGCTGAGAAGTCTGTGTCGTCTGCCATGGATACTGTGCTTAAAGAGGAAAAAATGTACAGTGTCAGAGGTAAAAAAGTTTCTATGTACAATGTACATGTATATTATGAATAATTTTGTAATTTTGTTTATATCTTATTGATGATTTTTTTTGGCTTGTAAAATCATTATCAGTAATTTTGTACCATAAAGACTGGACAAGTATTGTGAGAAATTTTGTTATGCCTTGATTTATGTATGTAAACCTATGATCTTGCATTAAAATTAGTATTTTAATATTTCCTGGTTCAGAAGATGCAAGAACACGGTTAAAGAAACCTGTTACTGTCACATTACATGGAAGAAATGAATCAAAAGGATTAGATTCCAGTAAATCCGTGGGAATATCTGGTAGAGGGCTGGTCTCAGGCTCCAGAAAGACAGAGCTGATGAAGAAAATGACTTACACAATAGAAAACAAACCCAAGGTTCAAAGACTGGAACACAGGGAAAAGGCAACCAAGGTCATCAAAAAGGAAGGTGAGATCAGGATCTGTCTGTTGTTTTAAGAAATTTACAACCAGTTAATATTTTTACCTCTGTTACCACTACAAGTACTTTGTAATTACCAGTTATGTTTATTATTGTTTTGTTCATAAATGATTTAAAGGATAGATTTTTTCAACTTTCTTGAAAAAAGATATAAAAAAAACCCCGGATAACATCTTATGAGGTATTTTTTTATGTAACCAGGACAAGAAGTTGCTCGTGTGATTCCGGTGGTAGATAGTCGGTATATTCAGATCCAAGAAAAAGCAGAGGAGGGAGACAGCATCCAAGATGGCTCAGATACCAGTCCTCAGGTTTGTCTTTTGTCATAGATGTCCCTGGTTCACTTTGAATCAATTTTGCTGTCAGTTTGGTGAGTTTTCAAAAGTTGAAAGATCAGATACAGGATTTAACAGTTAACAGATTGTATCAGTATGATAAGTGTCATCGAACCTATTAATCTTCCAAATTGTTGAACACAATGTAGATGTCAAACCTAACTAAGTAAGATCCTTTGTCTATCTTTAGCTCCCAGTGGATTCGGAGGAGGAGCAACCATCCCTGAGTCCTGACATTGATCCGGAGGTGCACCGTCTATTACAACAGGAGTCTGAGGCAGAGCTGTACTCCAACAACAACACAGGAGGGTCACAGAATGGGGAGGGGCTGGGAGGGTCCCCGGATGTGGAGGAGGAGGAACAGATAGATGAAGATGATGATGAGGCTCAGAGGGCACTGTTACTGAAGCAGCAGAGTCAACAGGCCAACAGGAAGAGGACCTTTGCCCAAACTACAAAGTCAGTCTTGTAAAGAATAATCAGCATGTGTTCAGACCATATGTACTACCAAGTATTTTGTGTTTTATAAATAAGTGTAAAGGAGACAATATATGCAGTTATGTGAAAAGAAAACTCTCTTTCTCTCTCTTCTCTCTCTCTCTCTCTCTCTCGCTCTCGCTCTCAGAAATTTCCCTTTATGACCCTGAGTTTTGTTATACAGACAGAAACCTACTGCCTTTGTGTCTCCAGTGGATACCAAGTTTATTGTTACCCTGGATGGTGTGAACCCCGATGAATTTGAAGCCGACAAAGAGTCAGGGGGAGGGGAGTTTGAGATCCTTAAGAAAACAATTGTCCCAGCAGCTCCAGAAATAAAACCTATTACATTCAGTCTTAAAGATACCGATGGTAAGCACTCAATGTTAGAGTACTGTAAATTCCTTGTTTTATGCGAGTACTTAATTCCGCGATTCCACTGTTTTGTATCAAATCGCAAGAATATAAAATCGCGATCACCAATTTTTTGTTATAATTTACCTATAGTTGAAAACTGTTTGAAAAATAAAAGCGAGATTTTAAAATCCATGAGGGTTGCTTCTCGTGATTTTATGCGGATATTAATTCCTCACGTTTAATTAGGAATCTACAGTATGTTCATACCCAGTATGTATTCTTAAGTTGGATCATTATTTGTTCGAATTTCTTTCAACCTCTGTTTTATATCTGAATGACATTATATGTGTTGTATTTAATGTGAATCAATATAGAAGTTTATATATTTTAAATTCTTAACTAGAAATTGAAAACTCAGAAAATATTATAGTATTAAAGCATTCAAAATGAAATTTAATTTTGTGGTTTTTAACAGATGAAGAGGAGGAAGAGATTTTGCCATCAAAAGTAGCCAAGTCAACAGAGAGATGTCGATTCTGGCCGGCATGTGTTAATGGCAATTCTTGTCTCTATCACCATCCTACAGTTCCCTGCAAGTAAGGCTACAGAGAGAGAGAGAGAGAGAGAGAGAGAGAGAGAGGGAGAGAGAGAGAGGGAAAGAGAGTGAGATATGTTGACAAAACCCTTAGGAGAAAGTATGTGACTTGGGAGGGGACTAAAGTCTTGCAAATGATTCAATTCATAACTCCCGTAATAAAATCATATAAAGCCAACCAGTACATGTCTATGCATGTGTAATATGTGTGTGGTGGCAGGTTCACTTGTCTACTTCCCAAAGAAACTATTTCTGTTGTCGGAGAAGTCTTGTGATATTCACAGATTGCAAAGAAATTCAGTTCCATTCAGATTGGTTCAATCTGCCAAGGGATCCAAGTACAAGTACTTGATGCATTTACATTCATATTACTCATGAATAGTCCAAATTCATTAAATAACAGGGACTAGTAAATTATGAATACATGTACACCATCGAACAGTTCTACACTACTTTTGTATGTTATATAAAATGAATTTGATATCTGGTTCAGACTTTTGCATAAGTGTTACCAGTACAGTTGCCAATGCAGTAGGATAACTTTCTAACTTTTCTATAAAACCTGAAGAATATTTTAACAAATTCTGTAGATGTTTCATATCAATTGATATGTAAATTAATTTTATTCAGATCATATATTAATTTTTCACAGTTAGCAATGAATTATCTACCAAAGCAGTTAATTTTTACCGCTTAAGACTGGATCATGTCTGAGAAATGGTTTTGCTGTCGCAAGTTCAAAATCAAAAATGTGCCTTTTCTCACCTTTAAATACAAAACGTGATTCAGATTTCAAAAATTTCTAGATTAAAATTTGCCACCTTCCTCCTTAAAATGTTGTGAAGACAAATTGAATTGGGTTCAAGTAATGACAATTGACTTGTTAGATTATTCACTCAAAGAAAACAATTGTCCACCTTGGTGCTAAGAAACTCTATTTTTGTATAGGATATGACTCTAGTCACAAAGTATTAGAATACCAATAATTACATTATGCTGCAACCAGATCGCAGATTTCTCAAAAGTAATTGAAAGACAATAAACATGTTTGTTTGTAATGTCCATTGACTACAGGTCTTTTTACAGCATGAAACCTATCAATTTTTTTCTCATACCTTTTTATATTCCTCTTCTATTCCTATCCCATAAGTTCATTCACGCCTGTCATATTACTGTAAGGGCATTAGATTAGTGTCTGATTTTATTTTCTTTGTATATGCCTCTTGCTGTTATTTGTTTGCAAAGTACATTTGTACTTGAGTTTTTATCACAAGTCTGGAAACCTTTCAAAGGCTGTATATTTTAACTTCTAGGCAATCCATTGTCTTAGAAAGGTCACTTGAACTCCTGACCGAAATCTATGAGTTGTTCATATGTCAAAAACGTTATCTGTTTATTAGGCAAAAATCCAGCCCATTTTCTTATAAATTTTTTATGCCATAATGTCTAACTGTTTGCATGGTTATCAATCAATAAGGAAAACAAATTTCTGGTAATAAATGTAAGATACTGTTATCTAATCAAACATGTCAAACGATGTCAATAAGAAGTTTTTTTTAATGCAAAATTTTTTATTGCAATAAAAAATTTCTCTTGTGAATATTCTTTAAACCTATGGATAAATTCTTTTAAGAACATGTCAAATTTGGAAAGAATATGTAAGACATTCAAATTTTAAATTAAAATAGAAAAGAAATGATAAAATTTAATAAATACATATTGCTGATTATCAAAATTGAACCAAACTTGATCCAAAACAAACTGGAATTATAGAAAATGGTATATATGACAATTTCATATGAATATTTAGATGTATGGTTAAAATATGGTTTCTTATAAATCTCAGTGATTTCTTGGTGGCAACAGCAGAAATATTTTTGCTTTTTAAATTCTATTTGCTAATTTGGATTGGATTTTAACAGGCTCAGTTCAATTTTTAAAAATAGCAATTTTTCTGAAAATTTGCCATTCTGTTTCAGTTTCTTTCCTTTGTCTTTAATTTATTTAAGAAGTTTAAATTCTTTTGACACTTTTGGACATGGTTGATTGCACATTTATATAATGCATTTATTTAAACAATAAAATGCCTTCTTTGACGATTCCTACGAGCTAGAAAGGTAGCGATCATTGCAGAAAAAATTTACATAACCCCAGTTAGCATGTTTATGCTGACAAATTTATAATTTTATGTCACACAAATGAAAAGAAATTTTTACAAAAAACTATGAAGGTTTTATTAATGTGCAATATCCTTGTCCCAATTATATATTTTCTCCCCTTGGTCCAATCTTGCTCATAAGTTTCTAGGTCAAAGGTCAAGGTAATATCGGACCATATTAAAAAATCATATATTCTGTAAGTCCTATCTGGCTATACTTTACATAAACATAGCTTTTTGGGAAAGGGTGTGCAGTGATCTTGGACCATGCTTTTAAGTCAAATATGAAGGTTATAACAGATCTCTGTAAAATACAGTTTTGGACATAGATTAAACCGAAAGAATGTCTGTAGGTAAGAGGTTTGCAATCAGCTTCAGTTTAAGTTCTATGCCAACTAAAAATTTTTTTAAACATAGGTTAAGGTCAAAGCAAGTCCTCTGAAATGTTTTTCATCCTAATGTCTATTATTTAAGCAGGGCCCTTTGGAATGGTCACCATCTCAATGATGTCTAGTTTTATAAAAATTGAAAATACATATTGCTGAAAAAAGTTTGATAATGCAATGATAAACAGATGTGATGTGTGTATCATTGTTTTGACTCCACATCTAAGATGCTAAAGTTTGAAGCATTTTATTTATTAGATGTCGTCTAGTAGATGATCAAACTGAAGATTTCAGAATGTTTCGTCTGTATAAGTTTGGAGAAAAGGGTTTCTCTGTACATACACCAGTTAATGGTGGCTTTGTTGATTTCAGAATGTTCCCCTCGTGTAAGTTTGGAGAGAAGTGTCTGTACATTCACCCAAACTGTAAGTTTGATGCTCAATGCACAAGGAAGGATTGCCCATTCACCCACGCAAGTAAAAGAAACGCCACCACCACAGTGATACAGAAGAGTAAGTACACTGATTATACTGACAGCCAAGACTGCCAAAACTTGGTTATAACACTGACGCAGTCTGATAGCACTGCTTACGTCTGTGAGGTGTTGAGAGGTACTAGCATTACTATCTAGATAATTCAATCAGCAAAGTTGATGTTGTATTTTACACATAGCTACAAAAAAATCACCCGCTTCCAACAGATTTTGCCACCTTGGAATCCACCTCATTGACTATGTAATTAGATATTGTTGATCTGTTTAAATAATAAAAATGATTCTTAACAGCATTGAGATTAGATTTCTGTGATAGACTGATATACAAAGTGTAAAATATGACAGTGTTTATGGTTATTACTCACCAGATACTGTTTCTTTCTTCCTTTTTTTTTTCTTTTTTTTTTACCATAATTTTTTGAAACAATAAGCTATTTGTCAGTGATTATATTAGGGATTAATTTGTTGACCTTTTTGCACTTTAAATACATTTTTTGCCTTTGTTTCCAGTAACTCAATAATAAAGGAACTATATCATAAACATTTTTTTTCAATTTATGGACAATGATTAGACTATAGGCCACTGTAATATAGACAAGTTATGTGTTAAAACCAATAATTATGTCATGACTTTTTGGCACTTAAATGCAATTTTTGCCATATTGACAACTTTTATCATGACCTTTATTCACTTAAAAATGTACATGTATGATATAAAATGCACCAAACTCAGAGCTATATACTTACAGAGTCCCATAAAAATCTCCCTTGTACTGGTTATAATTTGTTAAAAAATACTGTCATTTATTTTTGGCTTAGTTTTGTGATATGAAGGTTTTATTATACAAACTTAAACAGGAAATTATTTCTCGAGAAAAAAAATTCTCTTTAAAATATCTAGCATCTATTGTTATAAAGAATATGAATACATGTACAAGAAAGCAAGACATAAAAATGATAAGCCTGGTTACTGACCACAAGAAGATATTTTATTACCTCAAAACTATGTACATGTAGTTTACATGCTCTCACTTAAGTATATGGAATATCATTGATACTAAATGGAAATTGTCTTTTTTCCTTAGTTGTCCAAGTCCCAGTTGCAGCTACGTATGGCCCTGCCTTTAAAAGAGCAGCCCCTACTAGTACACCCGTTGTCTGCAGGTTTTTCCCAAACTGCAGCAATGTCCAGTGTACCTTCTATCATCCAAAGGTAAATATTTCGATATTGACTGTATTTAAAGTTTACTTGGAATATACCTGTTACAATAATTTATAGTCTATTCATTCTTATTTTATTCTAAGGGTTTTTTAAGTTACGTACCGGTATTCAATATATAAACCTTTTTAATTGTGTTTGTAAAATTTTAAAGTGATGTTTCCATGAACATGAAATTTAGCGTGAACGCCAAACAGGATTTTATTGGGTCTATTTGTATTTCAGCCATGTCGATTCGGAATGCAGTGTATGAATAAATCTGTCTGTACATTTTACCACCCTGCTGTGCCAAGTAAAAGTCAGTTGAAGTGGTCAGCTACCAGCAAGCAAGCTAGTACACACATCAGGTATGTACTACAAGTAAATATGAAATAATACAGTACAATGTAACAAACTTTTCTTTTCCTCCTTGGCTTCTCTCAATCTAAATTCCTTTTCAAATAATATGACACATTATCAAGTACATAATAATATTTTTTAAATAATTTGTGACATTTTCATATCTTTCAATCTTTAATAGAGGGCTCTTTTAACCACTAAATCAATTATTTCAAATAGTACAAAGTTTAAGTATAGTATTTTAGGAGCTTTATTTTCTTTTTTTACATTCATTCCTTTGAACATTATAATACTACAATGCAATGTCAATGCATGTAAAGCAAGATCAATTCCACCGATAAATCTCTTTTCAACACAAATCAACTAAATGTATACTGATAAATCTTTTTGCAGCCAAAGACAATTTGATGCTGGAGTTGCTGAGTCCTTGACAAGCTCTTGAGGGAGAGATGACCATTACATATCTATAATGTTGTACTGGTTCCTATCTCTAGAATACTGTACTGGTACAATACACTGCAAGCAATAGCAGCACAGCAGGAGGAACAATTATTTTCTTTTAAACATCCTAAAAAGGATAGAGAAATTCGTTATTTTCCCTACCTTGTTTGTATCTAGAAAGATTCTACACACCAACAATTTATTTACAGTTTTAAACTTTTTAAAAAGAAGTTCATGCTAGTTTGGATTTTTTCCAATTTCTTTAGTGTTTTAAGAAAACTCATACTTAATGTTTGTATTTTGGATTTTATTCTATGCTGAGTTGATTTCCTGTTAATGTACAATATTGATGTTTTTAAAGACTAGATGCTGTTACTGGTATTATTTTAATACTTTAATCATGTTAAATGAGGGGTTTTTGAAATGGAAATGCACAAGAAAATTGTTTAGATTACTATGCTAAGGGCAGCAACTTTTACTGTGTGTAAGTAGAAATCTGTAATTTGGTTTTGTTTGATTGAAAATTTTCTGTACTGAATTTTCTTTACAAAAAATATTGAAAACATACCAATCAATCTGAAATAAAAGATTATGACGAATAATTGTTGCTTTTTATGATCAATTCTATGTAAGAATCAAAGATTTATAAAAGGGTCTGGCCACGCATAGTCACCAATTTTCCTTATATTTCATACATGGACACACCTAGGTGTAAAACGCAAAAAACCACTAAATGTTGGTTGCTGGGGATGGAAAAATAGCAAAACTTACCTACATTGAAGCCATATTAGAAGGTTTTGCCCACTAATGTAAACTATCAAAGACATAAAACAGCCTTTGTCCTATTTTCAATTCTTGTATTTTATAAAAAAATTGATGGAGAAACCAATAATTTTAAAATGTTACCATGGAAACCGTTACAAATTTTCGAAATCAGTTTTTTGATGTTTTTTTAAAATCCGAAATGGGAAACCATTAAATGTTTACATCCTAATCAATGTCCATGCAATATCAATTTTGTTATGAAAATTGACATCCGTTGCTATGGCAACAAGACCAAAAAATAGGAAAAACTGAGAAATTAAAGATGATTTTGATATGCTTTAATTCCTGATTTTAGAAATTTTTGGCAATTGATTTAGTTTGAACTTGTAAAAATATATTTAAATTTTTATTATATACCACCAAAAGCTTTGTTATACAACAGAGAAGTGCTGTTGCTATGGAAAATTAAGTTGCGTAAAAAATCACACAGAAATTCTTACTTTTTGAAAAGTCCATAGCAACGGCATTTATTTTTAGAAAATGTCAGATTTTTTTCAAATGTCATTAAAATTTAGGACATACTTGATTTTTTCTCACCAACTGATTTTATATATTTATTCATTTTAAGTGAATAATATCCATTCAAATATGCCTTAAAATATTATAATTTACCTTATTTTTAAGCTTGTTACCATAGCAACGGTTCTAAATTTTCATATATAAATTCTTAGTTGCACAATCATAATAAGGTTTACCAAAAAATCCAAGATTTGCTCTTTTTATTCAAATTAAATGAAGAAAACAGATTTTTAAATTTCTGTTTAGTAACCATGGAAACGCTCTAAAACTATGCGTTTCTCCATGAATATTTTTCTTTCTTTTGAAAAATGACAACTATTTTTAATAGTATATTCTCCTCTTGAAACCCCAAGTTGTGCACATTACTCACAATATGTTCTCAAATAAGCATTAAAATGCCATTTTTACATCTTTACCCTCTGTTACCATGGCAACGGGACCACATAGCAACAAATAAATGGTGTTAGGCTTTTAAACTCGTCAAAGTCTATCAATTTGTAAAGTATGAGGAAAATCCGTGACTCTGCGTGGCCACCGAATTTTGATTCTTACATAGAATCGATCTTATATTGTTTTTATCATTAATACATGTACAGTACTTCATAATGTTTTAACCATTAATATTTCATAATTATGTACAACAATTCAGAACTAAATCTTTTGCCATTTATGCATCTTTGGTAATTAAAGATTTTATGTCCTATAACTTGTATCATAGCTTGTATCATAACTTTGGAGATGGTGCCAAAAATAACTCCCATTTTGTGATATTAAACAAGGGATCTGTTTTTACATAGTACCTGTCAATTTCATGAACATTTTCAAACTACATTTTGAAATGAATTTTTTTACAAATACTGAACTGTATTAACAGGGCTTTATACAAGGCCCAGAAATATATATTAATTGTTTCAAGTCGCATTTCACACTATATGAACAAGCAAACAACATGGTGATCTATCAATAATCTGACGCGTAGCAAATTTAGTGACCCGTAAAACGCAATAATTTGCGTTTTAATCCTAATTTTTTTTTTAATGCTTTACTGCTCTCTCTCTCTCTCTCTCTCTCTCTCTCTCTCTGTTCAGACTAAAGAAGGTCAAATTGTAAGTCCCCTATATAAGGTAATTGTTCCATCATGCATTGCACCTACATGTATTTTGGCCAGGCTAGCTATGTGGGTTTTGAAGTCTTCCTTTAGCGGGTCAGTTGTTCAGTCCCAGACCCTTACAATGATCAAAAATGAAGGTCAAAATCTGGGATTGTAGATGTTTGAAAGCCCTATGTATGCTACTGTAGTACATGTATCACTGTATCAACCAACTTTGGTTTTTTGCGCATTCTTGTAAAATACAGTATACATGTGTATCTGCACCGTTTGAGAAATTGTTTGACGCCATTTATGAGGTTAAACACAATTAACATGTTGCGATAAAAATATTTTGGTTTTCCGTTGTTCTGTACAGGCAAACGTCATTATGTATTTATTACGTTATGATAAACTGAAATTGTGCAGGAGTAGATCAGAAATTACACTTGCGCTGTTCTCATTTTTGACCAGACTACTTACAAAAGTTGTAGGTCGTGTAACCCTAACTTCTTTTGCGGGTCAACTTGTATGTCAAAGATGAAAGCCTCATTCTATTATTGTAGATGCTAGCAAGTCTGTTATATCGTATTGTATGCAATATCTTCATTTTGGTCAGGCTAGCTAGATGGGCTAGGGTTCGTGTAACCATAACTCTTCTTGAGGATCAATTGGTTCTTCAACTATAGCCAGATTGCTATGATGTGGCCTTGATGTTTTGTTTAACGCAATTTGTTATGATGTGCACTTAGTTTATTTATAAAAACGATGCATGTAAAATATCATGAATTATTGTCAGCTGTATCAAATACCTATACGGGATGCCCTATTTGGATGAACTACATAAATGTCACAATGCTATTCAGTACAATCGTGACGAGTTTTCTCATCGATAATATGTTAATTACATAATAACCTTCATACTTGTAGTGCGATTGTTTATACTGGTGCTTAGTTGCTCGCATGCATCGTATAAACCCATGTCAATTGATGCTTGAGAGAATTATCCTTTTTATTATCTACTATACCATCACGTTTAACGGTGTTGGTAACCGTTGAATGAAGTACATTGAAAAATTACTTGAACTAGATATTTCTTGGTGCCGTGACCAGGATTGGCGAAGAGCAGAGGAAAGTCAGACGGACATGAAAAACAAAGAAAAAGAAAACCACAAACTGAAATTGCAAGTGCGTCAACAAATGAAGTTCACCAAATGGGGACCCTTGAGGAGTTCGGGGAACGAACTCGGAGAACCAATGCGCGCTTTATATACCAACGAAAATATTTACCCCGACCACATATCCTACCCATTTATGGATGAAATGATGAAGTATCATCGTAAAGCAAATGCGCATTTTGCCTCACGTTCGCAATGTTAACTCAAAATATATGAACCGGTGATTGAGTCAAGAAACTGTAAAACTGAGTGTTGAAGTTGGCCCTGGCAGTACTCTTCCTATCAGGAGTGTTTGGAACATTTTCGGGAAATAACATCGTAAGGAAAAGGTAATTTATGAGAAAATTGAAAACATTATCTTGTGGAAACTGAACAACTGTATTGTGATCTCACTATATACTGTAACTTTACAATCTACATATATGTTTTTGTATTGGTATATTCTGGTTGTGTTATGTTATAGCTTAAGATAAAATTGATGTAATATCTTTTTTATATTTATCCTGATCTCATTGATGTATTAATTCTAGTCACTATATGATATAACCCTGGTCACTATATGATATAATCCTGATCACTATATGATATAATCCTAGTCACTATATGATATAATTCTGGTCACTGTATGATATAATCCTAGTCACTGTATGATATAATCCTGATCACTATATGATATAATCCTGGTCGCTATATTATATAATCCTGGTCGCTATATTATATAATCCTGGTCGCTATATGATATAATCCTGGTCACTATATGATATAATCCTGGTCACTATATGATATAATCCTGGTCACTATATGATATAATCCTAGTCACTATATATGATATATCTTAATCATGAAAACTTTTAACACGATCGCGTATCTACTATATACTATGCCTAATTTGTTCACATTAGGCTGAACGGCTCTGATTTCTTATAACTTTATTTTGGCCAAAGATGAAGGTCCGAGAGAGTCATGTCTAATATCCCCTTCACAACTCAACCTTCTACCAGCATAAGCCCCGCCATAATTTCGGACAGGCTATATATATATATATATATATATATATATATATATATATATATATATACACACGGCTTGAAGAACAGTAACCCTAATTTCTAAAAGCCAAACAATATTGTTGGTCTCAAAAGGAAGTACCACTACTGTCTTGTATATCAGAATGCCATTCTTACACCTGGTGTCCAGTGCTTGTCCCGTTTACGTATGTCAAAGCTAATATAATTCATGAATAGAAAATAACACCCAAACTCTGTTATCGTTTATTGTTTGAAAATAAAGTCTACTACTCGCAAAATATACGTGGTAAAAATTGACCATTTATATGGGGTACACAATTTTCTACATAAATTTCTAAGGGAAAGAAGAACAACTCTCGTCATTACTGTTTTAAAAGGGTAAATACATGTTCTATAATAATAGTTATTATTATTAATATAGTACAGGGAATAATCTTATAAAAAAAAGAAATATTTTTAAGATCAGGCGCCTGTGATGTACTCTCCTTTTTCTACATATAGAAGATAAAAGAAGTGAACAGAATTTCATTCACAGAAGTTCATTTCAATACCTATCAAAGAACTATATTACATATGCGTATGTCCATTTCGTAAAATATGTTGCATTCTTCCTCCCCTCAAAGCAACAAATTAATCATAAATAAAAAGAATGGACGATATTTTTTCCTTTTATTACAATTACACACATTCAATTTTAATTAAATCATTTCCAAGTTCAGATCAAAAATGGACAAGCTATAAACTACACGTAAAGCCCCTGTCACACTGTCACAATTTTGATCTACGATAGCGTACGAATTCAATAATCGCACTCATTCGGGGTTCATCGTAGAGATAGTCGTAGGCTTTCTTCCTTCATCGCAGCAAATTGCCAAACGCGGCGATTGTTTTGAGCATGTTCAAAACAATCGTGCCCACTGTACGATTTTTAGCTCACGACAAAGTCGGGGGGAGCTTATGCTATACCCTGGGCGTCGGCGTCGGCTTCGGCGTCGGCGTCCGGACCTGGTTAAAGTTTTTGAAGCAGGTCCTGTATCTTATTACTTGTCCTACCCCAACCAAACTTGCATGAATGATGCATCTGGGCCTACTTATGGACCTGAAAGACTTGGATGCTGAATCTGGGCCATGAATTTCAGGTGCTGAAGAAGGTAAAGGTGTTCGGAGCAGGTTAAAGTTTTTGGGTAGGTGCCCTTTGATGGCAATATCTACTGGTCTTATCTTCACTAAACTTGCATGTATGATGTGTCTTATGATACTCATGCACTTGACAGGCTTAAATGCTGAATCTGAGCCATAGGTTTCAGATGCTGGGTGAGGTTAAGGTTGTTGGAGCTTGTTAAAGTTTTTGGAGCAGGTGCCCTTTGAAGACTATATCTAAGTTACTACTGGTCCTATCTTTACTAAACTTGCATGGCTGGTGCATCTTGTGATACTGATGCACTTCACAGCCTTGGATGCTGAATCTGAGCCATAGGTTCCGGATGCTGGATGAGGATAAGGTTGTTGGAGCTGGTTAAAGTTTTTGAAGCAGTTCCCATTTAATAGACAAATCTTCTTTATTTTTGGTTCAATCTTTACCAAATTTTAATAGATGATGCATATTGTGATACTGATGCACTCCAGAGTCTTGGATGCTGTATCTGAGCCATAAGTTTCGGATGTTGGAGGAGGTTAGGGTTTTTGGAGCTGGTCACATGTTTATGTAAATAATAGTACTTATTCAAACTTGCATGGTTGATGCAAATGATGCTATGTAAATGAATCAGAGGTAGCTTCAGATACTGAGTGATTTTGATTATCTAGGAGGGTTGTTAGAAAAGTTCGCGGACAAGTTCGATTGTAAACGGACTATTCACATGATACCAGCGAAACTTTTCAGATTTAATCTTGACGTTTTTTCTAAGTAATATGTTAAGATTTGCTTGTATTAAATGCACCATAAAAATATACAGCTTTATTATTTTGATAAGGTAAGCTTCACGGAGCATGTCCGTTTTTTATTGTTTTATATTTCGTACGCATTTTTTCTTATTAAGAAAATGTACCTTTTAAGCGCATAAAAATAAACGATATTTCATATGACATCACTATAACTTATGAAGGTCATTTTGTGAAAGTTTCAATTAAAATGAAGAATTCAGGACCGTTTAATCGCCGAATTTGGACGAACAACGCTTGAAAAATGAGTCAAAAACGTTGACGTCAATGGGTATCTTGGAGCACCGGGCCTTCATTTAAATTTGTGTGCACGCAGAAAAATATCCGATGGAGACCAAAAGGTTCTTAGATGCTGCTCGTAGATGCTTAGGTGGTTTAAAGTTTTAGAACAACTTAAATTGTGTTAGGGTCTTGGAGCTGCTTACAGAATGAAGTAAAATTTGTTCATACCTAGTCAGACTTAAACAGTTGATATAGCTATGGGTGTGTAAATAGAGATAGCTTCAGATACAGAGCTTAATCTTGATTATCTTGATGCTGGAGCAGGTGTTAGTTTTGAGTAGTTAAATATAGGTTTGATTGTTGGAAAAAATTTTGTCCTGACTAACATTCATGGTACATTTAAGGTGGTATGGGACAACTCCATGTTGTGACGTACTATTTATCGAAATTAACAATAACAGGAAGTGTAATTTTATAAATGGTTTCTTTCTCAGAATCGTTTCTAAGAGCGTAGCGCAGTGGGTTAGAGGATTCTCTACGAATCTGTAAGTCATGAGTTCAAGTCCCGATGGGGATTTTAAAATTTTTACCTTTCCAAAATTTTTTAAAACGTATTTTTTGGTTAAATATTGTAAAAATTAAAATATTCTAAACCGGTGGAAGTATTTTAATTATAATGTACTTTAATCCACATTAATAGCGACAGATGTCCCATACCACTTTAACTTTGGTTTTGAAACAGAAGGCTAGCCCAAGATAAAGGGCCTGATCTCCATCATCAAGGATGCTAAGAAAATCTTGTCTACGTCACTCAAACTTGCTTGATAGATGTGATTGTTGATATATAATATATTTTCATGATTCCTATTCCTATTGTATTAAATCAGATGATATAGTGTTTTATCATATGATACAATATCATAATACGTAAAACAAAATTGTATCATATTATATGATACATTATTGTTTCATATAATACAATATTGTTTCATATGATACAATATCACACAATACAATATCATTTCAATAGATAGAATATCATAAGAAATGATATCATATTATATGATACGATATCATGTCATATAATACAATATCGTATATACTACATGATTATCATACAATATCATACATCATCATCATCATATGATACACTATCATATCATATAGTACAATACCATATCATATAATAAAATATTGTTTCATATGTTATAGTATTATGATATGGTATTGTATCATGTAATATGATACGATATTGTAAAATATGATATGATATTGTATCATATGATACGATATTGTATTATGTGAAACAATGTTTCATATATTATGATTCAATTTTGTTTTATGTAATATGATATTGAATGTATCATATATGTTGCATCATATGATATTGTATCATACAATTTTGTACTTTATGATACTATATGATATTGTTTAAAGCCCGCTACGATATTTAATATTTTGATATAAGAGATCATTAACTATGATTTTCATATACATGTATTATGATCAAGATGGTCTCATAAAGGTGATGCCTCGTCTCGGTGAGCTTTGAAATATGTGATTACCTATGTTTAAGCATTCGTACACTTTCGCACGACACTCGCATTGCACTCGTGCACATAGTCACAATAAATCTTCGACATTCGTAGGAAACTAGCGAAACTTCGTAGTACTTACGATACTATGAATATCCTTCGATCTACTCTGAGTATTCTACGAGTTTCTGCGAGTGTTTCTGAAGTCTTCCCCGAATGTCCTCCGAATGAATGGAATGTAGTTCGATTTGATGCGAAAACAATACGAAAACAGCGATTGGGGGCGAGTGTAATACGAGAACTTTGCGAGTGAACTACGAGTTAGTACGAAAATAGGAGACTGGTTAGTGTTTCGCAATAGTATTCTTCTGTTGAGTACTAAGTACATACATCGTACAGTAATTATGTAAGTTACTTACAGAACATTGTCTTTCGAAATTTTACATAAATTATACATGTAGCTGTAATTTCTCCATTCTTAAAAAAGATGAATTTTGTTCTTTGTTGATAATCTTATTCAGGGAATAAATCAAACATTACCGCTGCTGTTTTCATGATTATTTAAACAATTCATGAACTAAAACAATGTCATGATCTTCTTGCTCGTTTATAATTACAACAATTAACGTCCGTCAGCAAATCATTAAAACAATTTTAGTCACAGTTGCAAACATTGTCACAATATGGATTTCGTTGGTAATCTTAACCCAATTTACATCTATGTGTACGTGTTTTCATATATCTTAAATAATATATAGGAATATTACCCCGATTGCATTATTTATCTTATGTTGTGAAATTTAAAAAATATTTTCAGGTAAGTATTTTATGCATAAATACAATCAATAATTTGTTTAATAATCACTTTATCAATTAACACACCAGATATATATTTGGAAAAACTCGTACCTATTCGTGGGAATATCGTGTATCAATCGTACAATTTCGTACTCATTCGTAAGAGTATCGTATAAAATTGTCTTCCATTTTACCTGCTCGTGGGAAGATCTCAACGCATTCGTTACTTAATCGCCCAAAGTCGCCCTGTTATCGCACAAACTTCGTACATTGTCGAGCAGACATCGTAGTCGAGTCGTACTAGATTCGAAAAAGCACCGTCTGTAGAATTATCGCAAGACTGGCCTGACGAATTGTGGCGATTTTTAACTTTCAGTACATGTAATTCGTGGCCAATCGTAGTATAAATCGTGACAGTGTAATGTAACAGAGGCTTAAGATTCACCTATTTTGAATTATATCATTTTTGTAAAAAATGAAAGACCTGTTGGTACATGTTTAATTCTTGTTTTAAACTAGATCACACTACCTTAACTAATCGCAATAAATGATAACAAAATATTATGCTTTAAACTCATCAGACATTAAAACCCCTGTCATGCCGGGGCTGCGTCATTAATTAAGGCGATCCTGCTGCGTCCGTGAAAAATGCGAAACGCCGAGGTGCGCGCAGCGGCATCTTCATTTGTCGCGGTAGGGTTGCTGAGAACGCCATGCGACGGCGCGCACTTTGAGCATGCACAAAGTACGCGCCGTGACTCTGCATTCTGACAAACACGCAGTAGAATCGCCGTGGAAGCGCGCAAGGTCTCCAGCAGCGCCACAAGAGCTCCGTTGGTGCGCTCAAGTAACACACATAAGTCGAGTGCAGGGAGACCTCTCGGAGTTCTTTGGAATGTCAATGCGTCACAAGAATGGCTTGTGCACGCAGTCAGCGCATTGAACAGATTGAACACGCAGTGAACGCGAATTTAAACTCTAACTCAGATGGAGCGCAGTCAATCGTCAAGTGGGACTCGTTACACGCCGCGGGAGCCATCAGGACGCCTTGATATCTTTTCTTGTAAAAAATTTATGAAAAATTGTATATATATTTTTTAAATTTCCTTGCGATCCTACGGCGATTCCAGTTTACAACGCCGTGGTAACTCTATGGGACATAACCAGTTTTCTATTATATATCTTATGTGCTTAATTTTGTTTAGCACAAATAATTTCTGTTGTAATAAGTTTCATTTTGGGTCTAAAACTATCTGGAGTTCAATTTCATTCAGCACTTTGCACACTTTGGGGTTTGTCAAAAATTCAGCCGTAAAGAAAAATAAAAAGAGAAGAGAGGATGATTTGGTAATATCATCTATTCTAATAAGTGATATCGCTTATTGGAATAGTTGATATCTCCAAATTACAATTAAAACCAAAGGGGCGCTTTTAAAAGATTTGTATAACAGATGTACGTCATTACAAGTGTGACAGTCAGTGGGTTAGTACATATATACAGGTACATGTATATCCATGACTGACCATGAGACGTTGTCTTGCTGAAATTAGAGCCAATGCAATGGTCGTCATACGTCTGACCTTCGTCAGAAATCTACATGTACATAATAAATGGATTTCGGATAATTTAAACCTAACTTGAGAGTCAAGCTATGTCTTAAATCGCAGTATAACTTGGCCTATAACTTGCCAATTTATAACAAGAGACCTATAGGCCTTGACGGTCACCTGAGTACCATAGCCCGTCAGAGGGTCCCATTTTTGCAAATTAAGCTTCATTTTGGAGTCTAAACTCTAATCCGAATTTCTCATAAAAGGGGGGGGGGGGGGGGGCAAGAGTCGTAAGAATATCCTAGCTCCAGGTGCCAAAAATTGTTTGTTTGTTGTTTTTTTTGTAAAAAGAGACCTGCATGCCTTAAATGGTCAATCTTTTATAGTATTAAATTTATAATGCACACAATATGCATACAGTTTATTTCTACAGCATACAATGCACAGGAAATTAAAGTAGATTTCCTAAAATATGGCGACAAAAGGTGACCCGAGTGACTCAAGTGACTTAAAAAAAATTTACATGTTCACTATACGGCCACATTTGTCTCCCCCCCCCCCCCTAAATAAAAAGCCTCAACCCCTGCCCCATGGGCAGTGAATTTCACAATTTAGATAAAGGGTTTCATAAATATCATAACCATGCATTCAGTTTATCTTCCCCTGCTGTGAATGAAGAGAAGAAGGTTTTCTAAAATTTAATACATTTTTACTATTTGGTCATATTAGCCCCGCCCTAGGGCCTGAACCCCCGATACAGGGACCATGAATTTCAAAATTTAGGTAGAAGGCTTCATGAATATCATAATCATGCATTTAGTTTATCTGAAATTTATATAAGAGTATAGAGAAGAAGATTTTGCTAAGATTGAATACATTGTCATGTTGTAAATTTTGAATTTACCGGGTGGCAGTAAATGACAACATTTTCAATCTATGGCCATATTGGCCGAACCCTATGACCTAAACCCCTGACCAAGGGACCATGAATTAAACAATTTAAGTAGAAGACTTCATGGGCTTCATAACCATGTTTTTCTCATAT
>WFKH01006014.1:13778511-13856440 GCA_016163765.1 Magallana hongkongensis | reverse complement strand
CTGAGGCATATTATTTGGTAATTTTTTATATAAATTTAAAGATATTTGAATTTACAGGGGGGGGGGTCTGGACCCCCCCGACCCCCCCCCCCCCCCCCCGCTCCCCCCCTTCAATTCATTTTTTTTTTATTATTTTTGCATTTTCTTGCAAAAACCCCTTGTACCCCAACAGTGTACAACAGAACGTGTTAATCCATATAAAACAAATCCAATGCTCAAATGTTTATCTATAGCACTTTCTACCCCGATACCAGGAAAAAAAATTTTTTGATTATGTTAACATGATATCAACAGAGATACGTGTTACTAAGATGTATAGAGACGCCTGTATTTCAGTTAATGCGTAAAAAAAATTTGCAAAAGCGTTTGTGTATCTAAAGTTAAAACCCACGTGAAGATTGTGGTTTATGTACCGTACGTGTATATGTCTGTTTAAACCTATTTAACAGAAGCTTGCATCAAAGTGCATATTGTGGCCTTGAATATCGCATCCATAGTGTATGTAGGTTTTTACTTCTACGGCGTTCTCTAATTCCACACAGGGGATTTTAATGCTAATGTTGCATAATAACAATTTGTTTCTAAACAGGCTATAAACAGAAGTTGCATAGTTGCAAGTTGTTTTTTTTCCTCATTCGTATTCCTTTGATCATGAATGTGTCTGTTACATATTAGATTAATTCTATTCTCTCAAGAGAAAGTGCTATTTCATCAATATTTCATTTGAGAAATGCTGGTCAGAAAAATCATTAGATTGGTTTGGATTGTATTGACATTTTTGCACATAAAACCAAATGCCCCCCCCCCCCCCTAAAAAAAAGTAATTTAAAAATCCACTAACAAATGCTGTATGACATTAACATTTGGTCACTTTCCACAAAGTGCGCCTCATCAGTTTAAAAATGGCAATTTCAGACAACTTTATTTTAAATAAATACCGGTATATTGTAAGTTTTATTTTGGTCTATATAGGGATTATAGGACCCATGAGTTGAGAATGAATGATAGAAGAGTCATCGGTTTATTGCAGTAGCGTAGCTGAACTAATCCTGCATTCACACCTCTTACAATCGAAAGTTCGCTGAACTCAATTATTTTCACCATGAATGGATTATAAATCCTCTGTGTTAGCATCTCCAATAATTAACACTTGTAGGGGAATATAGGTAATTGTCCGATTACACTACGGAAAATTTTGGTAATTTTTATGATCCAGAATTTGTAGAATTGGAGCAGTAATACACTAAGACATCCTATATATAGACCTCATGTTTTTGTCATAGGTGCTCCCTATCTAAACCGATGTACAAAAAAGGTCTTCATTCCTACACTATAAAATCAAATGTTCTTTCAGTAAAGTAGGATTTTTTAGTACTGATTATTGATGGGGAGCATCTATGGTTTTTGTTCTAAAAATGGGATATTGCCAACAGATCTTTTAAAATATTCTGTTCACGTTCAAGATTGGTACAGAAACAATCTAGCTGAACGTGAAGAAATAAATCGTCTCCGTTTATCAGGTTGATTCGCAGTCTGGAGTTTTGTTTTGTGGGGTTTTTTTTCTTTTTTGCCGTTGCTTTTTAGTGCACCATCCAATAGGTTCCAGCGTGTCTCGTGGCGCGTCATACCTTCCCGACCCACAACAAAACAGATTTAGGTTTGAAGATTTTATTGATCTTTTATCTCTTATTTGTAGGTCTGTACCTGGTTCAGTGCGATCACCTCCGCCGTCCTAGCAGTTCTGAACGGATACAGAGCTTGGAGTATCATCTCTCAACTCAAGCGCCGGGACGACCCAGAAACAGGCTCCGTGCTGCTCCGTAGAGGGAGACAATTCGGCTCCTCCCATTTCTTTCTGGAAGAATCGTTTTCAATTCGCAGCTTAACTTTAGATCGGCGGACGTCAGAAGTAGTTTGATGCCGTGTTAGTAGAAGGCTTAGAAACTTAAATAATTTTAGGGACTCAAAAGGTTGTGCAATATTTGGATTCTTTATGAGTTCTGACTATGTTTGACCCCAAGGGTCGTTTTAAGATGGGACCTATGCCAAAATTTTAGTGGTAGCGAAATGAGTTTTGTGTATTTATCATGTTCATTGACAAATCCTATTTTACATTAATTATTGTTACATGTATTTATTTTAGTTCATCAAATAAATGTTGTTTCATTAAAATATTTTTACTATTAAAAGTTTGTTGTTTTATTTTAAAATACTTCAGTAATAAAGATATTTATTTTGCTTTTATTAACATTGCAAGAATAAAGCCTTTTTAAAAATACTGATTGATAAGCACTTTCAAAAGATGTCAACTCAAAATGTCACTTCACACAATTTTATGAGTAATGAAAATTGCTCTGAAATTCTCAATGATATATCTTTTTAGATGGACTTTCTCAGAGATAAAAAAAAAATATCAAAAATTCATATACCGGTATTTTAATCATACATGAAAACAACAGATTCTCTGCCATCTTACATACATAAGGATGACTGAAAAACAAATCACTTCAAAATTTGCATAAATTAACATTCAACTATGTAGAATGAAATGTAAATCGACACAGCTCATTTGAATACATACATACATAATGAGGAAAATCAGATGGGCTGAATCATCCATTATAACAAGATTTGTAATTTCGCACACAAAAAATTTGATTCAAAGCTGACTTTTACCATAGGAACGAACCCTAAATGGCATAGTAAAATTAATTGATCACAACATTAATACATGGAAAACATAAAAGGAATTAAGAAGACTTTTTGGATTTTGAGGTGGTTACACCCCCTATCACCTTCCTTCGCTGATTATGCATGTAGGTCAGCATTGTGTAACCAGCTGAAAGAAAGAAAAAATCGTTAGTAGTACAATGTACTATATTACACTATATATACTATATTACACAACTTTCAGTCCTAATTAATACAGATGTTCAAAAAGTGGATATAAAAATGAGTTAATTTTGCAGTGCTCTTAAATACATTGTCTGCTGAGTAAATATTTTAAACACAATTCAGTCTGTTATGTTTTTCACATCATAATGACCTACAACATATAAATATGTACTCAAGTATAAAATAAGCTTAATTCCTTTCTCAAGTAAAATAAATCAAGTTTCCTAATGTTATTCCACTCTAATTTATATAAAGAAATTAAGTATTTCATTTTTGCATGATTCTTTCAAAACTCCAAAAAACATTTTTGTTTAAAAAGTCTAATAAAATACATGTACAATGCTTGAATAAGTGTTATCTCTATAAATTAATATACATTATGTATTAATTGATACAAAAAGAGATCATGCAAAATCAAACATCTTCTGTTTATACCAGCTAGCCCATGTGATCCCATTTTGTGTAATGTAAGTAATGTACATAATTTATGTAAAATTGTAAATGGTTCAACACTTTATTGAGTCTGTTGGTACACTGTATACACACATTTCTTAAATCTTCACACTTACCTATAAGAAGAATAGGTGGATATGTGTACAGAAGCCATGGAAAGTAAAAGGCCATGTTGGCATTGTTTGGTAGAGACAGACAGAACCTCTCAGACATCTCATACAATGGAATGGACATGATAACTACAGCACCTGTAACAGTAACGGTGAATGAACAACAGATTCCCTAAAGCACCTTCAATTGTAACAGTGCATCACTACAAGGTCTATACAAGAATGTGGCAGTATTAAGTATAAGATAACAACAAATCTTTTGCTTTTGTTGATGAACAGTTCCATACTGAAAGAATATCACACTGCGGTTTTGACCCCAACCTGGTACAGTATCAAAATGAATTGGCAATGATCGAAGGGCCAAGGCTGTTTTCATCCAAAGGCTGATACCAGAGCTGGGATCAAAACAACAGTATAATGTTGTTTATATCATACATCTAAAACCAAAGATTATTAATCAACAGACTCGACTCTCATTTGTCTCTATTTCTTTATACAGATATAAACACTGTAAGAGTTGTAGGACTTAGTTGACAAACCGTTTTCATTCAATGTACCATTATGTTAAATGGGTATCTGGGAGGATACATATACCATAATAACTTCCTTCCTAAGTAACCTCATTATGTGTCAAGTGATTTCACTAAAATTTCATAAGTATTCATGGATTCATTGATAGGATTTTATCTACATTTATATCTTGTGGCCTAGAAATTTTGCCAACATAAGTAGTAGGTGGCTCTTTACCCTCTAGAAATATTCCCACGGGATACAGGGGCATCCATAGTGTGTACCTCAACCAGGTCACTACATAAATTTTCTTGTCCAGTACTGCTAACAGGTAAAAAGGATATCTAGAAAACAAAATGGCTTTATGTCAAAAGAATATTCAAAATTAAAAGAATAACTCTCTCTGTTATGTGTGTAAGACAGGTTTGTACAGTCTTTTACAAAGATGTCAGGTGGCCTTTTTGTTGTTTGACTAACTTTATGTTTGGACTAGTTTATAATCTTTAAAAAATGTAATTGTACTTATGGAATATAGCTAGCAAATATACTGGTATTCTTACCTTACAACTTCGATTAAACTCCAAGTCAGGAGTAAGAAAAATACTAACGGGGCACTCTGTATATTCTCCTCATGTAATATGATGACAAACAATATGAAATTTCTCCCTAGAACCTGTAAAGAAAAGAAAAGGGAATCAAAACCCAGAATTGTCAACTGTGTGTATAGGGGGTGGGGGTGGCTGCTTTGTAATGGAGAAAAATCCTATGGGTTCAAACCATATCAGCATTGTTAATTTAATTAAATAGCTGCAAGTGGATAAATCTAATCATACTTATAAGAGGTTTAATCTCCACAATAATAACATGGAGGCAAAATTTATAACCCTGTATACAGAATATCACAACTTCAATGATAACACAGTTATTGCAAATCTTTTTACATCTTTTACAACATCTTTGCTAGCCAAGGGTTTATGATGCGCTCCTCTCCTCTCCAAGGGTTTGGAGAGGAGAGGAGAGGAGCCGAGCGTAAACCCTTGGCTAGTGAAGATGCTTTCAAAAATAACGTGAAGCATAAAGTAACACTGTATAAAATATATCATGCTATATGCACCTTGATTTCAATCCTGGTATATACACAGTATAAAGGATGATTTTAGCCCCATTTGCCCTCAATTTAAAATAGGGCTAATGCAAAGTGGTAACATCTTTTACAGGCGTGTTTGGACAAGAATACAGAATCCTGTATTCAGTATATGAAAAACAGTGCCTCACTCATACTCATACAACAAAAATAACAATCACATTAAATAAATTTTGCTGTGAAATATTGAACCCAGCTTCAGAATATCGCATAATATTTTGAACCTGGGTTCAATATTTTGTATATGACACCAGTACTATAAAGAGTTCATACCTGCATCAATGGTGCTATTGCACCAGATTTGACCAGACCCAACATAGGATGGAGGATTTCCATAATGGCTGCTGTCTGACAAACCATGATAGGGTTTCCCACCAGTTTGAATCCAGATGTTATCGCTTCTGCAATCCATCAAATGAAAGTTAGTTTTATTACATCAATGTTACATTCTTTTTTATTAAATAGTACTTCAGTTCTGAATTAAAAAAATTAATTTAAATCAGAATGATACCAGGAATACTTTAATAGAAATAATTGTGAATCTATGCAATCTTTTACATGTTTCATGTGTAACTTTGAAAATAAAGGACTACTTATTACATTGTTTTCTTCTTTACTTAATTTTATATGTATATTCTATAATTGTGAATCAATAAATCAAAACAATATCATTTTCATTCATTTCCCTGACAGTTTAAAAATGATTTGCTTTGTAATTGCATACATTATTTGTCTCAGTGAAAGTATTCAAATGATCAAAATAAAAATTTGTTTTTATGGTAATTCTGAGTTTAGTACACAATATACATGTACAACTTACCCTCTTTGTTTCTTAAGAAATTTACAATAAGAACGCAGCTAATGAACGTAAATCCTACAAACTGGAACAGGTTGTAAGTAAACAGGTACATTGTTTTGAAGTCTGGTACCGGTACATCTTGAAGAGAAAGAGAGAACTGTCAAATACAGAAGTTTTGAGTATAGAAATTCACGTACCCAACCCAAATTAACTTTTCCATTTCTATCAGTGTGATACACATACATCACAAGTACAATTTATATTTATAATTCATAGACTAAATTCAGCTGTCAATATTTTTGAAGTCCTAGAATCAGGTATTCCACCATCAATTCAACAACCAAAACTGGTTTGGTAAAGGTCTAATTAACTACTAGTACACATTCCAGTTTATAGCAGAAGTTTGAATTCAAAAGGTCAGTCCAATGACCATCAATAACACATATACACTTCTAGCATCAGCTGAAATCATCCCATCTTGCAAGCAAAGGGTTTAGGATCTGTTCCTCTTCTCTCCCAAGAAAATTTTAATCCCTGGAATTCAGACTAACTCAGCCAATGGCTAAAGAGAAGTTTATAAACCCTTGGTTTACAAAGATGTCAAATATCATCTACATGTATAATCTTATTTTGGGGGTCTCAATTCCTAACAATTTCTGTCAAAGTCATATTTATATTTCTCTCCCATCCCAATCTTTTTCATCTCTAGGAATATATATAAACTTTAATTGATGATTTATTTATCAAATATTGAGCATTCGGTTTCAATGTAAACATTGCCGGTGATTTGAATTAACCCTGAATATGTAAATATCTCCACCTGGTTCACTAGCTGAGTCTAAATCCAGTTCTTTCTTTAACCGTTTCAAGACTTCTTCTTGGGACATATCATTTTCTGGCTGAAAAGTACATTAATGACACATCAAGAACAAGGAACACATTTCATCCAAGTAAAATTTTAATTATTGATATCATAAAGGCGCTTTCATATTTTCTGTTCCAACGTGTTCGGTACATGTGTGTTTCAAACCATCATTTTGGAAATGGAGTAAAAAATTTATCACTGGTTGCAACATGATATTTGATTGGTTACACAAATTTCATGATTAATTATCATATATAACATCCTACTTACATCACAATTTGATTGGTGTGAAAAGCATATCAATCTGTTTGATTCAACACTTAATTGGTACAATTTAACATAATTTTTATTAAAATATAAACTGTATTATTTTCCCAAGTGTAGAAATCTTTTTACCTATGCTACACCTTTGTGGTTTATAAAGCATGAACCGCCCTAAGTTTTAATAACCTCCATTACCCGGTAGTTGAAAATTAAAATAAATTCATTTCTTCATCATATTTGCAGTTTCCATTGACAGACCATCATATACCGGGGTAGATTAGGACTACTTGAATAAATCATTTGTTCTGCTTATAAACTTGCCTCAGATAAATAGGTTATGTACAAACCTGATTGTCTTCCTCTGATTCATCTTCATAAGCAACTTTATCAAAATCAATTTTGAGCCAGGGGTGATTGATTTTCTTCCAAGTCAGTCGGGGCCAAACCTCTCCATCACCTTTCTTTTGGATGTGAAAGTCAATACACCTGTCCAACACTCGGTATCTACTTTTCTGGTTCAATTAATAGAAGAATTTTCCTTAAAATGCTGACTGCACAAATCTAAAAGCATCTTGTCATTAGACAAACTAAAGAGTAAATTTTCTAAGAGCATTGCAATATTCAAGTTTCTTGTTTAGTGTATTATGGATTTCTGGATCTTGATTTAAGACCAATTCTCACTAAGTACCATATCTCGCCAGTGCATTGTTACATCAATTTTTGTATATAATTTTATGTGTTGATAAAATGTCGTACAATGCACTGGTGAGAAATGGTACTTGACAAGAATTGGTCTTAGGTC
Source organism: Magallana hongkongensis (assembly GCA_016163765.1). Lineage (NCBI taxonomy): Eukaryota > Metazoa > Mollusca > Bivalvia > Ostreida > Ostreidae > Magallana > Magallana hongkongensis. Next base: position 13,848,598 of record WFKH01006014.1, on the reverse strand, counting down.
AGTATAGTAGGCATAAAATCTGACACATGTACTATCACTTACATCTGGATCAACTGGATGATAAAACTCTATATCTAGTTCATAGGAATTATGCCCTCGGATTCCAATTCCATCAGCTTTGAACTTTAATCCATCTTCAGTCAAATCAACTTTTGGGTCCTATAAAAAATGCATTTACAATATATAAGCTTAAGTATGAATTTTGAAAATATAAAAAAAATACTTAATAGTTCTATAATTATTGTAATAAGAAAGGAGGAATGAGCATATTATAAATACATTGAAAACATATGGCTGGACCAGGATTCGAACCCAGGACCCCTGCAACTCTAGTCGGTAGCTTTTCTGCTGAACTACCCAGGCTGATATCCTCAGTCCATATAGCCCCAACTACTACATTCCTTCCTCCTTAAATGATCTTCACCCCCAGAGATCACCCCAGGCTCTTTCCCCTGCCAGGAGTTAACTTGGGGTTGGTCACGGCACCAAATGTAATAGGAAAGGAGGAACGAGCATAAAAATACATTGAAAACATATGGCTGGACTGGGATTTAAACCCGTGACCCCTGCAACTCTAGTCAGGAGCTCTATCACTGAGCTACCCAAGCTGATATCTATGGTCCATATAGCCCCAACTACTACATCATAACCACTAACAAAAGTACTTTAATGCTTCATAGTCGAATGGCAGATACATTTAGCAAGGTCATATTGAAATGAATATATACTTAAGCGTTCACTGGCAATATTATGTCTTGTAACTGACTAACTATTGATGTTTCAGAATTTTTCAGAAATTTTCAAAATATTTTGAAGCTTTGTATCTTGATATCTTGATGCAATTGCATTACAGAATACAGATATACCCATGACAGCAAGTGTAGACTATAACTAAATAAAAATGCCTTACTACAACGTCTTTTAGGACAATTTTCAACGAGATGTGGTCAGTTTTCTGGCCCCAATACACAAAAGGGCTCAGCCTCTCACCCGGTTCCGCCATCTTCTTTCTTGGACAGCTCGTACATGGAATAAACAAGTGATTATTATTTTTCTAGAAAAAAAAAATCATATTATAATATATAAGGTAAAAAGCCACTTTATACTACACTTCAAAACAATTGACATACATTTATTGAAAATAAAATAGACATTAACGAACAACTTGTCTAACACGATTAAAAAAAAAAATTCTCGTGTTTCCCGCACTTGCTTATGTATAAACTGAACAAATGGAAACTGGCTGATTTCAGGTTTGATTTGTTTTCTTTCTTTTTATATAGGAAAGATTATCTAAACAAACATGCATTGCATGACCCCATTAGCACAAATTAGATACTTGAATAAGCTTGAATAAGTCTGAAATTGAAAGTGAAACAAAGTAAATGGACATGTTAATTGGACGGAAGGTGTTTTAGGTTGAACATCACACAAGTGCCACAAGCTGTGAAAGTAGTGCATGTGATACAGATATGGACAGGGTGTAGGCCAATACAAAGAAGGAATCATATTTTTTGTAAATGTGTTATCTATAAGATAAGTCTTAGAGCATGTCAGAAACTTTTGAAGGATACCTTCACCTGACCTGTTTACCCTATGATATTTCGACAATATGAGTAAGATGATAGTTTACAATTAATAAGTTTGTGTTAGTGAGACTCTGTAGCTAAATGGCATGTCTATACCAATTGTCTTCTCATGATACAGATCTGCAGCTAAATCAAACCATGCACAAATCCAGGCTAATATGTTCATATTATTAAGTCAGTGTTTTTTCTTTATTTCAAAGTAAAGGGTTAAAGATCAGTTGTTACAGGCTAAGGGTTGATGTTTATGAACAGAACTCTGTCGAAAAAAACAATTATTTTTTAAAATTTTTGATTTCTAAGCGGCATTTTTATCAATTGAAGCAGTCAATTTGGCCGGTAGCGGGTTCTTAGAGAAATCACTGTTAAGTGTTGATATGTTGATAGATTGAGATGAATGAATGAAAGGGATGGATGAAACTTCCAACAATCTTTTCAGAATTTCTTGTTAAAATTTCTGTTTTTGTGAAATTGGTTTTTTCATGCAAGCAAAGGCAATTCCGTAAAGCACAGCTTCAGTTGCAAGCTGTATTCAGCATTGGTTAATTTATTAAAACACTTTATATGTGCACAATGTAGCAATTATGACAGTATGTTGTCTTTTGAAAAAAATTGTGATAGTAAGCATACATGTGCTTTAATTTTATGTATATGAGAGCATGTACTGTTATATTCATCTAGTTATTATTTTATTAAACAGTATTAGATTAACGTTTTAAAATCAATGATAAATTTTCTAATTTAAATACAAGTAGCTTAATTGAGAATCTGTACCTGTACAATCATGTACATGTATATCTGGAAAATTTTTAAAAATCACATATAAGAATTGCAAAAAAATAGAAATGTTATTCTTCAGATTAACAGTTTCTGTTTGCCTTGATTAAATCAGTATCTCATTTTATTTTTCTAATTAATAGTTTCATGTATTAATTTTACAGGCCCAAAATGGATGACCCTTTTCCTCGCACGCTGGGGAATCGTGCTATGCATTCATTATCTCTGCAGAGGCACCTGCATGATCAAATGCAGTCCAACTCGGAACTCTGTGATGTAATTCTAGTAGTAAATCAAGTGGTAAGTCAATTATTTGGATATAGGATTTACAAGCATTTGAGAATAATATATCAGAATTTACAATTTACTTTTGCAAATTTTTCTTCTTCCCTAGGAAATCCGAGCTCACTGGAGCGTGCTTGTGATGTGTCCTTACTTTCAATCTTTGTATGACAGTGGACTAAAGGAAAGAATATCTGGTAAATGCTACTCTCCATAACGGTTTTTTAAAAAGTGTGCATAAAATGAATTTGATACATAATTATGAGTAATATTTTTACATTCACTTTTTAATGAAAGGATATTTTATTATTCTGATTTTGTGGCTGAATTTAAGACTTTTTTGTCACACCTAATATACACTGGTTTATATTCACAAGACTTTTTAAAAAGTAGAAGTTAAGTTATATGTTTTGTCAATAATTTTTTTCAGGGAAGATTAACCTTCTGATTGGCAAAACACCAGCAGTGAGGGTAGCCATATCTTTCCTGTACACTGGTGAGGCAGAGATTACCTATGAGACAGTCAAAGACATTCTAGAAGTGGCAGACTACTTCCAGATCAACGAATTAAAGTCATGCTGCCAAAGTTATCTAGAAAGCATGACCATGACGGTCGAAAACTGTGTTCAAATGTGCTTACTGTGTAGTTTGTATAATCTGGAGTTTTACAACAAGGTGTTTGAATTCCTTAGAGGGCACCTGCCTGACATCATGCAACAAGAGGATGCACTGACCTTGACCTCAGAATCTGTGATGTCACTGTTGACCGATCCAACCTTGTCTTATGTGGAGCAGAAGCAGTTCTATGAATTCATCATCAGGTGGTCCGAATTCGACTTGGAGAATCGAGAGAAGTTCTTTCCTGATTTGTTTTGCTCGTTAGACCTGCAGAAGATTCCTAGGAGTGTTCTGGAGAATGAGATTGAGGGAAATCCCCTTGTGAAGAAGGACAAGAGATGTCAGGTGCATGTGTTGAACATCAAGATGAAGTACATCACAGGACTGATCAAGGAAGATAATGGAGTAAGGGAGGCAATTCTGGTTGCAGGAGGATGTAGCCAAGTAATGTTTGCCAGCATCTTTAGCATTCTACCATTCAGGGAGTCCCTGGCTGTCAAAAGTTTGCTGGGATACATTTTAGCAGAAGACAGATGGATAGAGTTAGCCCCACTTCCCCATCAGATGCAGCAGGCTGTCATGACTTTTTGTTCAAAAAAGAATTGCTTGTACATCTTTGATCAAGGAAACCAAAGCTTTTCTTCTAGAGTGTTTGTTTATAAGTTTGATTTGGAGGAAACCAAATGGACTAGCTTCTTATTGGAGCTTCCTGAAAATCACATCAGTGGCACACTTCATACCATCCTGGCATGTTCTGGAAAATTGTTTGCTGTTATATCTTGCCATATTATTCAGAAAGGTGGACAAAATGTGCAGTGGAGTACATTCCTAATGGAGGTGAAAGAAGACGGCACCAAATCAGAAATCAAGCACCATTTATTTCAACGCAATGAAAACACAAGTGTGGTAGCATGTGTTATGCAAGACAAAAAGATTTGCATTTTAGCAACTAAAGTAGGAGCTATCCCTAGGAGGAAGGGAAAATCGACAAAATTTTTTGTGTACGATGCGGCTGTAAGTAGGAAATATGACCATTCCAGAGGAGTGAATTGGGATAACTTGATGATTGCGGCGGGTGATGAGATTGTGGTTACCAGGATGGGGAAATTCTCATGCATGAAATACTCCATGACCACGCGAAAATGGAGACATGTCAAAGAGCAATTCTTGCCATTCCCAACTCAACCCTTTGAAAGCACTGACTTCAGCTCAATTTCAGATGGCAGCAATTTCTATGTCTTTGGTGGCAAAGGTGTTAAAAGCATGGAATCCGTAGCAGAAGCTATGTGTTACAATTATGCTGAGAAGAAGTGGAAAAAACTTCAAGAACTGCCCCAACCACTGCGACAGGGTGCAACTTGCTGCATCCAGTTACCTAGCAACCTTGCAAAGTGCCACATCAAGTGCCCCCATTGCATTTTCTTCCCAAGTCGCAGCAGGGCCAAGTATGACGTCCATTACCAGCGAGAAGAGGATGACGACGATTACGATTATGATGATGGTAGCGGGTACACCTTTGATGACGACTACGTCTCGGATGGGCTTTGGAGTGATGGAGTTCCAGATTATTTGGATGACGACGAATACGATGACTATGAAAATTGGTTTATCTGACTTCTTATGAAAATAAGTGACAATCGAGTTCAATTTCATTCAGTATTTGAGTTTAAAGTTTATATCTGTGCCATGTGTTATACGTTCAGTTCATACTTGCATTTTTTTCATGTTCAGCGAGTTCTTGTAGAGAAGGGTTGTAAAAAAATTAATACCGTTATATTACCACAAGGACTTGACGTTAAAAACATCTCTTTTCAAAAGCAAAGATTTTTTTCCATGAAAAATGATGTCGGTATTGTGTAAAAAATTTATACACCACTGAAAAGAAATGATTTTATTGTAACATGATAATGTAAATACATGTATTGTAGAATGTAGGGTTTTTTTTTTAAAGAACTTTTTAGAGAAAAGTACTGCAAACACTGTTTTTTTAAGACTGCAGTTTTGATTTTCAGGTTAGTCTAAGAAGCTATTAGTAAATTGATATTAAAATGATTTTAAAAGGAAGTTTACAGTTTATTTATAACTCATTTTTATACTCAAGCTTATCTGTAATACTTGTTGAGGCCTCGGGTGGATTCTCTAGGTAACCCATCTCCTGATCTTGTAATACTGTATACAGGGTAATTTTTGCCCTTTTCGCCCTTCTACACTTGCAAACAGTTTCATCCCATCAATTCACCCAGACACAGCAGTGTTTTAAGAGAGATAATTTAAGACATTGGAATTTGCCTAGTCTTAAATTCGCCCGCTGACAACGAGGGTGAAAGGGGTGAAAATAAAACGGGGGTGAATATTTCCCTGTATACAGTAGTTTTTTCCTGGTATGAGTTGGCTACGCAGCAACCACTTCAGGTGGGGATTGTTCAGATAAAGCCAGCTTTTGAAATGTAACCAGTTCTAATAATTTTACAGTAAAAAGATGGCATGGGGAAATGATTTCTATACAAAACTGGTCTGTTTAATTACTTGCAGACTAAAAGAAGTCTAAAGATTATTTTTAAGAATTTGTCTCTTGGCAGTGCAAGTCTACAGACATCGCTAATTGTAAAACAAGGGGATGAACTGTTCATCAATTATGTCTCCTTATATGATATTATAACAGTATTCTCCGATTTGCAATGGCTTAAAAATGTAGTTTTATGAAAATAAGAAAAATGGATTTCAAAGAGATCAGTTATGACCAGAACCTTTGACCTAAAATCTTGGTTCATGGTCACTGTATTCCCTTTACCCACTAGCACTCAGCACTCTTATCGATAATGGTTTTTTTTTTTTTAATACTTTATGCAACAAGATTGAATAGGATTAGGCAGCAGGCACAGCCTAGTTTAGCCTTCTCCCTTTACTCTTTATGTAAAGTATAAGCCAGATAGAATCAACGATGATGAATATATATGTTCCAGACAAAGATTTTTTCAGAGTTTTGACTTTCGACCTAGAAACTTTAGTATAAGGTCACTGCACACCCTTCATCCAAAGGCTTTTTGCAGGTGAAGTATGAAAAAGATTGGGCCAAGAGAACGGAATATATGGTCCGGACAAGGATTTAACACACTGGATTACTATGACTAACCTTTGATACTGTTTCAAGGTCACTTCACACCCTTTACCCAAAGGCACTCTGTGGGTGAAGTATGAGCCAGATTGGGCTAAGGGGAGAGAAAGTGATGTCAGATGAACAGATAAAGGGACAGACAGACTGATCATTATAAGAGTTATATAAGAACTTCCTTACTTCCCACTATTCGAAACCACTAAGATTTTCTTCATATGATTTCTTGCAAACAGTTTTCTTTGTCGCCATACTTGATGAATATTGCCCATTTAACAAATTTTTTATGCAACGTCAAAATCGATTTCACACAATATAGCTGTAAAGACATTACTATATTTTGCATCCAAAGGCCTATCAAGTAGAGATTTCCATTGAAACAGTAAAAACATATAAAAACAATCCCCTATGAATTGTGGTGGTACATGTACATGTATATGACAAACAATACACCACCACAAATCATGAGAAATCTTATACTAGTATGCTGTCAAGCTTCAGTATCTCAAATACTGCGGATATGTTGAAGCAGGTTGAAAATCCCAAACACTTTACATACATCAACCTCTGTATTTCGATTCCTCAAATATCTGGTATTTTAATTTTTGTTTACCATGTTAACCATAATCACCTTTGAAATAAAGTGGTATAATTTGCCTGAGAATATTTCAACAAACAAAGCCAGTTCTGATTTACTACATTTATTATACAACTTAAAACCTTTGTTAGAGGTTGCTATGGTAAAATGAACAATGGAATCGATGAGACATGTGTCATAGATAGACTCTTTCTTAATGATATGGAATTTAAAAAATCCAAACAAAATAAACAAGCTCTCACGGAGTACTATAAAATGATTCATACATATAGTACACAATTGTCAGCATGAAACTTGAAAATCTCTAAAAATTGAATTGTAAGTTGCTAAAAAATTACATGAAATTCATATTACACACAATACTGATCTGGGTTACTCTAATATAAATGACAGATTCTGACTCCTACTCTTTCTTGTCCTTCATTTATCAGCTGTATAAGATAAAATGCTAAAGTTCATATTAAAAGGAAATGAATATCAACAATAAACTGTCATCCCCAAAAATAAAACAAGCCTTCATAAATGCCTTTTTACTTGAAATGAAAGATACTGACTGAATTCAGCAATAAACCTATGAATAAAAAAAGTTTTGGAATTTTTTTTTTAAAGAGAGTCCCGTTATATCACATACATGTAGTTTAAACAAGGACACATGTTTCTTATCTTGCATATTGTAATAGCACACTAGAATGTACATTAGATCTTTGTACTGGTAATTACAACATTCCCAACTTTGACAAAATACTTATGTCAGTACATGTAGCCAAAACTGAAAAGATTGTCCCAATACAGATTCTTGCCATTAAGCATAACAGAGATTCAAAAAACAATTACAGAAATATCTGCAGAGGCGTAAATTTATAAAGGTCTAATATTCCATTAAGCTAGACTAAGTGCAGGAAAAACAACCCATTTAATAAACAGCTTGTAAAATAAATACATATGTGTATCAACCATCTTTTTGTCTTCAGTTAAAACTGTATTTGGAATTTATCAAGTCAATACAAATTATGCAAGATTAATAAAAAAAAAGTCAACTTATTTTTTTTGTAATACTTAGATATACACATGTATCTTAACCCTCATGAAATTTCCTACAATGCAAGAGAATAAAGACAACTGTTGAAAATGCTTGGAAATGAAACCAGCCTTTTTTTCATCACTGAGGAAAAAAAATTACTAAGGTAAGAAAACGAGTATCAATATATTGTGAGCCAACACAAAAGGCAACAATTTAATATTGCGATTTTCTGAGGTTTTTAATATGTTTACTATCATGTTTGTACATGCACTCACATTTCTAGAATACAGTGTGTATAAACCACTCAAATAGCTTGTATCAAAGCTCTAACAAATTATTTGCTTGAAGTTGTGTGCACTTTCCTTGCATACACAAATTTGGTTTTCTTTCAAATCATGTGTACAAACACTACTGTTACAGAAATTGTACGGGAATGGTTGAAGAATTTTTTTTCTATTTTGTATGGTATATTGCAATCAACATTTCGCAACTCGAACGATAAAAGAAATGAAAGCATTCAGCTTCTAAAATGCATAGAATGCCACATACATGAGTTATTTAAGAGACATCTCATTTATAAATACCAACACAGGAGAAGTTTGTGTTTGAGTACATTTTCCCTCCAAGATTCTGACATTTACTTGTTGAAAAGCATTTTAAGAATACATACATATGCATGTAAATGAGATCAATACCAGAGTTTACAATATAAAATTCATAACCACTGTTCAAGTTACAGATCAGATTTTAGATCAACATGCTTTAATGAAACTTTGAACTACTGGTACAATCTGTCAATTTTGTTTTAGTGTTTAATTGCCATATTTTACAATGTCTCAAAAAAACTTTCAAAAAACCCTGCCAAGTACCACAAAATTGGAAAGAAAAAAGGAATTTTCCTTAAAAGTACTATTGGTGTAAGCATCAATGTTTTTTTTTCACACCGGAAACAGGTTGACTAGAATACTGTGAAATAGATATATATATTAAATTATATAAAACTAGGACTTAAAACTTAAATGCAAACTGGTATTTGTACATTGTTAACTTATATAAATTTATTAAACTACCTGCAAACATCAACATGTATATTTCTTCAAATACAGAATTCAAAAAGGAAATAAAGTGCTTTCATCACCTCAATACTTTTTGATTTGAAAATAAAAATAGCAGCTTGCTTAATTCATGAACATCTATCATTTGTGATAAGATTGTCGTACTAGAATTTTTTTTTTATAAAATAAAGAGTCCCAGAGGACAGGGAAACAATGCAGCAATATGTTTCTTATAGCACGAGAAATTTGATGATGAAGTAAACATGGTATAAAAACATTTACAGCATCATAGGTGACCATGAACATAGGTTTTGTATTCTTCTTTTAAATAGATAAAGAAACTGAGGTATTGAATGAAGAGGCTGAAGAAAAAAAAACAATGAAGGGGGTATTATCTAAAGAACTGGTGACACGCCACAACAAATCGCTGGAATATATGGAAATATTGGTTCGTCTGTATCTACCCAAAATATTGTCATCTGACATTAAATTACTGTAGATAAAAAAAAAGGGAAAAAGAAATTGAGTTTCTCTTCTGAATTATCCCTCTTCATTTCTGATGCCTCTGTGACAGTCTTTTTCTGTTTTCTTTAACATATCGATTTGCGTAGGGGGAGCAAGGGAAAAAAATCACATTCTTCTTTAGAACTAGCTGGGGTCAATGAATATCCGAGGTTGGACAATAGGACAATTTTCCATAGTCTGGATTGATAAATGAGAAACCTTGGAATTCCTCTTGGTTGATTGCTTTCACAACACTCATGTCCACTGGAGTTAGTGTTGGTTCCTCAGAAGTAAAGTCTTTATCAAAGTTGTTGGCATCTGTTCTTGATTTCTGAATAAACAGGACATAGATGATTTTAGTTTCAGACATTACTTTGAAAACCACAAATTCAATGGCTTATGTGTGCATAAGAAATTAACATTTTTTCGAATTTTCAAACAGTTACCCAACCAAATTTATTGAAAGCTACAAATTATTTCCTAAACATTATTATATAATGAAATTTTCTATGATTTCAATTTATATTCAAATGTATTAACATACAAAGAACTGAATCAGATAACATTATCACTTCTGAAATTTATAGGGCTCAGTATCTGAAAACCTTAGAACTGATATCTTAATATATTTACATTGCATTGAACACTTACAATTTTAGGTTTAAAAGGAGGTTTTATTTGCCTCTTCTCTAGTAGATCCCAATCAATTTTCTCATGAAAAAATGGGTTAGTTAAGATTGCTTTTTCTCCTCCGTGATCCTTCACACACCCAAGTCTCTTGGCAGGATTCTTTGTCATGAACTTGAATAGGAAAAAGTCACAAAATTAGACAAAATTATTCATAGCTCTTATAATGAAGTTAAAAAAAGAGAAGAAAAGTTTTCCCTACATATTGCTATGTAGAACTTAGCACCCCACCTTGGGCCCCACTCCTGGTGGTAGCACATGGGGGGGGGGGGGGGCACAGTTTGAACAATTCACTACACTATAGCAAGATGTTTTCACTAAATTACAACAAATTTTGGCACTGTAGTTCTTCTGAGGAAGATTTTTAAAGCTTTTTCCCTATTTACTATGTTTTAAGGTAAAACCCTGGGGCCCCATTGTTGGTTTGGGCAATACAGAATCTACACTTTATCTGGATAGTTCCATTCATATACACGCATTATAAATTTGAGCACTGAAGTCCTTTAGAAGCAGATCTAAAAGATTTTCCCCAATATATTTCTCTGCTGAATTTTGCATCTCTCCTAGATCACGTAAGGATACTTTGTTTCAAGTTTGTGGGTCTGGAGAATAATTTAAAATGTGGAGAAGTTTAAAAAGCGAATGTATGCTGGAATGAAGCAAGAAATTACCGTTGATACAACTGATAAAAATCAGCTACTTTTTTAATTCATAAAAAATGCATGACTTTTATTTCATTGTTTTCTTTTAATAAGTAATAATACTATAAGAAACTATTTAATTAAAATTAAATTCATCACCTCTACACACACTAATATGAACCTGGTAGTTACAAAATTAAATGTTTTACAAGAATGCATAACCCATATTTTTTCCACGAAGAGAAAAAGTACATGTAAATCCTTGTACAGTTAACCCTACCCCTCGGAGGATCTGCACTGCTTCTTTACTGAGCCATACTGGATACAGTACATCATCGTGTAGGATGGACTCAAAGAGATCCTCTTCATTATCTGCCTCAAAGGGTGGCTGTCCAGCCATCATTTCATACATCAGCACTCCTAATGCCCACCAGTCCACCGATGCATCGTAGTCCAGCTCTTGTAATATCTGAAATCAAGCAAGCCACAGCTATTTTATTACCTTACTACATGTACTGTTAATAGGACTAAATGGCTTCATGCTTTGTTTTAAGATAAAAATATGTCACATTGTTGAGAATAAAAATCATGTGAAAAAAGGAAAAAAATCAACAACACAGCAAGATTTGAACACTGGTTACAAGAACTTCAAGTCAACGATGTTATTGTTGTTCCACAATGTGTTAATCTAATAAAAATCTCAAATGTTTAACAATACATAAATCAACATGTTGTGTATACCAAGCCATGTGAACTTATGCTCCTCACCAGGTTCAACTCTATTGAAAAAAATCATAAAAGAAACAGCTTGAAATGAAAGCATGCATTATCAATTACCCGTAATTGCCCAATAAAAAGCATGTCTCATATACTGTGGTTTCATCAATATTACTGGGCATCAATTTCATGGATTTGGTATAATTCACAGTTTCAAGGATAAAATAAATAAATTTGTGGACAATGTTCCTATCAGTAAAATATGTTAACAGATTTTATACTTCAATGAACATATGATTTTGGGGATTGACTGAACAATGAAATCCACTCTAATAAGAAGTGTTTAACAAATACAGATGAAACCACAGTATATGCAAACTGCATAACCATTAGAAAATGTGGAAAAATTAACATCCCACAAAAATTGGTCCCCTGAAATTTATGTGAATCCACAGTATCTTTCATTTTAACACATACGGTATTTGTTTTCAATATGCAACTTGCTCTTATGGAACATGTTCCCCCATATTTCAAGCATAACCTTTGACTAAGACATTAAATACAGGTAAAACTGTATATACCAGGTATCAAAGTTATTTTGACTAATGACAAAATACATGAAATTATTCTTTGCATGCAGCATTTGTGGGTAACATTTTATTACTCAGAGAGTTTTGAGTCTGTGTGTGTCTGTTTGGCCTATCTTACCTCAGGTGCTATGTAATCTGGAGTGCCACAGAAGGTTTGGGTGAGTTTGTTCTCTGTCATCCCTTCCTTACACATTCCAAAGTCGGCTATCTTACAATGACCTTCTGCATCTAATAATATGTTATCTAATTTCAAATCCCTGAAAAAGAGATCAAATGAGCATTAATGGACGCTTTTCCCCCAGAAAAAATATTTTTAAAAGTATATGAGACCTTGCAGATACATTTGCATAAAATCAACGGATAATTAATGACATAATAGGGAACATACACAGTTTCAGACCAAAGAATTCACATGATAATTCATAGTACACTGCATATAATCATATTTATCAGCTAATAAAGATTACTGTTAATTCCTAATTAACCACACGGAATTAATATCTGCATAAAATTGTGAGGAGCAGCCATCGCATATTTTAAAATCTTGCTACTATTTTTCTGAAAGTCGTGAATTATAAAAAAATTATGGTAAAAGTTTTGTGTTTGCAATTTCATATTCTTGCGATTTGATACCAGCCAGTGGGATTATGTAATGAAGTACTTGCATTTAATAACGAATTTACAGAATTTTAATTTGTAGCTACAAAAGAAAAATTGAACACCTCACCTATATATTATTCCATTTCGATGAAGGAACATAAGAGCTAGGGTAACTTCTGCAGCATAGAACCTGGCTCTTGGTTCATCAAATTTACGAGCTCGTTGAATTTGGAACATTAAATCACCACCATTCACATACTCCATCACAAAAAATAGTCGGTCCTAAAATCAATCCAAAACATGCCTCTAATAAATGGATATACACTTAAATCTTAATTGCACAACAAAGTAGATTTTATGAAAACAAACTGTCAATAATCATCTTTATAACAGATAATTCAATTAATTGATAATTATTTTTGCTGAAGTATAAATTTATAGAATGTATGTATATATTTTAAGCTTATACACATCTCTTTATATGAATAGATCATTGAAATCAATTCCATGTTTATAATATAAAACAATATCTCACAGATTTCAATATATGCTAACACATCATAAAAATTAAATTTTAGAACATTATAATTATAAACTGTTTCTTTCTAAAACATTATAATGGTTAAGAAATAATAATACACAAGTAATGACATATCTATAGACTATGTTCAATGTTTAAAATTTTCTTTATTAGTCTGGTCCTTTTTTCTTTTCACATCCCTCAGTAAAAGATAGAATTCTAGCAGCAGCTTGGCTAGGGACAGATTGAAGTTTGCAGGCAATGTACATGTATTATGTGCTAAGAAACCCAATACAGTTTCATGTACAAAGTTACTTATGGCAAAAGTGATTAACAAGTAGCTCGGCAATCTTAGCATTCTAAATTTTGCATCGAATACTTACCAACTACCTGGTAACTTTACAACTGAAAAAATACCACTAAAGGTTCCTGAAGAGATACATGCATCACTCTACTTGATATAGACTTCTTCCTAATGCCCCCAGGCTTAACATGCATTAACTTAAGTGAAAATCAATACATGTTACATGAATAAGAGGGATTGGAAATAAGAAGGGTATACTCAGGGTATATATTAAAAAATGCTATTCAACACAAGGACAAAAAATAATCCATAAAAAGTTGAAGACTGCATATGCCTTTTTCATAATGATGTAACCTTGACCTCAAGTTAAGGTCAATACATTGTCATAGGTCACGAGTAACAATTCTGCATAGTATGAGCTATTGATGTTTCTTTAAAAAGTATGGTGTGACTTAAATATGGCGATTCCTACATGCTCCCAATTATTTGTTTGTTAGCATGGGGTATAATAAAAGCATCCCCATGCCATGAATACACCGTGGCATTCTACGACTCTACTGATTACAATGCTACATTAATGCAGAATGAAGGCACACGTCACAAATCTTACCCTTGTTTGGAAGCATGAATGAAGCGCCGTCAGGAAGGGATGATTGGCCGATAGAGCCAGTATCCTCTTTTCTGTCATGGTGCACTCTACATCATCGTCTTGTAAAATGGTTTCCTTTTTAAGAACTTTTACTGCAAAGACTTCATCTGCACCCTTCTTTTCTGCTAACATTACCTACAATCATGGATATCAAAGAGCATTCTTAGATTGATGTGAAATATTGTGCAACATTTAGAATCAGACAAACAGTACATTTTTTTTATATCTGTATTTAAGTTTTGTGTAGCTTTATAAACATATGAGGTTTTGCTTTTGCATGATCTTTTATTATTCATTTATTTTGACACATGAATAAACTTGGTATACATGTATATCATGTTGAAATACTGCATTTCCATTTACATGTACAATACACATGAAGAGCAACTTTCTAGAACACATCTGGTATACATCTTTTAAAGTTTGATGAAAACATCTTGAACTTCTTTTGAGCTTCTCCGAGCTGAACAGTGAGCTAATCACATAGATTAATCAATGGACAAAAGGATGGAAAACAGAAATGTCAAACACTTTATGTCCTGGCCAAATATATAGGTAGGGGTTATAAAAAATGAGGTATAAATGTGTCAATGGAAAAACTGGGAATACTGTCCTTACATTAATTTTAACTGTTCTCCAGTGACAGGTATGTGTATTTTTAGAGAAGTTGGTCAAAAAGTGATGCAGAAAATACTGAGACATAATTCAATCATAATTTCTTCAAGAGTATTACAAACCTTGCCAAAACTGCCTTTGCCCAGAACTTTAATAAATACAAAATCTGCTAGCCCATGTCTATCCATACGTTTGCGGCCTGACCGTTCCTGTGACGGACTACGCCCACGACCCAAACACATGTCATCAGACGTCAATGTGTTCTGATCATTGTCATCTGGATATTCATCGTTCCCATCATCTAGAAGCAAATGATCAGAAAAATACATTTTAGAGTTACCATTAAGCTTTACAGTCCCAACCTGTTCAGAAACATGAAACTCAAAGTTAATAAAATTAAAAATACAGCAAAAAAAAAAAATTTATATATAGTTCTAAACTTGTATAGATCTTAACGTTTTAACTTCAAGCTTTAGATGTTCAACTTTTATCACTTGTAGAGATTTTGATTGCTAGCAAAGCAATTTATCAAACTTTACATTATTAGGTTCTAAGAAATACAATGCATATTTTTTGCTAATGTTAGCTAAAAGCCTTGAAAATTTGTATATTATTTTCACTGGTTAAAATGCAGTACAAAATGTACATATTTCAGTAGAAGATACACAGGTGTAAATTCCATTCTATTTGCATGTGCACTCAAATAAAAGAGCATTTTAAAACAAATTTAAGTCAATGTTGAATCCATGGGAGAGGTATTAAAGTTTTGAATAAGGTAATTTTACTACAATATCTATTGAACAATGCTGTAAGTGTTGTAAATTATGAAGTAAGTTAGCACTTGTAAAAGTGTGTATCGATATTAAGAAAACACAATGGTATGCATAAATAAAATTAGACACACTTGTAAACATTACTAAACAATACACAAAATAATACAGAATCATCCAAACTGCCTGGTAGATTTTCTGTTTAGTTTACTATACAAAACATGTATTGAAAAAGGTCACTCAATTAAAAAACATATGTACATATATAAATAAATGGATTAGATTTTGCACTGCATTCATTTTAAATAATGACTTACATACATGTATGATGTTATACATATGTATAATTGCATATCTATTAAATAGGCAATGCAAGTAAGCATGGTTATGCAGCATGTTTGTTATCAGTTCAATGGTTAAACTAATTTACACCTAAGTTCTAGGTTCTCACTCTCCATTTTAAAGCTCTACTCACTACAAATGCACATTTGATATTACTGTATTTGTTATGATATAAAACCAAGTTTTGCTTTGTATGTACTTTGTGATAAATTACCAATAGCAAATATAAACTTTTTTGGTATGTTCAACTGTTTTTCATTTTTCAGTGATAATATGAAAATTAAGCAAATTTTGGTTTTTAATATTATTGAAAAACATTAGGTATTATGTCCAACATTTCACATTCAAAACATCCAAATCTATTGATTGTTCATCCACAGCATTTCCAAAACATCTATACATACCAACTGTATGTGCTATAAAATGAAATTAACAATCATGACAAACACCTCATGCTAGTGAAGTTTCCCCATGCATGTTCTGGACAACTGATGGGAATGAAGAAATAAAACAATTCATTTGATTGGACATAATCCCTCCAATGAGATGAAGCCACTCAGAGACAGCATGACACCAGTTCCCGACATATTGTACACAATGTTTCCATGCATGCAGCAGTGTAAATGAATTTGTCGCTGGCTACAAAATGATATATATTATGTATTTGGCTGCCGCCTAATGTGTATGATATGCCAGCAGAGTATGCCTTACGTATACAATTAAAAGCACTATTTTTTGTCAAATTGATTTTCTTACATACTTCTCTTTTTGTCTTTTGAGATTTCTACACCCTTTTCATCTATTAGATATATGTAAAATTTGCTCATCAAAAATATCCAGTGAAAAAAATTTATGAAACTATTTCATAAATTGTTTATAAAAGGGAAAGAATTAGATATTGCAAAATGAATGAATTTATGATTGAACAAAAATCCTTCAGAAGGAATGGGACATTTCTCCTAAAATTCACTACAATACCATATATTTATAATTTAACGCAACTTGATGGTTTTTTGGTGTTTTTTTTTAATTTTACATAACCTCATTGTCCAACAGCATAGCACAGTTACTGTATACAGGATTATTTTCGCCCCATGTTATTTTCGGCCTTCTTCACTTGCAGTTTTGCCCTGTTTTGAATTAGCCCAGACAAAGCTGTGTTTAAAGAGAGATAATTTGAGACATTGGAATTCGCCTATTCTTAAATTCGCCCGCTGACATCGAGGGCAAAAGGGGCAAAAATAAAACGGGGGCGAATATTTTCCTGTATACAGTAATCATGATCTGTAAATTAAGTTAAGATTGAAGGGTTAGAAGATTTTTTTGAAATATAACATTTTATGGCCAAATATCAAAACTTTAAAAAAATTCTAAAGAATACCATGGTATCAATTTTCAATTTTTATACTAATACAAATTGTCCCATTTCACCTGACGAAATAATATGCAACGTATTTCAAAATTTCTCTTTGTTCACGTTTTATATAACAAGTAATGAATTATGAACCAATTAATCGTGCACAAACCAGATTTTGCTCAATTTGAGAAATTAACAACATTTCCATTACAGTAAAATTCTTGAGATAAAAATTTGTTAGAATGTCAAAGACTTTACATGTAAGTATCCCAAGATTGAAGAGTTTTAGCTTTGAAAATGTTATCTGCAGTTTGTTAATGCAATTGAAATTGCTTGATTGTAGTTGGAGCTATGGTCAGAGAGAGAGAATGAAGAATGTGTAGCCAAAGACAAACACAGGTGATTCATTACATACTAGCAACTGTGTGACTCCGCATGTAGGGAATTTTGTTCCCGTTTTTCTTTTTTTCTAAAATAAAATTATGGAAAAAAAACATATTGAAAGAAAGTTACCAGATAGAGAAGAAGAAAAAAGTAGCAAATTAAATATAACATCAAGAGAGTCTGAGATTGAAATAAAAATTAAACCATGCAAAAATTTGTAAAATAAAATAAAGATTGTTTACTAGATTACAACAACATATATCACAGCACAATGAAATATTCATTTTCATTCTTTATAATAATGCGCTATATTTTATAAATCTATTAAGTGTCAATCTAGTAGAAGTGCAATTTCAATTTCATATAAATGACCTTCATTCAATTTTCATGCTACTATTTATTTGCTTGATATGTTTTTCCCTTTTTCAGAAAAATTCATAAATCTAATCTAAATCCAAATCATGTACAGCTTTTGATGCTCATGCAGATTCTGATTGGCAGATAAACACTATATAGATTGTCGTTATGCTGTCTAATCTAATTTGCTTAATCTAATTAACACTGTGCGGAACAAATCTTACCCAAGTCGGGAAGGGGTGAAGTCAACCGCCCTTGTTTATCCTTGTTCGGAGAATCCGTACTTATTGATGGCTGCAACATACAAAAACAAAAACCCATCATATAAACCGCTTGTCTTTACAAGTGTACAGAAATCAAAAGGAGCATACAGTGGTTTCATCAATATTTATTGAATACCAATTTTGCATGAATTTTGATCTTGAGTCGATCCATGAAATTAAATGTTCATTTAAGTATGAAAACATATTGCTGCTGGGAGATGCTAATCCTACTGTGCTTTGAATTACCATTTATTTAATTTTATTGGTTCTCTCATTATTTAGCCTCTCTTACCTTTTTTCTTGTATCTGGAGTAAGTCCAATATCTCGTATCACCTTTGCAAATTCTTTAGGATTTATTCCACAACTATTTGCAACATTTTTCTTGCACCTTTTGTGAACATTTATTTTGCAATCTGAAAACAAAAACCATGGCAATTAAATCTACAATTAATCATCATTTGACATTTATTTAAAAAGTTCTGAATGTAGAAATATCTTCTTAAATATCCAGACTTAATACCTCCCACACTTGTAATGAAACAAAAATGTTTGTATGAAAACATTAAAAATTTTGAGGGCCAGTGTTCAAGGACTGTCAATTTTTTAACAGATTCAGGGGGACATCATTTTGTCTATTAATTTCTTGAATGATTAATGAATTCATACCAAGTTTCATAATTCATGCAATTTGTAATTTCATATGCGAGGAGGGGACCATGAAATCCATGAAAAATGGCTGATCATAAAGTGATTCTACAGTGACTTGTGATTTGACTATTATCACAAAGAGATTCTACAGTGACTTGTGATTTGACTATCACAAAGTGAATCTATAGTGACTTGTGCTTTGACTATTACAATCACAAAGTGATTCTACTGTGACTTGTGCTTTGACTATTACAATCACAAAGTGATTCTACAGTGACTCGTGCTTTGACTATTACAATCACAAAGTGATTCTCCAGTGACTTGTACTTTGACTATTATAATCACAAAGTGATTCTACAGTGACTTGTGCTTTGACTATTACGATCACAAAGTGATTCTACAGTGACTTGTGCTTTGACTATTACAATCACAAAGTGATTCTACAGTGACTTGTACTTTGACTTACCCCCACACTGCTCTCCTTGTTTTACAATACCATACAGTAAGGATCCGCAGTGATCACAGAATGTTGGTCTCTTATAATTGTGAACACTGAACCGATGTGGAACATTGATCTTCACACGAGGTCCCTGCAGTAAAGAAAACCAATCAATTCATACACCTATAGCAAAGTCACTGTTATTGCCATCTTTTGAAAAAGAAACCTGTCCTATATTTATTTACCATATTTAAAGCAAGCCGCTGTGTTTTGGGTTTTAATCAAAAGGTAAATACCTAATGTCACAAAAAAATCACAAGTATCTCCTTTTAAGTCCCAATAACAACTATCTAACTGATCTTTAGAATTAAAAACCGGTATTGAAATCCTAGTTTACGCTGACCACACTTAAACTGCCTCTGAACTCCCTTTCTGCATTCATCAGTACCATGTATGTTCAGTCTAGTCATCATTATAATATTTGTGTACTACTAACCTCTTCACTACCATCCTCTTTGGAGCCTGGACATTTAGTAACAATACTTTTATGGCAGCGTTTGTGAACCACACACGTGCACACTTGACATTGATAGCCTTGATTCCAAAGACCCCTAGAAAGTAGGAAAAAAATGAAAATACAATATCATGCATATACCAAACAATTCTCAATATTGACATCATTGCTATTTATTACATAAATTGTGAAATATGATGGTCATTTGTTTTAGTGGGTTAAAAAGGCATTAAAAAATGTTAAGTTTATTTACATCAGTAAATTTATAATTAGAGCATACTCTGAACAAAAAATTAAAATGTAAAGTTATTGAGAACTTTCTTAAATTTTGAGACTGTTAAGGACACGTCAAAGAAACTGTCTCATAATTTGATATTTCTAGGATCGACCGAAGGCTATTATATTTTTAAATGTACATGCAGCAGCTACAATTATTCAAGGTACCTTGACTTTTGATAATTTATGAAGTTCAGTTAGTAAATTGAAAATTCATTTCAGACTTTTTTTATGTTTCAATTTACCTGCAATTTTTAATTAAATTTCAGCAATACAAGTGAATGTCTGTGGGGCTAATCTGAATAATGATATTCATAATGCTGTATATAAATTATAAACCTTTTCTTTGACCTTCTATTTTTAGGATGCATAACGAATTTGATTGACATTTAGTATTGCCAAGATCACTGATGTAGATCATTAGATACATATATATCACTGAAATCCCAACAGATAAAACACAAATTATGCTCATTTTATTTCATGTCTTTCAGAAAAACACTGACATGAATGTCACAATCTAATCTTATTAGCCAATCATTTTACCTTAATAAATGCATGAACTTACTATTAAAAAGAATCTAATACAGATCAGAGTTTGCTTTCAACAGGAAATCATTCAACAGGAAATCATATCTGGTGGCAAAATACTGATGAAAAATATTCAACCTTTGAGAAATATGATTGCTAAATATGAAATAAACAAAATAATGTCAAGGACTATAAGTAATGTCTGGATATTGGTGTTTTCAGCACATGATGGGCTTACATGTGAGGATCACAAAACAAAATAAACCTTGATAAACAGAATACACCTGCACAAGAACAATGCCTTATCCAAACTTGAAGTGATTTAAGATCAGATGTCAAGTCTTTCGGGCCAAGAAATTAAGATTCTTTCAAATGGCTTTTACAAGTCTGATCCATTGTACAGTCAGTAAAATGTCACTCGGCTACATGTACATTGAAAAGTGACAGTTAATCTTTGTGGGTCATTTCAACAGAGTCGATCGTACTCTGATAAATGAAAAGACTGACAGGGAAACAACTCTTGCACTCTCACCATATAAAATCTCGGCAAAGTGAGCAGAAAGTGGGTTGACGCAAAAGAGTAGCCATGAATTTATGTCCATTTACTTGGTGAACCCTTCTACGCATAGCCCCGCGCCGCCGATTGAGTAGTCCTTCTTTTTCTTTAAACACTCTCTCCTTTGGGGGCTCTGAAAAATGTTCAAAAAGCATTTTTCATACAATTTTCAACAGATAATAGTAATAGTTGCTGCCCTTTTAACAGACTTCTGATAAAATTGTTATGAAATACATTCTTCAGAAATGTTTATATCTTTTACTTTTATTTAGTATATATATATTGGTAACAATAATTAAGGCTCTCATGTCACTTAATGACTTTTTTATAGACTTCAACTGGGGCCATGAACATTTAGAACCTTTCACTCTTTCGGAGAAAATCATTACAAAAAAAAAAAATCAAAACAATATTTTTGTTTCATACAGACATGCTGTTTCTTTTACTTTTGTTGTTAATATGTATGTTTTCTGCAAATAAAAATCATTGTTTTAATTGGGAAAAAAGATTCCTCCTTTAAGTTTTTTCAGATAGTGCCTTTCACTGGCCCTAAACACCAACTCTGATAATTCATTGGAGAGAAATAAAGTGACTTCTCAAATAAATTAAAACCAGTCTGAAGTGTATTATGAACATTGGAATAATATAAGGGTCATGTTTTAAATTGCAGTACATATAAGTTATCTTCTTATCCTCATTTTTCTTTTTAAAAAGGGAGGGGGGGGGGGAAGAAAACCCAGTAAATTAGTCAAGTCATATCAAATGATTAAATTAATCTTATGTTTTTTTATAACAGGGTATGAAGGAGATCCCAATGAGGTCCCTATACAGCTAAAGGGACATGGAAGCTAATTAGGGAGAATTCAGTAAGGAACTGTTACATATCATTTTGATTTTTGAAACATTTACTATTTAATAATCTGACTCAAATCTACATTCATATCGACTGTATTGATCAATCATTGATTAAGACTTCATAGATGTGGAGCTATCTTGTAACTATGAAAATATAAGAGAAATTGAATATGTGTCAGATTCAGACAATTAATTCTTCCTTTAAAAAAAGTTCATAGTTCCAGTACTTTAAAATCACTACAGGTCAACTCCGGGAACAAAAATGAACTTTTTTAAACAAAGAAGTACAGTATTCACACACAGCATCCCTTTATTTTATATGATCCAAAGCTTTTTTAATGATTTAATGATATTCATAGCATAAGTACTTTTGTGCATTAAAATAACTGGAGTAATATTGAGCAGGAAATGATGCAAACTTTATATGTGGTATTTAGAATAAGGGTCCTCATAATGAAACATATTAAGTAAGTACACTACACACAAGTACTGCAACTACACACTTCTATATGCCTTGTGGATGTGTATTGTAGTATGCGTACCATTTCTAAGTACTACTGCAAGCTAATGGTTGTCTGAAGTGGAAGTTTACACTGTAGTGTACCACATGAGTTATATACACAGCATGTATTTGAGCTAGTATCATTAAGATATTACTTCAGTTACAGACATGTGTGACTAATAGTTTAAGTGTTTAATGAAATGAGTAACAGTACAAGGTAGTACTGAACCTTCAATTGTACAGTATTATGTAGTGTTCATATATAAGAAAGATCTTTGAACAACAATGTTGTAGATAAATGAAAAGTATATATAAAGAAATGACCTATAAAGAAACAAGAGAGAGAGAGAGAGAGAGAGAGAGAGAGAGAGAGAGAGAGAGAGAGGCAATAAGTTAAAACTGTAAGTACCAAGGTTCCAAGTAAGTTCAAGCAATGCAGGAAAATTTGGAGGTAAAATATTTATTCACAATCTGTAGATTTATAAATGAAAAAATTTCAGCAGTAAGATGCATTATGCCACTTTAACGACTAAGTATTTAGTGTTGTTTTCCTTAAATAACCGATACCCAACCCTGATGACCCAAAAATGTTGAATGTCCTTTCCCATTATGTGGGCTAGAATCTCCCAATTTAAAGACCAATGTGATAATCAAAATACACTTTTTAATTTGAAAATGTTTATTTTTGAAAGCATGGATTTATGGACGGCTATGGTAGTTTATTTCCCAATTCGCAATCATCAAAAAAAAACAAAACAAAAAAACACTGATTGTAAAGTTTGTGGGTTGGATATTATCTAAAGTTTTTAATAATTCATATTACTGATTAAAACTTTTTTGATTGAAGAATTTTAACTGAAAAAAAAAATCATATCTATTAAGATGTGTAATTTTTAATCAAAAATTAAAACATAAGATAAAATGTTTGGAAAAGTGTACATATGGAAATGACCTTTCATATTCTAAACAAGGTGACATGCTGAAGATGACAATTTTTTTAGGAAACATGATTATCAACTTCATATGCTTATGAACACAAATAAAAGAATTTGGCTTTCCATCTGTGAACAAACAGCAACATTCAAATCACAATTCAAAGTTTACTTTATAGTCAATATACTTCAATTAATAAAATCAACCATGGAAGAAAAATGGTTTCAAAACAAATAATTTCAGTTAAACTTGCAATCACTGTTCAATATATCGCCAGCTATGTAAACCATAAATAACACAAATAGATTACCCGCAGGGGCACCTGCTGCATGCAATGTTTACATACTTGCAATAATCTATTTTTACTTTTGAATCACCCATCAAATTGGTGTCTTTCTATATCATTTTGATTGATCACAACTCAAGATATAATTTGTGTACAGTGCACATACTCGTAATATTTATTTTATTATGATAAATAGCTCCTTATTTATTTACATTGTTAATATTGGTGGTAACCTCATTAACATAAATGATCACATCGACGACAGAAGCCTACGTCATTGGCTAATCTTCACATCACTTCTCCAAACAAGAGGGGTGCCAATATTGCACTGAGAGAGCATAACATGCAATCAACATTAACAGTTGATTTAATAAGAGTGCCTATACAGTACATTCGCTAAATATACTCAAAGTTTGACCTGAAATTGAGGTTACGAGCGGAATGTACAATATATGCTAATGATATGATGTTGTGTATTACCTTCAGATGTTGAACCCTGAAGTTCCAATACAATGTGTATTTGTCCATTTGGTTCCAAGTCGACCTAAAATTTATCAAAAAGCAGAAATATAAGTGAATCATCAGTTCAGAACAGCAAACAGGGGAAATGTATAAGGCACATTCCAATAAAATATACAAAAGCGACTCGTCTGCTGCTATTCTGGCGTCCATCTTGAATATCCGAATATTTTCAATTCCAACATTTCGGGACCTGTTTGCGTATAATTCCAAGCACTCCTCGTCACGAAAACCACAAAAAATACAATATGCTTTAAACATACCCAAAGATCGTTCGTTTTCTCCTTGATTTCCTCAAATGGGATAGAACAATTCGCAACAAAGTCGTCTGGGGGAATGGCAGCATCGTGGAAAACTGTCAGTCCGATTGTGCGCCCGTTGTGCACTTCAGTTACAAAATTCTCGTTCCACACAGGAGTCAGAGTTTTCGTTTTAGTGGTGGTTCTAGCTACTTCATTGTCGTCAACATCTACCGATATATATGGATCTATCAACAAAGCCCCCTTGGCTATTTGATGGCGAGTGGAGCAGTCAGTTGGCTTCAGATCATGCGCTTCGCAGATCTTAAGCGTCATAGATCCATTGAAAAACTTCATTTTGGATTGAATACAAACACAATAACTTTATATCATTGTACATCCATCATTAATCCGTTCGCAAATAGCCGAAATAACTAAACTTTACATCGCGGAAGTCGGTCCTTTGCTGCAATATATGCATTTTTACGTGTTACGCATGCGTGAAAATATACCATCATGACCTTGAACTTACGTTGCATGGATTTGTTTTTATTAGGAGGCTGACTCCAATGCATCGTAATTAATGCGATTATAGAAACGATGACCATTGTTTTTGTATTTATCCTCTGAAAGAATTATGCATTTTAATTAATAATATATTATACAAACTAGCTAGTGTTCCAAATGTTAAAAAACTTAAATTGGGATTAAATTTATTTATACATCTTAAGAATATATATAAACGATTTTATCTTCCTCATTTTTGAAACATTTATGATAAATATCACTGATTTTATCATGATTACCTTCCTTATATTTAAAAATAAATATTTAATAATAAATATCACTCGAAATAAAATCGACGTAGACTTATATTATACAAAATAAAATATTCAGTCAAAACCATGATCGTCCTCATGCGGATGCCCACCTTTTGAAATAATTAATGATCATTCAGAATATATCATATTTATTGATACATTTATAGTGTTAGGCAATGGTCGAAACAGTTAAAACTTAAGGGTGTGTTTACCCTTTGGCATAAATAATAAAACAAAATTAATAATAAAAAAAATACAATTCTTTAATTTCTAGGACTTGAACATGCATGTAGAGTATTTTAAATAATATAGAAACCTGTTTAATAATTTTTGTCTTAAAAAAATACAAAATATAATAAGAGTATCCTCATATACTATGAGCTTAAAGATGGGTGGACAGAAATGTTCCCAGGTCGGTATGAAAACGTTGTAAAATATGCATTAAAATTCTAAGATGAATTTCACTGTATATGCTTGTTTTCCAACTCTACGCCGATTACAGACAAATTCCATTGAAAATTAGTTTAGCTGAATTGATTTTATTGTTTTAATATTGAGTCACAGCCACACATGCGCGGATTATTAAATTATTTAAAATATTTAGGGGGAGGAGAGGGGGTGTCCGAGTGATATTTTTGTTCGCGGGGGGGGGGATTCCGAGGCCTATTTACGGTAATTTCCTATGTGAATTTAATAAGTTTGAATTTTCCAGAGGGGAACCCTTACCCTATGGCCGCGCATGCCACAAATCAGTAAAAAAAAAGGTGCAATCTGACAAAGTAGAAATGTAGATAGAATCAATGATCTCCCGTTTTATTTCGGGGTAGGGGAGGATGATTATATAGAGGTTAAGATATATCGCATTGAAAGTCGTGTGTACACATGCATCATTTAACAAAAACAGATTATGTTCTAAACCAGATAACAAGGAACGCTTTTTTCGTTTAAAGAAAGAGAGAAAAAAATATTTAATGCGGTTGACGATAGCGTGAGTAAGAATTCGAATCGCATAACAAGGTTACCTAACAAACGAGATATTTTTTCGGTGGTGATGGGTTACTCCTATACATATCTAGGCAGATAGAACTTAGGGATTTTATCGAGAACTTAGAGAAATAAACGACAGTCGCCGTATGAACACTGTGTGATGCATGAAATGTGAATGTGGTCGTTAACCGAATTTTTTTCTTTATTTGGTATTTTCTGTTTGTTATTACAGAGTTAAGGCAAAAGGGTGTATTTAATCATTGCATGTATATACGTATACACGACTTCAAATCGCTATACAAATTTGATGATAACTATTTACTTTAAAGGTAATATTTGTCGATGACAGGTGTGGATCCGTGATTTATTTTACCAGGGAGGGCCAGAACTAAGGACCCAAAATGTGGACTCTGTGGTCATTTCAACAAGGGAAAAAACTTTACCAAACTTTTCCACAAAGGCTAAAGTACTAATCGGTGGGGTGGGGGTTTAAACGAGGAAGGGTTAAATGAGCAACACTTAAGACTTTTACATGAAAAAACCACAACACAAACAAACAGTATTTTGACTAATTAACTAATGCTGTCCAGATTTTTCTCCCAAACCGGCCCCTGTTACATGGGTGATAACATTAATACAGGTATTATAACATTTTGAGAAAAAGGTTTTTGTCGAGTTATATACAAGGAGAAAGAAAAGAAAACAAGGACTCACTTGCCTCCCCCGTTTATTTTTGGGGAAAAATCATTGATCCGCGCTTTGATTTTGAAAAGAACACTCTCTCTCTCTCTCTCTCTCTCTCTCTCTCTCTCTCTCTCTCTCTCTCTCTGAGAAAATGCGTGGGTTCGCGACTTCTTTCCTATGATAATTCGGTAAACCGGCTTTTAATTTCCCTCTCTAGATCGTGTAAAACAAAGTGGTAAATCTTGGGGGTTTCTGTGCTAGATTTCGGTGGCGTGCCGCAAATCTTCAACGTGTCACGTTGCAATATTTGTTTCTTCAAAACATCCTGCTAAAAAAGTGGGTGTTTGTCGTCTAATAAAACGGAAGCTTTCGATTTTTAGATGATTGGAAGCAGGAAGTTGTGAGAATTGCTCTTTATAAAAAAAATGTGTATACTATAAACTTTAACAAAACAAACTAGTTTTTAAAAAAAAAAACTTCATTTTTTTCTCAAGAAGACGCTTATTCTATCCCGGGAATTTACAATATAAGAAAGCACCCTTTACTCAACTTTTATTGCATACAAAAACATTGTACTGTATGTTGTATCAAACATGCTTGATATTATTCTGTGAAAGGCACGTAGCATCGTTTTTGAAAGGGGGGGGGGGGGGCAGAAATCTTGACAAGCAAAAAAGAAAAACATGGAAAAAAAAAAAAAAACAAACAAAACTCAAAAAAATTTCAAAAACTTTAATTTTGTTGTTTATTTTTTTTTCAAATTACCCCAAAAAAGCTCCTTCAAAATTCAATTGTCTTTATGTAAATTCAAGTAGCCAAGGGTTTACAGTTCGCTACTGTTATCTTGTAAACCCTTGGATAGCGAAGATGATCGTAAGGCCGTGGAAATTGGGAGTTTGATGACAAACTCATTTTACATAAACCAAAGCCTGCCTAAATTTTTGAAAACCTGGAAGGAAATATACAGAAGATGGATTAATAATGCGTGTGAAGTGCCTATAGTATAGTAGGAAGGATAAGAAAGTGAAAAATGAAATCCCAACATATATATATCTAAGTGCCGTAATAAGTTCCATTGTTACGGAGTGGAAAAAAACATTAAAAAATCCACAGTTACGTGTAATTTCCTGTTTCAGAACTTCAATACTAATTAATTGGTTTTTGCTCTAATATTTGTCAGTTCAGTTCAGTTTAGTTTATTTCACTCAAAACCATAGAATGGTACATGAGGTACATGAACAAAAATAACGTTATCTACACATGTACCATATCATTGTTAAGTCAAACAGAAAGTAAATGGGGTGAACAAACAATTTGATTAATTTTTGAAATAAACATACACAATTTGTCACAGAGATATTTGTAGTCGTGACTTCAAAAATCTTTTTAGAAATAGGAGAAAAACAGTAATCTTTAGCTAAAAACTGATTACGTAAATTACATAATGCTTTACATTCTAAAATAAAATGAAATTCGTCGCCAATTTTGTTACAAGTACATATAAGCTACAATAACGTTCACTTCTTTGAACACTACTCCGCCTTAATTCCATAATATATTAGATAACAAAAATAAAGTAACGTTCACATTCAAAACTTATTTTATAAAGTCTGTATATAACTCCCTTAAAGAATTCTTGAACATCATTATGCCATTTTTGTACAAATGGTATAGTCGAGGTATAATTAAATACATGTAAATCTAAAAAGAATAGATTTCCATAAAGTTTAAAGCAATGGTTAACTATATGTTAGAAATATGTTTTTGAAACACAGCACTTGCACTTTCCAAGATATAATAATAAGTAAACAGCAACTTGTTGGTCAGAACATAAAGTAGCATTCGTTGGTACTTGAATGGCTCAGTGTTAGAGGCTAAAGAAAAAAGTTTTGCTCAGCAAAAACGTATGTGTATTTTTAATTTTAACAATTAATACTACAGTGAAAAATTCAGATTCAGGAAGAGGACCTAATTAGGACACAATTACTCACCTATGTACACAGCAGCACTAATTTAGAGCAACTATTGAGAATATGAAATAGATCAAATGAGTCATCTCATTCTCTCACGTTCTAATAATTAGCTTAATATAATGACCACTGGCTACAAAATTTGAAAAAAAAAAAAAATTAAGAGGCCCATGGGCCACATCTCTCACCTGAGCAACGCCAGCCATGAAAAAATCAGCTTTATGGGGTCATGTACAAAAATATCTGAACAAAGTAGTAAAATAGATCCTGTATGAAAAGATTTTCAAAATTTTCTCCACATATTCTTATGCTAAACATTGAGCCTCTTTTGAAACTAGATGATTTCATAGTCATATTCCATATTGAGCATTGCAGTTCTCATAAAGATAAAAATCAAGAAGAACTATTTATATAAACATAAACCTTCATCAATCTTTGAACCCCTTGTGTGGCCCCAGAATTGTCCAGGGGCCACAGTCTAACAACTGAGAATTGACAAATGTAAAGATGCTTGCTTATAAGTACATGCAATACCAAATATAATAACATTTTTGAGAATAATCAAATTTATTTCCTATGTAAAAATTCAACAACAACCCCCCCCCCCCCCAACACACACACCATTGTGGCCTCATTCTATCCCTGGCGATCATGATTTGAACAAACTTGAATTTACACTACCTATTAAAGGATACTTCCACACAAGTTACAGCTTTTATAGCCAACTTATAAAAAAATTCAACCTCCCATTGTGTCCCCACCCTACCCACAGGGGATCATGATTTGAACAAACTTGAATCCACAGTACCTGAGGATGTTTCCACACAATTTTCAGCTTGTCTGGCCAATTGGTTTTTGAGAAGAAGATTTTTAATGTTCCTATGTAAAAATTCAACCCCCCCCCAATAGTGGCCCAACCCTACCCCTGAAGATCAAGATTTGAACAAACTTAAATCTACACTATCTGAGGATGCTTAAACACAAGTTTAAGCTTTTCTGGTTGATCAGTTTCCGAGAAGATCTTTAAAGATTTACTCTATATATTCCTATGTAAAAATTCAACCCCCAATAGTGGCCCCACCCTACTCCCAGAGATCATGATTTGAACAAACTTGAATCTACACTATCTGAGGATGCTTCCACACAAGTTACAGCTTGTCTGGCCTATTGGTTTTTGAGAAGATTTTTCTCTTTATATCCTTATGTTAAAATTCGATCACCCCCCCCCCCCAATAGTGGCCCCACCCTACCCCCGGGGATCATGATTTGAACAAACTTAAATCTACACTATCTGAGGAAGCTTCCACGCAAGTTACAGCTTTTCTGGCCAATTGGTTTTTGAGAAGATTTTTGAAAAATACCAACAAATTTTCAATAGCTCTAAATTATCTCCCCTTTAAAGGGGACCTGACCTTTTATTTGAACAAACTTGAAAGCCCTTCACGCAAGGATACTTTGTGCCAAGCTTGGTTGAAATCGGCCTAGTGATTCTGGAGAAGAAGATGAAAATGTGAAAAGTTTACAAAAACAACAACAACAACGACAACAGACAACGGACAAATTTTGCCTTCGGCTCAGGTGAGCTGAAAACAAAAAACAAGAGACCCACAGGCTTTGACTGTCACTTGAGTACCATAGCCTGTAGATGGACCTATCAGGGAATCTCATCCTTGCATTTACATCTTCACTAGCTAAGGGTTTTCGGTCCACTCCTCTCCCCATATGGGGAGTGGAGTGGACCGAAAACCATTGGCTAGTGAAGATGGAGCAAAACCATTGGCTAGCGAAGATGTGCATTTAAAGCTTCATTTTGGAGTCTAAACCCTAATTCTAGACTCCTCTGACTGATACCCCCGCTTTCATTATTAGAACCCCTGCTCCATGGACAGTGAATTTCACAATATAGGAAGAGGACATTATGGACATAATAACAATTCATTTAGTTTATCTCCTATGACTGTGAAAGTACAGAAGAAAATATAAAATTTTATACATTTTAATGTTCTATGCGGCCATATTGGCCCTACCCAAGGGCCTGAACCCCTGACCCAAGGGTTATGAATTTTACAATTTAGGTAGAGGGCTTCATGGACATCTTAACCATGCATTCAGTTTATCTACCCTGCTGTGAAAGTAGAGATTCTGAGAAGATTTTCTAAAATTAAATATTAAAATTAAAAATTAAAAATTTCTAAAATTAAATATACATTTTCACTAAATGGTCATATTGGCCACATCCAAGGGCCTGAACCCCTGACCCAGGAGCCATGAATTTCACAGTTTAGGTAGAGGATTTCATATTCCTCTTATCTTAGAGATGCTTCAAAAATGGTGACAATTGGCCTTGTGGATTTCAAGAAGTTAAAAATGTAAAATTGTTAACCGACGATAATGGATGAAGATTCATGGCGATGTCAACTGAGTGACTCAAGTGACCTAAAAATCAAAAAGTCAGGAAGGCAACCTTAGAACACCATTGCTCACCTGTGTACACAGATAACTCCTCATTCCCTTATCCAAGTCAGCTTTCATCTCCAAATTGATTTAATTTGGACTGATCAGTGATTGAACTATCTTGGAATGAAAAAAAAACCAAGCAAAATGGACATTATTTTGATTTTATTTGCCATTAAATGGGGGCAAAACAATTTTAACATAAAAATTCTACAGTATATCAAAACTTCACCTGAAGAAATCTAGTACATATTAAATATATAATATAATAATCAATCATGTGTGATGTGATGATGTGTAATTTAATATGAAAACTGACTAGCAGTTGTACAGATATAGTAGTCTCCAAACATGAATATCTTTCTCATTTTCTGAATGAACAAATACCGGTAACACAATTTCACCTATACCAATTATAGAAATGAAACCCCAGACAAAAAGCACTTTATATATAAATATTCATCTATAAAACGACTCACAATTTTTTTTTTTAACAAATACACCAGGGTATTTAAATCAGGGAAAATATCAATATTTACTGACTTCACCAGATTCCCATAATTAAAACACATGAAAATATAAAAAAAAGTACAGTGTATATGGCTTGGAAATTTCAATATATCTTTTAAACTAATATCAGACCACTTTCTAATTCTTCTTTCTATAAACACAGCGTAAATATTATCTTTAACTATAACATGTAAAAAGTAACTCTCTCCAAAAAAAAAAAACCCTCTTCAAAAGATCATTTATGGGAAAACAAATAGTGTCCTTTGTGAATTTTTATCGAATAAAAAAAATTTAATATGGCATTATTCTCCTGTCACTGGGAAAAAGGGAGAGATTGAGAACTACTGGTTCATTCAATTCATTTCTGAATCAGATCCATTTTAATTGGTAGCAAGGAATTTTAACTACCGGTATGGTTATTAACATTCACAACAAAATCATTCCTGACATTTCCTTAATGCTGGTAATACTGATTTTCTAGCACTTTTAACAAACTATCTTGTAAAGTCTAGCAATGTCTTCAAGAAACAGATCCTTGGTAACTTTCCCCCTTCATATGCACTCATTACATAATGTCTGTTATGACATAGGGATTTCATGGGTAGCTGCGTATCTGCCATATACGAAATGGAACAGCTGTCTTTCGATATCGATCAGAAGAGCACTGGCTCCAATACGAAACAAATGAGGGGACAACCATTCATCACCCAGCTCTTCTTTCATTAAGGACAGCCAAGTGCAAGCATCTTTAGCACTCCTTATCCCCCCTGCAGGTTTAAAGCCAACTTTGTACCCAGTTACCTGGTAAAACTCTCGTATGGCTCGAACCATGACAAGGGCCACTGGCAAAATGGCATTCACTCCCTCTTTTCCTGTAGATGTTTTGATGAAATCAGCTCCTGCCATCATACAAGCCATGCTTGCTTTGTAGATATTGACCATGGAGCCTAATTCACCAGTGGCCAATATGGTCTTCATGTGAGCCTTTCCACAGGCCTCCCTCATCATGCGGACTTCATCATACACACCCTTCCAGTTACCCTCCAAGGCAAAGTGGCGATTGATGACGATGTCAATCTCTTTGGCCCCATCGGCTACTGCCATTTTTATTTCCTCTAGACGTGTTTTGAGGGGCACCTGTCCGGTAGGAAATCCTGTGGCCACGGAGGCTACGGGGATGTCAGGACGATTTGCAGCTTTAAGATACTTTACACAATCAGCTACTCGGTTGGGATAGACACAAACTGCACCAACTGTAATACCCTCATTTTCCATCTCCATGGCTTTAAGGATGTCCTTACCGACAGGATGTGCTGCCTTAAAACATAACCTAAAATGAAATTATTCAACATGTGTCAAGTTTTTCTTTACTAAAAAAATTGAACACAAATTAAAAAATCCTTGCAAAATCTATTTCTGTAGATTGATTCAGCTGAACAAACTGACATTTATAACACTAAACTGTAGATTTGTAAACAATGTTCATAATAACTTCAGTATTACATTCTAAAATTTGATAAATCTATGAATTTAAAAGGATCAATTTGACCATTATGGACTACTAAACTTTAACGTGCATGTTAAACTTGAACAGTCCCCTAACTTTCTATTTACCGGTATAACAGATACATTAAAAGTTGAGAGCAAGCAATTCAAATTAAAATGCTTAACACAGGTTAGCTAAAAATGATAACCTGGACACATTTGATGGAGTATCGTCCCCTGCCAAAGTTGTAAGATCAATGCATGTGACAGCCCGCAGCAACCACGCAGCTTGCCATTGCTTCTTTACTGTTCTTCGGGTCCCTAGAGTTTCTGCCCTGCGCTTGACAGCAGGTAAATTGACGTGGATATTATCAAACCAGCTAGGATCGTACTCCACTCCAGGATTTCTGGCCGACATTTTTAGTTGTGTTCAGCTGAGTGACGAACTGAACGCTCACAATTTTAATTCGAAATGACAAGTGCTTTGAACGAACGAGCCGGATGCCAAACATTTGGTGTTATGTTGTTATATTACCTCTTATTTGAGAGGGACCAGTGTTGTTATACTGTTATAGAGATATTTTAATCGAAATTCGTAATTTACAGAATTGTCTGATGTCATTCATCAATATAGACAACTGAACGATCCCTAACTCTATCACGGATGCGTTTGAAATACTTTTCAATAACGTTGAAAGGTAAAGTGCTATTTCGACGCAGATTTCTTTTAGTCCCGTCGTATTTCTCATCAGAGTACTTTAAAGTTATTTTTAATGGAATCTTTAAGGAAGATTGGTTTATTACAGAAGACAAGCCAAGCTCTTCTGCGTCAATGTTTCAATAGGTAGGACTTGCTTTAGATAAGTGTAAATGAACAGAAAATATGTCCGTTGATGGAAAATTTAAGGTTATTTCTGCTGTCAATTAAATGAATGACCTGCAGACGAAATGAGCAACATGCTGCTGTGTTGTTGAACTGATTAATTTATGGAGACCATAGACCTTATATACTGATGTATTCTATAAGAAACGATCCAACAGAACATGATTCGTCGATTGTGCTACCGGTATTTTAGAATATCCATAGTTTATGATTATGTAAGCCATTTTCACACTATGACATCAGCTGCAGATGAATAGATCAAAGTCAATAAAGATTCTTTGATTTCTTTTTGAGTTTATTTGCCAAATAAAAGATTTGATATTTACACAAAAAAATCCACCTTTTTATCATTTCATAACGAATTGTCGATCATTTGGTGTGATGATGTCACTGTGTTTAGCATCAAGAAAACGACTGTGACATCAGTCAACATCAATATTTTGCTGCTTTGCCTAAAATAACTTTTAGTGATTTTTCAGAGTGATTTTCATGATGATGTAAGAACCATTGCTGTAATGTTTTGTATAACATCCTTACATTAACATCCAATACATTGTATAGAGTGTAAATGGTTTGCATTTCAGACAGATGACATGGAGTGAAAGGCGTACTGTCCATTTAAGCCAGAGACAACTGACAAGTAACGAAAAGGACTTGATTAAACTTAGTGATACCTGTGTGAAGGTAATGTAACAAGTTTTGATTTACTGGTAGTGTGTACTAGAAAAAAAAACTTGACAGTTGCATAAGTCCTGAAACACTTGAAATTTATCACTAGCTGTCTCCTTTCTTTTGACTTTTTAAACAGTAGCAGAGTTTGTCACAACACATTCTAATCCTACTTTCAGTCTCATTCAAAGAATAAGTGTTCTATACTTATGTCTCTTTAACATGTTCAACTGAATTAAGTAAATACCTTGTGCATTGTATTCATATACCGGTACATGTACAAGCCACTTGTCAATGCTGATAGCTTGTTTGTGAGACCTATTTCATTGCTGGTAACAGTGTGCAGATAAAGGTTTTTACATTCTGAAATGATCCCATTTTTCATGTCCGTGCAGAGACTAAAAGAAATTGCGGAAGAAAACTCGTATCTGAGAGTGATGGTGGATGGAGGAGGCTGCTCCGGGTTCCAATATAAGTTTGATATAGAGTCTAAAATCCATGAGGATGACAAGTAAGTAAATTAAATCCAGAAAAACAATGCATCATTTTGTAATCTATTTCTACTACTGAATCCTGGCAATTTGACCCCGATTTACTTACCATATTTTTGTTCAACCTGAGCTTGATTAAGCAAATGGGAAATAATCTATGGTCTAAAACTGATTACAAAGAGATCTGCTATGACATTCACATTGACTTGGTTCAAATTGTAAAGTCTTTGCACACCATTAACCCAAAAGCTCTGTTAATGTGAAGTAGAAGCCAAATAGGGCCAAGTGGAGAGTATATATATGCTCTGAAAAAAGAATTTTGAATGATCCAATATGACCTTGAACCTTGACCTACAAACATCATTCAAGGTCACTGCACACCCTTTGATTGTAGGCACTCTGTGAGTGAAGTATGAGCCAGATTAGTAAAGGGAAGAAAAGATATGCTCTGACAAGGATTTTTCATATAATTCTGCTATGACCTTCACATTTGACCTTGAAACTTGGTTATATGTGAAGTATGAGCCAAATAGGATTAAGTGGAGAGTATATATAAGCTCTGAAAAAAAAAATTGCATGATCAAATATGACCTTGACCCTTGACCTACAAACTTCATTTAAAATCACTGCACACCCTTTGACCATAGGCACTCTGTGAGTGTAGTATGAGCCAGATTGGATGAAGGGGAGAGAAGATGTGCTCCGGGCAAGGAATTTTTATATAATTCTGCTGCGACTTTCAGCTTCGACCTAGAAACATGGTTCAAGGTCACTGCACACCCTTTACGCAAAGGCACTCTGTGGGTGAAGTATGAGCCAGATTGGGCCAAGGGGAGAGAAGATATGCTCCGGACAAGAGATCTCGGACGGAAGGACGGACAGACTGATCACTATAAGGCGCCTGCAGAGCAGGGCCCTCATTAAAAGTTTAAACTAGTAACGCATGTTTTTCTACACAATAAATTGTATGCCCTACAGTTTGTCAACCTGAACTTACCATTTGACATGAAAATGACTGGTGTAGATTTTGAATCAGAAGAATTCAGTGTAAAAAAAATTTTGAAAGTGATATTTGATATGTAATGTACATGTAAGTACATTTAATTGTTGATGATGAATGTCACTTTTCTTTTAGGGTATTTGAAAAAGATGGTGTGAAAATAGCTATTGACACT
The DNA here is from genome assembly GCA_016163765.1 of Magallana hongkongensis. Classification (NCBI taxonomy): domain Eukaryota; kingdom Metazoa; phylum Mollusca; class Bivalvia; order Ostreida; family Ostreidae; genus Magallana; species Magallana hongkongensis. The sequence goes on along the minus strand of WFKH01006014.1, from coordinate 13,811,821 downwards.
GACTCCCTTGAATTCCTCAAAGGTTCTACCATTGACTATCATGAAGAACTCATTCGGAGTGCCTTCAGAGTTATCAATAATCCTCAAGCTGAACAGGGATGCTCTTGTGGTGCCTCATTCTCAATCAAGTGAAAAAATAAAACACCATTCAACAGCAACAGTATTTATTGAGATGTCTGATTAAATTAGACAAAATGTGTTTCTCAGAAAGCTTGGAACAGCCCATGGTATCTTCTTGTTCTGTAGATGAAAAGAAACAATAATCTGTGATATATTTTATGAGTTAAACAAAGTTAATAAGGGATTAACTTATGTCTTAGGGGCATTACAAAATTTCAATTTTCTGCAAGACACATAAGATTTGTCATGACTTATTATCGATAAATCATCATAATGATATGCAACAGAATGGGTTTTTTTTTGCATTCTATTCATTTTTCCTAGTTGAAGAATAACTTGCAGTGTCTTCTAAATGAAATTACAGATAATTCAGATATTCAAATAAAAGCCTTCAAATGGTACCATGTACTTGTATGTTTGTCAAGATTTAACACACAATATTTGTTTTGTTTTGAAATAAAAGTTTAGAAACATTGAACATACTGTCATAATGTTATTGTATCCAGTATTCATCTGAGAGATGTTCTCCTCACTGAAGCAGGCGGGCTTCTCGTCTAGCAACAGTTGAACTGTGAGCAATAACTGCACTACCATCCTCAAGTTAGCTGGCTCACATACATCATTAATCACTGAAGAATCTGTCACAAAACCATGGAAAGTGACTATAATACAACTTAAGGAGGCTGGGTGGTCAACAAATTTACCATTAGATCTACCTTAAATTTTCAGATGTGATTTTATTAAGCTTTAAACTATTACTTGTAAAGAAAAATTTGATATAATTTAAATTTGAATATTTTCCTATATATTTATACAGAGTTCTTCTTCTGAAGGAGATTAACAAAGTCTAAAAATGACCACAACCATCCAGCGCTCTAAAATGGCTATTTGACGTCTGCGTTTGGAAATCTGAACATATGTATAAGATATATCAGAAGAGAATCATAATAACAATGTAATATAAGATAAAATTTTGATGTCTGACACACAACCTTTTTAGCATAGCTTTGATTATAGAGACAACACAAGAGGCCCATGGGCCACATTGCTCACCTGAGGAACAATAGCCATAATAAAATCAGCTTTATGGAGTGGTATATTCTTATGTTTATCATTGAGCCCCTTTTATAACAGGATGATTTTATAGTCATATCATATATTGAGCATTGCAGTGCTGAGGAAGACCTTAACAACTGTTTATATATCAGATATAAACCTACATTAAACTTTGAACCCATTGTGGGGCCCAAAAATTGTCCAGGGGCCAAAGTCTAAACAATTTTAAAGAATCAACAATATGTCAAAATGCTTGCATATAAATAATACCATATATTATAACATTTGAGTTTTTGAGAATAATTTAAATTCTTTTACTTTGTAAAATTTGACCCCCAATGTGACCCCACCCTACGGCTACCCCGGAAGATTATGATATTGATGAATTTGAATCTACACTATCTGAGTATGCTTTCACTAAAGTAACATCTTTTCTAGGCAAATGGGTTTTTTTAAGAAGATTTCTAAAGATTCCTATGTAAAAATTCAATCCCCTCCCCCCATTGTGGCCCCACCCTACCCCTGGAGATCATGATTTGAACAAACTTAAATCTACACTATCTGAGGATGCTTAAACACAAGTTTAAGCTTTTCTGGTTGATCAGTTTCTGAGAAGATCTTAAAAGATTTACTCTATATATTCCTATGTAAAAATTCAACCCCCTATAGTGGCCCCACCCTACCCCCACGGATCATGATTTGAACAAACTTGAATCTACCTGAGGATGCTTCCACACAAGTTTCAGCTTTTCTGGCCAAATGGTTTGTGAGAAGAAGATTTTTTAAAAATACCAACAAATTTTTAATAATTCTTAATTATCTCCTCTTGAGAGAGGGCGTGGCCCTTCATTTTAACAACTTGAATCCCCTTCACCCAATAATGCTTTGTGCCAAGTTTGGTTGAAATTGGCCCAGTGGTTCTGGAGAAGAAGTCGAAAATGTAAAAGGTTTACAGACGGACAGATTGATGGAGGCCGGACAAAAAGTGATCAGAGAAGCTCATTTGAGCTTTCAGCTCAGATAAGCTAAAAAAGCAATAACCTTACTAAATGTATAACATACCAAGTTGGTTTAGATATGCTTCTACAAACTGAAGATCCTGCACTATATCCTGTACATTTATGCCCTGCATATAGGAGTGTGTCACTTCATTGGTGTTGCCCAAAGCCAACAGTTTCTATGAGAAAACAACACAATGCAGTAAATAGTTGAAGAAGACTTTGGGCCACAATACCCAGCTGAATAGTTTTGGACCTCATTCATACACATTCATTTGTTTACATAACCTTACATTACCTTTTCTGTAATCTAAATACCCCCGGTACTATATATGTATAAGCATTTGAAGGCCTTGTGCCTTTACCAGTGTTATTAAAACAAAAATTCCTTTAATTTTAAAAGACAATTTTGACTATCCTTCGTTTCTGATTTGTGGATAAAAATGTGAATGGTTTCAGCCACATTTTTCTTCATAGCTGCGCGAATTAATTTGAATCATGGCAATAAAATTTAACTGTGAACATACCTGTAACATTTGGAACAAATACCCAGCATTAAAGATGGCCTCCGAATAGAAACTATTGTCTTCTGCTTCATACAACTGTTTACTACAGATAAAAAAACAAACAAGATAATAAAAATGTTGAACCAGTTAAAGGCATAAAAATGTTCCATAAGAAGAAATATTTTAATACAATTTAAGTATATCACTGAGGGAGATAGCAAGATTTCAGTTCTTTAAGATCAGGACTGTTTCTCTGAGGCAAAGAGCATAACCAACCTGCCTTGTAAATTCTTTTTTTCATGACACACACAAACCAACCAACATTGGTTATTTGTGATATGAAAACGATCAAGAAAATACAAGTAGTAGAAGAAAAAAAACTATCAGTCCAAAATCAGCTAAAATTGTACCCCTTTTGTGGTTTCATGGACAACTGGAGAACACTCCCAGGCTGGTAGAGTTTAAGAAATGCTTCCCTCAGGACTTCTTCTGACCACCAGAAATGACCACTGAAATAACTGATCCATTCCTGTAATAAGAAGTGCACACAATGTTGTAAGGATTCAACCAATGAAGAGGAAGGGTTTGAAATTTGATAACTGTGTCAATACTTACTTGTAAACAAATATTGCATTGCAATGATGTATACTACAAATGGAAAGAAAATAATGTTATGTGGTAATAATATTTATCATTTACAAAAGAATAAAAAGACCCAAAATACAAGCATCAAAATAAAATAGGTTCCACATTGATACCTGGTTGAATTCCTGAGAGAGTGAGGCAACGAAGTTTGCGGCATGCACTCTAACATCAGTGTCGTCATCTTGTACAAGGTTCCAGACACAGAAAAACAACCTGTTAGAAAAGAGAGCATGTATTTGTGTGCATGTACCAAATCATTGGCAGTTCTATGTTGGGATAATTTGTCTCAGTTCATAATTATTTGAAATAATGCATATTTGTTGTTTGTTGATGATTTCCAGTAATTTCCAGTAATTTTCTAAGAATTTACATCTCCAGTGAACCATGACATGCAGATCCAAAACTTTTCCCTTAGGGGTGGGGGGTGTATCGGAAGGATAATAATATTTGCAATTTTTGGTACATTAACTATGAGAATTTAAGAAATTTGAATTTTCCAGGGGGGTCTGGATCCCCCAACCCCCTCTAGATCCGTGCATGCATGAATGGAATGTCATCGTGTAAAAAGTTTACAACACTTGTTTCTTAATTAAAGGTGATCATGGTAATCAGATAACCAAACTGTCTTAATAAAAGTTTGATATCAAAGTTATTTTATAGTAAACCTACTTGATAATGTAGGACATAAACAATTCCTCTTTCCTCTGTTGGCACAACCTCAGTACAGCCGGTCCAAAAATCACCAGACCATGACAGACAGCTTGCTTGCAGCGGTCACTACTGCTGCTGATTTGATTCATGGCATCACAGATTAACAGAACATCCTGGTCATCAACCTCACTACATTCAGAAGAAAATTGGTATTGCATTAATATAAAACTTTAAGATTCAATTCCATGTACAGTATACTGAGAGGAGAGTACTGTTACAGAGTGTATCTACATGTATACAAGTTATAATGAATTTTAACTAGATGAAAATGTTTCAATACATATAAGGATAGTGTACATCTAGTAAAAGGTTGCAATTTTTTTTTTTAATTCTGGATTTCATATGTAAAGTGCTTGTTCAAATATCAATCTTTAGATTTAAAAAATAATTTCAAACAATTGTCAACATTTGTGTACATTTACTATTAACTACTAAACAAAATCGTATAATTAAAATCTTATTCAGAATTACATGTATAGTACTCTAGCCCTATTTTGTGGGTTATCTAGACTTTTCTATCAAAAGTGGTCATCATTCACTCTTTGATTTTATTAATGTTTTTTACCTTGCCTGCTCATTAAGGATACAAGCATCCAGATACACACTCCCTAACTCTAACACCCCTGCGCCAAGCACCCCACGATCCCAGATTCTGTGTTTGTTTTGTTGCCAGATCTCTTTCAACAGACCAAGGTCAGATTTGTTCATTGTCATTTGCTTCATGTATAATGCCGACATACAGGAAAGAAGAGCACTCTTCAAGGGGGGATAATTCTCTGCCTGTATGCACTTCAATAGCTGTGGGAAATTCTCAGAAATCTTGTCTTCTCTGACTAGAGTGGTGAAGGCTTCAATCACATACAGCTTTACATCAGCATCGACCTCCGATGACATCAGCATTTCCACACACACCGAGTAATGTTCATATTGTATCAAACAATCCACAGATGCTTTCTCTGTTAATGGCTTTAATTGAAACAAAATCAGTCAATGTAGCCATTGTGCCAAACATTACATGTAGATGTACACAAAATACATAACAAATGTAAAAATTGTAAAATTACATGTATATCTTAATTACATCTGTATTTGTTTTCATTATCATACCTTTGGCATCTTTTGTTCTTTCCTATATGCATCTGAGCAAAACTGTTTCACTGTGTCAAGTATATTGTTTTTTGTTGTCTGGTTTGCTTTGTCAACCAGACAACACAACATATGAACATACTGGGCTGACACCAAGTCTGGTAGTTTGACCACTGTGCTCTGAATAATCAATAAGGTGTTTGTAACTTCCTCAGGTATTCTGAAAATATAAACAAGATGTGATATACTCATGCTTTGTGTATTGCCTTGTTGGATGGTAATCATTCAGTCTGACCTTGAACTCTATAAACGACCTTTAAATTACTAATATTCAGCTCTGACCTTGACATTTAAGGTCACCAACACAACATATCCATCATTTATAGTTCAACCATAAAAATTCAAAGTGAGAGAGGTTTTAGAAATTAAAAAAAAATCTTCACAATATCAAAAGTTGCTTTGATTACCGTAATGTTCTGATGTGAACATACATGTACATTGTATATCAATATATCAAAAGTTACAATGTACTGTTAAGAAAATTCATATCCACAAGAACTTTATAAACATTAATTTTATGAGACTTGCAAGTCATCAGTTTCAAGTAATTGTGATTATAGTTACTGCTGACATATAGGGTACAACTCAATATTTTGACCAGTGACTTGTATAGCTGATTTCCATTGTGCACAAAAATAAGATCTCAAAAAATAATAGAAATCTACAGTAAATTGTAGGGAAAGAAAATTGTATAAAAACACTTTCAAAAGTTCTACTATTTTAAGTGGTTTATTGAAATTGATAATTCACTAAATTATTTACATGTAGCTTTGTGTTGTCTTTGATTAAATATCCTACATACTCATTGCAACTGTTGATTAGCATCTCCACAGAAACCAGGGCTCCATGGATGAAGTTACTTTCATTAGACTGCTTCAGTTCTGATAGCAACTCTTGTACTGTGTTCACTGTGATCTTCTGTGGAACCAAGGAGACATAGGCAGCAGCGGACAGCTGGCGAAGGTAGTACACAGGACTTCTCAACAGGGTCTTCACAAAACTCCTCAGGGGTAAGGCCTCACTATCACCAATATAAGACAGTGTTAGAGTGTTATATACATGAAAATATAATATCAAAACATGATATCTTACAAAGATGACACATATCACTACTATAAAAAACTGTTGCAATCTAATGATTATATTTTGTTACTGATTGTTTCAATTAATATGAATGTATATTGTTGTGTCATTTTGATTTTACAATAAGTCTGTATAACAAACTGTAGCATTGCTATAGATCTGATACCGGTATATGCTGGTCTGATGCATAATAAATAAAAATGGCTGCTCTATTTAAGCTTTTATAAAAGCTTTCAACACATCCTTGTCATACAATTTCCTATTAGTTGCCTGAGTGCTGGTTAACATTTAGTCATTTTATCTTCTCATACTTTACATGTAGACTGTAAATGTACCTCTATAAATAAGTATTATGAATAAATTAATTACCTTGATTCACTTTCTTGATCCAGTCTACCCATGTTTGACAGAATAGTAAGAACAGGAAACAGGGAGGGATGGAGGGAATCTATGGCAGTTATCTCCCTTTGCAGTGCATTTTCCAGACTTTGTAGGAGAAAAGGGACTAATTCTGGATAATGAGCAGATAATTCTGACAGAGATTTGGTGTTGCATGCCTGGCTTCCAATTAGCTTCTTTTGGCCAAAAAGTCTGGTCATCAAAACACCTACAAGTAAAAATAAATCATTGTTTTCAACCAGTGTCCCTGATAAATGATATCTTCTCATTTATAAAAAATAAAATAAAGTAACAAGAGCACTACAAAGCAGTGCATTAGTGTATAACTATCCTGTGACTTTTAATTGTGTGTGTAAATACAGTATCATTTGATGTATTGGACAGTAAAAAATGTAATCATGTACAAGATATTAGACATACTAAACAATCGTGTTGCTGCATTCCTGATGGACCAAGCAGGAGACCCAAACTGCTCCACAACCAGGATCACAGCTTTCCCAATAAACTGCATTAATGCCTCGTGTAAGCCTGAGTCTCCATACAGACATTTCAAGATGTTCAGAGCATGAACCTGAGGCAGATCATGTCGGTCATCTATGCTCTTGTCTAAAGGAAGCTCTGCCATATTGAACAGACCCTCCAAGGCTGTCCTCATTAGTTCACTCTGTAACAATAATGTAACATCATAAAAAGTACAACAACAACTTAGGCCCCCTCCAAATTTTTATTGGTTTCTTCAAAATAAAATGCGGAAGGCAATGTACAGTATTTTCTTTTTTATCTTTTTCTGTTTTAACTTAAAATTGAAAATTTGAGTTATTCCCTTTTTTTTAAAATGGCAATAAAATTAAACAATGCTGCAGCATTTGTCCTGATGCAATGGTGCCTGAGAAACTACCGGTATTAAACCATTTTTGGCCTTAGAACAATGTATGATACATTTATCTATTCAGTACTTGCATTTAGTAATATTCCAACAGAGTGACTGTAGGGCAAATGCCCAAGAAACTACCAGTGCACTGTACAAAATAAGGGAGTTCTCACCTTTTTGGTGCGGCGTTCACAAGAGACAATAGATTGTATGATCACAGGCAGACCGGCTGACTTCCTGGTGGTAGATGTGGATGATGCTTTCACTTTCAGGCTCTCCATTGACTGTGACCAACAAAGTGGAGTTACATGCAAGTTTTGTTAAATGTAAAAAAAAAATGTGCAAGTACAGTATGCCGGAACAGCAAATCTTTTGGTTATCTTAGTTTCATATTTCAATGCATTTAATATGCAATAACAATATAATGGCTTTTCAGAGGAAGAGTCTAAAACTTTTTTTTTGTCTTACTTCAGATAAGATCTTTTGTGGAATACATGTCAAATCTTTGTTGCTTGTTTCAAACAGTGCTGAACAGAAAAGGATGAAAGCTGCTCTGCATCCTTCAATAACGCCCTGTTAGAAAAGAGAAATGTGACTGATAGAAGCCTGTGCTGCTTTTGTGTTGAACATACACCTATCAGTGTTAACTTTCTTAATTTCTTTTGTCAAATCTTGTTGAATATACCCATTGTATGAAATATAAGTCACAAGAATATGGATATGTACCAATACAATGTAAACTGTGTTGGACAGATTACTGCTTTAGCCATTTAAAGGCAAGTTTACTTACCGGTATACTGCAAACCAAGTTTTCTTCATAACAACTTTACTTCACAATGTACCAGTGCTAATTTACTTTAATGTATATTTATAAGAGTTATTAAAATTCTTGAAATGCCACAAGAAATGTCTGCATAATTTTCTCTTCAGGCAAATAAAAGTTGGTTTACAGTAGTTGTCCTTAAGGATAAAAAGTGAAAGTTCCACTGGTATTTGGGCCTTACCCTGTGTCTGCACTGTGTCAACACTCTGATGAAGGAGTCTCCTATAGACTGAACAACCTCAACCTCTGTGTCCATCTCATCTGAGAAGCTGATCATGACTCGAGATAAATGGCCAAGGCTGAGACAACTCTCCTGTAAATACAATCAATCACATGTATATCATATAATCAGTTAAACAAAACAAGGAGAAACTTCAACAATACATCTTCCTTATAAGTCATATTCATTTGTATCTTCTCAGAAGTAAAAGAATTTGAAAAATTTCAAGAGAATATGAATTTTAACTCTCTTATTATTTCAAATAATGTAAACCAACTTTTATTTGCGTGCCAGAAAAATTTCATGAAATTTATAAGAATGTCATAGTCAAGATTATTTCTTGTGGAGAACCAGTCCTTTAATTGTATAAATTATCTACCAAGGCTTTGTTATGAATACATGTATTAGTTGCCACATACCAGATTATCGCTGATAAATTGCAAAAGAAAGCCACACTGAATAAAAGTTGTTTTTAAGTAGTTTTTACAGCCCTCAATAATTGTATAGTACCTTAATGTTGATCCAGCACCAGGACAGTAGATATTGGTGTTCCCCTGAAAGGGCCTCAGTCTGACTATAGTCCTCTTCATTCTCCAGAATCAGGCTCTCCAATGCCTGCCCTATTTCTGCAAAGGATGGACAGCCCTCGGACTCTGAGCCTCGGGCCATGATTCCCAACATGGTCTGGATGATCTGGATGTTTAGTTGAACCAAACAGAGATAATGTTCTTTGAAGTTTGTAATGGAGTCCTGCTGTAGGAGTTGTGGACATTCTGTCAAACATCTTGTGATAGCAGTCACATAACCTAAAATAGGAGACATATATTCAAAGTCCTTCTTCATCAAGTTAAATTAATTGAGGTAGAGAGCACAAAAGTTTGTTTATAACTGGTTATCATAAGATATCTAACCATGGATAGACACTGTCTTGGAAGCTTTCACAGGGGCATCTTGGGATTGGTCCAGCATTTGTCTGACTTCTTTTAACAAGTCACCAAGGAAAGAATCTATTGGTCTTCCTGTTTTCTCAGTCAATGTCAGGTCACAAGTACAGTGATTAGACTGTATAGAGAATTGCCATCCATTTTCTATTACACACCTAAATGAGCACAGAAGTTAATTTATACAGGTAAATGTAAAATAATGGTAGTTTGAAATTTCATACAATGCAAAAATAGCAGTGGATATTTAGAATGCAGCAATCTACATGTATAGTCTGACTTACTTTGAGAAGACAAGTTTACAGAGTAGAGCCCCACTTTGACACTGGTAGGGTTTAGGACTATTACTCAGCTGTAGAGCCTTGGTTAGCAGACGACACTCTGTGCTGCCATCAAAACCATCCCCAGAAGGCCCTGGACTACCATCCAGTGGCCAAGTAAAATACTCCAACAGCAGACTACATGCCAGCTCCTGAATCTTTAATGGATAAGTCACCTCAGTATACAATGTGTTTTTTCTTTGAACTATACAATTGTAATTTATTTTGATTCCATTTACCAGTCACATATTACAGGTATGTACATATATCTAATCAAAGTATTCTGGGAAGCTTGCTTACATCATCAGCTCCATCCAACATACATGTAATCAGCACTGTGTTGCTATGGCTACAAAAGAAATCCCACAATCCTTTTTCCTTCACATGCTGGTTCAATCTTTTGGTGCTTTCTTGAATAAGAAAACAAATTTTACACATAAAATAAAAATAAACAAGTAATAAAAACTAAACATAAAAGAAAAATTCAATGCTGTACATGTTGTGTAATATGTTATATACAGTCAAACCTTGTTATCTTAAACTCAATGTGACATTAAAAGACCTTAGGCTACAAGATATCCAAAATTCTTGGTTGAATATATGTACATAGAGAAACAGTGGTTGGGTCTTCCAATTCTGAATCACTTCAACATATTCATGGCATTCAAAATAATGATGTTCAAGATATCAAAGTTCAACTGTACTCTTACTGGTAATTATTTTAATACATGTATTTCCCTTAAAATACATGTAATTGTGGTCAAATACATTAACTGTGACAGAGAAGACCAAAATGTTTCATACTGACTCTAACATTAAGGATCAGAAACAACAATTTCTTTCTAGCTGGTTTAAGTTTGTGTTCTGCTTTCAGTTATACACATATATATATTATTTACCAGGTGTAAAGGACTTTCTCTGCTTGGCTTTCTCATCGTACTGAAACGTTTCATACAGAATGGCCAGGATTTCTAGACAGATCTTACGACGCTGGTAGCAGGCACCTGGGACAAGATTATCAATGCACAGAGCGTGAAGCCACTCCACAAACTGTAGGGACACATCTAGAATGAATAAAATATTTCATAATTATATAGTAACTATAACATCATTTTTTTAAGGTTGTTTCAAGGTTTGCAAAAAAAAAAATGGTAGGTTTGTGGAATTTAAATTGATAGTTTACTTTAAGGTGGTATGGTACACCTCCATATTGTGATGTACTATTTATCGAAATAAACAATAAAATCAAGTGTAATTTTATAAATAGTTTCTTTCCCAAAATTGTCACCTAATAGCGTAGCGCAGTGGGTTAGGGTTCACTACGAATCTGTAAGTCATGAGTTCGGGTCTCGACGGGGATTTTAAAATTTTTACCTTTCCAACAATTTTCAAAATGTATTTTTTGGTTAAATATTGTAAAATTTGAAAATTCTAAACCAGTGAAAGTATTTTAATTATAATGTACTTTAATCCACATTAATATCGACAGATGTCCCATACCACCTTTAGCCAGGAAATAATCACAGAAATATAATAAATCAAAATATGCCATTTACTTTTCATGTGGAATATAAACATGAAACAGACATACAACATTATAAATATGAATGGAAATTACTTCCTGCTATTGGTAAATGTCTATGCTTTTACACAATATTTTCTGCATGTTAGATTTATTTGAATTTAACTATCATCTTTCTTTTTTTTTTTAAATTTTGCCATGGCCAAACTTACTCAGAATTTCAAATTCATTTTACTTTTAATACTTTTTTTTCTCTCCAAGATGTTTTCAACAACTTGATAATTACCAAGTAAATTTGAGTCTCCAGACTTGATGAGAGCTATAGCTCCGTCCCTCACTCGCGTCAGAAGTCTCTTCAGATGGGCCACCAGATGTTGTCTGAACGGGGCAGAGTCTACCTTTATATTCAGTGGCAGAACTTCTCTCAGAAGTGTATTCTCTGTCTTTGATAGTGGTTCTGTAATGTAAGAGATTTGTTCAGCATCTTTTGTGTTGAACTTCATGTTTTAACATCCTCTATCCTCTGAACATAATGTTCGAGTACACAGTATATATTAAGGTACAGTTCCAGAAATTAATTCAGTCATCAATAATCTATTGATTAGAAGACCTCTTTCCATTAATTTATGGAAATATAGTCAATATTATCCATCTAAGAAGAAATTAATAGAGAATCACATGCATTTTGAGATAGGAACTGTTACCTTACCTTATATATGTATACAATAAAAACACTGGAGAATTACCTGCTTTTTTGTGAGACACACACAGAAGCCCTAAAGCTTCTGATCGAATTTCATCTTGATAGGAATATAATCCCTCCCTGATTAACTCTACATTCTGAAATGATAGAAGCATATTTTCTGATGTGAATATGACAATATGTTATACATTTAATACACATTTAAAAATGCATGCACTCTTTCATTGCATAAAGCATTACATCATAGTATCTATTCATTTAAGTATTTCTTCAAATTTTTCCATTTTTAGAAAAAGATTTTACACGATCCCTAATATATTGATTAATATGACAAGGTTCTCCCAATTCACCAACAATCAATTTGTCATCATTAGAAACCATAACTTGCTCTCACTTCTCTTGCCTCCTGACTGACCCTGGGTTTCTGTCAATGTTTCACTGCATACATGAGATGTGATTACCGTAACAAGAAAACAATTTACCTGCAATGTACAATCTTGTGTTGCTCTGACGACTTTTGACACGCACAAATAGGCAAACAGAAGTCTAGATCTGTCTCCAGTTGTACATTTTTCCTTGGTAAGCAACTGCTCAAGTTTGCTTTGGATGTAACAACCCAAGTCTGGTGAAATCTTAGTTGTGGAGGGAATCCAATATTGGTTGATGTTGTTTCTCTGAAGCCTTGAGTATAATAAATAACAACATTGATTCTTTTTTTATTTGGATAAAATGTTAATTTAATGGTATCAAATGAGAAATTTCTAGCAGTGATGCCTTAGACTTTATGACTTTTATTTCTCTTCATAGCTTACGTTTTGTCACTGAGCAGACCAGCTATTAGAGTTGTCCACCACATGGCTTCCCAAGATCTGATAAACTCTGTCTCTTCAGTTCTAGTCCTGGAAAAGTAAAATTCCTGATCAGTGTACTGTACAAGATACACATGTATCAGATAATCGTGCTGGAGAACTTTATAAATGACACAACAAGTGAAATTGGGTATCATAAATATGAACAAGTAAATACGGTACTATAATCAAATTTGTGAATTTGATTTAGCGATTACACATTTTAATATAGGTTCAAGATTGGCTAGTTAAAATAAAATAAATCTTTCCATTGCACATGAACATCGCATATGTATTAAAATATTAAAGGTGCAATATGGTACAAGAATTGCATTTAACTGAATTTTGACTTTCCTTTCATGTTTGACCTAAATCTATTAAGGATACATGTTCATATAAATAAAAAGAGAGGAATAACGAATATTTCATTATTAGAAATACATGTACAGTACCTTAAATCTGCAACAAGGGCCTTGTACACATCTGCTGAGGCAGAGGCTAGATAATTGGAGGTCTGACATTTCAGGAGCTCCTCTGGTAATGCAGGATATTCACGAATAATCTGAAGACCATCAAGTATGAGATGAACTTTTTTTATTACAATCATTTTATGTCACATATTATTATGAAATGTTGACAAATTTTAATCCCTCAAACCCACCCCCCTAAAAAAACCAAACACCTCTGTCACACATGAACTTTAATACTACATGTAGTAATTTTCAAAAGACCATTTTATCTATACATGTTTATTAGAATTTCAAGACTGTTATATACGATTAGACATAGCTCAATTTTACAATGAAAATTGATTACTCTATTAAGAAAATATCAGTTCATGAAAAATGATATAACGAGAGAGAGAAAGAGAGAGAGAGAGAGAGAACTTACATTCTGAGATCCTACATAAGGTACTAAAGCTGACATCACTTTATACCGGCCCTTTATATACCAAGGCACACTCTTCAGTTTTAGGAGAATAGAGGAATAAAAGGAATCTGGATCTTCAGAACTCTTCCTGTTCTTCTTTTTGTGAGCCATCTCCCACACTTCAAACAAACATTTCAGTGACCCGGTCGCTAATTCTGACACATCGTCTACAGGACTATCCCAGTTAAGCCTTACAACATCCAAAGTTGTCCTCATTAAATAAGACTGTATGAAATCTTTACACCGGACGACATCAGAGGAGATTAAGTGCAGAAATTTGCTGAACCAGATCTGAAGTAAGTTAAAGGCATGGTAGCGAATGGATATCGGTCCCATGCAGTACTCATGAACCACTGTAAACAGTTCAACACAAAATGGCACATATTCTTTTGAATGGAATGCTAGACATTCATCACTGGAGCAAGCTAGAATTCCTTTCACCATGGCAATAGCTCCAAGCCTATGCTGTAGCAATGAATGTTCTTCTATTTCACCTTCTGCCATCACTTCATCAAAGGAAGATACATGGGATCTGCTGCCTGCGGATATATAAATGGAGTTTCCTTAAATACTTCTATTAATTGTAAGAAATTTACCATCTGATAACAAAGTTCATGGACCACATCACTCACTTGAGCAACATGGACCAACCAGATAAGTACATGTATTTTTCTGTAAGCACCAACAAAAAAAGCATTGTGTTGTATCATAATTTTTACCTTGAAATATATTACTGAATGCAGTCCAGAATTTGCGGACAGACAAGTGATTAGTTGGAGCTGATGCAAAAAATATCCCAATGGCTGTTCCAGACAACATTTTAACATCTGCAGAAAGTGTCTACAAAACCAAATTTTTAAAACTAGAATATTCATACATGCACCACAAAAATTATTTTCTTTAGATATGTAAAAAGCCAAACATGTGAACATATTGTATGGTAAAATGAATTCATCAGATTAGCCACAACACAATTTTGAATATACTGTAAACGTCTTTAATTCCACGTGTCTAAAATTTCACGATTTCCTGTGTTAGTACCTTTCACAGTGTTTTTAATTTCACGGCCAACCGGTTTCAATTTAAATGAAGATTGATATGTAATGAACATATTACCGTACATTAACATTATTTTTCTTTGGAATCACGTTAAGTTACTGTCCTAAATCCGTTAAGAACTATTAGAAAAATAATTTAAGTATTTTGTCGAAGATAATACGCACTATTGTATATTGCGCACCCGACATTTTGAGCCTGAAAAATGGGGGGTGGGGGGTAATCTGTTTAAAAACTGTACGACTTTATAATCAATTAATCTTAAAAGTGAACTGCAGGGTGTACAGGAATCTTTAGAGATGTCCGAAATAATAAGTGGCAATTTGTGCACGTCTTCACAACAATGGCTTCGATAAGGCCGCAGAGCTAAGGGGTGTTAAAAGATAAAGGGGAATCGAACGTTCCGTTATAATTAGTTGTTTGATTAACATTAATCATACGTAATATTTATGTTTGCATTTTTAAAAGTACTATAATTACGATAAGGAAGTGGTAATTTAGGCCCTACTCATGCACACATCTATCAATAACATCTGTAATGGCGGCATACACAGAGATTGCAAATACACAGTGAATATTCACGGTGGCTTTATGTTCACAGAAAATTGTCTGACCGTGAACATAGTAATTAAAAACATGGTAATGTTTTCCACGTCTACAGTACATACTTGGAATTAGTGGCAGAAAGTTTGACAAAATACCTCATTGTCCAAAATCTGGAACAAATGGAGCAAGATTTGCTTTACAGTTTGATGGTTGGGATTATCTTCAGTTTCATCGTTCCAGACTACAGCACAAGTAGTGGATGAACAAGATTGGAAGAGTTGAAGAACAAACTAAATAATGGAAAAACATACACATTTTACTTTTACCCCATGAATCATGTCAGAATTTTAAAAACGTTTAATTTGTATGAATCTGGAAAACATAATATTATGTAAATGATTGATCTTTGGTTAATTCTAACATTTTCTTCTAATAACGACATAAATCTTTTTTAAAAAAATTATAATCTTCATAAAATTCTTAAAAATAGAGATGCAAAAATTAACTACAGCTGTCAAAGAGGGACCAATATCCCTCACCAGGCCTCTTTTGGATAAATGTGATGGTGATGGTGTGACCTTGACCTTAATCAAATGACCTTAGGCCAAGGTCATGACACCCATAGATCATGAGCAACATATGTGCTAAGTATGAGCTTCTGATGTTTCTTTCAAAAGTTAGAATGGACAGACAGACAGATGGATGCAAGGTTTCCTAAATACACTTTACCCTCTAAACTTGTTTTAATGGGGTAGGGTAAAATAACTGACCTTTACAATAGATGAGATGGTAAGGTTTTCTATGCCAATCTCACTAGAGGCAATGGAATGTTGGACATCAGTGAGCTGCTGAAGAATCCATGTTAGAACTCTGGGCATACTTTGCTCTGCTGTCCCCCTTATAATTTCACTTTGCTCTAAAAGACATGATGCTGTAAAAGAGAAAAGTCAGAAATTAAGTCATGGAAATGGTACTAAAAACATGACATGTGCTTTAAAAATCCAGTGATGTAACCAGTATTGAAATCTGGATATATATGCTGTTAAAAAGAAATCAAGTAATGTTAACAGTATTGAAAACTAGATTGATGCTGTAAAAGAGAAAATCAGTAGACTGGTACGTGTAGAATAAATGTAACATAAGTCTGTAGAGGGGGAAATATGGGACTGTTTAGAGATCTTGCTGATGATGTATAACAACAATCAATGCATGTATATGGTAACAGGTCTTTGAAAACTGTAAATTAATTCTCCCATCATATTAATCATTTACAGAAGTTTAACAGCTACACATGAAGGAAGAAATGTATCAGTCTGGCATAATCAATACATGATCGCATTTCATTTATTTACCTGCAGTGAGATTTTGAACTGTTGGATGGAAATTATCCGTGATTTTTCCCCAAAACTCTTGTAGTTCCCCTTCAATTCTTTTACCATGGTCTGGTATCAATGGTACCAAAAACTGTGATAAACGTAGAAATATTAACATTAATTAATAACGTCGCATATTAGTTTATTTCATGAATAATGGTTTGTTTATATACATAGTCAAACCCATAAACTTTATTACAACAGCTGAACTGCATAGTCTGCATTTAATCTTCTAGTAATCTCTTTCTGATAGGGCTTATTTCTCAGTGAAATGTGACTGACATGGGGATATTAAGTTGTGCAAATCAAAAATTAAGATAAAACAGCAGCTATCAAGTTTACAATGTATTTGTATTCATTAAGTAAATATGTTTACAAACCTTTTCTAGAGCTCTAGCAAGTTTTATATTTTCAATACAGTGACAGTACAATCTGATGATGACAGTAATGAATTTATGTACAACAGAATCTTCTACAGCTGTCTTATTCTTTAATATTTCCCCTCGCTGAACATCATCCAGATTCCGTAAAAGTTTATGGATATCGTTTGTTCTATGATCAAACAATATAAAATGATGACAATTGAATCAGGAATTACACCATATACATGGAGTTTTTTCAGCAGTTATAAAATCACATTCAATGATTAATTCATAAATGGAAAGACTATTCAGAATACAAAATGAGTTTAAATAACTTTATTATGACTGCAATAGCTTTTATTACCTGTAGTGTACTAAATTGCTAAAAAGTTGTTGAACTTTTTTGTGATTCTCCACTGGAAAGAGATGTATCCAGTCTTTTTCTTCAATTAGAGTTTTCAAATCGAATTTTGCTCCTACATCCATCATTTTATTTGGTATTCTGCTATAGGTTCGGTCTGATGATTCTGATATGGTAAATCAACATAAATCTTCTAAGCCCTGAAATCACAAAGAAAAACTAATTTAATTTTAAGATATTTTATCGTTAAATTTATAAACATTGACCATATGCGAGAAGTAATGCAGCAATAGTCAACAGGTGATTATATAATAAAATTTTAAATTCACAATACATTCACTTTTTAGCCTCTGGGTGTCAAATGAGCAGGGTAAGGGGGTAGAAGAAAAATTGACCTGAGGAAATTCGGACTATTACTATACTACTTCAAAACTGAGGACCCTGTAGATAAACATCTCCACAGGAGAGAACTCACGACATAATGCCTTATTGTGTTTCTTATGCGATTTATGATTGATAACCGAAATATTTACTTCTGTACTAGTCATTGAACACTTACGAACTGTCTTTCAATTAGCAGCAAGCCGACTTCTTTTCGCGCACATGTTGTTGTTTTGGTTTGCCATTATAGCCTCAAAACAAAAAGAAATATTTCACATGTAGTATTTAATTAGCTGTACTGTGTTAGTAAACTCTTACGTAAAAACTGTTTTGATAAATTTAGTGATATCTTTTATTATGATCTATAGTTTTGATATAGGATTAAACTAGAAATATTTTGAGGATTAATATCGAGATTATATAAATGAAAACGAGGCTCGTTAGAGCTAAGAAAAGAGAATGGAATGTAAAGAATTCAGTTTCTTGGATGAATCGATATAACACAATAAAGTGCACAAAGAGCGATCGTGATCCAATTATAATTGTATCATACTTTAATTTGAAAGGTAAGTGAAAGCTAGTCAACTTCAAATTGCTTATATATAACCGTTAAAGTGCAACTTTTGGGGAAATTTCTCCACCGGTGTGTACCTATCGGGACGCACTGCACGCATACACTCGCTCACACGTGTGTATTGTTTGTCCTCGTCGGGACAGCAATTTCCCTAAGACGTATTTTGAACAATTATGAACAAATTATATGAATTCTGTTTTATTTTAAATGTTTTATACTAAAACATCTATCTGGATGCATTTTGGAAAGGTAAACAACAATGCATTAGACTGATAATCCCTAAACGTACCCACCACATGTGTAATGATATGACACATAATGTAACCATGTACAAAAGTGATATCACTGTGAACAGAAATGGTAATGAATGATTTCAATTGCAATGCTTATTACTCCTTCGGTTTAATTGGATAAAAATTCAGTGAAATTATAATTATTACATATTATTTTAAAAAAGTTTTTGTTGTTTTTCCCTCCAATCATTCATATGAGCTGTTTTTCCCTGTTTGTAATAATAATTTTATAAAGTAAAATTCTATGGTCAAGTTTTGGAAATGTTGAATGTGTTGAATGTGAAACGGAAATGCTTGACAGGCAATGATGTTTCTTTCCCTGAGACCGTATTTTGAACAATTATGTTTTTTTAAAGGGCTGATTATGGCTGTACACCACAGGAGATACCGAAGACGATAAATTTTAAGATTGATAAATTATGTCCTCACTGTCATTGCACAATGCTGTCAGCAAGAAGAAAAAAGTTGTTAACGTCATTTTGTTAAATGGAGAGGCCTGTCAAGTCACTGTGGATGTAAGTATGCTTTAACATTGAAACGTGGTAATGCTTACTACAGTTAATATAGAAATGGTTTTTGATAACTCTTTTAATTATTAAAAAAATGCAATATCCTATAAATGTAATGCATTGACTAAATGAATTTTAAACTTTTCAGGTCAAGTCGAAATTCCTTGATGTGTTCAATCAGATTACCTCTTACCTAAATCTTAGAGAAACTGAGTACTTTGGGTTGGCACAGAAGAAAGGTAAGGTTCCTTAACCAAGTTCTTATATATGAAATATGAATAAAAGATTGAGTTCAAGGTTTCTTTTATTAAAATTAATCATGTTGATTTTGTAATAGATGAGGAATACTTATTTGTTGCTCTGGACGAGAAAATTCACAAACAAGCACCAAAGTCTTGGAAAACAGGAAATGGAGAGGTATACACATTGGTTATTCGTTTTTCTCTGTTTTTCAACATTCTTAAAATATACTAAATTAATCTTGTCTAAAAGTTTGAAATTTGTTTAAGAGAAAGATTTTGTTTTTATCCAGGGCCTAGATGAACGAGGTCAGCCAATCTTGACGGTGTACTTTCGTGTTCACTTTTATGTAGATCAGTTTGTTTTACTGAGGTGAGTTTACATGATAATGTCTACAGTATTTTCTGGTTTTGTTGTAGTGAATGTTTTTAAATATCTAAAAATAACAAAGAAGTAAATTGTGCTGAATATTTATTGTTTTTTGTTTTTTTTTCAGGGAAAAAGTCACCAGGCATCTGTATTACCTTCAATTAAAAGAAAATCTACTGCATTACAATCATGTCTGTTCGGAAGGAAAGTGTTTTCAAATGGTTTCTTATGCACTTCAAGCAGACTTGGGCAATTACAGCTCAGAAAAGCATGCAGAGGGCTACTTTGATCCCAGAGAATATTT
This sequence comes from Magallana hongkongensis, assembly GCA_016163765.1. Taxonomy (NCBI): domain Eukaryota; kingdom Metazoa; phylum Mollusca; class Bivalvia; order Ostreida; family Ostreidae; genus Magallana; species Magallana hongkongensis. Next base: position 13,791,611 of record WFKH01006014.1, on the reverse strand, counting down.
TCCTGCATGGGTAATTATATTTCTTGATGTTCCAGTTGTGCGACCAAGCTAACAAAATTTACAAACTTTAGATTTTTATTTTTGCTCTAGTAAATCAAAGATAATTTAAAAATATATGATTTTATAGAATAAAGGTTAATAGATAGTTAGATACTTATTTCTTGAATTGTGCTTTGTTTTTAGGGCACCTTTTAAAAAATGTATGTTTGCTCTCTCTGAAAGGACCTTAGACTTGAGATATATTTAAGACTACTCTGAGCATCTTTGTTTTTAAATTCAGAGGTTAGCTGATTTAATATCTTTCAGATTTAGGTGTTTTTAATCTGAATTGATCATGGAATTTGTGAATCGTTTTGCAGATGGTGAAGAGAAGGGGAGAGAACTACATTGTGAATAATATACCAGTCATTCACAAGGATTTACAGAATGTGACAAAATCTGAGGCTGAACTTCGTTTTATTCGAGAGGCTTCCATGTCGCCTGCAGCACACAATCTTCATTTTTATCGTCTTCGGAAGCGGAAAACTGACAAAAGTTGCAATGCATGGTTAGGTGTTTGTGCCAAAGGAATTGAAATATATGAGGTATGATTGGAGTTGACAGTTGTAGCGAAGACTAAAGATATTTGCTTTAAAACAGCATGCTTTTCTTTATAGTTTTGAATTATTCAAGAGTTTTCATGCAGATTGACAGATTTTATACCTGTTATTTTAGCAGCCAACAACTGTTATTGCACAGTATTTAAAGATTTTGATCATGAAATTTGCTGCTGTTTAAAAACAGATTTGAAAGCCCTTTGTTCTCTTTTTCTTTACAGGAAATGAGTGATTCATTCAAAAACCTTATTTCAACATTTTTATGGCCTGATATTGGAAAACTCCACTTTGAGGTATGATACCAAAATGGAAGTGGAAAAAGGTTTAAAGAATTGAGTAAAATCTTTTAAGTTAACATATATTTACAACTCATCACTAGCTATTTTCAGGTTGATGTAGCTCTTTACAAATGAGAATTACAGAATTGTTTTGATTTGTAGAAAAAGAAGTTTGAGATTCAGTCTGGACCAGGTGGAAGAAAATTTTCATACTACACAGAGTCCGACAGCAAGTCCAAGTACTTGCTTTCTTTGTGTAGAACTACTCATATGTTCCAGATGGCCATCCAACCCAAGCTCATGGAAATCAGGCATTTGGATGCTGAAGGTCAGCATTGTTATTAAAATATATTTATTTATATAATTCAGCTCTCTGATCTCTGGGGGAATTGGACACTTTGAAACAATGATTTCAGATGAACAAATCAGAATTTTCTAAACATAAGTGCTTTTTAAGAATTGTATAAAGGGGAAAAAAACCAGCTTGTCTAAAATTTATGACTTACAAATCACTAGGCAACACATAAACCAACTGAGCTACCCTGTTTGGCATCAAAATTGTAGAAGATAGAAAACAAAGTTATGGTTAATCATTTATTTCAAAGGAAAGTATATGTACTTATTACAAGATTTAGGAGTCCTATTCTTCCTATAAAGAATATAAATTTTATGTACACTTTAGTTAATGTTCATGCATTATGATGTGAATATGAATGCAATATAGGTTTTTATTCTTTAAATACTACAGATAAGAGGAGATACAGGGAATCTTACATTTACTCGGATACCCAAGATTTAGTCACCAATGGAGGGGCGTTTCGAGGGAATCTTTCCCCATCTACCAAAGGTGCCACAACAAGGTTCTCTGTGGTCAGTGACGCTAGCTCTAACACCACATCAGGCATCGCCAGTGACAAAATGACCATCAGCTTTGAAGAAAATGATGGTAGGTTTTGTAAAAAGATTGAAAACATAAACGTATTGCTATTGGGGTTATCTTTCTGTCTGTAGTTAAGTTTTTTTCCCAACTTGAACATTAACCTGATACTCATCTGTGTATGTTTAAGATTGAAAAAAGTCATTATGTAAATGTTACTGTCTTTAATTTTCTGTATTTAAATGTTTGTAAACATGTACATATGAATTTATACATTATAAACATGTGCATATAAGATTTTATCTTATATTTTTCAGAACCCACCAAAGAAATTATGATCGACTGTCCACCTCAAGTTTCAAATTTTAGAATGTCACCTCGTCAAGGGAGATTGACAGCAGAGGGAGTTATCTCCACTATGCCAAGTATGTAAACAATAATAAGCATTATCTTTTTACTATGTTACAATCTATTGAATGCCTATATTTTTTTATATTGTTTAAAATCATTATTTAAAAGGTGTTGTCTTTATTTGGAGGAAATACTGATAATTTACGGTGGATATTTTTTTTTCTGTTTTTAGGTTACATCCCATCAAGGGGTAAAAAGACAAGTCCTAAACTGGACTACAAATCAGCCTCCGTGGGGCGAGGAATGAAACACATAGACCGATCCCCCTCTCTGGGCCGCCCCACCATCCCCAAGCCTAGCACATCCCCTGTCATCCGACACATCGATAGAATATCACCCACCGCCACACCAGTTATTAGTGCACATAGGTCAGACATTAGCGCACACAGTGGACATAGTGCACACAGCACGCACAGTGCTCAAAGCTCAGGCACCATGTTTAACAGTTCTGAGCATGTGAACAAATCGCCTAGCGGAAGTAGTTTTGGTTCCTTACAAGGCGGACGACTCAGTCTGCCTTGCCCACCCCAGCCTGTGCCTCCAGCATATACCAGTGCCAGGACAGTGCCCGTCTATGTAGCACACAGCACCACCTCCAGTTTCAGCCATTCAGATGCAATATCATTTTCACAGCCAGTCAGTAGAAGCACAAGTCGTGCAGATAGCTTTAACAAGAACTTTGGACGATACCAACTCCAGGAGAATGAATCCTTTATTCCTCCGGCGTCCAGTCAGTTACAAACACCATTCACTGGCACCTTGGCTCCAGATTATGGGAGTGGCACACCGCTGTTAGACGCCTTGGCCGGTAATCTTGTCCTACAAAACTACCAAAACTACCCTCCTGTTACACATGGAGAAATGACGGAAGTTCCTTACCCTAAACCAGAAATTACTGAAGCTTACATTCCTAACACTGAAATGACGCTGCCAGAAATGACTAAGGAGTACCTGGCCCCACCCCCCATGTTTGCAGACAGTAGTCACAATGAGTCCACAGACTCAGCCTTGTCTGGGTCCGGTAGTATGGACCCCAAATTGTCAGTGACTTCAGATAGTGGATCTATGGACCACACAGAGTCGGAAGTAGAAGAGGTAAAAAATGCTTAATTTTTTTAGAGATTTAATAATTTGTGTGAAATGCAATATTATATGATGAAAGACCTTTTTATTTGTTGTTAGCATTTATAGATATTTGTTTTTATCTTGCAGTCAAATCAGGATGGAGAGCTAATAAGTGAAAATCCACCGACTCAAATTTCTGTCAATAATCAAGAAGAAATCCTCCACCCTGAGCTGGAGGAGATTCGTGGTCAGCCCAGTGCATTTTCTTCTTTCTCCATGATAACCAAGCTGTGTACTGACAAATCGTTAATGCAAAACCCATATCCCAAAGTATCAGTACCTGTCATTGGTGCCTATGATATGAGTTCCATAAGGTCAACAGACTCACGAATTTCACATTTGTCACATGAAATGGATGCTCGTCGTCTGTCATCATGTTACCCAGAATCCTCTCAGCCTATGACGACGGTGACTCCTACCCGACCATTCAGCTGGCACAGTGAAAACTTTGAACTCGATGCCCAATTGTCCTTGCTAAATGGTAATGTTGCTATGATACCAGGTTACCTTGACAACCACACTAGCATGCCACAAAACCTGGGAGGAATCCTAGTTGCACCCCCTTCTTCGTTAGCTAATTCGTTTGCGCTTGACTTTGCAAGACAGCAGATGATAGGGGGCAGGTATTCCCCGCAGTCAATAGCAAGTCATTTAATGATACCTCCCAAATTATCCAGTGGTGGACACAGTACTACTGATAGAAATATTAGTCAAAAAGCTTTCAAAGAAACTTTTGGAATTGCATAAATGCTGAGCTCTATTACATCAATAATTTTACTATTACTGATATTCTTTTTCAAAATGACTGTTGCAAATAGTTTGTGGATATGTTTGTTACTTATTAAAAAAAAAAAAATTTGTCCTGAAAGTGAAAAGATCTGAGTTGGAGTGACTGAACAAAAGTTGTTTTGAGTTTTGATTATGTCTGTTTGTTGAATGGCCTTTCAGAGTGTAATTTTTGTAAGTCTGATGAACAATTAGAAATTGTCTACTGCCAAACAAATGATTGAGCGAGGAATGAATAGCAGATATTTTTTGTTAAAGATTATTTTTATCAAATATTATTTTTATGTGCTGTGCACAAAATGATATTGTTCCTTATTTCATTAACCTTTGAAAATTTTTGTACATACATGTACAGTGAACAAAGTATTTTTTCCATTGAAATTTTTTTTTTAAAAGAAGCATGCAAGATGAAATATTTTTTGAATGGTGATGCAAATATTTTTTGAGATGAGAAGATGGTTCTATGCAATTTGATGGACTGTGGTCATTTAGATTTTACAGGTTTTTTTCCCCACTGGGTATTTTATTTCATAATATTTTCCACAACATTTGCAATAAACTAACATTTTTATTATTGTAATATTAAATTGTTGTGATAGATATATATATATTTAATCTATACAAAGGTTGTATTAGGAAAGTTGTTGTCACAAGGATAAAATTTACATAGAATTGTAAAAGATCATTATCATTTCCTACCTTAGCTGATTGTTTGAGCTTTAAAATTTAGCTATATGATATATATGTTTATGTACAGTGGAATTTTAAAATGTTTTTTGTATATCAAAGTATGTGCATTTTTACCATGATATTATTTTAAAAGTTTTGGATTGACTTCAACATTGAAGTGTCTTTTCCTTTTTTATTACACAGGGACTTCAGAGTTGCATTGTAAACTAGCAGGCATATTTCTAGAAAATATAAAACCTGTATTTTCATTTCTGTTTTATGACTGAAAAGTTAAATGAAAACACTTAAAACTTTATGATTTAATACACAGAACACAGAGAATTATTTTTGGGGCTTGTTCTTCATTGTTTGAAGGCAATTTACATTTTAAAAGAGGAATATTTAAATTTTTTGGAAATTACACCTCATATGACGAAAGTTGTTTGTATTTTAGGTTACAGTGCAACTTGGAGGTAACTGTGTATTCATTCTGTGATGTAAACATTGTGATAATGGCTAAATAGCCTGCATTTCTTCTTCATGGTCAGTATAGCCTACAGTATGTTAATTTCATGTTTGTGAAACAAACTTCATTCATTTCCCCATTCATTTTGAAAGTCTAAATGAACACTATATACTGCTGTTAGATATTTTCACTTTTGTGACTTTTGCAACTGTGTTAAAAGTATTGTTCATATCCATGTAAGAAAATAGGTTTAGATATAAATTAAAATAACCACAGTTTAAACACTTGTCAACTGATATAAATTTCTGGATTTTTTTTTTTGCAAAAAACTTTATATATTTTAACATTAGCTGTTAAGAAATTGATTTTGTACAGTGTTTAGATTATAATGTCAGAACATGTTTGTTGAAAATGATACAATCTAATAAGTATGCTGCTAATTGTCGATTTGCAGTAAGCATTTACAATCATTTATTTGTAAGCTGCCTGGATTGAGTAATGTATTCGGCTGTAACATACATGAACAAGCATGTTAAGGGTTATCCCTCCTTGAACTTCATAGAAACATTGTCATATGCTAAGTGAACTTCTTTTTAAAGCCACCAACTAATGCATGTATGGTTTATTTTAGATCTGAAAATCATTTTGGTTTTTGACTATGCATTTTAAATATATGCAGATAAATCCCTAATATTGCAGTCACAGGAAGGCTTTTGTTGCATTTTCTTCTACAGCAGACATCTATGCAAGTAATCCAACACATGGAATCTATTTTTTTTATTGGGGAATTTTATATACTTCATTTTAAGTCCATTGTATTAGAGAAGAATCCATCAAAGATATTACTTAGGTACTGACATGAATTTATATAGCCAGTATTCTCAGACATGTTTGCAGAAAGCTAGGGAACTAGTATCTCCATTCCTCAATATTTTCACATACATATTAATCTTACCAATAGGAATATGAGAGTGATAATGTTTTTGGTAGAGTGTGACTTGAAGAATGGAAACTTTGATTGTGGAATGAAATTGGTTCTCTTGTTGTTTTTCCATGTTTTACACAATTACCTGTAAGACCTTTCATTGTGTTAGTTAACGGACAACGGGTGTGAAAGATCTATGCAATATCATTATTGGGCATTTTGCCATATCAAGAGGAAGTTTTCTTCTGTGTGTTAAAATTCGAAACATGTGTTTTTGGATGATGCTTACAAAATGTAATTTCATATGTACAAAAAATACAAGCCTTAGAAATGTTTTCTTTTCATTACTGAAGATATTATTATAATGAAAGTACATCAGTATGTTTACACCTCATTCGTACAAGAGCAAGTTTAAATTCTTAAGAAGATGGTGCTAAGAATATTTCATTGGAGAGTGTTATGTGCCTTTTTATAGAAGGATATTTATCAAAGACAGCTTTATATGTTGTGTACACATGATGACTAACTGATTCTTATAATACATTAGAAATCTTTCATATTTGTTAAGATACTAATTATTGAAATAGCTAATTCATGAAGGGAGTATTTATACAAATAAATATATGTTACTACTGTGTCTGATCTTTTCTTTTCTTTTTATTCTTCGTTGCTTAATGTAGGGACTGTTCGAGGAGCGTCGGTCGTCATCACCATTTCTACCGGTATTGCATTACACACTCCGTAAATTAGGATATAACAAACCTTTGCCGCCCCCCCCCCCCCCCCCCCCGTAAATAAACACACAACCCCCCCCCCCCCCCCCCCCCCCCCGGCCCAATTTGGCTCATACTTCACCCACAGAGTGCTTGTGGGTAAAGGGTGTGCAGTGACCTTAAACCAAGTTCCAAGGTTAAAGGGGAGATCCTATCAGATGTCTTTGAAATCCAGTTTCAGACCTTTGACTGACCCAATCTTCACAACAAGAATGCATGTAGTTAAGGGATATTCAGTCACCTTGAATCACGTATCTATGTCTACGGTCAAGGTCAAAAGAGAGCTGCATGAAAACTTATTTTCCTCCCATTTTGGCCCCTTCTTCGTTTGAATACACCCATAGAGTACTCGTTGGATAATGGATGTGCAATGATCTCAATGCTGTATAGTTCTGTTAAATTAACTTGTTGATGAAAGCTTCAAAGCTAAAAAGGCTTGCCATTGTGACACGTAAACAGTCTTTATCAATGTGAATAGAAATTGCAAACACAATTTGCATCTAGGGTCCTTGGGATTTTATGATATTAACATACTCCATACAGATGATATAGCCATTGGACTAACCACCTTCTTGCTCTTACATGAGTGTGCTTAATTCATACGTGAATAGATAATTAATGAAATTCCCCGTTCTTGTTCTTACCTAGATAAAGTAATACATGCTGAGGAGAATAAATGCGATGGGTATTGTTAATCAATTTAATACAATAGCTAGCATTGATATCCTTAACAACGTCATTTCTTATTCATATCGACCAACCAATAGATGTTTATCAAACCCATTCAAGTACAAACTGAGGAATTCAATATGCGATATAGTAATTGAGACCACTCGTAATATTTTCAATAGGGTGTCAAGATCAATCAGAAAATCAATCACGAGAAAGACAGGTAGGAATATATTTTTCTGTGTCTTTGTCTGTGATAACACTTTGTATTTATAGTCCAATACAGCTCATCAATGACGCGAATGACGTACATGTATTGTTGGGGCGCAAGCGGTGTTTGCGTAATTATACGAAATGAAAATACGTAAAATTGCCAATAATATAATATTTAATTGAACAATAGCTGAAAATGATATAAATATAAGTAATAAGGAATCATTTTTTTTAGTATTATGAGGTGATCAAATACGGTTTGGCGTGATCAAATCAATCATAAAGCCCTTCAGGATTTATTGGATTTGATCACTCCGTAAGTATTTGATCACCTCATAACACTCAAAGAATGATTCCTTATTCCTTAAAAAAAAAAAGAGAAAAAATGTAACCATTTCAATGTGAATGTGACACCGAATGATACGATTTAAAATATAGTATTGATACAATTTCCACCAATCAACAAAGGGATAATGCTGTAATAACATAGTGTTATTATTGATTATCTATTTATTTATATTTATAAGAAAACGAAGTGCAACTCACTTTAAATAACGCTTACATCGGTGGTAATCCGGATTCGATCATCTTGATTTGTAAGATGTCGTTCACTTTATCACCTATCCCAAGACAAGAAAATACCATAGATTATAGGGCTTGATAATCGTGGCAATTTTTAGGCTATATTTATTTATTTCCTTGACAAGAAGAGCTTGTATAAAGATATAAGGGGAAAATGAAATTTCAAAGCTAAAATATATGTAATAGTTAAAAGCTAAAACAACCATATCTAACATGTAAAGGTAGATCTGATTTGTAATTTGTTGACCAGCCAACATCCTAGGGTGAAATAATAATTCGAAGTCCCAAATTCTTTAAACCGTGTGTTAAAATAAAACATCAACAGCATTAAAATACTTACAAATACATGTGTTGGTAAGAAATATGTAACGGAAGAAAAATGGCTTTTCTTCACATCGTTGTTTGACTTAACATAACATAAAAAGGAAAAAAAGTAACCTGTTATTCATCCTTCATATGTAATTTTATAAGCAAAACTATATAAGTACTCCGCATGCACCTGACTTATCCATAATACATAACTTAATATATAACTTCATTTTATAAAAGAGCCACCGTTTATAATTGAAAATATTAAGCACCTTTATAGACTCGTGAATAATACCATTTGTATCCTCGAACAGATCTTGATATAATTAAGCATAATTTACTTATTAGCTTCAGAATCTTGTTTCAGATAAGGTATCATCCTTTTATTACAAGTAAAACATTTAACCGTATTTGAAAAGGGAAAAATAAAGCCACCTTTGCCCCCCCCCCCCCCCCCCCACTTTTCAAAATTACGAAAAGTACCCGAATCAAGATAATTTTTTATTAATAATCTTATCACAATTTTTTAATCCAGTCGTTAGCAAATCTATCTAATCTGTTTTACTCCTTTTCAATTAATATTGATTATTATGGATTTGAAACAAAAATCGCACAACTTTAAAGACTAAGTTAATTTCCCTAACATTTGAACAAATATTTAAACACTGAATCAGGAAGGGGCAAATAAATAACTTTTTAAAGATGGCCTCCTTACTTAAAATACCGGTATTAAATTGAAAACAAACAAACTATTTTGAAGGGGTCCTTATATAAAACAATTGAAAGAATGTTTAAGTTAAAGACAAAATATATTTTAAGAGACAATGTCTGCATGCATAGGTCTCATGTGGCAAATTATATCTATTACTTAATATGTTTTGTTATTTTTGGTGCCGTGACCAGGATTCTAAAATGAGAAGAATATTTACGTGATGAGCTTGTCTAATTACGTTTAGAAGGAATTCATATGATACGTATCTCATTTAAAGGGTTTGATTGTCATGACCATTTTTAGCGTATTCAAACCTCCGGAAAAGAAGAGCCCTGTATAAAAATAAATGAAAATATTCAACTATGAATTAAATTTTAAAACCAGTACTTGTGATATTTTTCTTAACTATAAATAGTTTAAGTCTAGAAAAATCATACAAAGTACCTGATATTTAAAGCTATTCTTGATTGGGTAATTTTTTGACCGCCAAGCCTTATATCAAATTGTTTGAGTTTCCATAGATATCAAATCTTTACTTCATTATTGGTGTAACGCTGGTCTTGAATGGCCAATCAGACAGAATTAGGGCAAAGGAAATACATTCAGTACAATGTAAACCTGATCCACAAAACAAACCAGGACGCAATGAATCATATTCTTTGAATTTCTCAGACTTCCTCTTCTACAATGATCTTAAAAAAAAGGTTATCTGTGAATCACTCACATACGAAATTATACATTGTTGTTAGATCTTAGAGCCAGCTATATTGCTGACATCACATGTTTAGAGTGCGGTAACAAGATTTGACAGCACTTTTGGGTTCTTTAATATGTTTTGTGGTTCAGATAAAAAGACCAGGGAATAACTGTCAGCAATGTAGAAAAACTAATTGGACAGAGGAGACTGTATTCTCAGCAGAAGCGTAAAGACTTGTGGAAGCTGATCTAACCGAAGCCAGACCTCTGTTTTAGATTGGATTCAACCGGATTAAAAGATAAAATTACTAATATTAGTCCTTTTTCAATGGACATTTCAAAATAAAATGGAATACATCCTCCATATCATTTTGGCTAGTTTTGAGTAAATTATTATTTCATTCAAATTTGATTCCGGTTTAAGGCAATAAATTAAAATCTCTATGTGGTTTAATATATACTAGTACTGTGTATACATGTGTATACAGTATACTAGTATCTACTAGTACTAGTATCTAAAAGTACTGTTTATATATGTATATACAGTGCTAGTATCTTTAAACCACGTAGTGATTTAATCGTATTTGAATTATAAAAACACTGAAAGAATGTGATGCCTTTTGTCTTTTGCATAACATCATCTAAATGGTATTTACATTAATCTAGACAAGCAGTTCTATTTTATATTAGATGTAGTAGTTCCCTTTAAAAAAACCACTATGTTAAATCATTTGTAGAGTTTCTGAGATAATTATCATGCAAACTGTGTAATTCATAAATTACAAACAATATAAACTTGGGGTTAATATTCAACGTCATTTTGACCGCCATTTATTAATTCCACGATGTGCTTACTTTGAACAACCCCATTTACCAGGTATATAACAACAGATACAATGTATCCAATTTTTATATCTATAATATTTTTTTATAATAATTGTGAACTTTGGCTATAAGGTCAATGGTCAAGGTCAATAGTATATGTAACGATGGGACAGAGGTCACCATGGTGAACAAACAATTTAAGTGACAGAATGGTGATGTAACAACGTGCCTGCTGAGTAACATCAATATAAAATGGAATGTTTTGAACAAGCCTACTTTGCCCAATTGCGAAAAAAAAAAATATGCATTCCGGCATAAAGAACATAATCGGGATGAATATCAGACGAACTAGTATTGCAAGATTGACAGGCATGGCAAAACAGGCACAAGGCAGGGAACATCAAAACAGAGGCGACCTTTCAAAAACATTTTGGATTTGACGGGAGACATTTACCAGGGCTACTGGAGCTGTAGCTATTTATCTCTCGAAGACATAAAGAGTCAGGGATTAATGCAGAGGCATTTGTCTGAGTTTGAAGTTTTAAAAGGTTAATAGATCTGTGGCACTGGAAATGCCAAAAGTCTCATCGTACCAAGATACCAAACCGACAGTTCATACTCAAAGGAAGGCGATCACTGAGTTAGAATTGTATCCGGTTGTTTACTCAGATGAATCCATTTTCTTGTATACTGCAATAAAAAGTAAACACAAAGCTGAAATTTTACAAATTATACAAATATACATAAACGTATTTGCAATAAATACCTTTTGTAAATTGAAACATTTGAAAGTTTAAACAATGCTGGCCTATATGCAATAACTAATGGAAATGCCGTCTGTTCTTCAATTTTCTTCTTTTCAAAATTAAAAGTAAATTAAGTTTATTTAAAAAAGAAAAAAAACCAGCAAAGAAATATATCGATTTTCTTTGAGATTCTTTCCCCGTGCAACGAAGCATCATTAATATAAGTTCACAGAGGATTACATGTAATGAATTATCGGCCCCATTAACTACCAAAGAGCTTAACACAGGCCATTAAAGTGACAAAGCTATTGTTTAAGAACCTATTATGACTAATTTATATTTAGTGTCTAACTTTGCAATATAAGGTTATTTGATTCATTGCTTTGATACCATCGCAGACTCATAATAGTAAATGGGTGCACATCTAAGACCTAAGTATACATGAAACAAAAGGTAGTATAAACTACTAGTACACGCTCGATTTCAATATGTTTCGTGACAGAGGTAAAACAATGAACAACACCCTCCCACACAAGATCTATCTTGTTACTGCTGCGGGAAAAACCATGATGACTCCATATGAGACGGGCTCGGAATACAAACCCCACGAGCACGTTTAAACTCTTAAATGTCACATTAAATTTTGAAATAATCGAGAACACGTGATTTGTTTGAAACCATATCCATTCTTTACGTTGGCATTCTCGATAAAATCATTGCAGCCGGCGGTTTTTGTAAAATTAAATTTTATGCTTTGGTTGCAAGGAAATCGAAGATATGTAAAATCTAAATGGAACAGGAACGAAATTAAATTAATCTACCATTAGTTGATTTTCCCAACATTATTATTTGACTGATGTATATAAAGTTATTTTGCTGGTCATGCACGCAAGATTGTGATTTAAAAGCAATGAATTAAATGGGAACTCTCTGTCGTTTAATTAGTTGTAGTGGCTGAATTTCCGTTGTTAAGCTAAGTACTGTGCATTTCATTTGAAAATTCCCACTCTCTTGAATTATATTAGTCGGAGGTCAATAAAATTGTACATATATTCCTTTGTCATGTTGAGGGTTTTTTTACCTGGCGTGCACAAGGTGTGTATAAATTTAAGGTTTGTTTGAAACACGGATTGCATTCGAAACATGCACTGTATACGCTTTCTACGATGTTTGAAATCGCCAGTTCTTAAACTATATCTTTTTTCTAGGTTACTTGGTTAGCGGAATACCACATTGTTGGTTATAGGAGACTGTAATAAAGTGTGAGGAAAATGAGCCACTCTATAAGATCTCGCCTAGACACTGTCAATTGATTTGACATAAGAATCCTATTGAGAATACATTCAATTATGAGAAGAAAAAATATCTCCTAGGTGTCACCTTAAACAAAAGGGAAATTGTAGTGATATCGATGCAAAGCATTGAGACTTGAATGCTTGATC
>WFKH01006014.1:13758616-13773511 GCA_016163765.1 Magallana hongkongensis | reverse complement strand
CTTCCACATGAGTTTCAGCTTTCCTGGCCAAATGCTTTTTGAGAAGAAGATTTTTGAAAATTTCTCAAAAATTTTCAATAAATCCTAATTATCTTCCCTTGAAAAAGGGCGTGGTCCTTAATTTTCATAGCTTTGAATCCCCTTTGGCTAAGGGTGCTTTGTACCAATTTTGGTTGAAATTGGCCCAGTAGTTCTGGAGAAGATGTTAAAAATGTGAAAAGTTTACAGACAGACGGACAGGCGGACAGACGGACGGACGACAGACAAAATGTGATCAGAAAAGCTCACTTGAGCCTTCAGCTCAGGTGAGCTAAAGATGACATGAATCCTCATTTCATGTTTCAAGAAATGTATCAGCAAATGATAATAGGCAACAAGACAGTGACACACACTTATTACAGTAATCACTAAATCACTTCTCAGAGCCCTACTAGTGGTGAATTAACAGTTAATTAATTAATTAATGGTTAATATAGAAGCAAATAAGGGCAAGGTGTTTGAGGGCCGTTACCTTCAACCCCCAATGGATCAAGAACAGACGCCTATTTGGACAAAAAGACATTTTCAGTGTCCAGTAAAGAGATAAATAAAGGATTTTCAATAAGTTCAGCGTCTAAGAATGATTAAATTGTAAAATTTTATAGTTAAGTTAAGTTTAAGGTAAGTTTAACTACCTGGTAAGTAGAAAAAGCATATTAAATTTTATGAAGATGTATTATTTAAACTCATTTTATTATGTTAGAGAGAGAGAGAGAGTATTCTCTTTCTACGCAGTACATAACAAAATCAATAAAATGTAGTAATGCGTGGTTATTTTAAACATTTTCGTTTGTATTAAATGTTTTACAAAACGCAGACCTAACAGAGAATCGGGTAACAATTTATCTTTTGATTAAATTCTAACACATGTATCCGATATAAGGTCAGCAATAATGCAACTGGACTCCAGAGTGCGTGAATATATTAAATAAAGGGTGTTTTACGCATTAGCTTTAATCTTTTTTATATATTCAATAGTATAAAAAAACCTTGATTTTATTCTTTTGTAAATAATTATGAAACATAGGATTTTTTCCACTTCAAATCTAAAAACGAGATTTGAAAAATTATGGTAGACCTGTATATAATTGTAATTAATCGATTTTTCATTTTGAATTAAAACATTGCCTTTAATCTTATTTATTTCTTAAATACAAATAACCCTCTATAAATATGAATTTCCAGGGAGCTGGTTTTCCGAGTATTTGTACTTATGTATAGAACAAGTGAGTATAAAAAAAAGACACCCCCCCCCCCAAAAAAAACCCCCCCAAAAACAAAACAAAACAATTTTAGACAGAATTAACGAACACGTGCATGCACCTGTATTTTTAAACTTTAATAATCCCAGGGAGAAATCGTAATATTTTGTAAAGCAGATCCACAGGCACCCAACTTTATTTATTTTTCTCATAAAAAATATATAACCCTACCTTATGATACATTTTTGATTAGAAGAAAAATCTTTGTCTAAAATTCACCCTGGGGAAAAAACAGGGCGAAAATAAAACAGGTGCGAAAATTTCAGTGCATACAGTATACATAATATCAATAATGGACGGTATGTCGGAATATTAACATCCAATTCTATAGTACTTCAACACTACATCTGTCAAGAAGAAGAGGAAACAAGAAATACACAAGATAATAATACAAGATTTTTTTCGTACAGGCATCTGTGTTATCTTTAATTTATATATTAAAGATATTTTAAGGGTATCTATGCGCAAATTAAATCCATATTTAACCCTTTTTTCACCCACGAAGTCGTTGGAATTTTTTGCAGTTTAGTTGCAATTATAAATAGTTAATGGCCAAAAATATCATAGTTAAAATTTCAAAGCAGATTTGGTGGTCGATTTGTTGAAAATCCAGCCTCCTTAATAACAGTCCCGGATAAGTAGTGAAAGTCTCTTGCATGAAGTATTTCAATGCATATTACCAGAAGCAAATATTGAGATCAAAAATGGTAACCGCACAAATCTGTTTGTTTAAATGGTTATCCATAGAATGTTTAACATTCAATGTTAAGTAAACATTTACCGGGATGGGGGTGGGGGCTACCATGCAACAAAATTCCTCCGGGGGAGGGGAAAGGGGAGACTGATCACATGACGAGCGATGGGATTGTTATTATAGGGGACAATCTATTAGTCTACCATACGACACGGAATTTCTTTAAACTGTTGGTCAAGACTTGGATGAACATTTGATTTAGTAGTGCAGTTTCCAAATCAACATTTATTCAGTAACGCATTATAGAAAAGTTGTTGAGCGAGACATCATCAACGTTCGTTATTCATTGAAGTGGTAGATTTAGGAAATTTTGAAATTGCAAGCGTCGTAATTGACAGTAAAACGAATTGCATATGAGATGCTGGCTCTTCTTCTTTCGAATTCTTTTAAATTACAAATATCAAAAAAATCAGCTTCCAGTTTAATTCCTGGGAAATTTAATGACTGTGTCGGTATCTTTCAGTCGTTTGTGGGAGAAGTGTACAACGATCATGACAAGCTAGGAGCTTTGCAAATGACCCCTATGCACTTTTCCTCTTAATTATTGATATCCCATGCATAATGTAACACGTTATTAAAATGTAGCCCTCTTGTTGCAAGTCCAAACGAGCAAGACTTGTTACTGTGAACAGTCTGATACGTCTCATGATACTAGAGTATGTATGGTATACGGCTTCTTGTCATGGAACCAGAGGGTGAACATTGATCATTTGAATTAAAATGGAAGGGCCACATAGCTATTCTACAATCCCTGGCAGTAGAACTCATTAGGCATATTCCTTTATTCCCGTACACTCTCTCTGAAACAAACTTATATTTTATCTACCAACAATGATCAGTTAGACATTTTTTAAAAGAAAAAATGAGAAAACAACTAAATGTTTGTGTTTTCTATTCAGCTTACAAATCGTAATCTTAGAAAATTAATTGATTTCGTCGTTTCAATTTTTTTTTTTCATATGAAAATCGATTCCTTAAATTCTGCTAAAAAGGAGATTATTCATAAAACGGTGAAACGTTTATTTCATCACACATGAATTGATGTGCATTGCATCCACATTTTCTCCCTCTCATTAGATTCTATGTGGAGCCTTTCATCTATTCTCTTTTCATTTACGTTGATCTGGGCGATTGATTTTTGATACATTTTTTTGCGTCGACAAAAGAAAGCTTAACCAGAATAAAAGAAGCACAGAATAGCTGTACATTCACAAATTCACACACTGCACAGATAATGACTCTTACTTCCCTTTCAGTGACTTTTGTCGGAACAGAGGCAGAAGACGCGATCTCGTAGCCGCCAAATACCTGAAATATTGAGCGATTGGACAGGTTACTGTAGTAGCGTTCTTCAGCTTATATCTTCTCCTTACAGACTCCACGAAGCCTCAGTCTCTCTGGACACTCGAAACACTGAACAGGCGACATGACTTCCTCCCTCCTTGTTTTCTGTTTCTACCAAGGTTTACTCTCCGGTAAGTTTCTTTGAAGCATTTTCTTAAAATTACGTCGTAGTTTTTTGTGGGTTTTTTTCCAATCCATTATTCGTATTTTTTTAAATATACACTTCTCTTTAAGCTCCGGGGTTTGTAGAATGTTATCTTTAAAAAATATTCTACCATATACAAACTTGTTTATTCTACTAGTATTATGCATAGAAAAATGAAATTGAAACAATTCTTCTTTTTTTCTGAACTTTTGCATTTATTGCCAACGTATACTCTAAAATGGATTTTTTTTATTATTGATACACATTTTGTTCATATCTAAATTGTGCAATACGAGAGCAAAGTAAATAATCATTAAAAATACAAACTTAAGCCAGATATAATGCATCATTGATGAAGTATCGTGAAATATGGGGCCTTTTTTGTTGTAATGGAACCGTAATAATGGAATAACATGCGCGATTATTCTTAATTATTTAGACATATACATTTGCGCGGTTGATTGATTCGTTTGGTTAATATTAATGTGGTATAATCAATGCTATATAGAGGAATGTGCTTTAGAGACATAGATACCAGTAACAATTTGTACTGAGGCATCTATTAGCTTTTTTGACAGTGAAAACTACATGTATGAACCAGTGAAATAGTCGATTTTGTATTGTTTCTTTTACAAAGAAACTGCATATTATGTCTTTTTTCACTTGCTTTAAGTGCCATGCATATTCCTTCAATGTTGGTCTATTCTTGAGAAACTCGCAAACCTTAAATATAAGAATTAAAAAAAAAATATTAAATGGACATTAAAATGCAAATATCAATGCATGAAGGTCCGTAAAGATGTAACTTAGCTGCAAAACTAAGACACAACTTTACGTACATTATACGTATTACACGTATATTTTTATCTACTTTACAATAACCAGTTACAATTCTGAAGGCGACAAATGCGATTTCTGAAACTTTTCAAAAGATTGAAAAAGTAAACACGATAATACTATTAGAGCTGATAATGTCTTGTTGTAATGACAGGTGGTCAGGGATATATCGAGTGCTATATTGATTTGTGGTTGTCGTAATAAGTGAGCTAGATTCGTATGGTGATGTAGAGGAATTTGGATGTAGATAGCTGTATAGCCATCAGGATCCATTGATTCATTAATGAAACCGGTATTACAAATCAGGGAATTAATCACACTGAATAAACATGCTTGATATATTGTGTATCGTCCTAATGTAACGATATATATCTGTATATTCAAGTCGATAAAACTGTCAATTTCGACATTATGGTGACTCGCCAAAAAAAAAAAGTATCATGCAGATCTGGAATCACTATATGAGATCAAAAAATAAAAGCACCTGTTCTAAAAAGAAAATAGGTTATAAGCGTTTTTGACATCAGCAAAATGAATTTTTAAAAATCAGTTCCATTATTTTCTTAATCATTTTGATTAATGATGAAAAAAAAAATTGATGAATTTCTTGTAGCTGATTATAATCGATCACGCTTCGGTTTTCAATGTGTTTTGTGTTGACATTTCCAGACTGAGTTTTATCTCAGATAACCATAATCAATGCGTTAAAAACGTGCTCAGTTCCTTTTGGGATCTGCTGGTTTTCGAATCAGGAGGAAATGGTTGTAAAACGCAATATTTCTCTCCATAAGTACAAGTACATGACTGCAGGTGCCCGATTTTATGTACTTTAGACAACTATCAGTTTTAATCTCACACCGCTGGTTCCATGTTAGTTTCACTAAAAGAGAAAAAAGCCGCGCGATCATAAGAAGGCTTTATGACCTTGGTCATTTTTAGACTTTATGTATTTTCTTTAGAAGGAGAGCTTTGAATAAAGATAGTGGAAATTATTCAATTAATATTAGGAATTTTTCTTAATGAAATGAAAGTTTATGACTTTAAAATATCATATCTAAAATTTTAAGGTAGAACTGATTAATAGCTTGCTGACCATCCAGCATTATTAAATTGTTGCAGTGTCTTGCATTAAGCATGACGAAGGAGTTCATTGGTTAGAATACAGCAAAGCGCCACCTGCTTCTTGCCAAAAAAGAAAAAATTATAAAATCCCGTCATGGTCATAGGATATGCTAAATTCGGAGGAAATTAATAACATATTTGAAATTCATATGTATGAGATCTGTACAAAATTCAAAGTAAATTCATATTCATTTTTGAGAATTTCTCCCCCGGGAAAATACAGATTAAATATGTTACCCCAAAATAGGCCATTGACTCCTATAGCCCAAAACATTTTTCGATCCGCTATCTATGGGTTTGGGACCAGCATCAATTTTCTGATCCCTTTAGGTTTCCATATTCAATTTTTTTAGCAAACGATTTCAAAACTGAAAACCTCGCCTTTATTGCTACGGCCTTTTTCTTTGTTAGATGTTTTCTTATAGCACCCTTTCATATCCACGCGATTTTTACAACAACCAATCGCTTTTCAGAATGGCGACCATGTGTTTTGTGTGAAAAACATGAATTAACTTTTTTCCCTCTCATCAAAATGATTTTTTTCAGCATAGGAGTCGCTTAATATTCAGTACTGTTTTTCATATTAACCTTGAAATCTTTTCCCCATTTAAAATAAAAGGTTATTATTGTTTACCAATATCATACCTTCACTGTTTTCCGATATTGCATATTTTATTTACCAGTGTAATTCATTTTTTTTCTCGAGAAAAAATCCAATAGCGATTCCATTAGCATAATAAAGCCTTTGTTCGTCATTAACACTATAGAATTGTGTTATTCCGTGATGGTAATATAATTCCTCAGGGGTGCTAACGCTGTTTGTTCAATATTTGTCTATGAATATCAAAATCTAGTCCATAGCCAATTTAGACCTTGATTTGTGTTTGATATTCGATAATGATAATCTTTTTATATAATACAGCAATCTGTATCCGTTTTCCTGCAAAATCACTGATTAATTTTTTTTTTTTGCAACGGTCGATAAGAAAGTTATCAAAAGATTTCGTAGGTTTTTATGAATTAGAAAGAATGATATAAAACAAAAATTGTTATAAACTCTTTAAAATAACTGAAACTTATCAAAATATAATTTTTTTCTACAATAACGGCAATTAGAAACCTTTGCAAAGCGCATATCACTTTAACTTTTTAGTACCGGTACCGTTGATTCATTGAAAGTTTCTCAGTATCTTTAATAGAGATGCGTTTCAACTATAAATTGTTTCAAAATAAACATGCGTACATTTTTTTTTACACACAGAAAGTGTTTTATTTATAGATACGAGAAAGAGTAAAGCACAAATATAACGCCAGAAATTGTATACGTAAACACAACACCATGATGGTCCATTGTGCCATTTGTAAATCCCCGCTGAGCTGAGCCTGTAAAAAGAAGCAAATAGTATAGGTGTTGGTACGTGCCGCGTGTTCGACCGGTATTAGTACATTATTTGACGTCATCACGGTGCGTAAACTCAATGACAACTAAAAGGCATTAAGATCTCAGCAACATTCACAGCTTTTTCAGGTGTTTGGTGATACCTCTTAGCTCCTTATCTCCAGCAAGAGTAAAATAAACATGTTATTTAAGACACACAAAGGTGACCAAGTGGACAACTCGTTCTCTGTTGCGACCCAAGGTCGATCCACGTGATCGACAGTGGTTGTATGTGAAAGGGTATGGTGGTCGCCCGTTTAGACACGTGGGTTTTCTCCGGGTACTGCGGCTTTTTTCCATACGAATTGCTGCCTTGCGCTAACACCCGTACCAAAAAGAGATAAAGTTCAATTTTTCAACACGTCTTAAATACGTTTGACCTGAAATAAACAGGGATTTTCTGGAATATTCACACGCAACGTACTCACATCATATGAACGAAGTTTGTATAAAATTTTGATTACAGATGATGCTATGCTTGGATGCAACTTAAATTTATCAATTTTTATTTGTTGTGATAATTTTCAAATTGATGAATTCAATTAAAGTTTAGAAAAAAAACGCATGCTG
Organism: Magallana hongkongensis; assembly: GCA_016163765.1. NCBI lineage: Eukaryota > Metazoa > Mollusca > Bivalvia > Ostreida > Ostreidae > Magallana > Magallana hongkongensis. Next base: position 13,766,000 of record WFKH01006014.1, on the reverse strand, counting down.
AGGCAATAATTTATTTGGTTGATTTAATTGAACAATTTAGAAAACGTGTACCTTAAAGATCAGAGCTTATACCTGTTTTCCACAATTTTACCGAGTAGACTATAAAATATCTGTTTTTGTTTTCTGGGCCGTACGATTTCAATGACATATAATTAATGAGCCATGTAAAAATGTATCGATCTTTCGAGTACTTATTACGGTATGCAGTTGATATTGAGAGGTTAAGAACCGTTTCCAGAGCAAAGAAGGTTCAACCTACAGCCAAATTGCATGATACAGTCAACCAAATAATAGGGAAAGATACATTACTGTTTATTAATGCATTTAATATTATATGGCAGGGTATATTCTTTTTAAATATTTGATTACTCATCGGGATGAGATAACTGTTCAGCTAATGACCGATTGAATCCCAGGTGAACAACAGGCAGATGTGTGAATGTTTGCTGAAAGCTATTTCAAACTGCCGTTCATCTATAAGTAATGGATGAAGATAACACACAACGTATTTAAGATACATCTATGTTTCATCGTGGGCGGTGTATGTGGGTGTTTTCTCCAAATAATTAAACTGATGAGGCCGAAATGATATTTACGTAATTTCATTGTTTTGTTTTTCCGCACCGTGGACGCAGAGTTGAAATTTGAGCTTTCCGTATTTAAACAAAATGTACAAGTATCTAATATATATATCAGCTGTAATTCACTTTTTATCTGCGAGATGCTAAATTTCGCGTTACTTTCCGAGACACACAACTTACCTGTATTAGTTTTCGAGAGGGTTACTCTTACGAAAACGATTTAAATAATCTCCTGATCGGCGACTGGCGAAAAGATTCCTCGAGATGAGTATCTACAGTATTTATAATATGACTATTTTTTCTTTCTTTCCCTTTTTAAAAAAATTATTTATTTTATTTATTTATTTTTGCACTTTGTATATTTTCCATTTGTCTTCAACTAAAATTGATACCATTAGTCAAAAGGATTTGAACGTGAACAAGAGCAAAACATTTTGTACAGGACAATACCAAAATGCATGTATTATACCTGTCGAGTTGAGTACTTTTTTTTTTATAAACTGCCATCTTTAATGTGTTTGTAATGTTCATATCACATATCATACAGCTTAGAACAAACGAGTCACGATAAACACCACATTACGATCGTGATGTCCACGCAGACTTAAAATCACCAGGAAGCGAAAAAAAAAAAACGCCAATAAAGTGAAACGTGATTTTGTTTACTTTACGCTGAAGCTTAGCATATTTTCATACATATTTTCATACTTTTTTTTATAGATGATATATAGAATTGTAGAAGTATCAAACACCATAACATGATAGTTTATTTTTAAATTCTTTTTTAAATTTAAATTTGGGGGAGGAATAGAGGCGAGTGCTGATTCCATTTTAGTTGTTGTAAAGATATTTTGTAAATTTGGTGAGGAATAGAGGGTGGGCGAGTGAGTGGGTGATGATTCCATGTAAGCTGTTGATTCCATGTGAACTGTAGTAAAGATATTTTTTTAAAAAAACCCACAATTGTCAGGCGTAAACAAAAAATACACACCCCCGTACTTCTTAATAAAAGACTGTTGAATCATTAGTTGGCGATTGACTTAAAACGAACAGATTATCCCCATGAAAGAAACTTTCCTTTCATAAAGTGTATCCGCAGCTCGCGGTACGGTTGGGCAGATCTAATCAAATTGATATGCAGCGTAAGTGCTAGTTTTTAAGGTTCCCGCTATAAGGAGAACAATGTAACGGAAGGAATGAGGAAATCGATTGCTCGCGCAGACCAGAGCTCGTCGTGGCTGCTATCCATATTTGCTGGTATGCGAATTTTGCCAATCAATATTTTGACTCGGCTTTCTTTCTTATCGAGAATAACGCCGATTTTGAACATTCATAATGAATCTTGATATATGGAAATATGATTACTGAAGTGTAGTTATTAGATTAATGAATGAGCAGAATAATTATATCTTCCCACCACAGGCACCTGACGTTATATATTTTTCCAATAATAAAAAAATATAACCCCTACCTAATAAATAATAATACATTAGGTAGGGATTATATTTGTTTATTATGAGAAAAAATATATAACGTCAGGTGCCTGTGCTTCCCACGAATTTTTACATACTCTCAGTCCCTTTCCTAAAGCTATGTTATCTAAAGATATGGTCGATTATCAATCTTAATTATGTATCATAGTATATAAATATTGTACGTTGTACATGTATTTTATTATAAACTATGGTTTACGCTAATCTTTTTTAGGGTTTGTGACAACCACTAATCTTACTATTCATATAACAGAACTTAAAAATTACTTAAATTGTATTGACGATTTTTTAAGACTTTAGATATCACTGTGGAGAAATAAGAAAACATTCCAACCTGCAGTAAACTAAAGTTAATTTCTATTCATTTATTAAAAAAATATTCATCGTAAAAATCGAAAAACCTGCAATTTTGAAAATTCCATCGGTTATTATTTTGCATGCTTACTTTCTCTTCGCACTCCTTTTGATTTTTTCAATGAATTTAAAAATTTACAAAACAACTTTAGACCTCATTATTGTCATCATCACAAACCAACAACCAAAATGTAGGATCATTTGACTCTGGGCCGAGACTGTAAATGAAGTTAAGTGATAAATCATCCACTCTCGCATCAAAATTGAAATATATCAATGAGGGTCTGAGTCATTGAATTTTATCTTTTAGAATTTATTTAGTTTTATTTCTGGCCTCTTGAAAATTGCAGGATATTTTGCGGTACTTCAGCGCCCTCTTGTGGCCTTTCAGCGCCCTCTGGTGACACTTCAGCGCTCTCTTGTAACCAAATTTCTTGGCTACACTCTCAAAGTTTTTCGTTTAATTTTCCGGTTTAATAAGTAAAAACTGTTCTCTCGTCGTGGCAGTCTGACAATCAACATGAATTAAATGGATAAATAAATATTAAACCAGAAACCATTCCCATCTGAAGAAGCCGATTCTGTTGTAATGGCCGACGTCCAAGCCAAATGTCTTCCTTGGGAAATGATGCTTCGTTTCATTGCATGTATCTCTACATTTACAGTACTTTGGGGTTCTATAATACACCAGCTATGGCTTTCCTGGAAGATTATTTTCTCTTGAACATTATCTATTTATTTCATCATCGGGTGTTATTGTCATTAACCAAGGCGAGCGGACACCATTTACAAGTACTTCTGTTCTGTTATTGCTTACTCAGATGAGTTCGAAGGCCATACTTTGTTTCATACATCCTACCACCTTTGGGGGCTATTTATAAAATCAGTACGAACTGTTCTTTAAAAAAAATGCACGGTATAGTTGCAAGTGAACAAACGAATAAATAACAAAATAAACAAATATATTAAATAATTGGATTTTTTTTTATTTTTAAAATCTACAGAAATCAATATATCAGTTACAACTAAAATTCCCTGTCTCTTTCGAACTTTGAAAATGCGGATTATTACTGTTAATAAGTTAATCATTACTGTAATCAATATTATAATGTATTAATGTTGGTATCATTTACGCACAAGTACAATTAGCTTCAATAGATCATCTTCAGTTGTGAAATTTATCCTGATATATTATATTGTTGTGTCTTTCTGTGGACTTTGGATCATACATGTAACTTTTGTATGTAATTAGATGAATCTAATTTACAACACAGCTGCTGATTCTAATCAAAGGTGAAAAAAAAATCCGCTAATACTACGTCAAAACTTAATATTTCCAATACACCTCATGACGTAATAATCTTGTAATAAAACATTAACGATTTCAACTTTGTAATAACTTTGTAGCTGCACCGTAGGACTCATTACTATCTATGTAATCGGCGATGTACTACCGCGTATTTACCGTCATTATATCTCAAGATGATGCAGTCAATGCCCGAGACGAGGGACACAGATGTACTTTGTTTATAATTATGCAAAAATGCAAAAAACCCGACGCATTTCGAAATCTGTGTGCAAGTGTTGGAACTTTATCATTTATTGCAGTATAAATCGATACTATTGTAGAAAAGGGAATAAATCGCATATTAATACAAGAAAAAGGCATATTTCTGAACAGTTTGTTTGTGTGAATTCACATAGAATTCTTAATAAAAAAAAAGTTACAAAAAAACCCCGACTCAATTTTTGTGGCTCTGAAAGGAAGGTCGTGGATTGAATGTCTATATAAGTCGGTCAGTCGTACGCTCCACAATAAATCAGCGTTAGAAGTCGGACTTTCATATGTTCTCAAATCGCAAAAACTGTTTGGTATTGGGAAAGTAGTCTGTCGGGCATTCTTAGAGACACGCGAGGTTTTGGGGATATAAGACCATCCCAGTGTGTGATATATTAAATATCAGTAGTTTTACACAAAATCGATGGAAGATTTATCCTTTTTTTATTTCATATATTTTGATAGATACATTCCACCAAAACAGTTCTTTTTAGGTTTAATGGTTTAATTAAAGATTAAAGAGTCCGATCGTGATACATTTACCTATATTCTAAAAAAACAAAACTGTGGTAAGTTTTGAATTTACTGGGTGGCAAATTTTCAAAATATTTTCAAAATTTACAACAACAACAACAACCGACAACTTGTAAATTTTGTATTATCTCCCATTAAGTAATTTTAAAATTATCAACATGGCAACTTCATGTTTATGTGTACATGCAGTGGTACACAGTGATAAAAATATTCTAAATGAACTTCTTAAATAATTAATATTATATAGAAGTAGTCCCTTTTGATAATTTTAGATATGGAACTCTTAAACTGTTCACTTTGATATAAAAAAAAATATCATATCAATTATCAAATTAGTCAGATAAATAGGTATACAGTCATAAAAGCACGTTTGATTAACATTATTTAAATAATTAACAAGAACGAGGTTCCTCCGAAGGTCACCTCTAAAAAACCATTGCTAAAGGTGTTAAACAACGGAACTATCATCAATTATTGATATATCTGTAGGAAGCGGTTTTGCAATCTAATTAAAGTGAGTACTCTCGTATATCTGAGAGGAAAAATTGATTCCTTTAAATTGTTTTTAAAAAAAAAAGAAAAAATTCTATGCTCTCATTCAATTAAAGCATTTTCGACTACATGTATTTCTTAATCATTGAAAAAGTATCTATACTCAATTCGATATCAATTTAAAGGGGAGGTCAAGAGATTGTTGAATGCCGTTTTGGAGCAACTGTAGGCATTCTAGATATTTTCATTGGTCAAAAATGGATAAAACTCTAAGATTTGTTACTTATTTCCTTCATATTACATAGAAATTGATAGTTAATAACGTGATGTTTTATTGTGTTTACCAAAAATTTAAACCCCGGTACACTCTATGAAACAAAGCTATTGTTATGAAGCATTATTGAAAGAATTTACATCCTGAATTTCATGAACCTGTAGGCATCTTTCATTTACTAGATCTTGACCTTAAAACGAACAACGCGAAAATGAAGTTGATTTTTATATTTAAAAAAATAACTTTCTAGACCCTCGTGGCAATATATAAATAGTGCCTGTTTGGGAGGGTAACAGTAGAAATTGACACCCTCGAGAAAACCATTGGCGGAGGTTGACAAAGGTTTTCGAGGGGTGTCAATTTCAACTGTTGCCCTCCCAAGCAGGCACTATTTATTTTATTAAACTGAATGTCTTAATTTTAAAGAAAACTTAACTGACTTCTTTAGGAATGACGTGAATTCTACGACAAACCGTACGCGCATAATTTACGCGCATGTAACAATCCATTGCCAAGTGTGTTGCTAAAGCTGAGGGTAATAGAACGGATTATAAACTGCGTCTAAACCAATCAGATTTCAGTATTCAACATGAAAGTATAGTAATTAGCATTATTCCACTATTTCATCATTATATGACCGAATCATAAACAAAATATTATTGACACAACGCTAACAACCATGTTGTTTTTCAAGAAAAAATTCTAGACTTTTTTAGTTATAGCTTTTTGCTCTATTTTCATTATTAGATAAAAAAAAACATTATTGAAATTACAAGGAACGGCGATTTAAGGGTTGTTTTGAATAAATCAAAATCAGAGAAGGCACAAATCGGATTTTAAAGAAATACAGGTATTTAGTTATAAGGTAGTTAGTCCTGAAATCAACTGTCATTTTTAATCATAGTTGGGGGTTTTCTGTCAATCAGACTAAAATATCCTTTTAGATTACAAATGTAATCTGTATGACAAAAATGTAATTTCCTTCAGAGATATATAATTTTTTTTTAGTATTACCATTTATTAACCATTTATTAACCGCTTTTAGTTGCTGTAAATAGAATAACACATCAATATCAAAACTTATTTTAATTTTGTGCGTTTGTCACGATCAGATGGACTTTACAATATTGAGAGGAAGTACTTTTCTATAGTGGTTCGTTTCACAGTTGCAGCAAAATATAGAAACATTACTCATTCTATATAGCATGCAAGAGACAGACTTAGTTTGAACCAATTTGATGCCAAATCGTTCTGGCAAAGTTAAAAATCGGACAAATTGATGTCAGCTAAACACAGCAGGCCTTTAAAAATGTCGGGATGCATTTTGTTGAGCTTGATCCAACTAGATCCAGACGAATACCTAGTTATACCAATTTCTACTATCGGCACTGAGCCCTCTGTGTAAGATCCATGGTCAACCATCGCAGCCAAGATGTGCTTTTAATGACTTCTTACAAGACTTATAGATTATACATATTACACAATTTTCCGATAACAACCATTATGTAATTCCCCAAAATGCAGCTAATAAGCTGACCAAGGCTTCGTGATTTGTTTTACCATTCAGGTTGTCATCGTACAAAGTTAATAAACCCTGATATTAAAGACTTTGGTCTGAAATTCCTTGCTGCGTTGTAATCTGATTGGTCATTTTCAAGATTTATGTCATCCAATTTCTTCCTTGTAATCCGATTTTTTTGAAATCCTATTGCTTTTTCCCAACTTTACGGTGTTTGGCAGAAAATAATTAAGAAGTTATGTAGGGCAATGTTCTATAAGATGCCAACTATCAATATTGGAAGTCGTAAAGTCTCTACCATACCAGAAAGGTTTTTTCACCTAGAATAGAATAGAGTTTAGACCCATTATTTACCGTTTTACACCAATTTCGAGAATGTTTCGATCATAAAAAGATATCAATAAATGTTAGTAAAAAAAATTGCTATATGTACCGATACACGTGTGTTCAGCAAGTGGGGTCGCTTACCTAACTGTTCTTATTGTGAAAACAGACATAAAGTGCCTCATATGAATTACATGTGAAATTTGTCACGTGAAAATAGTGTTCACATAAAATGTAAAATGAATTTCATATTGA
>WFKH01006014.1:13745410-13758516 GCA_016163765.1 Magallana hongkongensis | reverse complement strand
GGGGGTAGCTTTAGAAAGGCTAAGTGTACCATAAACTTCAATTTCACTGTTTATTTCCTCCCTTCCACTTACATGCTCTAAAATGTTGGGAGGGGGGGGGGGGCAACTCCATGTTAATTCACTTTTTTATATGTAAATTTAAGAAAATGTTTGCTGCGACAAAAAGTCTCCCCCCCTTACCCGATGCTACGTGCCTGCAGTGAAATTCAGGTAAGGGTCAAACGGATAGGTAAAGCGACAGGGGTCCTTAAGTAGAATTAAGATGTTATTCAACTCACTGTCAGCTCTTATACCTCTTACAGCCATAACTGGTTTTCATGACTTGAGTCTGTTGCAGTCAGGGTTCGACACCACGGCCACTACCTTCCACTCACTGGGTCTAAAATTATACTTTCTTATATCATGTCAAAATTACAATTCAATAGGTTTTTTTTTATATTTCGTTGAAAAGTTATATCTTTATAACAAACACCCTATGCTTAACTATGTGTGCATCTTTTCAATAGTCTCTAATTATGATGTGCTTGAATTTGCAATGATGTCATTTGCATTATTTCCTTGTATACTTTTTGTAATTCGAAATCGGTTACCATATAGTAATTTAGTTAGCTTTTCTTCGACCCTTGTTCTATTCCTAATGTTAAGATTCTAAATTGCATTCAATTATATCTATTTTGGAGATTTCAAAAAACGACAAAACAAAACTATGTTTTCTAAATTAAAATTAAAAAGCTATAATTATCTTAAAAAACACCTAGAATCAGGCATCCTTTAAACCTGAAACATTTTATCGGCATCACGCAAAAGAAAAGTTAAACTCATTCATTTCTCTGGGAGCGAAACACGATAATAGGGATCTACCAGGTCGTTAGAATTTTATGGAGATTTGATGGCCAACAACTCAATATAAATTGAAAGAAAGGTCTTTCTGTCACTTAATGGACCACGTATTAGCAGATCCAGCGCGCAGGAAATGAACACTAGGCTATATCAATATCTCTTTAAGTTCCAATTCCGGAAGACAAGGCACGACGTGCATGTCGTCCTCTGATTACGTCATCAGAACATAGTCGACGTGTTCGGATTAAATTGCTCGAATTGCTTGCAGGCAGCTTTTAATGAAATAGCAATGAAGTGATGTTCATTCTGGTGTCATCAAGAAATCAATCGAAAAACACTGGAAGCTCAAAAAATTCATTACGGCGTGCAAAATTCCTCTTCCTATTTCTCCCCTTGTTTTCAGTTTTTTTACGAAGAAAAATTTGTGAATAAGATTAACGGGATACTGAATGTGCATTCTTCAAGGCTTTTGTTTAATGCACGATGTTACGCAATCAGAGACAATATATCCTTAAACTTGTTTAACATTTCCCTCGTTAGAAAAACAATATGAAAATCGTGTTTGACATATTCATTTGATGACATTTTGAATGATAGATTTACAAATGTATAGTATGACATATTCATTTGAAAACTATAGATTTACAAATATATAGTATGACATATTCATTTGAAGACATTTAAAATAATAGATATAGCCAACGAGAATGTTGGTATTGTGATAAACGATTACAATCGATTTCCATGCACTCACTTCTTGGCAACAATTATACAGGAAGGTGAATTGTGATGCAACGTTTTGATAAAAACCAGGAACCAATACAACATTAATCTGCAATAATTGTTGTGAAGGAACAGAAGGAGTTTTCACACTTCAAAACTCCAAATAGAAATTTGATCTTGTAGATTATAGGTTTTACATGTAATATAAATCTCAGTTATTATCATTACAGTAAATATTGAAAGACAGCTATGTACCTGAGGTTAACGTAATTAATTTTTTTTTTTCGTAATGAAAAAAAATATTTTACTTTAAAAAATATAAACCCTTACCTAAAATTAGGTAAGGTGTATGTTTTTATTATGAGAAAAGCATAAATATTTTGTCAGGAGCCTGTACATTGAAGGTATGAATTTGATGTTGTTTTCTTTGTTTTTTCCAGCAATGACACTCGGAGCTCCTTTGGAGACCAAAGTTAATGGAAAGGTAATGAATTGAGTATTTGTATACACCTTCAAATTTAGAGTGAGAAAAAAATTAAAATGGAAACTTATCAAAAGTTTTCTGAACCAATAGTATTCTAAACTAACAACAAAAGTTGTATTACCAAATAAATTGTATACTGTATACCGGTGGTTTTCTATCAAAATAGCCTGCAGATGTTGAAGAAACAGACCTATTGCACCTGAAGCCAACAATGGGCCGGTTCCTGGGAAACCCTGTAAATTTTGAAAGTTACGAAAATTCAGTCACGATGCCAAAGTCACCTGTTGGTGAATACATTCGGAATGATGAGGGAAAAGAGGCAGAGGATGAAGAAAGTCTAAATGATTTACTGAAAACCGTTTTGATTACACTCAGAGACCACCCCGATATCATCATGGATATTCTTCAAGGTAACTGCAATGCTTGTTTATTGAATTCTGAGTATATTTTTAATGTTTTTCATGATGTAGCTAATCATAATGATTTATATTTCTTAACTATCGACTGAAATATATTTATTTCATTTTTTCCCCCTTTATTTAGAGGAAGAAAGGAAAAATAAAGATTTCCAGCGACCATCGGCGCAACTTAATTCGGTAAATTTAGTATAAAGAGTTCGTTGCTATCAGAAATTCAGTTGAAGAACTATGATTGTAGACATAATTATAGAGACTGGAACAAATCTGATATTATTGAAAGATAGTTTTCCATAATATGAAACAATTGTATCTTAGGAACCAAAACGTATTCAAAAGAAAGGAGGCAACAGGTACAAAGCGATGGAATATTCAAGCGGTATGTTGTAAACATATATTTTCCTCTTTATTATTTTTTTTTTATTGAAAAGCAGTTTCCCTCATGCATACAAAGTTATAACTTGAAATCAATTTGTGATACACTTTTAATTTTTATTTTAATTTCCTTTGGTGCATATTTTAATCATGAGTTGTGCAACATAAATTCGTTTATTATGTAGAAGAATCAAATTCATCTCAAGAAAGTCGAGAAAACTCGGATTCACGTGATGGGAGCTACTATAAAAATAAATATGACAAATCGTCAAAGTCTTCTGAAGAATCAGAAAAGAGCAAAGGCGTAAATTTAGCTCAGTATTATAAACAGAAGTATGCAAATTCTAAAGAAGATGATAAATCAAGAAGTTCGTCGTCATCATCGTCATCATCAGAGGAAAGCAAGCAATCTGAGCTACCATTGGACAAACGAGTACCAGAACAACCGGAAGAAACCATCGACATTACGTCACTTCCGGATGAAGGTGACATAGACTTGACGAAAATCATTTCAGAAGGGGGTTTAGAAGATCTTCCTGAATATAAGGAGAAACTGAAATCACAAAAACCAAGCAACCTTCTAACCTCAGATGTAAGTATAAATTAATAACGTTTCTTATTTTCTTAATTTCTAAAACATCAAGAATATATGTACGTATCTGTAATGCTTATAGTACTCTGACTTGTGTTGCTACATACTTTTAGATACATATATAATTTAGATTAATAATTATTAATTAAAATTCCGATCATATAGTCACGATAAATATCATGTCTGTGATTCTTGAATGTTTTTTTTTCTAATTTATAATCCTCACAGCTTTATTGAATGGTATCGGGCAATCAAAAACCTTAATTGCAAATTAAGAAGTAATGGATTCTTTAGAATCAATGAATTGCTGCTTTTACATATTACTCACTTGTGTGACAATTTTATCATTTCTGTCTCAGGGGACTATCGTTCTTGGAAAAATTCCGAAATCCGGTAAACCTAATGGGAAAAGCGCTAAACCCAAACCCGGTGCTTTAAAACCTGTCATTACCGAGGCAGATATGTCGGGGAGTAAAATGGAGGATAACAGAGAATCCGGGAATGAGCATAAAACCACAGCTAATGAGAAAACCGAGAAATCCGCCAGTCAACAAACTCCACAAGTCGGGTCTTAACAGTCCGAACATCTCCAAGGTCTGGCAATCAATAGGTCTTGTTCTTTATCGCTCTGAGATAAATCCTCGGGGGTTTTAGGGTCCAATTTCATTCGGAACTGACTACACAACGATATTGAACCCACATCCATTTTCACACCAAAAAGAACACATTGAAGTTTTTTTTGTTTTACGGAATATTTACGAATTATTTAGATTGACTCCAAACAATTAATTTCGAAAAGAATCACAGTGATTCTTTTTCTATTTTCATCTATTTTTTTTTCTAATTAAATAAATAATACAAATTATTTCTAACTATCATTGTAAAGATTGATAAAGATATATGAATATACATACCAATAGATTATTTTCTGTTCAGTTGATCTCAATGCATAAACACGTACACAATTACTTACATGTGACTTCACATTTTTTTTTTACATCTACATTCACAAATCAAAATTAATAGAAATTCAACATTTTCAAGCGTTTTTTAGAACTCCATTAAAGATTTCATTCTGATAAACTATGTATTACATACACCGAAACCAACTTTCTGCTTTCTATATGGGAGTCTACAAAGACAGATATCCTTTCTACGTTAAAAAAAAATCTATTTGTCTCAACTTCATTATTGTAAAAGTAAAAATTTATTAGAAAATATCTTATTCTTCCTTTAGATAATGATTACAAAATAAAAAACAAATCATTATGAATTTTAAAATGATATTGAATGTTCTTGAATGCTTGTAATTTTTTTTAATTTCTGACTCAATATTTAACAGATTCAAACTATAGAAACAAATTAAAAGAGATTTTGTATTTGATTTTATTTTTTTTTTTCGACCGAGAAAGACTGAAGCAAAAATTCGATATAACCCAGACAATGCTGTTGAAGTGCATAATGAAGACTGTGTCAAATTAAGGAGGTTGGATGGTCAACAATATAATCATCAGATCTGTCTTAAATTTTACAGATGACTTTTTTTAGCCACATACTATTATTTAGTAAAGAAGAATTCCTAATATTTTAACTTAAAAATTTAAATATTTTTCTATATTTTTATACAAAACTCTCCTTCTAAAGAAAATAAATAAAGTATAAAAATGGTCATGACCGTCGAGGCCAAATCATATCACAAAATTCGATTGTTATATATAAAACGTTTTCTTGTATTATTCGTTCTCATAAAAATAAACCTCGATTAATTTATAACACTGATATCGTGTTGTTGTGTTACAAATTCTATTTCTGGAAAAAAAAACCCCTAATGTAATCGGATATACTATAGTACTAATATACAAGTACTAGTATTTTTTGCGATGCACGATTCTAGTTATGTGATATCAAGACCAGAAATGCATTGTAATTTCATAACATATCATATTTATATATTATTTCAATATATTGGAGAAAAACACGAAACCACGAGTAGGTGTTATATTGAGAAAAAAAAATCTCTGTGCTTAATTATATAGATAATCAACTTTCTACTTTAATCAATAGGGAACATCGACACTTGCTTCCAAAAAAACGATGGGTGTCATATGTTGGTAACACTCCGTGGGAGTCTATCTGATTAAGGCTTTTAAAAGAGCGAATTTTAAATACTTCGCACTACAGTAACTACTCCCTAACTGTGGTCTTCCGAGTGGTATCTGTTCTTTGATACTAAAACTTCCCACTTCTTCTTGCAGAATGAGGAGGCGCTTTCTCTTCCATAGACACCTTTGAAGATCATCTATCGTCATTTATAATGAAGAGTATTACAGTACCACAAAATCGTCCCTTTTCTTTGAGGAGCTCTAGAATGTAGATAAAAGTTGAGTCGAACACGCATCTGTGATACTTCCGCTATTTTCTGTTCAGATAGATATTTGTGTGGACGTTCTTGTATCAATTTAGAGGTGTACAACTTTGGACAATATGTCTTGATTTGACCTGTTACCTATAGCTTTTGAGTAGTTCCCGGATGTTATGTCAATATCAGTAGTGTCCAATAGTAGTTATCTTGACTTGTTCATATGTGTTTCACTCGCATGTAACTTTGTATTTAAAATCGCAGTCACTAAATATCAACTCGTTTTGTTCATCTCTCTCTCGTTGTGAAGACTTCATGTGAAGACATGCATCTACAATCTTACTGAGTGTTTTAGAGCATCAGAGTAGAAACAAACTTCTTAAATTTCAATTTACAGACTGTCCGTGCAAGCAGAATGTACAACGGCGAAAGGATTTTTGTTGTTATCAATATTTCATCTTGTTATTGTTTTCTGATGACACTAAAAAGTCCTAAATGGAATTGTTGCTATTTCTTGTTATTGTGTAATAAACCATGTTTATGAGAAATCAATAAAAAAAAAAAACCTGTTCGTTATCATTACATGACTGGGGCTTTTTTCCTCTCACGTATAAATTGATATTTTATGTACAAATCAACAGATATTTCAATGAAACAGCAATTCCCTGTATCAACGGCAATAATAACTATTTCTACAGATGCCATTTTTCCCACACTAGTATATAATAAAAACAAACATAAAGATGGCTTAATTATCGGACCCGTATTGAGATACAAATTAATCCTTTTTGCACTCGGCGAGTCTTTATTATCCAATGTAATAATAGAAACGTAGAATCCGATTGCAAAACCAGCATTGAATTCAAAGAGCAAAACTGTTTAATCGACATTTGAATACAATTATCGTAGAAATAATATCCACGATACAAAAGCTAACATTTCTACGGAAGCTTTTTGAAATTGTTTTTATTGATTAATTACACTGTCCTTTTTTATTTTCCAAAATTGGATTTCATGTTTTGTTGATAGTTTCTACGGTATTCCTTACTATATGTAACTTTCCACGTCAAACTTCAAATTTTATTTTTGATCCCCATATTTAGCGAGCATTGCAGAAAAATAAATAACAGCGCCTCCAGCATCCGAAAGCTATGGCTCAAATTCAGCATCCTGCCATGTATATAGATATCACAAGATGCATCATTTATCCAAGTTTGGTGAAGATAGGACCAGTAATAATATAGATATTACCATCAAAGGGCACCTGCTCCAAAAACCTGCTCCTGTAACCTGTTCTAAAAACTTCAACCTCCTCCAGCATCTAAAAGGCTCAGATTCATCATCCTGATCTGTTTATTAACATCTACGTAGTATTCTCTTCTCTATTGTTATAAGAGGTTCGATTGCATTCATACAGCTAAAGATGACAAAACCGAATCATGATCGATCTAACCATGTCGGCGAACATTTAACAATATATAAATCTTAACGGAACGAAGGTAGCGTGCATTGACTTTGCAGAAAAAAATAACCTGCATCGGCGGGTTATATTAATTTATTAGCATTTTACTGTTTAATTCAATTGCTCATATAATTGAGTAGTACTAGGTAAATTGTCGTTATTGTCGGTCAGCATGTTATACAGAAGGAACGGCCAATGCTTCAAAATATTTTAATTTTTACTAGCTAAATTTGATCGTGATAATCCACGCTTGTAAAATCAACCTAAAACTATAAAAAGATATCGATGAACGATGTCAACATCATCTTTTATAAGTATTTGAATAAAAGTTGATATCTATATAGCTAAACTGGGTAAAAGTTTGCAAATTATCGTTTCTTTTATTTATGCACGAAAATGTTTTAAAATTGATGCCGTTTCAATAAACTTGTAGGACTCCCCACCCCCTTCCCTCCTCCAGACTATATGAATTCAGTTGTTGTTTTTTTAATCAAACAATGACATTTAGGTTTCATCTCAGGTATTGATATCATTGACATCACAGAATTGAGCAACATGTAGCCAAGGCCAATCTCCATATTCAACATTGACAAAATATGTTTAGACAAGATTGCTAAGGATATTCCTCCAATCATCGTTTGGCCTGATTACTATCAAGAAAACTAATCAACATATTTTTTCAAGTTTTATTTCAGACTTTCAATTCACATGTATAGCTATGTGGTAAGTACTATTCATAAATATTGCACATCAAAGCATATACAACAATTCAACATCTATAAACATTTAGATGCATTTCTCTCTCTCTCTCTCTCTCTCTCTCTCTCTCTCTCTCTCCACCCACACAAAATATTCATTGAAGTATAAACCAAGAAAAATTACAGTGCTAATGAATGACTGTACAAAAAGATCATTTCCAACTTAATGTAAATACCTCTCTGTAATTTGGTATAAAATCTTGGTTCAAGTGATAATAATTTCCCAAAAGAAATGTTAACTGCAATATGTTGAATTGCATACGATTTCAAAATGCTCTGTGGGGTAAAAATTGACAGAATTTTGGAATTCTATTATAAACTTGTCCCTGTGGGAATTGTCTGTCACATCAGTAGGATTATCTGCCTTAACAAACGTTATTTCATGTTTCTGATGCTCAGGTGTATTTACTTTCACTTCAACTGGTGTATAAAAACATTAAAACATGAACAGTACTACAATGAATTTTGTTGCTGAATATTTTCTTTAAGTTGTACAAAGCTCCGAGAAAACAAATTAGAAATTCAAGCTACCAGTAAATCAAGATTAAAATGTAACATGCACATACAGCATTTACTGTACACAATAAAATCTTCATACATTTATTCATTTTTAATTAATGATAGAAATTGTCTTTCACAATGACTCAAAGCATCCAAGGTTTTCTGTTATTTTTCCTTATTTCAACATCATAGCTATCTTTGATGTCTTGTAATCCGTTCTCAGCTGAATAAAAGCTTGTAAAACGGACTTGTCTAATCCAGTCTGTAGAATAAAATATTAATTATATAAGTAAAATCAGTGACATTAATGAAAGCTTTACGTCATCCATAAAAGTTATGCAATGACTTGTCCTGTTACTATCAAATGTACATGTCATGTATAGCCAAACTTAATTCAGCACAAGACAACTAGAAGGGAAACAATTCTTCTTCCCAGACAAGCACCAATAAAGGTAGCCCATCTTGGTAAGAAAACCTGGGTTTTTTGTTTTGTTTTTTTGGGGGGAGATGGAGGGGGGTTGGGGGGGTTGGGGGAGTTCTGGGTGGGGGTTCAATGTTGATATAATGTTGTACACACTGCATAGCAATGATATTTTTTTGTTATGGTTTATTTTTAGGTGGGTGGGAATTCAAATTTTTAAGATCCTAAACACAAGCAGATGACAAAGATTTAAACAAGATGTACATTTTTGTAGGACAAATAAATATACATGTAGATTGAGGTTTCGCCATATGTTGGTTTTGGACCTACCGGTATGCTTGACAGTGAGCAATAAATATAGCGTTTTTTTATGGATGACTTTACCGATATACGAAAATTGCAGCATACTTTACTGAATACAAATTATTCATTAAATTAACTAAAAACTTACCAATGTTTCTCCGCTAC
Source organism: Magallana hongkongensis (assembly GCA_016163765.1). Lineage (NCBI taxonomy): Eukaryota > Metazoa > Mollusca > Bivalvia > Ostreida > Ostreidae > Magallana > Magallana hongkongensis. Next base: position 13,749,117 of record WFKH01006014.1, on the reverse strand, counting down.
ACACTTCCTTGAGATTTTCAGGGACGACCACCAGAAGATTACACAAAGCATGGAGTTTCTCAAACAGATCAGAAACAACTGGGATCTTGAATTCCTTCATACACTTTCTGTATTCATTGACATCACAAATCACCAACATGGCACCTGTCATACAAATAAAGAGCAACTTTGATAACATAATTATATTCTATAATATCTGCAAGTGCTTTAAAATACATTTGTCAAGCATGTGGCTTTAAAGTGGTCATAGAGTTTGGTAAGTAACCCAAAAGTTGCTGGTTCAAATCCCACTGGGGGCAACTGATACTGTGTGTTGTTTCCTTAGACATTGCACTTCATCTGCATTTTATAAGTGCATCCAGCTAAGAATAGGTACCAGATTGTAATTAAACAGAAAAAGTTTGGATACTAATCCAGGGGAGTTAATGACTTTCAGGTACACCTGGTATAAGTGCCAGTCCTATGAGCCCTTTGGCTTGGAAATGATTTAACTTTACTTGATGCCCTAAATTAGTATCTTCTGAAACATTTTATCAAAATATGCTATTCTAACATTTAAAACATTTTTGATAAAATGTTTCAGAATATATTATTTGGTGGCATATTTCAAATTCTCTGTTGATATTGAATAAATTTACAAAACAGCAAATCATTCCATTTTCAGTACATGAATTCCATGCTTTGATTAATTCTTAAGCTTGTGAGAGAAGAGAAGAATTGGATTAAAGATCACCTACCTAATGAGTTATACTGGAATTGCTGTAGGTGTTCAAAGAGCACTCTATGCAGCCTGACCCCTAGCTCTGACAGGACAACATCTATGTTCTTCCCGTCCAAGCTGTCACGGATGTTCTTGTGTATTCCATAGATAAACTTGACCACTTTTGAACAAGCCTACAATGACAGACAATCAGTTGAAAGAATAACTCATAAAATGTTGTAACTTATATTAAGGAAGTGTATGTAAATGTCTGTTTATCAGTAACATCAAAATTAAAAGAAAAATTTTGCACTCATTTTCATTTCCTGTAAAACTTTGTTCCAAGAGTTATACACACAGTTAAACATAATTATTGCAAAGTGAAAGGGACAAATAATTTTGATTAATTAAAAGCTTATTTTATCATATCCAATAAGCTTATACTACAATTTTAAGGTCAGGGGAATAAAACTGACTTCTCTGTAAGCACAATTTTATCATAAATGTATTTGGTGTAACCATGTTTTACTGTATTAACTACTTACTGGTGACACCATAGCCAGCATGGCACTATCATCATCGGGTTTAAAGTCTGTTTTCTTCTGCTCTGCAGCTAACAGGAACTTCACATAGCCAGTAATGGCAGTCAACGTCCGGTCCAGTCCATTGTCAATCTTACTCTCCAGCTGGTCTCGTAAATCTCTCTTCTTCTGCAGACATTCACTGTGTCTGGGAGAAGATCTAGATGTATGGAAGAAAAAAATTTCAGCATTAAATAAGGGTCATTATACTCAAATTTTTGATGTGGGACTACTAGGAAAGAAGGAACGCTGGGATGCAGTCAAAACGATTTTCTTGATAGATGTACCAGTAGAGCTTAAGCTGATTTTTTTCCTGCACATTAGTCCATAGAGCTCACGTTTATTGGCTGTGCCCCCTAATATATATGTTTACAATAAAAGAATCTAACAAATTAAACACAGGCTTATGATCAAAAATTGTCGAAGAAAAAATAAATGTGTTCATCAATAATTATTGTGGTATCTGATAATTGGTGTCATTAATCTTTCATAAGTGCAGTTGTACTCACATTACAAGAGGGACCAGGGAGTCCATGAACTGTTTCTCAAACAGGTGAAACAGGGTATTAGCCTGGCCGACCACATCAAAGAAGTACACCTGAGGGGGGGTCCTTGGGTCAGGCAAAGGAATGGCTGAAACATACATCCAATGAAAAAATGAGACAATTGAACCAACAACTGAATTGCAATTTAGTCTTCTTGTTACAGTAGTAAAATATAAGACTCTTTGAATTTCACTTGTGATTTTTTGTGTACCGTACATGTACATGTACCTTGTAATCCTAATTCAACTGCATAATCAATGTGTTCAACAACCAAATACTGTATCAAGACATCCAAAACCTGCACTGCATTGCTGGGCATGTCTGAACTACTGGAAAGCTGTAACAAATGTTGATCAATCAGTATTACAACAACAATCACAGTCAGCTTATAAACAACTCATATTATCATTTCCTTTAGCAATTTATAAAACAAAAGCAAAGTATCTGTGTAGACTGACCACGTGACAGCGCTTAAATGCATTCTTGGCCTCCTGTAGAAGACTTATGGTCACTTCCTGGGATAGAAATGTCTCTCCGCCGTAATTCTCGACTGCTGGACCGATGTTTACATTTGCCTTTGTAAGGGTGCCAATCTTTGCCTGTAGGTCTCTCTTAAAATCCACCAATCTGTCAATCAATTAATATTTATCATTAAATCAAAACACAGGGGTGCAGTATCTAAATAATTGATAAATATCTTCCTAATATTAATATATTTCAAAATTTGTAATTTACCCTCCAGACTGAATCTGTTTTTTAATATGATTATTATCCTCATAATATCTCTGTAAATGAGCTGAACACCTCTCCTTCAGATATTTTGTTTCAGACCTGTAAAGAAATCATCACAATTTAAACTTTGCTTTGCAGATCACATAACAAGTAAAAGATTAAAAACCAATTAAAACATAGAAGATATTTACTTAAATAGATCTTCTGATTTTTGCATTTGATAAAATTTATCCTTTATTTCAAGGACACCAAAATGAATTAAAAACTTACCCAATGTAAGCTTCCAGATGTTTTGCAAAGATTTGCTTAGTTAGTTTGGTGAGAAATAGACTATCGCTGCCCATCTTAAAATGGGACAATTCTTCAGACAACTTCACTGTCCTATTATAAAAAATATATTATAATGTAGTGTCAGATCAATCATGTTCTGAGAAAAACTGGTTGAATTATTTCATGGCTTTAAATGTTTGAATAGATTGGCACTTTAATTGTATATACATAGTGAAACCTTACCTGGTATACAGCTTGTAAAGTTGTACAAGATATTCTTCTGGGTCCTCTAAATGATCCAGTCGGGAAGAAATGTGACTCTAAACAATAACAGAATATCAAAATACATTTACATACATCTCCTTGACTTCACTGCACTAGATTAGATAAAATACTGTCAATTTCACAAAGGATTTGTATTTAACAATGATACCGTCTGAATATAAAGTTCTGCTTTTGATGTCCTCTTTTAGGGGATGGGGTGTGTGTTCATAATCAGATATTAAAACACAGAAATCATGAATGGAATATGATTCCATTTTTTATAATATACCTGCAGTTTGCCATGGAATATATTCTGTACAAGTTTGGCCATCACAGTATCTGGGTTACTGAAAACCTCAGCGATCATCTCACTGGACCGTGTACACAGAGGGAGGACATCATCAAACGGGTCCGGCCTCAGGTACGCCCCCAGCTGGGACTCGGTGATGAAGGTCTCTATGCACTGTCCATAACCCTGTAATATCAGGCAAATAAAAAATCAGGTGGTGTAAATGCAATTCTTTTCTGTAAATCACAGAATGCTTCCCACTTCTTGAGATAACACTTGTATTGTTTTTGTGATAACACTTTTATTGACAGCTGACAGAAATACAT
>WFKH01006014.1:13732299-13745400 GCA_016163765.1 Magallana hongkongensis | reverse complement strand
TATTGTTTTTGTGATAACACTTTTATTGACAGCTGACAGAAATACATTTTCACTTGTGTTTTATATTTCGCGAATGAAGAATCTTGAATTTTTAACAAACCTTGAAGTTGGACAGTACAGCAGCTACTTTTTTCATTTTTCTTTTATCTCCATCAGAATGGGCGTTTTTGAATTCTGTAATCAGTTCTGATTCCACATAGTTGTATCTGTCTGCAAATGAAAATTTTCTTTATATATCTTAATAATCTAGTATCAATCAAAACTGCCATGTAAAAACTCATACTTTACACATATTCTGCATTGTATATATAAATTTAATAAGTATAAAACAGGTTAATTAAAGTAAGATTTTGAAAGTATACAATAATAATGATTCTCACCCCATATCTTTTTACGAGCTCTGTCAAATCTGCAAAGCCAGAGTTTTTATTTCATTGCATATACAATACACTATATAGTTAAAAACAGCACTAAAAATTAGAGAGATGGTAAAATTTCACACACAAATTCTTCCAAATAAACTTACTTGTCATTAGCAGGTAGTTCCAGTGCAATCTGGTACAATTTCTGAATAATATCAGCTGCCAGTTGCAACTAAAGGAATAGATAGCATGTGTAAAAAGTAATCAATTTCTGAGCTGCTTCTGAATCAGAATTATAGGAAAATTTTCAATAACTGTTAGACAAAGGTAATGTCTTCCAATAGTTTTTTCCTTTTATATTAATTTGAAGCTTAAGATTTATATAAAAAAAAAAACATGCACAACACTCAGCAAAACTAAATTTACCTGAAAAGGATCAGTAAAGACAGCTGACTTAGGAGGTTCATCTGACATGAACTCATCTAAGTAGTTCATGAGTCTTTGAGCCTCTACAGCTCGAGCTCTCGGGGTGTTCACTCCTTCAAGTTGGTCCCCTAAGTGAACAACTTTGGTTGCCACTAAGTTTATCCTTTCATCAAGAGATTGAAAGTGGGAATATGATGACTGAATAGTAAGAAAGGACATTTTAAATATTTCATACTGACAGTAAGTACATGTAAAATGGAAAAAAGACATGCAAACATGATGCAGTTGAGCAAAACTATATCAACCATTTGTCACTTCATATAATCATACATTTTTGTTTTCTTGCTATTAACTAAAATATCTGAAAATGTTTTAATAAATCTCACTATTTACACTCAACCTGAAGTCAATTATAATAAATTTGAGACATATACCCTCTTTTCTTACTCAGTAACAAACAAGTGTGTTATCAAATCCCATAAAACTCTGTTGCAAGGGAATAACAATTCTTGAGAAGTAGAGTGTTAATTACATACATTATCTTAATCTTTACCTGATTTTTCCTTTGTAAGTCAGCCACTCGTTGCCAGTGCTTCTTTTCTTCATCTTTACAAGACTGCTCCAACTTCTCAATATTCCTCTCTATCTGCTTATTTTTCTCCTCTAGATTTTTTATAACATCTTCAAATGCTGAATGCAAAGACCAGGGGTCAAAATTTTCATAGCTATTTTTGGACTTTTTCCCAATGACTTTCCATGCCAATCTTTCCACAAATTCATGTGCATTGAATGGTTCCTGGAATTTAAAGCAACATCATTTATTAAACAAAAAATCAATTAGATATATGCATAAAAACAATAACTGACAGCTACTGGTTACTGGAGCAAATTTGTAAGCAATAAAAGGGGGAGGATTTAAATATAGCTCACAATAATAAGCTAGTTGGTATACAAACACATGACCATGACTGATTTTCATTAAATATACTATGTTTGGAGAACATGTGTCTATTTTAGGGAAGTTTTAAAGCAATGTGAATTTTCACCAATAAAGGAAATTTTTTAAACATAACTATTCTTATAAAGCAGTCTATAAAAAGCATAAAACTGTTTCAACCCAAGTTACATGAGTTTAACTTACTAGGTAGTTCTTAAACACAATCCTTGTTTATCTATTTTCTATCAATCACTAAATGAATAATTATCATAAGATAATTAAACCCCAAAATACAATGAATGGTTCAAATTTGAATAAATAGCAATAGAGACGGGTTGAATAGATTAACTGACTTTAATACCATAATGTAGATAGATCAGAGACATATATAACAAAGCCATTTGTTATTTATGTCTCTGGATAGATATAAGAATTATTAAAACATGCAATTTTGATAGATTTCAGAATTTTTTTTACATGCTGTATGATAACAAGTATATGTTATTCTGTCAAAAAAATGTGAAATTTTCAAAGCAAATTCATAAACAAAACCATTCGTTCTCTTATAAACTACGTGATATACCTGTACATTCCACGAGTAGGCGTGTCTGAGGAAATTCAAACTGAATAATTTATAATTTCACATAAATTCTAACCTGTTCTAACTCTTCGAATGACATGGTTATTCAGAGTAAGTAGATTAGCACATCATTTGGAATTACGCTGCAGATTATTCGTTTTCTTTAACAAATCAAGACATTTCTGATTTTCTGAAAAAATGGGAAGTCGTCTGTAAGAAGGGAGATAAGCATTATCGATGTCATGAATGCCGATCCCGATTAATTTACATTCGCACAAAAATGTCAACAACGACGGAAGAAAATGATGATGATGAGATAACGATAGAACCATCAAGGGCCTTTACTGAGGCGCTTGTTGAACAGGTTAATAAAGAAGATGTTCAATCCATGGTGGAACTACAGAAAGATATGTAAGTACACATGCTTGGGGGCGTTGAGGAAATAAAAAGCAAAACTCGAATTTCCTCTACTTTGTTTGTTGTAATATCCACTATGCACAAATGACCATCTAGGTCAAAGATGATTAAAAGTACTGTAGTAAATGGCTTACTTGAAGTGAACTTTTTTTTTTGAATTGATTTTACACTTTTTATGATACAATAGAAAATTATGATTTTTTTTCTTATTCATATCTTTGCAGGTTGTCTAGATATGAAAAAACCAATGAAATGTTGATAAATTTTAACATGCTTTCATCTGCTCGATGTGAAGCTACAGCACAGGAATTTCGACAGCATACTCTTGTTCTCGGACAAATGAAAGCAGACTTGGATATTGTGTTCAGGAGAATAAGGTAAAAAACAGTTTGTTGTTTATATATATATATATGAGAGAGAGAGAGATTTTAAAGTAATTAAAGCAATTGAAGAACAAACAAAAACTTCATTGTAAAAATTTTAGCATATTAAAATGAAATAAAAAATGAAAATTGTGTTTGAATGACTAGAGACATAATATCACTTTGTTAAACCAGTGTTTTTCATGGAGAGAGAGAGAGAGAGAGAGAAAGAGAGAGATGCACATTACTGTATATTTTGATTTAATTTTGTAGGTCTTTGAAACAAAGGCTTGGAGCTTTGTATCCAGAGGCTTTTGCAGGTAAAGGTATTTTTATTTTTTGCAGCAGCTATTAATTCACCATTCACCAGTGCTGAACTGCACAATTAGTTTTAAAGTATATTTCACTGAATTAATTTGAACTCATTAGATTAATGAGGGTATGCTCTCATCCATAATTAACTGATGCACTGCCTGGTCACTAACCAAAGTGCTTACCCATGTAATTGTTGTCAAAAAGAACATGGATTTAATTCAAACTAGGTCATGAAGGTGCAGGCAATTAAGATACTAATTAACATCATAATTTCTTGCCAGCATGTAGTGACGTTTACAACATTTTGGAGAATAGTGAAGAGGAGGAAGAGGACAAGGAAGAAAGAGAAAAAAAGGTGAAGAGCCCTGTAGAGATCAGTGTGACAGACTCAACAACGAGTGAGCAGCATTCCCATGAAACTAATTACTGTGTAAAAGACTCAAATGTGAAAATTGTAAAAAATGACGAAGCAGTGCTAAGTGATGAATTCATGGGTAGCTGTGCTGTGAAACAGGGTGATCATGTACATAATGACTGTGGGGCAATATCCAGTGAAGTCTCATCATCCAGTGAAAGTGTTTCCTCACCAAGCATAATCAGTGATGTAAAAAATCATAACACAGAGGCATCAAGAATTGGGCCAAATAACATTGCCGAAAAAGAGCAAAGAATATGACACAATATTTTCTAGCTTTGTAGTACTATATGTGACTAGCTTTTTTGTGATAATTTTAGGAAAGTCTGTTAAAATTAAATTATTTGCTTCATGTAATGACTGTGTATGATTATTTCCTTTGTAGTACTGTTTCCCTTTCTCAAAACATTAGGAGACAGCAAGAAATAGAAACAGGACTCCCCTAATTTTTTGATGCATACCCATGCAGAATAATACCCAAGTGGATAACTCAACCAGAAGTTTGGGGTATCCCACTCACATAAGTCATCTCAGTGTAATGAAATGATACTCAGTTTTTGAAACAAAAGTTTGCTGGGTAGATGTGTGTAAATGAGGTAGGGGAATGTTAGGATCAGGCTTGGGGCAAATTACATTGTAAAGTAATGTATTACATAACCATTACTCCGTGAATTTGGGCATTAAATTACCATTACCATTACTTAATTTTCTTCAAGTAATGCATTACATTACATGAGTAAAGTAATGCGTTACCATTACCATGACTTTGTGAAAAGTCAATAATAAGTTTTAAAAAAGTAAAGCTAAATAAAGAGTTTTTGCAAATGTTTAATATATGAAACACATTTTAACATATCTATAGGTTTATGTTCACTATCAGATTCAAATTTATAATTTATACTAGATTGCTGTTGCACTTTATGATCATCAAAGTTTCAAAGGTTTCATCTTTTAACTGCATCCTGCTATACTAAATAAATGTTCTACAGGAGCAGAGGAAGCTGGGACTGAAAGATACTGTTTGGCAATCTTTGCTTAAGTAGGATGTAGGTATCACACTGGTAATCGGCCAATCAATTGTAGTTCCATATATACTTCAGAATTATTTTTTTCCTTGACTGCATTTTTACATTTTCCTTTACTCAGTTTTAAAAATTTTTGTACCACTGAGAAGGATATTTAATGTATTTTGTTAGATGATGATCTTTTTTCACAGGGAGTACTTCTTTCAGGGCACATGCAGCAGCTTCCTTGGGAGTGTGCAGTCTGTTTACATACAAACAGAAAACACGTGGTTTGGAGGGTAGACCTGTTTGAAGCTAGATATTTTGAGAAAATGCCGTATCGTGTGCCCTTTTTATGGTGTTAGCTGATGAGATAGGTAACAAATAACATTTCCTCCGAATATTTTGTCATGAGAAATACAAACTGATTTTTAAGAATTTTTTTCCCTCTATAGTGTTATATAGTGAAAACAATTACCGATGTGATACCTGTAAGTGTTCATTTGTTTTTTAGAAAAAAGGTGGTCAGCACTTAATTCTGGGGTTGGACAGGGTTTTAGAATTTACAAAAATGGATTTTTTAAATATATTTTTAATAATACAAATTATTTTTATCTCAAGAATTATTTCTTTCTTCTTTAAAATAATTTTTAATCAAGTACAATTTCAGTTCTTCAATTCATCACAATTTTAAAAATGAATATGCATAAATAAGCATAGAGATGCAAAGTAATGCCTTGTAATGCCAGCATTACACTAGATTTGGGAATGTAATGCATTACATTACCATTACTTGTAATGCTAAATTTGTGGCATTACACATTACTTGCATTACTTTGTAAACATGTAATGCATTGCAATGCATTACCATTACATTTAGCATAAACCCAAGCCTGGTTAGGATAGGATGTAAGCAACCCTTTGATATACCAATGCATGGTACAAGTATACAGTAAAGAGGTAGATCCAGGACTTTGCATTTGAATAATTCATGTAAGCGAAGAATCAATCACGCAAATTATTTTCAATATAAACCATTTGAAACTGCTGTTGAAACATGTTCATCTGCAGGCTTATCGTAAAATGTTTGCTTCATACAGTTCCATAAATGCAAACCATTTTCTTTCAATTATACCTCTTGCAAAAACGATAATTTCTCTGATTTTGTAACACAAGAAAACCGCTGATTTAGAGTTTCATATACTCATTAATGAATCAATAATGTGAACATTGTGTAAGTAAGAAAGCCCATTGAGCTCATTTTCGTAGCTAAAAAAAATAATTTTTTCGCGAATAAACCCGTAACTTTCGCGATATAACGCAAAACTTTTGCGCATAAAAGCGTAACTTTTGCGTATAAACGCGTTACTATCACGAATAAAAGCGTAACTTGCGAAACTTTTGCGATATAGCGTGAAACTTTCGCGAATAAACGCATAATTTTCGCGAATAAATTTTTTATATATACGTGTAACTAATGTGAATAGGAATCACGGAGTCGTGATATTTCTGTTATTTTCGACCTGAGACATGTATAAAAGGTTGGTTTTTTGTTAGGAATAAAACGTGGGGGGAGTGCACGGTCCTGTCCACAAGTACCTGTTAGCAAGACGATAAATATGTGGAATAGTTCCTCATAAACTTTATGTTCATCTCTGAATTTATACTTTCATATTAATGTATCTTATTCAGAACAAAGCGGTCGTATGTAATTGCAATCAGACCCCTCCCCCCCCCCCCCTTTTCCTGGGGGTGGCGGGGGCTACCTTTTTCTTGGGCATCGTTCATTGTCTTCTTTGTAAACACATGTAGACATGAATCCAATTATTACATGTACGTAATTTTTTTTAAATTTAAAATAACCTAATTGTTATATTTATGATTCAGTATTTTGTGATTAGCACTGCATTACATGTATAACCGTATTATTGCGGGAAATGAACACAGTTACTTGAATTTACTTGACTTAGTTTTTACAATGCAAAACGTGTGTACACATGGTAGATGAAGACTGGTCCTGTTCAGGGGTTGGGTATCGCATGAGTTCTGTATTCTTATTACAGCGCACATGATCAATCTTCAATGAAAGTACAAACTAAATCTACAGTATGACCTGTACTCCGAAATATCTAACGTGTTCTGACCTTTTTAATGATTTTGATATTTTACTAAAAAGACAAGTAAAATATCAAAAACGTTAAAGGAGCCAGGAAAACTTCAGTTGCAAACACACTTAGAGACACTTACACACCCTTTTGTCTCTTTCTCTGGTAAAATAGACACAAAATACATGTATAACATGTATAACATGTATAACCTCTCTCTCTCTCTCTCTCTCTCTCTCTCTCTCTCTTTCAATAATGGTCAATCATTAGGACGCTCAAGTGATTTTTCTAGGACATATTAGGTTGAATAATTAAAACATCTGCAAGGAAGTGTGAAACACAGAGTGAACAACTGATTATGTACTCATGTGAACCAATATTTATACTTTAAGTGAAAGTGGAAAATCATAATAAATAAATAGAAACAATTTTATTCTATGAATTATAATATAACAAAATATTTATGTGAAGAGTAATCGAAAGTAATCGAAAAAGTAATTATAATTACACTGAAATTTTTAGCTGTAATCGATTAAATTACAATTACAAGTAATCGTAAATCTCTTCGATTACAGATTACTGTCAATTACATGAAAAAGAGTAATCATTACAATCGATTACGATTACTTGATTACGATTACCCCATGCCTAGCTGATATATATACTTCTGAAAATTTATTCGCGATATACCGTATTTTTATTTAGGGTGGGATAAGACTTGGGGGGGGGGGGGGTATGCTATTTGTGCCCGACTTCGGAGGAATATGATAATTTTGCACCTATTTGACCTACATTGATATCAGACGAAAATACCCAAAATAATCCATCAGAGAAATTTTGTTTTAGAATTGTTTACTTGTAGTAGCCAATGTAACCACAAAAGTCGATAAAATTGATAAACTACAAACAAAATAAACCGATGCCTACACAATACTATTACGCAATCTTAATTTGAACTAAAAGGTAAAATCTACATTTAAAAAAGGATATAATGTAAAAATATGTATACTACCGTATTGTATCACAACATTTTTTAATGTTATGTAAAATACGATATTCATCAAAGGACAGCGGTACCTATGTATCTTTATCAGGTATGTCCGAGCACCTGCCTTTTGAAGTGCGAGTGACCAGGCCACGAATCACTAGTTATCCGTTTCAAGTCTTCAGTATGGACAGAGATACACAATATTCAATTATTTAAGCAGCATAAAACCGCAATTTTGTCTGTATATTTTTATGGATGTCAGTTTTACAACTGATATTTGATAATACAATGATTGATTTTTGGTAAATTCTTTTTTCGAATAAAATCATTAACGTTTCTTTGAGTTATTAATCTGCCTCCATACCAGACCAGGCCATTGTACATTTGCTTAGCCTAGTTCGGGAAATTTTGTAAATAATGAACGAAGCATGACAAAGAGAGGTGGAGATATAGAATGGACATCAACATGTGTTTTCTAGGATTTTTCACTTGCTTTGTTCATCTTCAAGTATATGTGTTGGGACAAGGTAATTTTTTTTATTCTTCAATATTTCTAAGTTAGAAAAATTAAGTTTCACCCTGCATAGACCATGGGTCGATATGATTATTTATAGAGAGTGCCAGTTGTCCAGTCCTTTTATATTTTTTTTTCATGCTAAAATATTGTTTAAAGTTAATTTGAAAATATTTTTATTAGTTTGTAATATACAGTGTACTAGTAGTTATTTTGTTTCATTCAATAATTGATCTTTTTTGTCGCATTGTCTCTTTTCGTTTATTGTAAGCAATGTGAGCTGTATTTTTATTTCTATTTTTTAAAATTTTATTTTACTGCAAAAACCTGCTATTATGATAATTCCGCATGCAACTTAACCTTTATGATGAATAAGATTAGGAAAAATCGTAATATTTTATCAGAAGATTTCCATACTAATGAATATATATAGCTAACCAATTTTTGTACAGGACGACAATAATAATTTTATTTTGCTTCAATCGGGGCCTCTAAAAATCTTTTTCCCACTTAAATATGGCGAACAGAAGTTTATGAAATTGCTTTAATTTATTTCGTTTTCACTGTAGTAGGCAATGGCATGGAGTTGGATGTGAACAAGTTTTTCCCTCATCTCCTGGAGAATTCCATGCACGCCATTAATCCCATGTCCGTAAACAACGCAGGAAACGACTGCCTGGGATCAGGGAATAATATATATGGGAATATTCCCATGGGAAACCCAATGCAGACGGGATTTATAGGTATACCTGTCTGCTTTGAATATTCAGTTCTGACTTCTTTTTCTACTTACTCCTTTTCGTACTTCATCGTAGACGACGGAATCAGCTGAGGTTTGCCGAATGGGGTTTTTTTTTTTGCTTCTGATAAATTAATTTTTGTTTAATTTTTAGCAAATGAACAATGTCCTTGTCAGCTTCAGATCAACTCTGTGGGTTGTTTCGTCTGCAGTTGTAGTACAGGTAATCACACATTTTCCCGACATTCTTCATTCAAAAGTTATGATGATTTATGCAATTTAATTTAAACAATATTTTATTATGCAAGAATATTACATAATAAGGATTGGGCAGCAGGCAATCTGCCTATTTGAGCCCTCTCCTTAAACAGTCAATTTGACAAACAGTGATGGTACAGTGTAACAATAGAATATAAGTGAGAAAAACACAAGAAAGATAAGTGGAATTAAGATGCTTGGTACCGGGTATTATTTATGTACAAAACGAGAAATAGTTGTAGTAAGCTAGCAGTTCAGCTGTTTGAATGACACTGTGAGGAATATATTAAAACTTAAATCTTTTGGTAGCTAATATGTAATCATGTACATTCTTAAATATAGCAACATTTTTGTTATAAGGCAAACTACAATCCCCATATAACAATAAGATTTATGCAATTAAATTGAAACTAATATTTTGTGCTTTATATTCACATTAAAAAACCGGTGTCTTTCAGAATCTCCAAAAACTGATGTTTACATAATGACACCAAATGTTCCCGGATTAAATATGCCTTTCCAGTTTCCAAACGGACCTGCACACACTTCTAAACAATACACAGACAACTTTTCAACAAACATGCCAGCTAACCAGAAAATCCAATCGAGCACAACCACAGTTTCTCTAGCGCCAAAAGAGACCAAGGCAAACTTTATTACCTATTCTACCTCTTCGTATAAAGCTATAATGAAAACAAATGCTGAGAAGACAATTTTGAGATCGTTCGTGATAACACCATCTTTTCCTCCGGGAGACTCTTATAAAGCAGGCTACAACAAATATCTAAAAGATTCGAGTTTTCCACATGAGTATACAGCGGTCATCGTTGGCCTTGGGACTGTCTTGTCCTTATTTCTCATTCTTGTCTTGATTTTTGTGGTGAAGTGGAGATCGACCCGGCGAGAGCTTCGAAGACAACAGAGTGAACTGTATTTTGTGGAGAAAACCAATCGCCAGAGTTCATTAGTTTCCGACATCACACTGGAACTTGAACGAGAGAAGAGGATGTCGGTGTACTCTGAAGTGAGTGACGATATAGAGTCCCCCTCCCCACAGGCTGACGTTCTCTTGACCCCAACAGCCCCGCCTTTAACGCCAGGCCAGAAACAGCAGACGGCATTCCGTTACCCGGCAGACGACAATAGACATGACTATCTGGAACTGATTTAGATGCATCTATTTTATTGCCATCATGCAATTTCCTGTTTATTTTATAATTTACCAATGAAAACATTATTGTATTCAAACATTCAATATTTTTAATTCATTTTCAATTAAAGTATCAAATAAAATGAACAAGATGAATAAGACGAATAAAAGAATGAAATGCTATTTTAGATTTTACAGATTTGTTTGTTTGTATATAGAATAGTATAGCGGTTAACTAATTTTGTTAACCTATGGCGAACGTATTATAGTATACTACAATACTTCCATCTCGATACGACCCGGCCTCAATACCTAATTACCTCTCAAATGCACTGACACAGTGAAATTAAGATGCGATGTATATACGAATAAAAGAATGAAATGCTATTTTAGATTTTACAGATTCAAAATATTAAATTCTAATTTATTAAAACTGTTATAAAATGAATTCTAAGGAACGGCAGGTATAGTGTCAAGTTGTTATTGACTTTTTAAAACTGGATTTATAGAAATACTGGATTCATAGGATTGACACTTGATATATGTAGAAAACAAAAAGAAATTGAAACGTCAACATATCAAACGGTTCACCAAAGATTTTTCTATCAAGTTAAGAACAGTGCAATTTAGATGACGTCGTAATGCTTTTGAGTGCACGGCTGCCAGGACAGAATATATCTGCAATGCATGTCCATTTTAAAAGAAATGCAAACCCTGAATGGATATAAATGTAAAATACCTGCACATAACTATTAGTTATACCCGAAAGTACACCAACACACGTGTATACAACACAGTCAGTCTTACAGTTTTATTTAACTCTTAGATTCAGTGGGTTTCACGTGGTGAACGTTTGTTTTGGATTGAGTCAATCGTTGGCACTACTGTTGGTGTTATTGAGAGACCCTATGGTGCTAATGGTACCGGTACTATCAGTTTTTTTGTTATTTTCTATCGTACGTATTTCTAAATTTTTCGAATTTGCATTTTGAACCTATCAAATTGCTCTTGCAATTTTATTATTAATCTTCAAAGTTGGCGAAAACAGCATTTTCTCAGTAAAATGGTATATTACTGCATGTTTTTTGGCCAAGATATTCTTCAGGACCGGCCTACCCCATAACAATTATAAAATATTTTGATAGGTTTTGTTCAAAGTAATAAATTAAGATAGATTTTTTTTAGGGGCACCCTGGCCCTGGGGTCGAATTTTGCAAAAAACCGACAAAAATTTCGGAAACTGATTCTATCATAGTAATTTATATTTACACGGAAGAGTGTAAGTTCTGGATAGCTAAGTAGGTTAAACCGCTTGCTTTGCCACACATCTGGTCACACAAGATGTTTTTTTGTGCCCTGGTTCGATTCCATCTGTGGGCATACTTTTTTTTTTAATTAACGGCATTTATTAACACCTTTTTTAAATGCAGAATTGTGCATTTTGTATATTTAACTTCGATCTTCTTCCTCAAATGCACATCTTTGAATTAAAGATATCGATGGTAAAAGTATATACTTCACTACATGTAGAAGCAGTCAACCGGAACTATACCTTAGTGTAAGCACGCTTTGGTTGAGGACAAGAATCATTCGCTCTGTGTCACTCAAAACAGGTGCCACGTAAAAAAAAATCATGCCGAGCAAAAACTGTTGCGTTTGTTTTTCCAGAACATCTATAGGAAATGGTACAATTGTGAGAAAAGCACTGCAAAGTAGATGCAGTTCGTTCTTTGCAAAGAATGTGTGCATTGGTTACATTTTATGCCAAAAATGCAGGAGGAAGGGGGAGGGGGAGGGGTCAGTTAGAGTTTGAAATCCGTCCCCTTGTCATCCCAGCATCAGGTAAGTCCCTTTATACAAAGGATGCAGCTGTTAATACGGAAAAGAGTTCAGTTGAATGTACAGTGAATGATGATAGTGTTCGAAGGCCTCGTAAAAATCCTTCTACATCTACAAACATCATTCTTCCTGTTATTTCTGTTGAAAAAACTAAGGCGACGTGCATTATTTGTAGCAAAGAGTCAAAGGGTTTGCAACCTTTTAAATCGCGTCACGCAAGACTTTCGATAGTTGCTAATATGTCCTTGGTTGTACATAAACGCATATAAAGAACATGTATCGTATTATAGAAAGTAAACTGAAAATAAAATTTAAAGACAATCAAGTAAAAAAGCGACTCATACTGCTCCGACAACGACCGTGAAACTTTTTTTCAATCACTATACATTATGAGAACTAGAACCTAAGAGTTTACTGTGTATGGCCTAAAATCAAGAAGTGGAACGGAAATCGGTATGTTTTTTGTAAAGACAGAAACCAATACCGGTCCTATAGGTCAATTCATTTCAATTATTTGCAATAGATCCTTTTGCTAGTGAGTAATAGCATTAGAAGTATCCAATTTATCTTTCGCCACAAACCAAATTATCAATGCCTCAATTTGTTCAACGTTTTAAATAATTAATTTCACGGGTGTTGTGTACTACCTTAAATCAAGTTGTAGATGAATATCATTTTTGTTTTATTGTG
>WFKH01006014.1:13691202-13729076 GCA_016163765.1 Magallana hongkongensis | reverse complement strand
GCAATACTAGATACAACCAATCCTGGGTTGTTTGAAGGCAGTACTAAACACAACCAAGCCTAGGTTGTTTAGAGGCAATACTAATGACAGCAATTCCTGAGTGGTTTGGAGGCAATACTAAATAAAACCTTTTCTGGGTTGTTTGGAGGCAATACTTAATTTTAAAAATAATTTTACCAGGTGCATGTGTGACATCTCAATGAACAGTGTTGCAATCCTTTTAAGAAAATTTTAGAACTGTGAAATCTAACTCATTAATCCAGTTTAGGTTTTGAAATAAAAACATGCAATGGCTAGCACTGGCAAAAACTGTTCCATTTGTGGCAAAACCTGTCACATGAAGTCCAGCTGAGGTTAGTTCCAGAATGTATTCTGCTGCATCTCACTGCTGAATCAGATGATAAAAGCTCTCGAATCACACCTTGAAAATTTGATATAAGAATTTTTCAGATTTCATGAGATACTCATTTTCAGATGAATGCATGGATCTTCTTTAGACTCAGGGTAAAAGATTTTTCAGTATGTGAATTTGTTTCTGTTGGTTGTAAACTTTCCATCCTTATAAATTATGAAACAGTGAGTTGGCTAGCTTGTCATTGGGGCTGAATTCTTCATTGCTGGTTGAATTTAAGTTTTGTTGTCAATTTAAATAAAAGGAATCACTGTTGAATCAACTGGTTTCTCCATAAACATACTTGAAACAGCAAAAAAAGAAATTATTGTTAGATAATATATATCACACATGCACCTCGCCCATTCCTGTAGATTTTTTTATGTTTTTTCTTAATCCTCCCGACACCTGAAATGAGAAATTTGCAAAAACATGTTAAAAACTGTCATTCAAATAATCTTACATACACCATTTTACCATAGATGGCCTAGCTCAATCATTTAAGCAAAATCAAATCATTAACAAGTTCATTAAAAAACCCATAAACATGTACATGTATCGTCATCCCCTATTCCACTGAATCTAGAAATCATAACATTACCAACACAAAAATTACATTTAACAAATCAACATTGATGAGTACAATATTTTTTTTGTAGTCCAGTCTGTTCAGAATAAACTTTCTTAGCACTGGGCATTAAAAATTTAGAAATTAGACATTAAATGTAGCATATCTGATTGAGTGGTGCTAACAAGACAACCAAATAAATTAGTCCCATGAAAGCCACTTGGGATAATTGAAACTTGGGCAAAGGCTAGTCAAAATGATGGAGGCCATTGCTGAACAAGGCAAAATCCAAGGATCTTATTTGTTCCGGTCCAGTCCTACAGGATGTCGAGCACAAAGATATGTACCCTGTGTGATCTAGGATGTGCACAAGATGTACCCTTGTGCTCCAAGATGAGCACATGAAGATGTATCCTACATGCCACAGGATGAGCACTAGGAAATGAACTCTATGAGGGGAGGGGTTAAAACCTGGATTTGCAAATCAGCTGTCTCAATACTTTATTACTCAATATAATGCTAATTATGTGACAAGTGTTTTGACCTTCAAGTACATATATATGTAAACCTGTGATCTGACAGGTTAACTCCTTGAAGACTCGGATGGTACATGTAGGTGGGAATTGCAGACCTTGCAGGCATTGGGTTGTGATGATATGAACTCTCTTTATTAGGGAGTCACCATTTAAATCTAATACTGGTACATGGACTTGTAGCTGTGGCCTTGACTAGCCATGAGAATGGGGCAGATGTAATTGACAAGCATTATAGTATCTCCAATTAACAACTCCAACAAAATACATATACTGGTAAAAAGTGTGATAGATTAAGGGGTCATTGGTAAAGATGATAAAAAGTCAAACTTTTATCACAGCTTATTATTATTTCATTTAAATATATATAAACATTTACTTACCCTGTGCAGCAAAACAGGCATTTAAAAAAGCGTCTGATTCGCTTCATCCTCTGAAACCAAAAATTAAGTGTTTATAAATGTGAATTTCAAAATCATTCCCTTTATCTGTTCACTGTGTATTATCATCATTGTAAAATGATTCTAAACTGATATACAATAATTTGAATTATTATTTTTTTCCCCTTAGAATTGATAAAAAGCATAGTAATGATGTACCCCAACACGTTTTGGTTTTGCCTTTTCCTCAGTGGCATTGTCATTTAATGAAATATTCTCAATTGTTGGTTCTGCTGCAGATTCAATTCCTCCGTTTTCTCTCACATCTTCATGCTGAGTTGCCTCCCTTATTGCATCCTCAACCTGCTGAAAAAGAAAAAAAAATGCAATCTAGTCCCTCACAGTTGATGTTTAATAAATTTTGTACCAGGTTTAAAAAATATTTTTTTTTGCATATATAATAAAAAAATATATACCCCTCTGCGACATGTAGACGGTGTGCAGCAACAGCAGAAGCAATCTCTCACATTAGTCTTAAATATGGTCCAGCAGCTCTAAATACAAAAAGCAAAATAATGATTGCATGCATGAAATAACAGCAAGAGACTGGTGGTCCTCCTCTTATGATATACCAAAGATTAAATTCTTACCACTCCTTTAATTCAATTAAAAAAAATCAGCACGTTCAAAAGTTTACAGAAATATGAAATTGATTGTTAAGTGATCAAAACTTCTGAGAAGCCTGAAAAAATTAAATCACATACAAACCAAGTTCATATCCTTGTGAACTTTTTAGCATTACTGTTTATCAAATCCTTCAGAACAACATGCATTAAGGTGGTATGGGACATCTGTCGATATTAATGTGGATTAAAGTACATTATGATTAGAATACTTTCACCAGTTTAGAATTTTCAAATGTTACAATATTTAACCAAAAAATAGCTTTTGAAAAAATTTGGAGAGGTAAAAAATGTAAAACCCCAAGCCGGATTCGAACTCATGACTTACAGATTCTTAGTGAACCCTCTAACCCACTGTGCTACACTGTAAGGCGACAATATTAGGAAAGAAACTACTTATATAATTACACTTCATTTAATTGTCAATATTCTTCAATGACTTTTTTTTATAATTAGAATACTTTGTAAAAAGGGGGCATACATGTATCATTTTGCATCAGTCGATTAGCTGTCAGTCAGTTGGTAGACCAAATGTTTTCCATTCAATGTTTTCAGTGGTTTTGAGAACCTTTTGTTGGACAATCATAAATCTAGTTATATATATCTGTATGACATCTTATTATCTTGATACTCTTTGCTTGTCTTCTAAGTGTTGACACTTTTCAAAATTGCCTCATTTGGGATATTTAAAAAAAAAACACTTCTGATTACTGAAAAACTCGTACCTCCTGTGGTGGTGGTGGATCAGAATAAGTCCTATGGACACCATATCTGAGATCATCTGAACTCAAATACCATTCTGTGGTTTCCTGTTAAAAGAATTTTTGACGAATGCAAGATATTTAAGGTTCTTTTTTTTCAGAAATTTGCAACTTTTGTTCATTCAGCAGATATTTAAAAAGATTTACTGATAAATTGTGGTTTTAAGATGGCTTACTACACCTTGAAATAGTTTCTCAAACCAGTAGAAAATTGTTTAATTATGATACAGCATGATGCATAAGAAGTACATGTGTCAAATAGACAAAAATGTGCAATTTTGGATAAAATTTTGATGTTCAAAAATGCAACTCAGTAAATATGAACAATTTAAAGCTCCGTGCAGATTTGAACTCATGGTTTGCAGTTTACAAGCCTGATACTTTAAACACTGAGCTATGGTGATATTCAACCAAATTGATTGATAAAAATTTATAAAACATTTAAAATGCCCTCTTGTGAGTGTTTTAAAAAGTAAAAGTCTTGATGTAGTGAGCTACCTTAAAAATATTTGTGGGCATCAATTCATGGATTTAAAAATTAAAATGTTGACATCAAAATTTCAAAGATACTCATGAATTCATGCAAACAACAATTACACCAACACAAAATTTTGTTAGTGATCTAAATTCAATGAACATTGGATTTTAGTTCAACATTGAAAGCATTGATAAAGATATTTAAAAATTGGAGCTTAGCAAATTAAGATGAAACCAGACAGAATATATAAAAACAAAATAAAAAGTACCGCAATCCTGCCAACAGTTTGTTGGTGCCTGAGAGAAGATCTGTGCTGGTCTCCTCTTTGAGGAGTGAACGTCTGTACCAAAAAAAATTTTAAAACTAAGGTTATAAAACCCATCTATTCAGCAGCCTAATTTAGTATTTATCTGTAAACAAAAATGTATTACATATGTATATGTATTTAGAATATGGAAAATTTAGTAAATTATAGTACATGTACATTAAAATGGTAAAATACCTTTAATTCCTTATTATTCACCATAGTAAAATTATTAATTCATTCTCCTTAAGGCAAACTTTTTCAGATCTATATAAGTATCTTTTAAATATATCATTTTTATAATTCCTTTCAACCCCCTTTTAGGTATAGCAAGTAAATATTAAAAGGAATATAACTGATTTAAATATTAGCTTAGACTGTTGCAATACAGTACTTACGATATCTTGTTGGAGCCTGCACTCTATATCCTCTATGAACTCTCTCCCAGGGGAGATAACTTCTGGCTCCTCATTCTCACTATCTTCATCTCTTGAGTCATAGCAGAATCGTACAGTCATCACAGGATCGAAGTCAATATGGAACTTTTTTGGGACTTCGTCAGTTTGATTTTCTTCCTCTGAGTCCTATTTATAGTTCAACAAGTGTATACAAGGAAAAGGAAAACATGTGAAGAAAGTCTTTTTAAATTGGGACTTAGACTAAAACAACATATCTGTGTATGAACTATGTCTCACTCTGTCTAGTATTTGATACTTTTGGAAGATAAATGCTCTTCCTGACTTGGCTTTCAAACATGTTTGATAAAAAGAATCAGTTAATTTAAAACTTGTAAAATTTAAGATGCTTACTTCTTTACATTCACAATAAGAATTTGAGGTCACCAAGCTTTTACTACCGGTACATTTTAAACACAATGACTACTAGATTCTTACCTCCTCAAAATCAAAGATAATATTTTTCTTCTTTGGGGGCACACCCGGGTGGATTTCAGGTATGGCACTAAGTATTTTCTTCTTTTTGGTCTTAAGCTTTACCGCCAAAATACCCTTTAACTCCTTGGGTCTTGCCCCACCAACAGCCTCCATTTCATAACCTGTTCCACATTTTCCAGAGCTTGTTTCTCCACACTCACCTTGACTTGAGGTGAAGCTAGCACTCTTTTCTGGAGTGATTTCATTGCCTGTTGCTAAATTTACATAATAATTATTTTATTTATAAGATATTTTTTTAAAAGATTTTTTTATTAAAAAAATAAACCTATTGAGGAGAAAACTTTTTAATGAAAGCCTACCTGTTGTGCTCTCATCACCGCTTAACACTCCTCCTTCATCGCATGTGATGAAACTCTCATCTCCAGATGTGAGTTCATCACCTGTTGCATGACATGAAATAAAGAATTGACAGAACCTGCATACATGTATTTATTTATCATTAATTTGTTCATAAGAAAATTGATATTTGAAAAGGTGATATCACCCATTTGAATAGGTGATACTAATTTGAGTGGCTAGATGAGAAATACTTGATATCACCTTAATTTTAATTTTAAATAAGTGATAATACATGTACTAAATTACGATTAACACGAAAAAGGCGCCAGGTAATATTTACCGTCATTCAATGGAGAGCCTAAGTTATAATCAACATCCCCTGTGTCACTGTTTTTTAGTGCCTCTTCGATTTTCTCATTGCCTTCCTTATATTCCTCCACTATATCCTTGCTTGTTGCTGCCTTGTTGCTGTCCTCATTCTCTTCATTGCCTTTGCCATTGCCTTTCTTCTCTTCTTCAATTAGCTCCTTGCTTGCTGCTGCCTTGTTGCTGTCCTCATTCTCTTCATTGCCTTTGCCATTGCCTTTCTTCTCTTCTTTAATAAGCTCCTTGCTTGCTGCTGCTCTATTATTCTCCTCAAAGACTTTTTCATCCTAACAATTAGAATCATATCATGAACCATGTTCATAATTGATGCATCATTTACATTGTACAACAAAGTTTACATAAGCACTCAAGTGTATTTTTTTATAATGGTAGATGTTAAGAGCCATTAAAAGCTAATAGGGAAATATAGGTTTGTGCCATTCATATATTATAGCAATTTTCATGTAATATTATATTTATACATGTATTTATTTACTTTGATTATACTACGGTGGTATATTTTACAAAGAAAACCAAACATTTAATTTGCCAAAAATTGATCATGAACAGAAATTGCTACCCCGTCCCCCTTGTTGCCTCTACCTTCGATTATGGTTTGACTTGATTTTAAAATTCTGTATACTACATATAGCTTCAGGAGTCTGCATCTCTATGAGAATTGATTTCACAAATTATTTCTTTATTACCAAAAGAACGTTTCTTTAAATGTTCTAATGTAAAATAGGAATAGAATCAACACCCCCCCCCCCCTCCTCCACACCAGGGACTTGGATATGACGGAATTTGATCTGTATACCATGCATGTAGTTTGCTTCAACATTTTTATTCACAAATCATACCATCTGCATATTCTCTAAAAGGATTTTCCCCTTTAATTTCTCCGTAAAATTGGACCCCCTACACTATCCCCACTATATGAAATTGGAATTCAGGTATTTTTTTCGGTAAGACAAGTCAATAGTTAGAGAATTACACCCAAAAAATATCTTTCAATTATCTTAAACATTACATACGAAAGAAAGTTCTTACCATTCTTGCTTCTTTTAAATACTTTGATAGAATATTGATGAAAACTGTCGTTGCACATACAAAAGCTACGCATCTATAAACAAAGCTATTGTGACGTCAAACAATGATTTACGTCACACAAAGAGTAACGTCATTATTTTAAAGTTCAAGTCCCCTTCATAATTACTTGTCCTTATTTTCGTATTTTTTGTTTTAAAAAAAGATAAAGGTATTGATAACTTAAGGACGGCGGACCCAATTCACTTCTACAATAGTGATTTTTATGAAATTTTTATATGAGTTAGAGTTACTAAAGATATATCAAAATCAATCAAAAAATAACATGAAAATCGAATTAGATTTTTAGTAGGGACCATTACAAAAATTGTGTGCATTACTTTTCTTTTTCAATTGAACATAATGGGGAAAAGCGTTTTTCTAAGAGAAAAAATAATTAAAAAAAAATTCTGCAATAGATTTTCTATCCAAATTGATATATGATATTTATATGATGATTTTGAATTAATATCATATAAAAAATGGCCAGGTCATCGAATTTGTTTTTACGGGGGCACATGTCAAAGTGCGGTGTGACGTTATTTGTCTTCAATTGTTCATGAAAAGTACTGCGCAAACTCTAAGAAAAAGGCTTTGTACATCATTTCGAAGTTGATTTATGAAAGCAGAGAACTATTAGAGTTTACTATACATTTTTTTTCAAAAATAAAATACTTCAAAACTTAAGCAAAGAAACGGTTTTACTATATTTTATCGACACGAGTATTGATGCGGATCGGAATTAAATGATTTGTTCACTGGCTCAAACTCTGTTAAATAATCTATGTAGATGCTTATAAATATCGTGAGCTAATATAAAACTCACTACAGAACTTTGACATCCCCTAACAAAACTTGTGCATGTTAAATAATTTTGAAAAGCGTATTTCAGCATGTTAAATAATAGCAAGGTCGCCCACTAGATGCAATATTTTAAAAAGTGTGTATTGATGACGTTGAACATCTTATATATTGCGTCATAAGCGATTTTTCATTGAGTTTTAGAGATTGTGACGTAATATTGAGATAACGATGTTCGTAACAATCACTCCTTTTAGATGCGCGATATATCTGCGCAAATCGAATTAGGTCCGTCGTCCTTAAATGATAATATTAAAAAAAAATACATGTAATCATACTCTATCTCCAAGATATCCCGCATCACATTTTGCTTAATTACTCAATATTTATAAGTATTCAAGGGTTCAGACGATGAACACTCAAAAGTACTGGTGAAAAAAACCCAAGATTTCTTATTTTAAACGCCCCCTCTAGCCTGTCGGGTTTCAATACACAGCTTACAATAAATTTTGCATTGCAACAGTAATGAAAGTACCCAGATGATAACGTTGAAAAATTGTGCGAGGTGCTCTGAGCAACTTCCTAGTTCCTAATATTTTAAAGATGC
The DNA here is from genome assembly GCA_016163765.1 of Magallana hongkongensis. Classification (NCBI taxonomy): domain Eukaryota; kingdom Metazoa; phylum Mollusca; class Bivalvia; order Ostreida; family Ostreidae; genus Magallana; species Magallana hongkongensis. The sequence continues at coordinate 13,720,886 of WFKH01006014.1, read as the reverse complement.
CAGATTTGCCCATTAGAAATCTGTTTTCGTTCCTGTGAATTTCTCTGAGTAAAATAAAAATATGATGTGTCAATGAGCAAATCTTGAATTTTTCCCTTTCATCGATATCATTTGTAGTTCTTTGACGGTTATGTGTATGTTCGAAATGTGATGGAAACGGTAACTCGCAATTGGGACAGACTGTAATAAGTAACTGTAAATTAATTTGAATAAATAAAAATTGATGAAAAACAGTCTAATTTTATATAGAGTCTTCTTGTTAAAATATCAGATGTACACAGAATGTTTAGGTAATTATATTTAGACTGACATACTTTTCGAGTCAATAAAGATACATTTTTAGATACATTTTTCAAGACAATGTGTTAAATTAATAACTTTTTGTTTCTCACATTGACGGTTGTTCGTGACGTTAAAGCAATTTTACCTTCATTGCTATTGTATAATGTTATCCATTTACCCACATCGCACTTGCGATAACGTGAAACGACATGTTGCATGTACATGTACATGTGTATTTGGCATTTCCCATAGAAACAAATGTCGTTTTTATCACTCATAGTTTTTTAGACCGTGTTCATAACTTGAATTTAGGTTTTGAATTGAACATTTGATCCTATTTAAATGTGTAATTGTTTGGGGGGTTTTGTGGTTTTGTGGGTTTTTGTTTTTTTTATGTTTTTTGTTTTTGTTCTTTATTCTTCAAAAGTTTTTATATAACCTCAGCACTGTGTGCATTTCATAAAAAAATAATACAACTGTCATTGTTATTATTATTACAGATTTACATATCATTAACACAAAATAATTAAATTATAGAATTAAATGTATGAAGTATAATTCATCAACAATTGAGCACGCCTCATCTCGCTGTAGATCACTTGAACAACCATTGTGTCAATCATACAGTATACGTACATAAGACAGTAACTGAGCACTTCGAAAACAATCGCTGCATACATGTATATACATTGAACAAATTAAGGTTTTGAGATGATCGTCATAAACATTCTAATACACAAGTCTCTTCTTACTAAAATCACTCAAAATGGTTAGAATTTTTTTTTTTCAAGAAACATCATGACGTTTTAACAGTGATAACGAATCAAATTGCGAGCATCGGATCACGCTGTAATTTAACATTTGATCGAAAAATTAAACCTACGTGTAACTCAATAAACACAGTTTTGCTTTTGAGGGACATTTTTACCATTGCTGGTTGCTATATTACTATCTACATGTATCTGTATTTCCTGATCGTAGAAACAGCTACATTAGTAATGGTCAAACTTTTCTTAATCAAAAAGTATCTTAGATTTGCTTTTTACAAGAGAACTTTCGACAAAGTTCATAAATCTGAATGATCCTTAACGTCCAAAATTGACAAAATCGTTTGTATAAAACAATATTCATTTATTGTAAGCATGTTTTAGTAGCTTAAGGAGGCTGTACGGTAAACAAATTAACCATCAGATCTGTCTTAAACTCTTAAATATGATATTTCGGGTCATAAACTATTTGGAAAAATCCAAATATTTTATCTTTAGAATTTAAACATTTTCCTTTATTTTTATACAGAGCTATTCGTCTAAAGGAGGTAAATACTGGTATAACCTGAAAATGACCACGACCATCCAGTCCTTATAAGTTACAACAATCAGAAGCGTATTAAAAATGAGCATTTAGAATCTAAATTAGGTCGTACATTTTTTTATGTATAAGAAACTCAGTTAAGTCAAAATGACTCGAGGTTTTTTTCCTGAAGCATCAATAAACAAAATATGCTTTTGTGACCCACTTTAAATTAATTGCTGTGCATGCAGAAACAATTTATATTGTGCAATTAGTAAAAAATGAACGGGAATAACTATAGAACCATGGGACTATGTTTTATATTTTCTTAGAATTAAACAATTTAGTGTTTGTGTTTAGATATGATTTTTATTTTTTCATTGAAGAGAATAAGGAATGTAAAGTATAAATAAAAATGACGATAAAAATAATAATAATAATTAGTTAAATTTGTTTACAGTGTGATGAAACTGACACAATTCCTACAAAGATGTCGTAAGTTTTCAAAACGTGTTGTGTCAAAAGGTTGACTCAAAATTCGATTTATTGCAAGGTTATACACCCAGTTGATAATTTCAAGCATTTCCTTGTAATTTACTTGTATGCTAAATGACTTAGATGTGCTGTGATCCTGATATACATGTATTTTACAGATTAATGTTTCATTAGTAAAATTAACAATGACCTTAGTATTAAATAGTCAACACAAGACCTGAATAAATATCCTTTGTACTAAAGGAAATGTTAATTCTTGAAGTTCGCAGCACTTTTTATAAACTATACAAAAGTATAAAATTATTTCAGTCGAAGCTATTCATACATAAAATGTTTAACTCGTTTACATGTATACCTTTTCGATATTGAAATGTTTAGATACCTTCTTTACATGTACTTCAAAATTAACTGTGCCGTGAAACTGCCGAATCACATGACCAGTGCATGTATAATATGGTTGTGTTACATTTGTAGATTTTAAATATATATTTGTGCAATTTTATATGTGGCAAAAAGACATGCCCGTTAAATTAAACTATGCATATTTTCAGCACAGAATTTCGCCGATTATTTTACTGCATGTCAAGACCGTGAACTGCTAAATTTGTAATGACGCAATAACAAGAAAAGAACTTTAACACACGAGAACTCATCTTTTTGTAACGAGATAACAGTCTCGTAATAGCGGAAAAATATCTCGTTATTACAAACAAGTAAATATAGTTTACGAGAAAATTATTGTGTTATTACCAGAACTTTCCTCGTTCTTTCAAATGTGAAATGTAAGTGCACCCTTATTTGTACCACTCTTAAAGTTCCAAATGAAATATTGTGCGCCAAAATCATTTTAGATTTTGATTTAAACTGCTTTTGCTCATGCAGTTCTATCTTTTCATTATCACAAGATCTTTTCTTGTAATACAAAATAATTATGATCTCATTATTGCGAAAAGTATTTTCTAATAACGAAAAATGATATCGTATTTCCGAGAAAGATCTCGTTAATACTTCATAATGGAAACCTAGCTGCAGATCTGTAGCTCCCGGTCTGAAAAAAATCGGATGGACGACCTGGGACGTCCAGGTCGTCCATCCGATTTTTTTTTGCAGACTGGGAGCTACAGACCTGCAGCTAAATGAAAACCTAGTTACGTTAGCGTACGAGATATCTGTCCCGTAATAATGAAAACAAATCTCGATATTACAAGAAAGTATATCGAATTTATAATGATTTTTATGCAATTACGAATAAAGATCGCAATTTTACAAGTAAGGCAATTATCTCGAAATTACGAGAAAGAAGCGAGACATTAAGTAATATCGTAATAATGGCTTTCTAGATTAGTATCTTTTTATAAATTAGTTACGATATCTTTACTTGTTGATTTTTCAGTTAAATCGGTCTGAAAATAAATTCAATATATAAGGGCATTCATAGTTTTCACTTTCTTTAATTCCAAATAAAATATTGTGCTTCACAATCACTATGTTTGATTTTGATTCATATATATTAACTACTTATGTACATGTATATGTAGATCTACTGTGATCTTTCGTTGTATAAACCTAATGAACTAAATAATTTGTAAATAGGCACGTAGCGACCGGGAGGGAGTTGGGGCAGAGGTGGTGGGAGATGCTGATCCCTACATTTTTCAATTTACTTTTTTCTCACATTTTTCTAAAAAACAAAATAAACGACCAAGCTCATCCAGTTTTTGTCTCGCCACTCCACTTTAAAAACGTAGCTACTTGCCTGGTTGTTAAGAAATATTTTCTTTTTCATAAAAAAAGAGATTTTTTTCTCGTTATTACAAGACTATTTTGATTTTTTAAAATATAATTTATGTTACTAGTATCTTGACAATCTTAATCGTCTTTTGGTTTTATTGGGTGTTAATAAGTAGTGGTTTATGCTCACCGAGTCAAAATTATGCTTCAAAAATAAGAAAATGATTTTAAAAAAATACTTACCATATTGAATGTCTATGGAATGGATAAGTCTGGAAACTCTCGCTTCGATCAGAAATCAGGTTTGCAAGTATTATGTCTACCGTAATATTCGGTAAGTATTGTACGTACTACCAGAAGAAACTTTTTCCAGCTGGATTATGACGTCACCATGGATGCGTCATATAGAGGTTACATTTCGGAAGTCGCTTACCCGCTTACCTCAGTTTACGCTTAAACACGAAAAGTTCCGAATAGTTGATAGAACAAAGGCGCGGGAGATAACTCTATTTTCCATTTTAATTTTTTTTTAAAAAATTTTATTTTGACATAGTTATTATTTTTTGTATCTTCTTTCTTAGGAAAAGGGGGATCTTTTTTTGTCCCTTTTCCAACTTATACCCTTAGTATATGTTTCAGTTATGTGTGTTTAAGGATAAAAATAATTCTTTCAGAAAAGATGTTTTGCATTCTTTCGAATGATAGTAAACTCATGAGTCCAAAGGCACCTTTTTGATACGAGTTGATTTTTTAAAAATATTTTTGATATCATTTTCCCTTATAGGAGTCTATATCATTTTTGCATTTAACATGAATAACAGTATTATATTTACGACATTACATATTTTTAATACATGTAACTGAATCAGTTTTGATTATAAATACAATGTATACTTTATTTAAGAGGGCTCGATGGTCGTGGCCGTTTTTAGACTGCATTGGTCTCCTTTAGAAGAACAGCTCTATATAAACATATAGAAAAATATCCAAATTTAAAAGGTGAAATATTTGGATTTCTCTTTACTAGATAATTGCCAATAGCTAAAAAAAATCATATCTTAAAATTCTAAGCAGATCTGATGGTTAATTTGTTGACCATCCAGCCACCTTAATATATATCCCTGATAGTATGATGTTAATTATTCATGTTTAGTCGTTCATTTCTAGGATGTTTTGTTTAATCGATTTGTTTTTCTTTATTTTAGGCTTTGTTATTGTTGATTTTTCCTGTTATTTGTTTATATTTATATCTACCGAGTATGATTTCCTCTAATTCTTACGGAAACTTATTGTTAATTCATAGCTCTATAGAAACTGGCAGGATTGAAATCTGCAGCGACCTAAGAAAAATCACGGACTGCGCGAAATAATCATGATGATGTCAGACTCAAATTCCCATAGGAGACGATTTGGCTGTTTCTTTTAGCTAACGTACTGATGTACATTAACAGTAATTTAGTTAATTTAACTTACTTTTACAATCAATTTATTAATTTGTTAAAACAAAGATGTAAATATAAACAGTAAAATGCTTTCTTTGATGATTCATGCGGGTTATGAAAGTAGCGATCATTGCAGAAAAAATTTACATAACACGCTAACCCGGGTTATGTATTTTTTTCTGCAATGTCGCCACCTTCACATCCCGCATGAATCACCAAAAGAAAGCATTTTATTGTTTAAAAAAAAACAATTTCAAATATCATCATATGTAACATCTTAGCAAACTACAATTTTGATTTAATAGTTTTTGTTAATTACACTAATCTATTTCATATGTATTTTGTGTTAAACTTCTAAAAGTTTGTGAAAAAACCTTACGTGTATGACATGAAAACAACTACATGTACATTACGGAGAGTTATTTAAACAATAAAATGCTTTTTTTGGTGACTCATGTGGGATATGAAGGTGGCGACATTGCAGAAAAAATACTTAACCCGCGTATTGTAAGGAGGAATATTATGCATGAATGCAGTTATTCGGAGAATCTCTGTGAGTTTTCATCATAACTTTGAACATTCCATCGTATGTAAATTGCTGGATCAAATCAACTTTTTCACTTATCCAACTTATAAAATTACTTGTAACTTTACGATTTATTCTATTTTTTGTACAAATTTCCCTTTGGTGAGCCCCTCTAGATCTTCTCTAGAGTTGAGGGTGGTTCACCTTTTGCGATTTGCTTAGGAAGAACGTTATATATATTCAACCCCAATAAATTCAATGTTATTTGGGTACACTTTTTCTGACGAATAGAGGCATTGTAATATATATACATAGTCACTGCTGGACTTTTTGTATATAAATCACAAGATTACAAAGAAGCTGCTATAACAGAAGCCGTTTTAGAAGCGGGATATCAACAGTAAAACTCGATTTGACTAAGTATGAATAAGGATATAGCGAAATCTCGGATGTAGCAAGTTTTATAGATTCCTCGGCAAACTCTTTAATAAATAATTGCACAATTTTAAGGTTATTATTTAAGGATATGACGAATTTACGGATAAAGCGAACTGATTTTTGAGTCCCGTAGATGTTAAAAATAACGAAATTTAAAACATTAAAAACGAATTTCTTTAAAGCTTTAAAAGTGAGCAATACCTATTGACATGAAGGTTTGAATGAATTTATTTTCATATAAATTCTTCAATTTAATTTGCAATTTTTAAGAATCGAAAGAAAGTATTTTTATTCTATGCCTCAATCAGCAAAAATTGTAGTCATGTACATGTACATAGCGAATTCGCTATCGTGTACCTATTATGTATATATACCAGATATGTGTTAATAAGTCATAATTAGATATTTTTGGTTTCAAAACTTTCCTATTTTCTAAAAGAGGTTATCAAATTTCGTGTATATGGAACATTATTAGCCACATAATTATGTGATAGAGAACTGGGTGGATAAGATGTCCCTGTGATCTAGGCAGTGTTCCCTTCTTTAAATTCTTTATGAATACAGATAAAAAGTTTATAGAGTTTGCCACATTCAATTTTATTTCATTTAAGGAGGCCGACTTTAGTTTGCATTGCGCATGTTTTTGCGCATTCTAATATAATACAGTTGATTTATACTTCTTATGAAATTTTTTCCATATCATTTATAAAATTGAACACAATAAACAAAATACAGATAAAAATATTTAGATTTTTTAAGGAAATTTTTATTTTTAAAACGGTTTTTACGTTGTGCGGTAGGGGAGCGATGCCATTGCGCTTTTATGACGTTATGATAAAATGAAGCTTTGTAGGAGTACGTTATAAGAAATAACATAAAAGAAAAAGTAAAAATTGTACGCTGTTGAAATTTTATATACAGAATGATGCTATCCTCGAGGACATTTTCCTCATTTTTTGAATGAATCCATTTTACCAATCATCATTCGTGATGATCCAAATATATAGCAAAATTTGGTGCATTTTAATATTTTGAGATGGCCCCCACTAAAAACCAGACGGTAGAATTTTGTGTTTTTTACATATAAGGTAGGAAATGATATTACTAATCATATATAACAATTTAAGAAAAAAAGCTATTGTAGTATTTTTTTAAACTGCTTTGATGTGCGGAAAATGACAGTTTCCTATATATTCCTATAGTAAATGTACCTCTATTTTGAGATGGTCCCTAAAAAGAACCAGACGGTCGATTTTCATGAACCTTCGCAAATAAACTAGAGTTGGTTTAAAGTACATATGGTTAAAAAATAAAGAGTTTTGCTATTGTAGTTTTTCTGCAAAAAACCCCAAATCGGCCTCCTTAAATGGTATTTTCTTTATTCAGCACTCGGCGTGTAAATGTGTTTGTTTACATAACAAAACAAATGCAAGGTTTGTTTATCCTTATTAACTCGTCGACTGAGACTCAAATTTTGGTTGACCTTTAAAAAAGCTTTAATTAAGTTTTGCAAACATCAAAATTGGGTTGACGGTTAAAGTTGAAACATTTTCGGCAGAAATTATGATCGTACCCCTTTAAAACATTTTCTGAATGCTATTATGCAATCAATCGATAAGACGGTCAATCATTTTTTTTCCCCCCCCCCCCCCCCCCCCTGATTTCTCCTCTCGCTGGCCTCTATTTTTACCTGATATTGTAAATAACCAGTTGATAAAGACAATCATTGATTCAACTTTTTTTCATTCAATCCGCACTACACAATCGACAGAACGTCGACAAAACGCACAAGGTATGCTTCTTTTGGATGATCAAATTTCCATGTTTATGAAAAAAGAAGCCTCGTTTATTGTTGTTTTTTTTTGGGTGTTGTGTAAGAAAAATTTTCAATAACATTCTAACTCTGGGGTTTTTCCAGTTCTATACGAGGAATCTTATACAGGGTCAAAATGTCGGACAAAGAAAAAGACAAGAGATCGCACTATGAGAAATTGGCGGTAATTATAAAACAAATCATTACTTCCGCAATCATCAGCAGCACTGTGTTTGTTCTCAGCTACCTCTACCTTCCCATCAACACTTCCGGTCTGAAGGAACTTCCGGACAGACTGACTCTCACCATCAGCTGCCTCTTCGTGTCTTCGTATGCTATTCACTTCGGGATTTTTGGAGTCTTCCGTTTCAGAGCATTCACTAACGCCATAGATCCGGTCTACGGGAAAGCAGAAAACCTGGTTTTTCTTCCGAACCAGATATTGAGAAACACAACTGAGCAGTTCTTTCTGCACATGATGGCCATGCTGACTCTGACACTGTTCTTACAGGGGAGCTCTATAAAGGCTATTCCAATTCTGTGCGGCATTTTTTTAATCGCTAGAATTGCGTTCCAGGTTGGATACACGGCCTCTCCCATGAAAAGAGCGTATGGGTTTGCCAGCACATTCCTACCAACAGTAGCCGTGTATGTGTATTGCACATATTGCTTAATAAACAAACTATTGAGCTAAAATACGTAATTAGTAATTATATATGGACAAATGTATCTCAAACAAAGATAGTATTGATAAGTTTTATCTACTGTAATTTGAAGTAAACCTAACAGATGCATAACCAATTGCATACAGAAGATTTAGCATGCTATGTAACTCTATACGTGGAATTTGTGTGTATGATCTTCAAAAAACGCATGAATGGATTTTTTCTTTAAAATATTAAATATTCATTAGTTTAATAAAGTGCGTACTTTATTTTTTATTGTTGTTTGATTTATAAATTCATAATTAGGGTCCCGCTCTGTGGGCCGTTAAGTGGTTAGTTATCCGGTCGTCCTCCGGTCAATACATTTTATCCGGAACATATTTCCTTTCCGAGCAAAAGGTCAAGGTCAAAATTAATGGGTTTAAAATCTTTGTCCGGATCATTTTTCTCTCCTCTCCATTTGGCCCAGGCATCACTGGAGCACCCATGGCTACAGGATATGCAGTTACCTTGAAATAAATTTCTGAATCAAAGGTCAAGGTCAAAAATTTTCCTTTTAAAAATCATTGGATATATTATCTTTCGCTTTGACACCGTCGAGCATAGTGTGCATATGTGTAGAAGGTGTGCAGTAACCATAAAGGGGTGGGGGGTGGGGTGGGGAGAGAATAAATGTAAATACAATATTTTTTATACTGAAACTATTGAAAAGTTTTTAAATTTATAAATAGAAAAATATTCGAGCATTTCTTATGCTTTGTTACTTGGCCATTTATTTCTATCTTGTTGCCAATGTCTGTTCGCTTCTAATAGAAGAAGTTTTATGGAGTAATCACTGGATTCACCGTTAATATTGTTAAACGATACCACTTATATCTTAGCATTGATAATAGTATTACAAACATATATAACACTGAGAGAGAGAGAGAGAGAGAGAGAGAGAGAGAGAGAGAGAGAGAGAGAGAGATTATTATAGCTTACTAGTATTTTGATTATGACAGCGGAAATATTATAAGAAGATATATAAAAAATATAAATTTACCGGAAAATTCTCGCAGTAATTTTGTTGACACTGTCATACACGAGTTTAATGTCGTCAGGAACCAACAGTACTCAGTAAAATATGTTATGCTTGACTTAATAAATATACATAATTTGTCTGTTGATACAGATAATACATATACTACACATATTCAACACTGAGAGTAATACTTTAAGAATATGCTGAAAAAGCGGTTGTTGTTGATTTATAAGAAAAACCCCTTATGAACAAAAAATATATTTCTATTAATAAGTAATCAATCATACTGACCTTTATACTGCACGTGTATTTTCATGCAAACAATAGTACTGTATAAAATTCTGTATTTCTTGGAAAAGGGTGAGATTCTTGAATGATCTTTAGCGTAAAATGAAAAAAGAAAAATCGTTTCTATTGGAATGAATGAAAATATTTTTGATTTATTGATTTATTTTATGCAACCTAAAAAACAAACATATATTTTTTAAAATAATAATTAAACATACTTGTAACTTTCGAGCACTGTTATACAAGGTAAATATTTTATTAAATTCTTCTTCAAACTGCATTGGGAAAATAATAATGCAAAACAGTGAATTCGATGCGAGAGTTGAGAAAAACAGTGAACTGTCGTTTTTTTTAAAGAACTTTGTAGAGAAATCAGACTATTTTTCTTAAGATATATGATACATATTTTTTAAACTTGTTAAAAGAATAGAAGTACCAGATGCATATATTTATAATCACCTGTTTAATTCGTTTTAAACTTCTATAAGTCTGAAATATCAATGTATATTTAAATATCAATAACACACAGTTTATCTTATATCTAATATTCTAATCATTTTTTTTTTACGTGCCTGATCTAAAACTTTCACTAATTAACTTAAAGGTGAAATGTCGATTTTTTTTCAATTTCGTGAAATCAAGTACATGTAACAGTACATACTAAAGATAAAGCATATGCATGGATCGCAAAATTTTAGTCCTATCCATGTATAGTATACATGAATGCACATCCTACTGAGACTTGTTCGAACTATTATCCGTGAAATGAACCAATTTAAAGCAGATAATCTGTCCATTAAGAAGTCAACTCTGCTGCTAGTGTAGTTTGTGTAACGATCCAGCTAAAGAAAAATAAATATTTTGGTATTACAAAAACAACAAGGGCATATGTATTGTAGTCAAATATGTTTCCAAAATCAATGCCTGTACAATTTACATCTTAAACAAACGTGTGCAACTTAAATACTTATATCACATGGACTGCATATTTTTGATAGACAGCAATATATACAGTACATATACACAATCATGGTTGGTAAAAATGTGCAAATGAATATATATCCTCTTAACCTGGGTAAAAATGATACACAGTCCTAGTTATCAGGAAAATGGCAGACTAAATAGGAGCAACTCTCATAGAATTTCCCTGTATATACAAGGTCGTAGTTAGCATGGTTATCATGAGTTGCTCCGTTGTGTTTTGGAGATTTCTGTTGGCGACACTCACGAAATTTCCCGATCCGCCATACACTAGGTCAATTGGGTCCGAGTTTCCCCACACGTTGTTGCCGGTTGCCACAATGCCAATTACTATGGAAAGCGCCGAAACCAAGAGACAGCAGACGGTAAATCCAAGTCTGTCGTTAAATTCAGTGAGGTTGGAGATGTCTATGGTAAGATAGAGGATGCCGATGAGGCAGACTGCACTAGTGACACCCAAAGTAATCAAACTTTGTTAAATGATGGCTGGCCCTGTTTTTGGGACGTTTCCATTTCTTTACGTTTGAATGAGAATTTGTCATCAACGACTAGCTGAAAATGAACAGTGATATATTTATATATGTATTTATTGTATTAACAATTGCATATATTGATACCTTTCGTTTGGATGAACATATTTTTTTTAGTAAATTAAGGGGATGGCGAAAAAGTTCTAACAACTTACTAGTTCCTCAACTTTTGAAAGGAAGAGTAAAAAAAACCGGGGACAAAATACATAAGAAGACGTTGTGCATTTGTAAGAAAAATAAACGTACCAACCTCCTGGCCTTGATTCTGTTTACAAAATGATTCAAGCATAATATCGTCATTTTACTTTGCGCAACAACAGCTCCGAATTTTCAAAAAAAAAAAAATTAATGTGGGTAAAAAATTAAATGTATAGTTGATGATGTGTAAAGTTGGCGTACATGGTTAGATTTAAAACTATCTCCCCATTGAACAGAACATACAGATCAGATCAGTTTTGACTGTTGCTATATAAATCAAACAGCTGACATGAGATATACAAAGACGCAGTTAAAATATTATAACATCATTGGAAACAACGACTACGAAAGACGAATAGGGCCACATAAAAAAAATTAAATTTAAAAAAAATATTTTTATCTCGTAATTACGAGAAAAGATCTCGTTATTACGAGTTAATTATCTCGTTATTACGGGAAAAGATCTCGTTATTACGAGTTACTTATCTCGTTATTACGAGAAAAGATCTCGTAATTACGAGAAAAGATATCGTAATTACGAGAAAAGAATCTCGTAATTACGAGTTAATTATCTCATAATTACGAGAAAATATCTCGTTATAATAAAATACATAGTAGTTGTTATTTAATTTATTATTGTGAAAAAATACATATATAATAAGTGTTCCTCGTTCATCAGATCTAGACCTCCAAGTCGATTGGTTCACCCTTTCTATTGTCTATTGTTTTTTCTTTTCAGAAACGTTAATTCAATTTTGATTATTTTTAAATAACAACGATCATCATTTATTATTTTCTACATAAAATGATCGGATTTTCATTTCATTTTCATGACTGCACTTAAGGACATGCGATATTTGCGAGAAAATAAACTTTCAAAAGAAGAATTTTTCTTTCAATTGCAGAAATGGTCAACATCTAAACTGTAACTTTTCGTAATTACGTTAAATAAAAGTATGGTGTTACCAAGTACGAATTTGTTTTCATAGGCGGGGGTCATCACGATTTCTTGAATCTCCATACGATAATGAGGACGCCCACTTTTATACTGACTTCATACATAGTCAGCGCATGTTTGTCTATTGTGCTCCGTTTAACAGTAGTTGTATATTTGCATTATCAAAGTTATGTCAAAGGGAGATTAATAGACAAACATGCGCTCATGGTTTAAATGAGAAAAAACGGCTTATTCTTACTTTCGCTTTCCCTGTTGTAACCAAGGGTTGATGCATGTTGAATATTATAATTCATCACGTGATTTCTCACCTCAGGTAACTTTGTGAATACAAAATTCTATCACGTGACGTGTAATGTAGCATGTTATGTGCTAACTAGGACAATGTTTTCGAACACGTTGTTGTCAAGCATTGATTTAAAGTCTTCTGTACTTACATGGGCGGGTCTAATTGTTGAAACCATAGTAAATAGTATACTTGTACCATATAGAATAGATAGGGTTATGGTGAAAGAGTGATCACATACATTTTTATACATGGCATTGTTATTCATGCTAGTCTAATTTTAGTACCATTCTGATAATGTCAGCTCCACCTCTCATGCATATTAATATCAATCTTATGTTTGATCAAGGGCAGATAAGCGAAAATTCTCCTTTTTTCGAAAGTTGTAAGGAGAAAAACATAGAATGAGCTTATTGTATCACAGTCTAAAATCTTAATTCATGTTGGAAATTGACTAGACTCCTTAAAAAATTTAACAAAAGTGATATTAGGTTAAGAAATAAACGCAACAGAAGCGACCGAAAAGGGCCCAAAACCCGGCGCTAAGTGCAGTCATCCTTTCAAGAGATAAAAAAAAACAACCAAGAATTGACCTAAAGGGGAGATGGATTTCCCGGAAAACAATCACTTTTGAAAATCAAAGTTTTTTTTGTTATTTTCTCTATTGTACATATTTCTAAATTTTTCGAAATTTGCATTTTGAACCCATCATATTGCTCTTGCAATTTTATTATTAATCTTCAAAGTTGGCTAAAACAGCATTTTCGCAGTAAAATGGTATACATGTACATGTATTTCTGCGTGGTTTTTGGCCTAGATATCCTTCAGGACCGGCCTGCCCCTAAAAAAATCTTAGATATTTTGATAGGTTTTGTTCAAAGGAATATACTAAGATAGAATTTTCTTAGGGGCACCCCGGCCCTGGGGTCGAATTTTGCAAAAAACCGACAAAAATTTCGGAAACTGATTTCTATCATAGTGGTCTATATTTACATCACATTGTGTAAGTCCTGGATAGCTCAGAAGGTTAAAACGCTGGGTATGTCACACATGATGTTTTTTGTGCCCTGGTTCGATTCCATCTGTGGGCATACTTTTTCTTTTTTAAAATTAAAGGCATTTATAAACACCGTATTATTTTTTTTATGCAGAATTGTGCATTTTGTATATTAAACTTCGATCTTCTTCCTTACATGCACATTTGCTCTCTGAATTAAAGATATCGATGGAAAAAGTATATACTTCACTACATGTAAAAGCAATCAACCGGAACTATACCCTAGTGTAACAGGTCGAGACCACTAGATTTTGTGACGTCGGCATAAATTTGCATACTAAATTAGCCATGTTTACTTTACTCGACAAACCAATCAGGTGAATGAGTTGCAAGGCATTGTGGGCTACTACAAGTTACAGTGTATACAAAGATATACCATTTGAATTGTCCTTTGGAAACTCATTTTGAATTTTTCAGAATTTATGAAATAAATATGGACAATTATGTCTAAACTTTCATTTCTATGCTCACATTTAAAAAATATTGCATATGAGGCCTTATGAGGCCAACCTATTTAAATGCCCCATTGTCAATGTTCAAAAGAGAGGTACGTCCTATTGAATTAGAAGAATTGAGTACCCATTTTTAACGTGATACCCCAGATTTGGGACAACATTAGTAGAATGCGCATTGATAAAGATATTTTCTTCAGGGACACTCATCAGAATGCTTAACGTACAAAATACTATATGCTACGTAGCTTGCGCTTCTGCAATTGTATATTTGTGCATTTCTATTACCGTGGCTATTTACGTATGATAAAAATGTACAGTTACCTGTATTTATTTCTAGTGCACAATGATAAAGTCACCAATGAACAATTATGCAGTTTTTTATTATCAAAATCTGTTTGTACTTGTATGCGTATGTTAGCCAGTCTTTTGATACTGATCGGTTTTTGAAGCAACAATTGATCAACTAAAACAGCAGTATTTTTCAATGTGAGCATGGAACAAAGTTAATGGCACGTAATCTTTCCTTTTTTACCTTCTAAAGTAAAAATCAAGATGTACAAATATTCCGGCAAGCAATTAAATATTGTGTATAAAACAGACAAAAACCACCTGCGTTTGTTGAATCGTAAACACGTTGTAGACTGTCATGCTTTGCGACTCATTCACTGGATTGGAGAATCTGACGTAAATATTCTCACATGTTAAATAATGCTATCCATATAAGGTAGTGTACCCGACCTCTGTAAGCACGCTTTGTTTGAGGACAAGAATCATTCGCTCTGTGTTACTCGAGACAGGTGCCACGTAAAATAAAATCATGCCGAGCAAAAACTGTTGCGTTTGCCTTTCCAGAACATCTATAGGAAATGGTACAATTGTGGGAGAAGTACTGCAAAGTAGATGCAGTTCGTTCTTTGCAAAGAACGTGTGCATTGGTGACATTTTAAGCCAAAAATGCAGGAGGAAGGTTTATAGATTAGAAAAAAAATGGGGGTGGGTCAGTTAGAGTTTTCCGTCCCCTTCCCATTCCGGCATCAAGTACGTCCTCTTATACAAAGGATGCAGCTGTTAATACGGGAAAGAGTTCAGTTGAATGTACAGTGAATGATGATAGTGTTCGAACGCCTGTAGACGTAAAAATCCTTCTACGTCTACAAACATCACTCTTCCTGTTATTTCTGTTGGAAAAAACTAAGGCGACGTGCATTATTTGTCGCAAAGGGTCAAAGGGTTTGCGACCTTTGAAATCGCGTCACGCGAGACTTTTGATAGTTGCTAATATGTCCTTGGTTGTAAATAAACGCATATAGAGAACATGTATCCTATTATAGAATGTGAACTGAAAACATAATTTTAAAAAAAAAACGTTCATAACTCATACTGCTCGGACAAGGACTGTGAAACTTTTTTTTCAATCACTATACATTATGAGAACTAGAACCTAAGAGTTTACTGTGTACGGCCTAAAATCAAGAAGTGGAATGGAAATCGATATGCTTTTTGTAAAGACAGAAACCAATACCGGCCCTATAGGTCAAGTCTTTTGTTATATACAAGTGTTCCTTTCAGTCGTTAGTTCAAGAACAGAAACTGCACTACTAAAATATGAAAATGAGGAAAAAATCTTGCAAAAATTAACAAAATAAATAAAGAATTGAAAAATAACGGTAGAGAATTGAAATGAAAAAAAAATTACAAGAAATAGAAAATAAAATCCTCAAATAGTTCTACTTGAAATATTTATATGAAGTAAAATTTTCTGGTACATTTCATTCGTTGTTTCACGATCTGCTTCAACGGTGTGTTTTTTATTGTCCGACTATATTTTCTTCCCTTGACCTCTACGTGCAACGAGCCTCTTTAAGCGTTGATTTACGAATCTGCAGTAAAAAAAAAAAAAAGAAAAAAGACGCAACATCTAAATTCACAGCACGATTGACAAGACAAGTGACGATAACACCATACCGCTTGCCGTGACTTCTCTTCAACTTCACCTCAAAAGGACCAGAATACCATACGGTATATCCAGTATCTAGTATCAACGACAGTCTTCCATCGAACACGGTTCTGATCTGCCTTTGCAGTTTCGTGCCAGGTCATGTCCCGTACATGAAGCTCTTGCCCTGCCGATTCTTGACTTGATGTCACGGTCTAGCTGTGCCACCATGTCGATCTGTCAACCACACTCCCCAGGTAGATAAAGGACTCAACTTCTCTTATGGACTTATCATCAACTGTGACCTGTGTTTGGGCAGTGGTATTGATCTTCATCAGTTCTATTTTCTTCAAGTTTATCTTGAGTCCCGTTCCTGTTGTTGCAAGGCGAGTTGTTTTGTCCTGCATCTGACTGCGGTTGTGCGAACGGAGAGGCATGCAGGTCATATGCAATGTCGAAATCTTTGAGTTGCGCCAGGAGTGACCACTGTATACCATTATTCCTGTCTGATGCGGTAGTCCTTATGATCCAGTCCATAACCAAGAGGAAGAGGAATGGTGAGAGCAAACATTCTTGTCCAACTCCTGTCTTGACCTCAAAACTATCAGACATCTGTCCAGCATTGGCAACCCTGCATGTCATACCTTGGTAAGCTTCTCAGATACTCCATAGTGCCTCAGTATCTTCCACAATGTCTCTCGGTACACGCCGTTGAACGCTTTCTAAAAGTCGATGAAGTTGATATAGTTGCATCTTTCATCCTCTCGAGAAGGCAATTTACTACTGATATCGTCACTTTACTTGCCTCAGACTTTCTCCTAAACACGCTAACCGACCTCGGAAAATGAAGTATGTTAAATTCACGTGCAGATCGAGTGTCGCCGTTTTTACATGTAAACAAACTGCACCACTTCACTTTACGGGGCTAGTGATGGTGTTTAAGGTGGCTCACTACACCTTGAAATAGCTTCTCAAATCAGCAGAAAGTTACTTCATTATGATATATAGCATAATGTATTTAAAGTCAAATAGGCGAAAAAATGTGCAATTTTGGATGAAAAATTGTATTTTCAAAAATTTAATTCAGTAAAACAAAAGCTCCAGGCGGATTCGAACTCATGATCTGCGGTTCACAAGTCCGATACTTTAACCACTGAGCTATGACGATATACAACCAAATCGATTGATACAAACAGTTTAACAAAACATTTAAATCAGTAAAGTGACGATATCTTAAAATTTCCACGGATTTTTTTTTGGAATCAAATATTTGTACAGAATATGTTCGGAAATAAGATTAATCAGTCCAAAACTATCGCAATTTTTTGTGCGCCGTAAATTGCAACTTTTTAACACGTACGGAACTGTAGCTCCCAGGTCGTCCATCCGATTTTTTTTTAGACCAGGAGCTACAGACTTGCAACTACAGGCCCTGTCGCTTTTCCAGTTTTGAGTGTGGCAATTGCTCTCCAGATCTCTGTTTTAGATGCTTGTTGCAGTCAATCGGGAGGTCTGTATCCACTGGCTTTATGTCGGTAATTGTTTCTGGTGTTGGTCTATTTAATAGTTTTCTAAAGTGTTCTACCCATCTCTCTAATTGTTCTTCTGTTGTGAGAGGGTTCCCATTCTTTTCCTTCACTTGCTTGTCTGTCTGCACCAACTTGTTGCAGAGCTTTTCGGTGACCATATACAGTTCTCTCTAGTATCCTTGTCTCGCAGCTGCTACAGCTTGTTTAGCCAGGTTGTCAACGGGATCTCGTTATCTTTCTTGATTCTTTTCTTAACTTCTCTATCTGTGGCTGTGTAGTCCTCTTGAGCTTTTGCCTTTGCCATTCTTGTCCGGCTTGTGTTCAGTGGCGCTTTCTTTTCCTTCCTCACATCCAGTTTCCTCATATCAACAGAGATCCACTCTTTGTGTTGAGCCTTTCTTCTACCGTGGACGTCCTCGCATGTGTCTCGCCAAATTTATATGAGAAACACTTTGTATTGTATTGTTCAAAATATGACCAATGTAGATTGAATTATAATGATATATTTATTGTGAACACATACATGTATACAAATGTCAATCCCATTAAGGAACTTGTCAATCCTAAAAACATTACAGCTGCTAGAAGGATATGTTGTTTTCTAAAAAACTGTTTCAACGCTAAAAAGGAAAGTCAACAATGAACACTTATACAATTTTATGAATACCAATAATAGTCTTCGCACAAGCCTAGTTTTGTTCACCCAATGTTTTGTCCATTGTAGATTTGTTAGTTAATGTTTAACTTTTGCATGCTATGTTTAATGTTTTGTTTTATGTAACTCATATTCATGACTGTATGCCGACATGGTAATTGTCAATAAATGAATTGAATAATAATTATATAATTGTTTTCTAGCTGGTCTTGTAACGGCTGGAGTCTGTTGGACACACTGAAGTGGAACACTGTTCTCACTTCCTTTGTTTTGAAGGTGTTCACGTTGTACCTTGTCCTCGTGTTTGCCGTGTTGTTAAACTTCTTGAGGCGAAGCCTTGCTGCCGTCATGAAAAGATGGCGGTCTGATGATGTGTCCGCTCCTCTCATCCCCCTGACATCTTTCCATGCTCTTCAAAATTTCTTGTTAATACAAATGCTGATTTTCTGTGACATGGTCAGCGGATCTTCATGTGACCTTTTGGATCCGTTTATGAAGGAAGATGCTTCCTCCTATTACAAGCTGGTTTAAAGGGAGCATATGTCTGCATATCTTTCGCCATTTTCGTTCATGTTACCCGGTCCTTGTGTGCCCATCACCTCATCGTAACCAGTGTTTTCAGCTCCAATCTTTGCACTGAAGTCACCCATAAGTATTTGTCATATCTTTCCTTCCTGCTTTACCCAAGTCTGCATGAAGGTGTTGGTAAAAGGCGTCTTTCTTTTCGTCATCAGCGTTGGTGGTGGCATAGCACTGGATAATATTCAATTTGATCTTGTTTTTTTTTTGTGTGTTTAATAAACTTAGGTGTTATCATTCAGGAGTTGAAAGGTTCCAATAAAAGGCGCGTTCTGTCTCCTGGGAAAACATCAGGCGGCCTACAAGCACCTTCAGTGTGATGGGCTCCCTCCTCGGTGTGTCCTGAATACAACAGTATTTCTCCAGTGGTCAGCCTCATCTGTCCTGTCTGTAGCCACCCCGTCATACTCAGTCCTATATAAGGAGAGAAATGTGCTTCGATCATTTCTTCTGGAGTCAAGAAAACATGCGTTTGAATTTGGACTTGATTCGGGCAAGCGTTAATGGTGAAACTAATAAAAATACGTAATCTAGCTTTTTTATTTGCGGAAGCGTTTTGTGATTTTAAAATTTTCTAATAGCAAACTATACCGGGAAAATTTCTGGGTATTTTATTTTTTGCGGTGTGAAATGATCGCTAAAAAGTGAAAACTAGATACCGGTAATTGGAAAAATATCCGAGTGAAAAATGATAATGTGTAAATGAAGATATATCTTGGATATTTTCTCTTTCATCGATTTCAATTGCACTTCTTTCACAGGTTTGTGTGTTTTTATTAAAAATCGTCCAAATGTGCTGTATAAATATCTTGGGACAGACTTAAATCAACAATTTTGAAACAATATCATCATTTTTAGCCTCAGACATACATGTAGCATCGAAAATCGCTGATACTAGGCTAAATGAAAGAAAAGTCGTCATCCACGCATGCTGTGTGACTTTCATAGAAAAATATGTCAGCTTTTCCCATTATAAACCTCCGTAAGAAATTGTGTGTTTTTGTTCCTGTAGATTAAAGTACCGGTACTTGGACTTGCTGTCGGACTCTGTGTAGTATGAAAATTTTCTTCCACCTGGTCCAGACTGAATCTCAAACTTCTTTTTCTACAAATCAAAACAATTCTGTAGTTCTCATTTGTAAAGAACTACATCAACCTGAAAATAGCTAGTGATGAGTTGTAAATATATGTTAACTTAAAAGATTTTACTCAATTCTTTAAACCTTTTTCCACTTCCATTTTGGTATCATACCTCAAAGTGGAGTTTTCCAATATCAGGCCATAAAAATGTTGAAATAAGGTTTTTGAATGAATCACTCATTTCCTGTAAAGAAAAAGAGAACAAAGGGCTTTCAAATCTGTTTTTAAACAGCAGCAAATTTCATGATCAAAATCTTTAAATACTGTGCAATAACAGTTGTTGGCTGCTAAAATAACAGGCATAAAATCTGTCAATCTGCATGAAAACTCTTGAATAATTCAAAACTATAAAGAAAAGCATGCTGTTTTAAAGCAAATATCTTTAGTCTTCGCTACAACTGTCAACTCCAATCATACCTCATATATTTCAATTCCTTTGGCACAAACACCTAACCATGCATTGCAACTTTTGTCAGTTTTCCACTTCCAAAGACGATAAAAATGAAGATTGTGTGCTGCAGGCGACATGGAAGCCTCTCGAATAAAACGAAGTTCAGCCTCAGATTTTGTCACATTCTGTAAATCCTTGTGAATGACTGGTGTATTATTCACAATGTAGTTCTCTCCCCTTCTCTTCACCATCTGCAAAACAATTCACAAATTCCATGATCAATTTAGATTAAAAACACCTGAATCTGAAAGATAATAAATCAGCTAACCTCTGAATTTAAAAACAAAGATGCTCAGAGTAGTCTTAAATATATCTCAAGTCTAAAGTCATTTCAGAGAGAGCAAACATACATTTTTTAAAAGGTGCCCTAAAAACAAAGCACAATTCAAAGAAATAAGTATCTAACTATCTATTAACCTTTATTCTATAAAATCATATATTTTAAAATTATCTTTGATTTACTAAAGCAAAAATAAAAATCTAAAGTTTGTAAATTTTGTTAGCTCGGTCGCACAACTGGAACATAAAGAAATGTAATTACCCATGCAGGAAAATATTCTCTGGGATCAAAGTAGCCCTCTGCATGCTTTTCTGAGCTGTAATTGCCCAAGTCTGCTTGAAGTGCATAAGAAACCATTTGAAAACACTTTCCTTCCGAACAGACATGATTGTAAGGCAGTAGATTTTCTTTTAATTGAAGGTAATACCGGAGACATAAATAACAGTAAATGTTATTTATGTCTCTGCATGGTAATACAGATGCCTGGTGACTTTTTCCCTGAAAAAAACCCAACAATAAATATTCAGCACAATTTACTTCTTTGTTATTTTTAGATATTTAAAAACATACACTACAACAAAACCAGAAAATACTGTAGACATTATCATGTAAACTCGGGTACTACTAAACAGAGAACTCTAGAGAACTTTAGAGAACTCTAGAGAACTCTAGCGATTTTTTAATATCTAAAGTATTTAGAACGTATTTTTGCATTTAATTTGATGAAAAAAGTTGTATTTTAGTCAAAATATATATTTAAAATATTTGGTTTGAAGTAAATATTTCACACACAACATTTAAGTTTGGGGAGAGTAAAATATTCTAAGGTTCTCGATCCAGAGCAGTTTACCCGTGCATTACTCTTTTTGAAGGTTTCTTTAAATTCTTTAAAAATCAACATTTAATATAATTATTAATATTGGATTTTATTTAGGGTTAATTATTTTTATATTTTGTAGCTGTTAGTTTCTTTATTCTCCGTTCGTGTTTTGCTATGATTTTAAGATATGACTTTTTGCTTGTCAACTTCAAATCTTGATAATTTTACCTGTAATAAACAACACTATTCCAAAGAATATCAGATCCACTATGGCACAATTCTGGTGTGGAATACACTTAAAGATACTAAGCGTTTAAACTGCGAGTTGCAATCCGGTAAATTCAAAATTGACAATATGATACAACAATCTGACAGAAATGAAATTTTAAACGAATTACATGTAGATTATTTCCCTACAGTCTCAAAAAGTAATGAAAGTATTCATTTAGTGCATACTTTTGATCACTTTTCTCATATACTGGCATTGCATGTACACGCAGTTTGTAGAAAGATTTGAAAACATACAGAGACCAGTATTCATGTCAATAACCTTCAATATTCGTTTTATTAGCTACCATATAATTTATATTTAAACAAGAAATATTATGACAAATGTAGTTTATTTTTAATTTACAATGTACATGTATTATCTTGTAGCATTTTGAAAATGTTTCTTTACGATCCTTGTATTTAATTGATAACAATTAAATAGCGGTTTTGGACGGTAAAATAGTTGACCGTGTATATGTTAAAAAAATAAAATAAAATAAGAAATAAAGAATCGCTCTTTGAGTATTAGGAGTTGATAATTTTGTTCGAGGCGTGGTCAACTCCAATAAAGTCCAAACGGCGAAAAATTAAATTTCAGCAATTGTACGATTAAATACATGTATTAAAATATTAATTATGCAAATCCTGTTTGTGCCCCAGCAATACGTCATTTCAATTTATTGAGCTACATTAGGACGAACTAAAATTCACCATCTTTTATTCAAATATCTTATCTTCTGCGTGATGAAACGCCAATACGGTTACCTTATGTTACAGTGTAGGATATCAACAAGTTTGATAAATTATAATAATACAGAGAAAATAAAATTAATTTAGTTAAATGGTTCTTTTACAAGTTTACGGGCATGCATCTTCATTTTTTGGTTTTTTTTTACGTTTAAGTTGACTTTCTAATTATCTCTTGAATATTTTTCTATTTGTGTCTAAAGTAAATATACTTTCATTTTTGCATTGTAAACTTCTTTGAATTTACTGGCTAATAAAATACTTTATCTATTTTAACAATATGCTCTTGACATTACACTGACCTCAGGTCCCTAAAAACATTTCTTCTTACATGTATATTAAGATTTTTTCCTGTACTATAAAAATGTTATATTTATAACTTCAGAAAATGATCTTTATTATAAAAAATATTTCTAACGTAAGGTGCCTGTGCACAGACACTTAATTGCTTTTCATTGAAATGTGTTAGCTTAAGATATATTATGATGTGTTTTTACGTGCATTATATACCAATGGCATGAGGTAAACTTTACTCACAGGCACCTGACGTTATATATTTTTCTCATAATCATGAAAAATAACTACCCTATTATTAGATATACGGTATTTATTTTTATTATGAGACAAATAAATAACGTCAGGTGCCTGTGACTTTACTGTAGAAACAAATGACTTTGCATGATAATGATATGCATGTCTAAACGACATTAGATCGGGATCGGAGTTTGACGATCACGCCGACTGGATTTCCTTCGGGAAATTGCCTTTATACTCTGTCCCGGGTTTTTGCTTCCACCACTTTTCGCTTGATATTTCGATAATAATAAATACCTTTGTGCTCAAACTACGTTCATCCACTAATATGAAAAATGTCCAGATTATCTGTTTTGAAATGCCCCCTGTACCGCTTCATGTTTCAATACACATCCCAAAATAGAAAGTCTACGAGGATTTTGCATTGCATCAGCCATTAATAAGCCCGGATGATAATGTTGAAAAATTGCGCGAGGTGTCCCAAGAACTTCCGAATGGAGAAAAGATGTAAACATTTCCCATTATAAATCTCCGTAAGAAATTTATTTTCGTTCCTGTAAATTTTTATGAGTGAAAAAGGATAATTTGTCAATGAAGATATCTTGGATATTTTACATTTTATCGATTTCAACCGTACTTCTTTCACAGGTATGTGTATTTTTATTAAAAATCATCAAAAAGTGATGGATGCAATAACTTGGGACAGACTATAATTAGTTTAAAACAATTTTAATGATATTATATATGTACATGTAGTATAACATGTAACTGAACAGATACATATATAATAAAGCATTTATTAGCCCTTTTAAATGAAAAAATCCCAGAGTTCTCTAGGGTTCTCTAGAGTTCTTTAGAGTTCTGTGTTTAGTAGGACCGTGTAAACTCACCTCAGTAAAACAAACTGATCTACATAAAAAAGTGAACACGAAAGTACACCGTTAAGATTGGCTGACCTCGTTCATCTAGGCCCTGGATAAAAACAAAATCTTTCTCTTTAACAAATTTCAAACTTTTAGACAAGATTATTTTTGTATATTTTAAGAATGTTGAAAAACGGAGAAAATGAATAACCAATGTGTACCTCTCCATTTCCTGTTTTCCAAGACTTCGGTGCTTGTTTGTGAATTTTCTCGTCCAGAGCAACAAATAACTATTCCTCATCTATCACAAAATCAACATGTTTAATTTTAATAAAAGAAACCTTGAACTCAATCTTTTTATTCATATTTCATATATGAGAACTTGGTTAAGGAACCTTACCTTTCTTCTGTGTCAACCCGAAGTACTCAGTTTCTCTAAGATTTAGGTAAGAGATAATCTGATTGAACATTGAACACATCAAGGAATTTGGACTTGACCTGAAAAGTTTAAAATTCATTTAGTCATATTTCACCAAACTATGTCATTTTGCCCTGCAAAAGAGCAGTACCGCTACCGTGAAGGAGTCTATTCTTTTATCGATTTCAAAAAAGACCGCGGGATGACGTCGTGGTTAGCATTAAGTAACTCGTACAAGAAGTAGTTTCCTATGATGAACTACTTTTGTCAAGTAGGAAATAGTACATATGGCTCTTACATTCATCGCCTTTTATGTTCATATATATGAGTATCTACTACATTTCTTGATATGCATTGTAGAGTTTATGAGCATTAATTTATTCAAGGTAGATATATGAAGGTTAAAAAAAATTTAGAAAGATATATTTAACTAAGTAGGGCAGTGTATGAATATTTTCAAAATGGTGGCTGCCTTGCCAAGTGCAAAATGTAAATAAAAAGTAAGACTTTGGATATATTAACTACATTTATAGCCATTAGGTATCTGTTATTTTCCTGTGAGGTTGTTTGAATATTGAGAGCCTTTAGTAACATATTTAAAAACGGGGAAATACTCATATTTTTTTTATTAATCGTAGACTAATAGACCTACTAAGTCTTCTGTGCGACGGTAATATTTTAGTATTAATAATATAATATTCATGTCTTGTCGAAAACATATTCGTAGCAGCGTCAATTTGTGATTGAATAACTTCATAAGTGTAGTCTTCCAACAGGTCAATAGGGTTGCACAAGAAATGCATAATTTGAGTTGTCAACACGTGTAAGTGTAGCTTGTCACGTGAATGTCACTCACCGATGTTTTACTGAATATATTGATGTTTATAGTTGTTTTCTTTTTTTATTTTAGGTCATATATTCTTAATTATTTCTTCTTTCAATGAGACTGGCGTTGCAATAATACCGTTTTTAAGCATACACACTAATACGTCTAAATCAATTTGAATGTTTTGAATTGTTGAAGATGAATGTACAGTATCTCTAACTGGATCAGTGGATGTCAAAAGACAGGATTTAAAACCATTTACTAGAGCCTTAAGACATGCTTAAGTTAAGAATGTGGGGGTGGGGCACCTCGAAGTAATATGTCAGTGATGCTCGAAGTTGGATGAACATTTTAATACAATCCTAATTTTTAAGAAAATGGTATGAAATTACATAGAACTTTTTAAACAATTGTTGATGAATGTATGAAGAATTAATTGAAATCTGCTGACCTGTCTTACCCAATGCA
The DNA here is from genome assembly GCA_016163765.1 of Magallana hongkongensis. Classification (NCBI taxonomy): domain Eukaryota; kingdom Metazoa; phylum Mollusca; class Bivalvia; order Ostreida; family Ostreidae; genus Magallana; species Magallana hongkongensis. Next base: position 13,694,917 of record WFKH01006014.1, on the reverse strand, counting down.
AATCAATTCATTTCAAATACATATTATGCAGGTACTATGAAATTGTTTCAAATTCACTCTTATCTACATAGCCAATATGAAATAGTAAGTCACTATCATGTAAGTTTGCTTTGGTTCAGAAACTGCAACTCCTTCCCAAAGTATGAATGCAAATTCATAATTAAGTTTAAGTAAAAACATGAATGTTTTCTTTGAAATCATTTCTACCATAGTATGCCAATTGTAAATGTACCAATAACCCACATTTTTTTAAGAGGCTATGACATCAGAGATGAAAAGATGTATTTCCTCTTCCCTTGTCCTGATGTAATGATATGAAATACAAGGATCTATGTACTGTAGTACTATCATAACATATATCATATCTCAAAAGAAGGTACTTATCATGAAGTGTGTAGTTTATGACCTAGGTTGTTGAAATCTCATTGGCTTAGAACATGTAGAAGTTTGTTGATTGCAAGCTTCTCTCTGACTGTGATTTCCTGACACACTCAGACTGCTCAAGTGTGTCCTCAATGCTCATTTCATTCAGCTCAATGCTCTGATTATGTTCATGCACCAGTTAACACACTCATAGTAAGTGTAGGAGATACAGAAACATGTACTGACATAGATGTAGGTAGGATTGTTGGGACACCAATTGCTTATTGTGTTATCGAATGAAAATATACATTTAATTTTTTAGATAGGTCCATGGTGAACTTAGTATAAATGTACAGGATTAAAAGTGTCTCAGAATTTTTTGTAGATACTGTAAAAGCAGATTTCATTATTTCTTTTAAATGATAATTCACTGAAAGAAGGTGTCATGATGAAATGTTGATGTTGAGCATCCTAATTTGTTGCATAGAAAAAAATTGGACATATGCATATACACATTATAGATATACTGAAAAGTAAATGAAGAGGTCATAATCACTTGTATTTGTCTATTACATGTATATTGTACAGGAAGTCATATATAAATGTCTTAACCACTTGTAGACTCTCATTGTTGATATACATGTGTATCCTCTTTTAGTTTTCTCCTACTAATATATATATATTTTTTTTGATAAGTGGGTGGGTGAGTGGATATAAAGATACTTCTGCAGCAATTTTGATAAATCAACAATTGACATGTTTTCTTACTTAGAAAAATCCTTGTATCAAGTTAAAGAGCGAAATTCAAACAACCATCCTGTTGTATAGGAGTGTTTGTATATACATGCAGAGGTCACCATCTTAACTTCTTCCTTGAATGCTAGCACAACAAGGCTTCTGTCTCTAGGATTTATATATATGCTGATGTGGTAACAAGGCTGCTACATGTGTTCTACAATCAATATAGGCAGTCAGTCTTGCTCTCTAGCCTCTCTCTGGGTGATGGTGGTTTGTTATTGTTGTTATTTATGTTGTGTATGGACAGCCTGTGTAATGTGTCTCTGTTGTGACTCACACCAACATGATTCAAACTGTCAGAGGTCAGGGACATTGCTTCAATGTGAGTTTCTTTACAAACAATTTAGCTTTTTTTCCCTCCCAATTACCTCCCTTCTTCTCTCTCCAATGATCCATAGATGTAATGCATCTCTGGCCACCTAATTTGTCATTTACTGGAGATCGCCTTCAAGCTCAGGGCTGTCTAGTGCATAAGAAGAATGGATTCAAAAAAGTGATTTGCTATCCATTCATTGCTGTGATGTCTTAATTGCATAACATAGTCATTGATTACAGATGTTGGAACGGGTGTAGCAAAAAAAGATGTATATGAATGCAGTGCAACTGTTTTTGTTAACATGCATTCAGATTTTTTTTTTAATTACATGTGTTAAATCTTGAAGTCTTTTTGTTATTGTGTCTCCAAATCCAATGCTGAGAGAGCTTATTTGTCTCCCTCACACCCCCCCCCCCCCAAAAAAAAAGAAAAAAAGGGAATAGCATTAAATGAATGGGCAGATATGTGTAGTAAAACCAGTGATTCACTGAATAAAGGAATAACAAATAAGCAGTGTAGAGTCTTAACATATTTACTCTTTAAATGCTAGAAAACATTTAAACTGGTTTGCACAAAGTATATACCAGTATTTACTACAAGATTTGTTTGGGTTCCTTATTCTGCCTAGTAGCTATTCTTTTTGTTATCTAGTTAGGATGGATAAATGGTACTGATGTAAAATGTTTTTTTTTATGCAAATATTTATTTACGATGTAAATTAATTGATTTTTCTTTTAGGTGTAAGGTCTGTATTTTCTCCCCAAGATGTTGACCTGAGATGAGAGTGAAGGATGGATTAAATAAGGATTAAGATACCAGCAGCCAGTCCTGCAGTACTGAAGACTTTGTGGTATGTACTCACCTCACACCATGCAGACACAAATAAACACTGCACTGTTCTGGCTGCCGTTTACACAGCTGTAGAGTATAGCACTTGGTGATGGACTGATGCAGTGACATCAAAACTTGTATCTGTGTGTTATCATCACTAGCAGCCTTGCAATCTTGAATGGGTGTTTTTTTTTATGGTGACCATGGTTAATGATGTTTAGAAACATAGATGTATGTTTTGGCAGTATACCACAAAACAAGAAAAGGTGGATTTCTTTATTTTACATTTATCATTCAGAGTTACAGAAAGTATGTATTGTAACAGTTTTTTGTTTTGGGCTCTTCTCATACATGTATCACAATTATATTTGTTGACAGTAGTGAATACCAGCTAACTTGTATTATCCTGTTTATGCGGTGATTGACTGGCCGTAGTAAATTTGTGTACTAGCAGTGTGCATAACTGCTATATGTACATGCGTGTCATTTTGAAAATTAGACTTGAGAGATGATATTTGTTGGAAATTTAGTATGGTTCCCAAGGACTGTGCAATGCATACCAGTGTATGTTAGATATGACAAGGGTTTTATGGCACTTTACACAGCGATGTAGAGTACAAAGCACTCGATCTTTGTCCATAGTGATAATGATGTACATGTACTTACACGTAGTCAATGAATATTGTCAGTCCGTACACGTAGTCGGTGAATTTTGTTAGTCATTACATGTAGTGGATGAATTTTGTAAGTCAGTGTGAACACTAGCTTGCATAGCTTACATTGAGAACAAGGCACTCAGATTTTTGTTTCACATTTACTGTATTTTTTCACACAAAAGAAGCCAATATTTGTTATTATACAAGAACTATACCTGCGAGTTTCTATTTAAGTTATAATTGAAGTAATTCTACAAATGGAAATTGAAACTTAGATATCTACATGTGTATTTGTGTTAAATTGCTACCTTTTCAATAGATTAAAAGCTGTAGAAAAAGTTGCTTTGAATATATCTTATTTAATAGTATGATATTGGTTTGTATTGTTAGGGATTTTCTTTTTTTGGGGGGGGGGGGGTGTGTTTAAACCATTTTCAAATTTTAGAAAAGATACCGATAATACAGGATAAATTAATTGTGCTCTTTGATTAAATTAGGGAAATACATTATGAGATTTGAATTACTGTAATTATCCCCAAAAGAGGGAAATGAAGTTGAGCAAAGTTTGTTCATTCCATGTACAGGTACAGAATGATTTGATAGAATCACTGTCAATTAAAATGTAATATTCTTTTCCTCAAATTATGTTAATTTAACAGGTTTATATTGAAAACCAGTGAAATTACATTTAAATGTAGATACTAAGCATGCAGTGCCAAAATTAACAAGAAAGGGGTACTCTATATGACTT